>OY740720.1:95081433-95757774 GCA_963513945.1 Hydrotaea diabolus
TATATATTATATATTATATATTATATATTATATATTATATATTATATATTATATATTATATATTATATATTATATATTATATATTATATATTATATATTATATATTATATATTATATATTATATATTATATATTATATATTATATATTATATATTATATATTATATATTATATATTATATATTATATATTATATATTATATATTATATATTATATATTATATATTATATATTATATATTATATATTATATATTATATATTATATATTATATATTATATATTATATATTATATATTATATATTATATATTATATATTATATATTATATATTATATATTATATATTATATATTATATATTATATATTATATATTATATATTATATATTATATATTATATATTATATATTATATATTATATATTATATATTATATATTATATATTATATATTATATATTATATATTATATATTATATATTATATATTATATATTATATATTATATATTATATATTATATATTATATATTATATATTATATATTATATATTATATATTATATATTATATATTATATATTATATATTATATATTATATATTATATATTATATATTATATATTATATATTATATATTATATATTATATATTATATATTATATATTATATATTATATATTATATATTATATATTATATATTATATATTATATATTATATATTATATATTATATATTATATATTATATATTATATATTATATATTATATATTATATATTATATATTATATATTATATATTATATATTATATATTATATATTATATATTATATATTATATATTATATATTATATATTATATATTATATATTATATATTATATATTATATATTATATATTATATATTATATATTATATATTATATATTATATATTATATATTATATATAGATTACATATATAGATGTTTGTACAATCCAAAATAGCACCTTATAATATGATTATTCGTTTTATTTCTAGGCTAAAAAATATTATTTTGCTGATGGGGGATCCATGAAAGCCAAACTTTCTTTGCTCTAAATATGCTGACTCGGAACTGTTTGTTTTTTTCTCGTTCAACACAACTCCTGCAACTGACATGATGTCTATGCCATCTGCGTACTTTAGGAGCCTGCTCTGAGCGAAGGTATTATTGTGCTCCGTGCGTTTGTGATTTTTCTATAATTCTTTGCAGTAGAATATTGAACATGTTGCTGAAAAGATTACCACATTACATAAGGCCTCTGTTATCAATGGATGGGAGGCCATTCGCTATTTCAAGTGCAGATTTTTGGGAAATATTTTTCTTAAATCCCTGTACGGATCAAAATTTATTGAGATAGTAATTTACGACACAAATATAAATATTTTGGAAATAAGAAAATCCTTACAGAAACTAAAAAAAATAAGTTTTCTCAATTCCAGAGAACTTCATTTAAGGATATTGGATGTTGGCTTGAAAATCGTATTTAAATGTTCTTATATTTTTCAGTTTTTCAACAAATAAAAAAATAATAGCCCTTTTTAATGCAACGGTATTGTACGATTCTCGTTTGGATCGGTTAATTAATTTTTTTTTATTTAACAAATATTTGGAAGATGTACCCTAGGACGGGTCGATGTCAGGGTTAAAAAAACGTTTGAGGCCCATAGAGAGTATTTCAAAAACCAGTGCCTTCGTGTGAAGTCGGATCGGAACGTGTAGTATATTGTTGATTTTGTTCCTGCAAGCGCTATATTTTCTTCGTTAGTCGTCTTTGACTCCGAGTTCAATTTCGACAAGTTACATCGGGTACCTGATTTTCAGTTATTATATCGGGTGATCAGTCTAGAGGTTGTTTTTTCAACACAAAACAACAAATATTCAAATCAAGTGTGGAATCTTTGTTGTTCATTCGAAAGGACATTTTATGCCATTAAATGTTAACCGCGACAAGGTCTCAGCGTGTCCATTCGGAAGATCCAATTTTGGTTGACTCGTTCAAGCATTGCGACCGGTATGGAGTTAATGCCACGCGTAATGTTGGCTTCGAAACCTGAATCTTAGCTGTTTTGCCAGCGTATACTTTGGACTTTACTTGGTCCCAAAGAAAAAAGTCTAAACTAGTGATATCACACGATCTAGGCGGCCAACTCACCGGCATGTCATCAAAGCCGTTAAATCAAGAATTCACAGAAATCCGCTCCGAAAACAGAAAATCATGGCCCGTGAGATGAATATCACGCAAAAGTCCATGAGTCTCATCATTAAAAATACTTGGGACTTGAAGCTTTCAAACGACGTACCGGACATTTATTGTTTGCAGCTTTAAAAAAACTAGGATTGAAAAATGCAATCGTCTTTTGGTGAAGCACGCTGATAACTTGCACAGAAAAATTTTGTTCACCGATGAAAAAATTGTTACCGTTCAGGAAAAAATTAACAAGCAAAAGAGTGTAAGGAAGCATCTGAACTGATCCCAAGGGTGGAAAAGGTCATCCCAGCTTCAGTCATGATGCGGTCACTGACCTCCATTTCGGCGAACAACGAGTCAAAACATCGGCCAAAGATTACCAAGAAACCGATTGTTGTGAAGCCTCTTAACAATTCCCTATTGCAAAACCAGCCATGGACTTTCCAGCAGGATTCTGCGCCGTCCCATAAGGCTAAAACGTCCCAGGCCTGGCTTCGAAACAATTTGCCAGCGTTCATTTCCTCTGAAGAATCCACCAGGCAGTCCTGATTTGAACCCATTGGATTAAAAATTGTGGATGGTTTTAGAGAACGAGGTTTGTCACAAAAGATACCCCAATATTGAATCTCTTAAGACTGCTTTGGTTCGAGCTGTGGCCAATATCCCAATGGACGAGGTTCGTGCAGCTATTGACGATTGGCCAGTGCGACTTAAGGCGTGTGTAAAGGCAAAAGACGGACATTTCGAATAAGTAGATTCTTTTTGGATACAATATACATCAATAAATATACTAAAAAATATTTGGTCCAAAAACATGCAGTACTTTTTATTTTACAGCATAAAACATGTGTAACAGCATTTATGTCCCTACTAAGTATATGTCTGCATAAATTCTGTTCTTTTTTACAAAAACCGACAATAAAAAAGCAACAAAAGTATACTTTCATTCTAGTAAGTAAATAAGAATTACTCGTATAATGAAAGACAAGTTCTAAGAAAAGAAGAGTCCATGAAAAAATACAAACTAAGCAACAGAAAAAGCTCTAAGTTAAAAAAAGGTTTTATCTCAACAAATACTCATTTTTTTCATTTCAGATAAAAATAAAGGATAATACAAAAAACTTGCATTTACAGAATTCAAAAATGTTTATGCAAAAAAAGTTTAATGATTTTTTCTCTCCTGTAATTTTTTTAAATATGGAACTAGAGCATTGCATGTTATTTAATACTTTTTCCACCAAGTCTATTTTTTCCAATAAATGAAAAATGCAAAATTATTCCTCTTATAAAGCAAAACAATGAATATCGTCCGATTGCTATATTGTCTTCACTTTTTAAGGCTTTAAAGCACATCACGACACATCAAATCAATATGTTTCTGGAACAATACAATCTACTTTCCGAGAAGCAATCTGGTTTTAGAAAGAAAAGAAGTTGTACTACTGTTCTGTTTGATATAGTCGAAGGTCTTCGACAAAAGATGATGACATGATATTTCTTATTCTTTTAGATCACAGCAAGGCCTTCGATACTGTTGACCATAATATACTTATTTCTAAACTGAGTAAAATGTTTTTTTCTAACTCTGCTTGTAAACTTATGTCCTCTGGTTTGTCACATCGTTCTCAAGCCGTTATTGTTGGTAATCATCGTTCAAATGCTCTAAATGTTTCTCGTGGTGTCTAGGATCTATTCTAGGTCCACTTTTTTCTATCTACTTTAACATTCAAATGTATGCAGATGTAATGCTAAACGAACTGAGGTTCAGTCATGCAGCTCACTTTTAAAGATTTAGATTTAATTTACAAATGGGCTAATATTAACGGATTGCGCTTATACCCAGCTAAAACTAACTTAATAACTATAAATAGGAGAACACATCCCGTAAGTTACAACGTTAAACACAAAATACCAAACAAAGACTTTGTTCAGACTTCATCAAATATGGGACTTACCTTTAACTGCAAGCTTACGTGGACAAACCACATTAATGGAACTGTTGGAAAAGTAGGAGGAAAGCTGAGAAACTTGTGGGCAGTTTGATCTTCTACTCCGTTCCACATTAGAATGTTGTTAGCAAAATCGTACACAATTCCCACACTTCTATACGGATCAGAAATTTTTGCAAACTGTGGCTCTGATGATAAACGAAAGCTAAACGTGGCTTATAACGATATCGCAAGATATGTTTTCAGTAAAAAGCGATACGACAGAATTTCTGTATTTGTATCAAATATTTAACGTACCTTTTAATAACTTACTAAGAATTAAATACCTAGCACAACTCAAAAAAAATGTGTCTGCGCACGGTAAGGACTTCGTCTCCTCATGTATTAGGTGGTTAAATTTTAAGGGCCGATGTTGATTTTGAATAATACACAAATTTTTTAGGAAATGGTTGTCATTTCATTATGATAATATTGGTATGGTTCAATTATGCATGGAACAAAATATCGGCCAAATGGCCGCCGTGACCTCGGCGGCTCACCCCCATCCTTTAGCTCTTGAATTATTACTGGCTTATCGACGTACAGATTTTCTTCAAATAACCCCAAAGAAAGAAGTCGAACGGTGTCAAATCACATAATCTTGGCGGCCAATTAATATCGGCACGACGTGAGATAACACGACCATTGAATCTGTAGCGCAAAAGAGCTATTGTTTCGTTAGATGTGTTGTTGTTGTAACAACAATATATTTATTTTGAAGTCTTGTTCGTCTATGGGGGATCTGCTTCGATATCCAGGTGGATGAAACGCGCCATTTGAACTGGACGCGTCCACAGAGACCTGGGGGTCTTCTGAGTGGGCTTGGCCGGACAATTGAAAAGGTGCAGCACATCATGTGGTCCCTGATGGTAGGCGGGACAGATGTCCGGAACGTTAGCATCAATCGTGCCCAGTAAGAATTGAGGCGGCTGCACCATCCAGATCTCAGCTGCGCCAGAACCACGCGCGTCTGCCGAGGTAGTACCTTCTCCTCAGGTAAAATCTCCGGGGTATGCTCCCCTAGCACTACATTCACACGGTAGCTGGATACTGCTGCTGCGACTTCATCGGCGTGAATGTTGTTCAGACCTGCCTGATAGTTTCGATGATCTAAAGGTTCTCTCTTATACCGCTGGACCTCTCTCTCTAGATCATGAAGATCGTACCTGAGCTTCCTGGGCGGAGGCATCCTTTTCAAGAGATGGTGGTTAGGATGACTGCTGCGAAAACACCCTAGCAGGTATTGCTTAGAGAGCAGGAAATTGTGTCTTTGCACGGTAAGGTATGTCGTACGCGGACGCCAGAATTGTGCAACCGCCAGCGTACGACACAATTTCAACGCACAATCCCACGACAGCCCAAAGAGCAATTCTTTGGCCAAAGGCTGTCACCCCGGCATATAGTTGCCGCTACAACAACAACAATTTCAACGCCGTCTGGTGGTGTAGGAAGTTTAGAGAGGTAGAGGTTAAACAGAGCCGGTGATATCACTCTACCCTGGGGAACTCCTTGTTTAACTCTACGGGGCTTCGACTTTCTGTCTCTATATTCTACATATGACTGGCGCCCACACATATAGTTTACGACCCAACGTTTCAAACTGGGCGGAAGGGACGTTTCATCCGTCTTCCTCGAACAGAGTGGCATGATTGACCGTGTTGAAGGCTTTTGCTAGGTCAAGAGCCACGAAGACCGTCCTGTTGTTTGGCTTGTTCTAGTTAAGGGCTCGACTTATACGTGTGGTGATGGCGTGTACAGCAGTTGTTGTGCTGTGCTGCTTGCGGAATCCATGCTGATGATCAGCAGAAGGGAAGTGTTCGATCAGGCTGGGAAGGAGCAGTGCTTCGGACGTTTTTGCTACTGGAGAGAGCAAGGAGATCGGCCTGTACGATTCTCCTTTACTTGCGTCTTTGCCTGGCTTCAGTAGCGGAAGCACTCTGCCCATTTTCCAGGCATCGGGAACTAAGTGAGTGGCTAGCGACAGATTGAGCACTTTGGTCATGTACTCTACTCCCGGGGTATCCAAGTGCTTTAACATCAGCATTCCGATTCCGTCCGGACCCAGCGCCGTTGATGATATTGCGCTGCGGATGACATGGGCAACTACGCCAACGGTAAATTGTGGTGATGCCTCCTTGACTCGGAGAGCGCGGATACGACGCAATACTCTCCTTTCGCCTTATCACTATCTAGGTGCTAAATGAAAAGCCGTTTAAAATAACACGCGCACCGCTTCGGATCTGTCACTTTTCTATCACCGAACGTGACAGCTGTCCGATCATCCTTCCTTCCAGGGTTAGAAAGCGATTTGACCGTTGTCCACAACTTACCAATTCCGGAACTCAAGTTGCACTGCTTTAAGTGGTCTAGCCGTGTGTTCCGCTTATATTCATTGACCAATCTACTGATCTCAGAGTTGATATCCCCAATTCTAGGGTCAGTAGGGTTGGAGCGACGAATGTCATCACGCTCGTCTGTGAGTCCCGCAGCCTCTGCTGGGAAGTTTGGTCGTACTTCGGGTATTCAGGCATATGGCGAGCGGCTGCTGCGTTGATGATGGCCCGGAACTTTTTCTATTTATGGAGAGAATTATGGGAAGGTGGTCCGATCCTAGTGAGATGACGGGTTGCCAGGTGACGTCGTTGATCAGGCCAGGCGATGCTATAGTGATGTCTGGCGAGCTATGGCAACCGCCCATAATCCGCGTGGGGGCGTCCTGATTCACTGTGCAGAACGTAGAGCTATTAATTTGCTGTGCCAAATCAATTTGCTCTGCCCCTCTGGTCGTTGTCTCGTAGAGAGTGCCACAGTTCGTGGTGAGCATTAAAGTCTCCTAGGACCAAGCGGTTATTGCCTTGTAGCAGATTGCAAATGTCAGGCAAATAACGCGGGGCACATCTACCAACCGGCGGGGTGTATACGTTGTACAGATCTATCTCGGCAGTTCCAGACTTTACTGCTACCCCCATACATTCCATTATGGGTCTCTAGAGTCAAGCTCAGGCGAAATAGGTCTGTACTGCACAGAATGGTGTAACAGAAAGCAAGTCCCCCACCCCCACTTCTGGTGCGATCCTTACGTAGCACGTTGTATCCGTCACAACTGTGCAAGCTGCAGGTGGCATTCAGCTTTGTTTCTTGGATCGCAGCGACCATAATGTTTCTCCGACTCATAAATTCTATTATACCACTGATTTTGTTGCGTAGGCCATTGCAATTAAATTGCAAAATTGATGCACTGTCGGCAATCTGTGGTGTAAGATGCTGTTGATGCTGTTGCGAGGGGCGACTGCGGGGGTCTCGTAGTTAGATGATGATGATGACGACGACGACGACGACGAAAATGTAGACGGCGATGATAACACCAAATCCAGAGACCCACTGCTAACTTCGTTGATACAGCATGAGGCAACAAAGTTCGCTTCGCTATACTCCCTGATGTTGTTCAGACCTGAACAGGTCCTGAAGTGCTCCCACTCCATTCAACGATTACACCTTACAGACCTGGCACGATGGTGTATACGGTTCTGACAAACCGAGCAGATCCAAGGCCCGGGGTTTTGTTCGATCCCGTGCTGCTCCCTCGACGAAAAAATGGACGAACAAAAAACACATATTGTTGAGGTGACTGCCCCTGGCCGAAGAGTGTTTGTTTCGTGTCAATCCGGTACATAGAACCGGCAGTCGCGGGATTGTTAGATGTGTGGTAAGTGGCACCGTCCTGTTGAAACCACATATCGTCCATATCCATATCTTCCAATTCGGGCCATAAAAGTTCGTTATCATCTCACATTAGCGAACACCATTCACAGTAACTGCCTGACCGGCCTCATTTTGGAAAAAATACGGTCCGATGATGCCGCCAGCCAATAAACCTCACCGAACAGTCACTCTTTGAGTGGGTGACAATCGCACCTCTGCGGTCCATGCAGTAAACAGTGTGGTTGATGATTTGGAGGCAGATATTTTCATATTCCTTGTAGTGAAAAAATGAGCTAAGTCAGTGAGGTAATAGATGTCATCCACTTTAGGTCCTGACGCCAGAATTGTGCAATCATCAGCGTACGACACAATTTCAACGCAGGTGATGTAGGAATTTTACTCCACACCATGTTTTACTCTACGGGGCTTCAAACTCATGTCTCTAAATTCTACATATGACTGGCGCCCACACATATAGTTTACGACCCAACGTTTCAAACTGGGCGGAAGGGACGTTTCTGAAATGTGGCATGAGGACCGTCCTGTCGTTGAGCTTGTTCTGGTTTAAGGCTGCGACTTATACGTGTGATGATGGCGTGTAAAGCAGTTGCGGTGCTGCTTGCGGAACCCATGCTGATGACCAGCACGAGGAAAGTGTTCGATCTGGCTGGGGAGTAGCAGTGCCTCAAGTGTCTGCTACTAGAGAAAGCAAGGAGATCGGACTGTACGATTCTCCTTTGCTTGCGTCTTTGCCTGGCTTCAGTAGCGGAACCACTTTGCCCATTTTCCAGACATAAGAACTAAGTATGTGGCTAGCGACAGATTGAGCACTTTGGTCGTGTACTCTACTCCCGGGGTATCCAAGTGCTTTAACACCAGCATTGAGATTCCTTCCGGACCCAGCGCCTTTGATGACTTTGCGCTGCGGATGACATGGGCAACTTCGCCAACGGTAAATTGTGGTGGTGCCTCTTGGACTCGGAGAGCGCAGATACGACGCAATACGAGTACTCTCCATTTCGCTTTACCACTCTCTGGGTGCTCAATGAAAAGCCGGTTAAAATAACACGCGCACCGCTTCGAATCTGTCACTGTTCTATGACAGCTATCCGATCATCTTTTCTTCCTGGGTAAGAGAGCGATTTTTTTAAGCTGATTTTTTTACTTGTCAAACAAAGCACGAGATCAAAAGGAGTTAAACCTTTCGTACATTGCTATAGAAAGCTTAAACAATTGAGCGCTTCTTTTGACACTTTGAATACATGGGTTGCTCAACGAACATCACTTTGCATTTTCATGCGCATCAAGAGCATCTGATTGTTCATACTATACCATCGACTGTTCATACTATAAACGATGCGAATCGCTTGTAATACAACAATCAGCACTGTGTGTATTATAATCTATTATGTCCCCACGACCGCATTTAAACCAGCCAGTAAATACCGGTCAAGTTAATATTCGGCCTGCCGTATGGTATATCTGCGGTCAGCCTTTGTTCGTTGGATGAGAACCCATCAACAACATCTCGTATAATGCAATCTCGATATAAATCGAGCAAAAGTATTACCTACACCAAATGCGATCATCTTTGATATGAGAGCAACGTGCCAGACTCCATCTAAGGCCTTGCAAATATCAAGAGCCACAATCATACTATCACCAAGCTGGTGAATAGACAGGCTTCAACGCTCCGACAAAAAAGCAATCACGTCAACCGTGGGGGATTGTTGGCTTCACACTTTTTGGGGATCGACAGGACGTTCGAAGACTCCCCCACTGTAGTCTAGATTAAAAAGGTTGCGCAACGAAAGGCTTACTTCCAAGAGCTCTCACATAGGGCAAGTGCCGATATACCATAGAAATAGAAATTGCTCTTTTTTATAATAAAATGAATGCAAGTAATATGCTTATGTATGGAAAGTATAAATTACCACAAATGGCTGAACTATTTAGGTATTATAGCCGTTTATGCAAAATACTGTTATTCACTTCAACATTAATTTTCTTTTACTTAAAGCAACTCATTTTACAAACAGTTCACAACTATTTAAAATTAAGTTTTGGCCAAAAGTATTCCTAATTTTAATGGAATAAGTGATATGAAACGTGAAAGTGAAAGAAACGCTTAATTTAGAATAGGCTTGACAACAACAAGATTAATATTGGTATTCCATGTTATGTTGCTATTGAAAACATCTCCTAAAATTTAAGCAGATTCTATATCTGCAATTTTTTGATTGTTAATAAAAACATACCTGTACATGTCTGGAAATGTGGATCTCTTGTACATTAGAATGCATTTGGACTTTTTAAGACTTAGGATTGCCTTTACCAAAGGTAACAACCTTGTTACGATGTAGGGGATTCAGTTCAGGTACACTGAGCTAAACTATTAGTTACACCGCTAAAGGTCTACCCCTATAAAGTATATGTAGCTAAGAGATAATTGTGTGTGCCTGTAAAACTAAAGGTGACTGATGATCTGTATGGCAAGCAAGCGTGTAAAGAAGATGGTCGCTAGCAATTCACCTCAAACGCCAAAGCACGGATCGGTTGTACACTCAACGTCGCCTAGTATGCGCAAGCCGTCACTGCTTACGATGGCTCAATCCCATACGGCACCCTCGTTGGAACAACAAATAAATACTAACTTAAACAAAAAACCCATAACGCAACACCTCGGATGCAGTCTGGCAACTTATTAGAGGATGCTCTTTTAGCCTTCAGTCAAGAACTGGAGGCGAGTCGAACAAGTGTAGTCGGCACTGGCAAGTGTGGCTTCGGTTCATCAGACAACATCATGGCAACAGAAATGTCAGACGATGTCTGTCCGATGTTCGAAAAGCTTAGTTCATTCTCGGTAAGTTTGCCTAAAATGAAGCAAATGACACATTGCACAAACGTGATGTGGAGCAAAGACGATAAACTGTGCACGATGTTTCAGGATCGTTGTATAAAGAAACAGACATGGTGTATTTTTTCATGATGAGGCATTAAACGACCCTCCACTCGTATGATGCCGTTCCAGGAAAGGTTTAAGGCTGTATATCAAGTAACATGTGTTTATGACACCCTTCTCCATAAGTGTTGTCTTTTCTGTGCTGAAGTCTTCAGCTTGCATAGTGTAAATGATTACCTTAAGCAGAATCTAGTTTTAATGGAGGAAGTGCTTAAGATGTTGCCGGGACTCTTGTTTGCATCGCAAGCGATTTCCAAATCAAAGTATCTGTTCCTAGAGTTGCTAATACGGTTGCTAGTTTTCTTCTGTCTGCTTCGGAAATAGTGAGATTGAAGGCTTCGAGGCGCCTGCGCTAATCCTTGCTAGTACGGCAATACCAAAAGTGTGAAGAGTTCCCTTCGAAATGCAAAATTTTTTGGGCGCTAGAGGCCAATCCTATGCCAAGTTCTGCTGCGCACAGCTCCAATCGAGCAATTGTTTGACTTTGATGGTTAATAAGCGCGTCTCGCATTTTTTGTGCATTATAGTTTAACAATTATCCATTCATCTTGTGTTAATGCCTGTAGATATATAGAGTGATCCAACTAGATGTATTTTTCCAGAACAAAAAAAATATAAAAATTCAAATCAAGTGTGGAATCTTTATTGGTAGTTTGAAAGGACATTTTATGGCATTTATTTTTTGAAAATAATTACCTTCAAATGTTGGCAACTGTATTATGGAAATGAGCGATCGGTTAGAAACGGGAAGATCCGCTGTTTTTGACCAAAATGTTGTGCGGTGATGAGGCCCATTTCTGGTTCAACAGAAAAGTCAATAAACAAAATTGCCGCATTTCGGCTGATTATAGATCAATTCGTTTAATTCTTAAAATCGTTCCCAATAGATTATCCATTTGGTATGTAGTTCAGCAGACAATGCTTCATTCCAGGTCAATTTCAAAGCGCAAAACTGCTGCATCTCCTGTAATAACTACGGGAGACAGAATACCAAATGCCAGTTAGCTTGAAGCTAACACTTCTTTTTGTAATTCTTGTGTTGGTGCTACACAATGTTTAACACGATCCCGTGATAATTCCCGTTAGTAATTTTTGTTTGTTGCCACCTAATCCTTTGTCGGCGTAAAAGTTCTGTTTAAGGGCCTCAGCACCTAAAGGTTCTGTTTATTTGGTTTTCTTTGGATAATTGAAGAAGGTAACTTTTAATAATCAAATAATTGAA
This sequence comes from Hydrotaea diabolus, assembly GCA_963513945.1. NCBI lineage: Eukaryota > Metazoa > Arthropoda > Insecta > Diptera > Muscidae > Hydrotaea > Hydrotaea diabolus. The sequence continues at coordinate 95,093,510 of OY740720.1, forward strand.
AAAGTCATTTAATAGCCAGGTAGGGCGTTCTAGTCCCATTTTAGTTCTTTTGTAGGATCTTGTCTTCCCTTGACCCTGATTAGAAAGACCGAACAGTTTTTGAAGGTTTGGATTTTGTAAAGACTGTTTTGTCCTGCAAAAATGCAAACAATGGAAGCGAAATAACAGCACACATTTATTTGTTTTTGTAAATGAACACAACATTTTTTTGCATTTCAGTCAAATAGTCATAACGTTGGAACGAACGGTGGACCTCTGGGCTTCGTTTAGGTAATTTTGGAACGGTAAGAGGTAGGGCTATCCTTAGATAAAATGATAGCCCTACCAGAACTTAGCAATATTATCCTAGTACCCTCCGACCACCAACCCCAAAATTTTCAAACCGCTGCCATTTCGAGACTGTTCTACGTATAAAGAATACGACAAAGAAGAAAGTTGTGTGTTATTTTAAGTCTACTTACCGGATACAACAATTGTGTGACATTTAATCGCTCAGTGCCAGTTAAACTTGGTTTGCTTATTACACTGATGGATTATGGTGATTTTTAGAGAACTAGTCCGCTTCACCGCACGACGAAGTAAGGTTTGCAATATGTATACAAAAGTCGACCAAACCAATAAAAGCTAAGACTGATTACCAATGATGTTATTGGTTCCACTGACTTCGTAAACATTATTGATTAAAATTCTATTTATGTTGTTGGAGCTGTAGCTGCATTCGGTTCACCTGTGCAGGGAATTTTTTGATTCCGTTCTACAATACAACGGAAAAAACAATAGGCGTTTTTGAGTGTTCGGTTATAGCGATTAAGAGCTCGCTAAAACTAAAACTTAACTTGCAGTTATCTCATTAACCTCCTTCTAAGCAAGGTGCCTATCAAACACGGCCAATATCCTCAAAATGAAATCAGAAGCAGATGAGACCTAATTACATTTTACAGTATTTCTTTCGAAATGAGGTGATTGGCGAGCGCTTTCAAACCATGCTGTCTAAACTTATGTTTCCAAAAATTAATCAGCGAAACATTAACGACATTTAGTTCAACAAGACGGCGCAACTTACCTATTTAGTGCGATATAACGTCTCGAGATTACTTTTGGTGGGTCTATAGTTGTCATTGTTTTATGCAGAATCTTTAACAATTGAAAGACAATATAAAAGACATAATAATGGCGGCCAGATTTTTTTTGTTTGAACCAATCAATAAAACATAAATTTATTTAAAATTTCTCCTAACCCAAAAAATCTGGAATTGGGGGTACATTTTAAGCATTACTAAGCACAATTCGAAATTTAATAGGCTGGTGGAGCACGAAAATTCGATACTTTTATTTTAGGCCACCCTAATGTGACATACACAGGCTCAAAAAAGTTTCCCCACAGGTACTTAATTTTTGATAAATGTGATATGTTTACTAAAATATTAAAGATAGATTTACAAATTGTCAAACAAAAATTATCGCATTGAATACCACTAATTTTATTTAGATGGTAACCCAGCAATAAACTTAAAAAAGTCTCCGAACAGTGATTGTTTTTGTAAAGTAACAGAACTTATAGCTTTGATAATGAGACCTATTGGTAACAAAATAAGTTGTGTGCACTTAAAGTTGTGTTTTTTTGTAAAAATAACAATTAAAAAAAGTTGAAATAGTTAAGCAAATTTCAATGGACACCAAAAAAATTATAATTAAGCTAAAAAAATGTGGAAAAACCTTATCTGAAATATCCAAAATCGTTAAAAGACCTCGCTCGTCTGTTCAACATGTTATTCAGCAATTCGAAAAACAAAAACAATTGCAAATAAGCCAAGATCAGGCCGGCCAAAGAAAAATTGGCAATCGTTTGGAAAAAAGAAAGCTAAATGGATACAATGGTCGAGCGAGCCGCAAGAAGCCATATGTTCGATAAGCGAATGTGCAAAAGTGGTTGAAGTACGCCCTCGAGCACATTGATAATGATTTTTCTTTTTGGGATCAAGTAATTTTTAGCGATGAAAGCAAATTTAATATATTTTGTTCAGATGGACGCAGAATGGTATGAAGAAAGCCGAATACTGAAATGGATCCGAAGAATTTGACTCCAACCGTAAACATGGTCGCAGAAATGCGATAGTTTGGGGTTGTATGGCTTCATCAGGGGTGGGTAACCTTGTTTTCATTGAAAATACAATGGACAACATTTTATATTTAAATATATTGAAGAAAAATTTGAAAGAAGTTCGAAAGGTCTAAGTCTCTTCTTTTTAATCGATTCCTGTTTTACCCAACAAGACCTACGATAAAAATAGTTCCACTTCCCAGACAGATCAACTTCATATATGACCTATAGTAATAGCGTAACCTAGCAAAACAATGTTTATCTATAAATTTCAGTTTACCTCGCTTAGCTTTTCCCTCCCGTTTTGCCTTGAGCATTGCCATAGCGTTGCTTCTTTTGTCATCAGTTCGATTCATCTCAACATTTTTTTTCCTCTCTTTCGACCTTTCCTTGTGATCAAAGTATTCGGCATTGGCAGTAGATATGTCGTCATCTGCAGTTTTTGGGGATATTTCGTTATCATGTGTTGGGTTTTCAGATAGCTCAGTATCTGCTGTAGTTTCTGAAGTATTCTGGATAACCGATAGCTGCTCCTTTCCTGGTTGTGTTTCCTTTTCGGGTGGCGGCATCTTATTAGGGGCGTTATTTTTTTTTTTTTTTTTATCATTCTTATCCTTAAGGTCTGTCTTCGCCTTGGCTTTATCCCCCCTTCTTGCTAGCTTCAACTTGCGTTCTATTTCCCACCTGGTTCGCATTATATCGCGTTGTTCGATTCGCTTAAATATTTCAGTTTCGCGTTCCTTTTCGGAGAGATGTGAAAGTCGTTTGCGATCCTCTTCATCTCCCATCAAGTTATCGTCGTATCCATCGTCAAATTCTGAATCTGAACTACTTTCCGACGATGAGGACGAAACCATACCATTTGTGTTGCTATCAGATTCTTCAGAGACTTTTTCATTTCCTTTCTCGTTGTCAGAGTCCGATACCTCACCCTCCTCATGATCGATAGCCTTTTCGCTGTTCACTTCTTTAGAAACTTGTACTTCTTCAGCACTATCTTGTTCTTCCTTGGGCGACAATGAACCTTTGTGGTTAACTTTGGAGCTAATATTTAATTCATCATCCGAATCGGAAGAACCTGACAATGCAGTAAACTTGTGTGTACTGCTAAGCTTTCTTTTTCTTTTTTTTCCCAATGTTAAAAGATCCTGCAAAAAAAAACAATTAAATTATGATATATGAAAGTTCCCAGGAAAGTAAGCTAGCACAAGGTTCTTCCACAGAAGATAAATCTTACTGATTCAATATTCGATCCAGATTCACTATCGCTTGAATCCAACTCCACCAAAGCATTTTTTCTCCTCTTTCCCATTTTAATTTGAACTGTATATTTTGTAGCCACGATAAATAGCAAACTTTCTAGCAGAATAATTAAATATCTATAACAATACCATGCCAACCCAATTTTTTAGCAAAGGCGTGTATAGAAATGAAACGTCAGCGGCAGAGTTTGATGCTCCGGACACACTATTCAAGAGCCCGAACACAACCATGTCGTTTCATGTATCTCATATGAGCGAGCACATTTGGTTAGAGAAGGCTGTCGAGAAGACTATTTAAATTTGTTTTAAATTCTTGTCGTTTTATTAATTATTGTTGCTACCTATTTATATAAAATTTAAGTGTACCAGATCGGTTTTCACAAGGATTTTTTAAACATCTAATTGACATTTTTTTTGGCAATTATCATTGAAAAAAAGTTTCAATCCATTTGTGATCAAATTCAATAGGAAAGACTAAAAAAACAAATAATTTTTCAAAAACTAACAAAATTTCATTTGTCGATCACTATGCATCATGTTTGCTTCGGGCTCTAATTGTCATTGAGAAAGTTATTTTCCTACCAAATTTTGTTAAGCATCTTACCAAATTGAATTAAAACCTACCAAAAATAGTGAAGCCATTATATAAGTTAAACAGGGTGTAATGGAAGATTTTAAAGTACTTTCATGGAAAATGTTTGTAACTACCAAAAATGTTAAAGCTTTGAGTATATCGATCAACACCAAATGATCAGCTGATTTGATGTTCATCGTTCCGTCCGTCTGGGCCAGTTTTTAAGAATCTAATCAAACTATAGCACGCAATGGTTCTCCGATTATATTAAATATAATAGAAGTTTTTCGGACTGCCGCTATTGAAATTTAACTAAATCGGTTTATATATAGTTCCCAAACATATGTTCCATGTATTTAAGGTTTTTTGCTGAAGAAACCACAAATTACATCCAATCTTAATGACATTTGGAAATGTTGTTATCGATAGATCAGTAAACATATCAAATGATAATGGGTCATATCGATTTACTGCTATAGAACACCTGTACGTAATTTTTTATTACGATCAAATTTGGTACATTATATACGATGGACCTAGAACCATTCCCAGACTAAGTTGACTCATATAGACCTAAAATCCAGTCCCTCAAACATTAAAATATAGAAAGCAAAATAATGCAAAATTTCCCAAAAAAAAATTTTACTGAAATCTCCAGTCATCTTCAGGGGTATCTACATAAAAATATACATACATTACAGAACGTATAAAACATTACACAATAGTTACCAAACATATAGATAAAACTGATACATTGCATTGAATTATATTTATCGGCGTCCGTTTCGTGTGCTTTCGTAAACTAAAGTTTGTTCTGATTTGTTGTGCTTGTTCACTGGGTAATGATAAATTTTTGCGACGCTCTCTGTCTCTTTTATAGTTAAGTCTTGTGTTAGTAGGGACGTCAATGATATAAAGCATTTCAAGAGTGTATCTCTCTTGTAATATTTCTCTTAGCCAATACTTCAACAGTGTCAAAATTAGGCGTATGTCCAGTCAAGGTACTGTGTGCCGCAAGTGCAGTTTTCTGTTCTAAAGGTCTGTTGATTGCTTTTTGGTCCGACTTGTGTGATAATAGTCGGACTTGTCCCCGTTACATTTTATTTTGAATACAACGTTGGCTCTTTCGTCTGGTTTTAATTTGATTTTAGTCTTACTAAATAGATGAATTAAAGTGTTGTCAGTTTTAAACGCTAAGTCATATTTATTTTTATCATATAGGTTAGATTGTTTCAGTCTTTCTAAGAAATATGTCATTTTATCAACTTTATCTATATTCTTGTTAACTTTTGTGAAATGTTTTATACGTTCTGTAATGTATGTATGTATATTTTTATGTAGATTCCCCTTAAGATGACTGAAGATTTCGGTCGAAATATTGGGAACAAAAATAAATGAATAAATAAAACAACAACAGTTTTTAACCGAAAGGCTATAGCCAGACTAAATAAAAACAAATTATAACAAAAAGGCCAAGTATACACACACAACAAAAAAATATATATATTTATATTTATTTCGACTAATTTGATGCTCAACTTGGGGGCTGAGTAAATCAGCTATCTAAAAAGTGTCAATCCTAGCAAAAAGTAGTACCCGTACATACTCAGACTTATTGTCAGTTTTTGTTGTCAGGCCTTATTATGATTGCATACAGATTGTACATACAGAGAAAAGATATGGTTACTATATGGTCACGACAACAATTATTGGTTCTCAGCAGTAAAAGTATGTTCGTCGCAACCTTAGTATTGTTTTTTGAATTTTGTTTTGACAATAGTATGATTGCGACAATATTAATATTCTTAAAATGTAACAATGTACTCGTATTATTACTAAATTTAAAAATGAAATTATGGTTATAGCAAATGTATAAATATGGTTGATGCAACAAAAGTATGTATTGTTATTTTGGTTTTATGTTAACAATAATATTATTGCGGCAATCATACCGTATGATTGTATTTTCTTAATAATTTTGAATATTTTTATCTGTAAAATATTTTTTTTTCAAAACTAACTGCATTGAATTTGTAAAACTGTCTAATTTTTAATAAATGAAACACATACTCTCTTTAACGGAATTTTTCTATTGTTAAATGAATATCGCCTATTATTTTCCATAGTCTACATAGCCTAATCCATTGGGAATCATATTATGGTTGCGTGTGAACAAACTATGTTTGTGGGAATCATAATCTAGTCGTGGGGATTATATAAGTTAAGTGTGAATCATTATAATGTTAAGGGGATCATGGTTGTGTGTGAATCATACTACTATTGTGTGGATGTATGTAAACCATACTATTGTTGTGGCGATCATAATATTGTTGTGCCACACCATATACCCAACTCTGCTCTTCGAATATTTTCACTGCAACTATTGTTTTTTTCTTTGTGTACCAATAATATATTTAGCATCCCAATTATTCTCGGCATACGTTCATTACTTAACAAATTTAATTTATGTAAATGCATATACATTTATTGCAAAACCTAACAAAATTCGGCTTAGCCTACTATCCTACCAAATGAAAAAAAACTACCAAATTTAGTACGAAAAGTCCAAAACGGCACCACTGAACAAAATATACAGTGAGTATTAGGGCTCTGGCACAAAATAATGTTTTTTGACGCTGCGTATTTTTTAACTTCCGGTAGTCTAAAAACCATTGAAATATATTTTGAAAGTTTACACAAAGTAAATGACATGGCAGTGTCGGCATAGAAAGGCCTGCCATCAATGTTTTTGTGGGGTTCGGACGTTTATTTCAATAATTTGTAGACAGAACGAAAAAAGCTTCAGTGTGCCTGAGCCTTTTCGCTTAGTAGTTTTACATTTACCTATGTTAGAATCATCTCATACTCGGAAAGTCACTGAGGAAAAAGATTTATTGGAAATCAGTTTACTCACAAAATCGCCATTACATATACATAAAAAGTATATCGTGTAGTAGCAAAGGAGTTTTTACACTATCTATATATCATTTTTCAATTTATTTTCAAGCTTTGAATTTACGACCAAATAAAAAATTACATAGTATACGAGTGCATGGACACGCTATATTATAATACCAATATGTCTAAATTTCTCTGCCTTACTTACTTTTACACATAATGGGGTTGCTTTTCTATATTTTATATCTTTACGATTATATGTGACAGCGCATAGAGAAAGGGACCTAAGGGTAAAAAAAATCATCTGAGCACCGAATGAGACCGATCCTATGCCCCAAAAGTGTTCCCTCCCAGAGATATGCGCGTTTTATAAAAGTGATGGTACACCAAAGATACACGTATTTAAATCTTTAAAATGGCTCTCCTGAACAAAACTGGTTTTTACCCTTAGGTCCCTTTCTATTTTGGGCGTAACACTTTTTGTTTAAGTAGAGCGACCATGAAATTCATAGGAAATGAAAAATTGTTAGTCTTTCCGCTCCCCGCTCATTTTCTAGTATATTGGGCATCAAAAATAATATCCGCGAAAAATTTTTTTCAACCGGATGCAAACCGCCCAGTCCGTCACGTTTATAAATATAATTACTAATTTACGTTTGAAAAAAATTGTGACTCAAATTTTAAGTTGGACTCTAAAAACACCATGAAGGGTCATAGCTAGGTAATGTTTGCCTGTGTATTTGCAACACAAATGCTTAACATGCATTTTTCGAAAGTCGTCTGGCTTACGAGTTATAACTCACCAAAGCTTGCAACTAGTTTCACTTCATTTTTAGGGCTAATAGTCGTGACGGACTGGCCGGTTTCCATCCGATTAAAAAAAAATTTTGCACGGATATTATTTTTGATGCCCAAAATACTAGAAAATGAGCGGGGAGCGGAAAAAATAACACTTTTTGTTATATAGGCGCACACTTAAAATATAAACCAAATTAAAAACCAATAAAAAATATAAGAAAAAAGTATACAATTAAAAGATTTGTGTATGCAAATAGTTTAAATTATTATGAAAACAATGAGTTTAAATAACAAATAATTATAATTTTTAGTGCATCAAAACCTATGTAAATATATATATATATATATATATATATATATATATACATATATATATATATATATATATATATATATATATATATATATATATATATATATATATATATATATATATATATATATATATATATATATATATATATATATATATATATATATATATATATATATATATATATATATATATATATATATATATATATATATATATATATATATTTACATAGGTTTTGATGCACTAAAAAATATAATTATTTGTTATTTAAACTCATTGTTTTCATAATAATTTAAACTATTTGCATACACAAATCTTTTAATTGTATACTTTTTTCTTATATTTTTTATTGGTTTTTAATTTGGTTTATATTTTAAGTGTGCGCCTATATAACAAAAAGTGTTATTTTTTCCGCTCCCCGCTCATTTTCTAGTGTATTGGGCATCAAAAATAATATCCGTGCAAAATTTTTTTTAATCGGATGGAAACCGGCCAGTTCGTCACGACTATTAGCCCTAAAAATGAAGTGAAACTAGTTGCAAGCTTTGGTGAGTTATAACTCGTAAGCCAGACGACTTTCGAAAAATGCATGTTAAGCATTTGTGTTGCAAATACACAGGCAAACATTTTCTAGCTATGACCCTTCATGGTGTTTTCAGAGTCCAACTTGAAATTTGAGTCACAATTTTTTTCAAACGTAAAATAGTAATTATATTTATAAACGTGACGGACTGGGCGGTTTGCATCCGGTTGAAAAAAAATTTTCACGGATATTATTTTTGATGCCCAATATACTAGAAAATGAGCGGGGAGCGGAAGACTAACAATTTTTCATTTTCTATGAATTTCATGGGCGCTCTACTTAATATTTAGAAGAACTGTGAGATACCCTACTACATTCTATTATTTATAACTCGGACTTAATATGGCATCTTTGGGCGGGAGAAATGTGCTTTGTTTGGGTTAAATAATAAAACATTTACTGTTATTATCAATATTACCAGGGCAATATAGTTACAGGGTCAACACAATGCGCTATGCTTCGTTTGAGCTAAATAGAATTCAAAATATAGCGTTTAGCAAAGCTGCCAACCAAAAACCAAAGAAAACTATCTTTTTTTTAAAAAAGAATTCGACAACTACGTAATTTTTAAAAATATAAATCTGCATAACTCTCACATTAGTCCCAATTAAGTGCGGTACACACTAGCGATGTTTGACAGTTTAACTTAAATTTATCTTGCTTGCGAGTGCGACCAATGTTGGTGTTGTAGCGACAACTAAGTGCCGGGGTGCGCTCCCGAAGAACTAATCTTCGGGTCAGTCAGGTCCATATCATTTTCTTCAGCGAACAGTCAACCACAAAAACGGAAGGCGTAAGTAGGGATGTCGAGAAAGATTTTTCAATGAAATGTATATGTTATTACGAACTGTAACGATGCTTCTGGGACATAACAAGCCCAGAGTACATGTTGTCCGAAGTTTCTTTTATTCCAAACAAAAAATCCTACAGTCTTCTTACTATTTTACTATATATGCCATATAGTTGTAGACCGGTTTGTGTGGAAAGTGGAACGAATCATGCAAAAGGAGAAAAAGTTCCCCAGTGAAGGTCAGTGACGTTACATGACATCTTTTGAAGATATGTAATATAAAACCCGTAAATCCTAATCTTCGACAACTGGCAACGCACGACATAGAATTTTTACAAATATGCGTTTTTTTAAAGACGCGCACGTGACATATAAATATTAATTGGAAATACCCTGTTAATCGACCATAGTTTTTCAAGCTGACTTTTTATTTATTGATGTAAAATATTTACATTAAGACTACAAGCAAAGAAAAAACACTAAACCTTGCCATGAAAGAAAAAGAGCAATTTCTGATTAGCAGTCAGTTTTATTGTCATAATAACAGAGTAGGACTTGTGACGCTTAAAATGTAAACAAATGTGAATATTTTGTTGGCATAATAGTGGTGTTCTTTTCAGGTAACTATAAGTAGCTTAGTTACCTTGTTAGTTAGCAATATGGTATTCTGGCAACATCCAACAACATTTTGAATCAGCTGGCAGCATAAGCTAAAGAAAAGTTTGTTTACAAAGAAAAAGCAAATTGTGGAAAACGAATTTTGTTATTTCGTATAGTTTCTTGTTTGGTCACATTTTATTGACAAATTTAATTTCATTGGTAGGCTTTTCTTTTTCGCCGTGGACATTCAAATTCGTCCTTTCTGGCTTTGTAGGTAGCCAACTGCATCAACGTCTCGTCCCTGGACCACAATGTTAGTCTTTTAGTCACACTTAAAATAATATAGCTACATCGAAATTTCTCTAAATCTTAACAATAAACATTTTCACTTACCGTTTTTGAATCATTGTAATTTGTGGAAATGGTTTTATCGCGCTTTTTCTATTTTCTTTTTATTTTCTTTCTGTATCAATAACAAAAATCATATGTTTTCGATTTTGTAATAGAAGCCTGGCGTGTCAGAGCGACTAATCAACAGCAAAACTGCGGCTTTTGATGATATTTGGCAAATGTTGCAGTCTAACTTGGCAGCAGCTTACACTCCGCATGACGCAGTGACCGTTGATGAGCAGTTATTCCCATACAGAGGCCGCTTCACTCAATACATTCCATCGAAGCCTGTTAAGTACGGTATAAAGATATGGTGGTTGTGCGACTTAAAATCATTTTAGCCTGTCAAAGGAATGATTTACTCTGGGAAATTGCCTGACCAGGCACGAGAGGTGCACAAGGGCAGAGTGTTGTACTTCAACTTTCGGAGAGATATTTGAATACAGGCCGCACAATTTATGCCAACAATTTTTTCACAACTTTGGATTTGGCGCGTACTTTAAGGAAAACCGAATATGTTGGATCAGTGCGCTCGAATAAGACATGTGCGCCTCGGGAATTCCAAAAAAATCATACGCGTACTGTCAATATCACATTGTTCTGCTTCAACGAAGGTGATATAGCACTATGTTCATATGTGCCCAAGAAGAACAAAGCGGTAATTTTGCTGTCGACACAACATTATACTTGCGGTGTGGACATGCAAACTGAAAAGAAGAAGCCGTTTGCTATTTAGGATTACAACGCCAACAAATCGGGCGCTGATACAATGGACCAGATACTTGGCACACATACATGCAGGCACTCAACAAACCACTGGCCATTGGCCGTGTTTTTTTTTTTAAAATGGTGGACATTGCTGTATTAGCTGCATTTATTTAATACAACGAGATAAAGTCAATAAAAAGAAGTGACAGGCGACGGTCATTCCTACTGATGCTGACAATGCAATTGGCACTACCAAACATAGAGGAACGAGCGCTGAACAACCGCATATCCAAGGATACAAAACGCAATGGAAGCATTTGATGTAAAGGTAAGAAAAAACAATTCTAGTGTTCAAAAGCAGAATAACTACATAATTTTGTTCTTTTTAGATATTATCAAGACCGGCAGAAGGAGCTGCACCGTCGTTTACGTCTAGAACGAACAGACCGTCATGTCGCCTATGCCGTTCTGAGGACGGACGGCAGCGGAAAACAAGGGCCTATTGCCCTTCCTGTAACAATCCAGTTTGTGCAGAGCATTCAACACATATGCATCGATGCTATACCTGCACAGAAAATATGTTGGACGAGGGACAATCTAAACGACAACAGGTTTTTAGGGTTTTTCATATAAAACTCATAACAAATTAATAATTTTTTATATAAAGAAAAAAATTCTAACATTCATTATACATGTATAATTAGTAAATAACAATAAATCAAAACAAAAAAATGCGTTTTCATATAAAATTCCATACAAATAGAAATAGGTCCCTGTGGACCTTGTACTTCGTATAAGGGCAACGGATGACTCAACCGTCGGAGGGTTAAATGTAAAAGTTTAGAGCCGTTGACATCTTAGAATACATTAACTAAAAAAACGTCGTTCGTCACGTGACAAAAATACAAGTGGGCTTTGCCAACATCTATAAAAGTGGGAAAGTCATCGACTCAGAAGTGGATTTATAATACTTAATATTCGCGGCTGCAAATTGTTACGTACCGTAACATGATGTGATATGACAGATACTTTATTTTATTTAATTATCCGCATAGTTTTCATTTGATGCTTTTTAATAATTAGAAGGTAAAAAAGTAAGAGTCGTGTGGACTGTGAGATACCCTACTACATTCTATTATTTATAACTCGGACTTAATATGTCATCTTTGGAGCGGGAGAAATATGCTTTGTTTGGGTTGAATAAAAAACATTTACCGATATTATCAATATTACCAGGGCAATATAGTTACAGGGTCAACACAGTGCGCTATGCTTCGTTTGAGCTAAATAGAATTCAAAATGCAGCGTTTAGCAAAGCTGCCAACAAAAACCAAAGAAAATTGTCTTTTTTTAAAAAAGAATTCGACAACAACGTAATTTTTAAAAATATAAATTTGCATAACTCTCACATTAGTCCCAATTAAGTTCTTAAGTGCGGTACACACTGGCGATGTTTGACATTTTAACTTAAATTTATCTTACTTGCGAGTGCGACCAATGTTGGTGTTGTAGCGACAACTAAGTGCCGGGGTGCGTTCCCTCGGTCGAAGAACTAATCTTCGGGTTAATCAGGTCCATATAACCGGCTGTCGTGGAATTTCGGGTGTGGCCTATCATTTTCTTCAGCGATCAGTCAACCACAAAAAAAAACGGAAAGCGTAAGTAGGGATGTCGAGAATGATTTTTCAATGAAATATTTATGTTATTATGAACTGTAACGATGCTTCTGACACATAGCAAGCCCAGAGTACATTTTGGTTCAAAGTATCTTTTAGTCGAAACAAAAAATCCTAGAGTCTTCTTACTATTTTACTATATATGCCATATAGTTGTAGACCGGTTTGTGTGGAAAGTCGACCGAATCATGCAAAAGGAGGAAAAGTTCCCCTGTGAAGGGCTAAAAAAAAATTAGGAAATTTTAGTTACAACTGAATTCAGTGACGTTACATCACATCTTTTTGAAGATATGTACTATTTACCTCTAATATAAAACCCATAAATCTGAATTTTCGACAACTGGCAACGCACGACAAATATGCGTTTATTTAAAGACGCGTACGTGACATAAAAATATTTGTTGAAAGGAAAAGGTAATTTATGTTATTATGGCAACATTGTATTTATGTCAAACATGCATTCTCGTACAACTATGTTTTATGCTCTAAAGCTAATTAAAGTAACCACGCGCGTTTTTTATTCTTTAGCGGCAAAGTATAGTTTAAGGTTAATTTCCTATTCCATCAGGTTATGGGCCCAGTCCACGGACGATGGAGCGAGTAATTGAAATTCAGAAATTAACGGGTAGAGACAACTACCGTAGACGGCGATTTGCAGCAGAACATGCGTTGAAGCTGTAATCTTATTGGAAGTCAATATAAGGGACAGAGACTGATGTAGGTGTCAAGCAACATCCCGCCTGGTGTTATACATTTCACCGAACTTGTATATTCATATACAGGGAATTTCCACAGCCAAGGAAATTTAGCATAAGTTGAAGCCAACCTGCGATGATTCCGGCCTAACACGACGTTGTGGTTTGTTAAGGAAGCTGACCACGACACAGTTGGTAAACTGTAGCAACATAAGTGAGTATGTCGATAGCATCATTGACACGGCGCAGAAGTTGAACGAAATCGGTATGACAGTGAGCGATGAATGGGTAGGCAGTTTATTGCTAAGTGGATTACCTGAGCACTTTGCGCCCATGATTATGGCTATCGAGAGCAGCAACATTGCAATCAAAGCTGATGCCATAAAAATGAAACTCCTTCAAGATATCGACAGCTACAACAACTTTGGTACAAATGGGAATAAATCAGTACGAGGGCGGTTCGGAAACTTCTTAGCCTAGCACAAAAAGCGCGGTATAAACAGAAAAAGTTAAGTGTTTTGGAAACTTCCATCTCTGCTATGAACACATGTTAAATTTTGTTTCGATCTGGCAGGTGTTCACAAAAGACGCATCCGCGATTTTTTTACAATGGAAAAATTAAAAATGCGTGGTGTCATTAAATATTTACATAAAAAGGCAAGCAATGGACTGAAGCTGGAGGAAGTGCCCCAAAGAAGGCAAAAACAATTCAATCGGCTGGTAAGGTTATGGCAACGGTTTTTTGGGAATTCATATAACAAAAAGTGTTATTTTTTCCGCTCCCCGCTCATTTTCTAGTGTATTGGGCATCAAAAATAATATCCGTGCAAAATTTTTTTTAATCGGATGGAAACCGGCCAGTTCGTCACGACTATTAGCCCTAAAAATGAAGTGAAACTAGTTGCAAGCTTTGGTGAGTTATAACTCGTAAGCCAGACGACTTTCGAAAAATGCATGTTAAGCATTTGTGTTGCAAATACACAGGCAAACATTTTCTAGCTATGACCCTTCATGGTGTTTTCAGAGTCCAACTTGAAATTTGAGTCACAATTTTTTTCAAACGTAAAATAGTAATTATATTTATAAACGTGACGGACTGGGCGGTTTGCATCCGGTTGAAAAAAAATTTTCACGGATATTATTTTTGATGCCCAATATACTAGAAAATGAGCGGGGAGCGGAAGACTAACAATTTTTCATTTTCTATGAATTTCATGGGCGCTCTACTTAATAATTAGAAGAACTGTGAGATACCCTACTACATTCTATTATTTATAACTCGGACTTAATATGGCATCTTTGGGCGGGAGAAATGTGCTTTGTTTGGGTTAAATAATAAAACATTTACTGTTATTATCAATATTACCAGGGCAATATAGTTACAGGGTCAACACAGTGCGCTATGCTTCGTTTGAGCTAAATAGAATTCAAAATGCAGCGTTTAGCAAAGCTGCCAACAAAAACCAAAGAAAATTGTCTTTTTTTAAAAAAGAATTCGACAACAACGTAATTTTTAAAAATATAAATTTGCATAACTCTCACATTAGTCCCAATTAAGTTCTTAAGTGCGGTACACACTAGCGATGTTTGACAGTTTAACTTAAATTTATCTTGCTTGCGAGTGCGACCAATGTTGGTGTTGTAGCGACAACTAAGTGCCGGGGTGCGTTCCCTCGGTCGAAGAACTAATCTTCGGGTTAATCAGGTCCATATAACCGGCTGTCGTGGAATTTCGGGTGTGGCCTATCATTTTCTTCAGCGATCAGTCAACCACAAAAAAAAACGGAAAGCGTAAGTAGGGATGTCGAGAATGATTTTTCAATGAAATATTTATGTTATTATGAACTGTAACGATGCTTCTGACACATAGCAAGCCCAGAGTACATTTTGGTTCAAAGTATCTTTTAGTCGAAACAAAAAATCCTACAGTCTTCTTACTATTTTACTATATATGCCATATAGTTGTAGACCGGTTTGTGTGGAAAGTCGACCGAATCATGCAAAAGGAGGAAAAGTTCCCCTGTGAAGGGCTAAAAAAAAATTAGGAAATTTTAGTTACAACTGAATTCAGTGACGTTACATCACATCTTTTTGAAGATATGTACTATTTACCTCTAATATAAAACCCATAAATCCGAATTTTCGACAACTGGCAACGCACGACAAATATGCGTTTATTTAAAGACGCGTACGTGACATAAAAATATTTGTTGAAAGGAAAAGGTAATTTATGTTATTATGGCAACATTGTATTTATGTCAAACATGCATTCTCGTACAACTATGTTTTATGCTCTAAAGCTAATTAAAGTAACCACGCGCGTTTTTTATTCTTTAGCGGCAAAGTATAGTTTAAGGTTAATTTCCTATTCCATCAGGTTATGGGCCCAGTCCACGGACGATGGAGCGAGTAATTGAAATTCAGAAATTAACGGGTAGAGACAACTACCGTAGATGGCGATTTGCAGAACATGCGTTGAAGCTGTAATCTTATTGGAAGTCAATATAAGGGACAGAGACTGATGTAGGTGTCAAGCAACATCCCGCCTGGTGTTATACATTTCACCGAACTTGTATATTCATATACAGGGAATTTCCACAGCCAAGGAAATTTAGCATAAGTTGAAGCCAACCTGCGATGATTCCGGCCTAACACGACGTTGTGGTTTGTTAAGGAAGCTGACCACGACACAGTTGGTAAACTGTAGCAACATAAGTGAGTATGTCGATAGCATCATTGACACGGCGCAGAAGTTGAACGAAATCGGTATGACAGTGAGCGATGAATGGGTAGGCAGTTTATTGCTAAGTGGATTACCTGAGCACTTTGCGCCCATGATTATGGCTATCGAGAGCAGCAACATTGCAATCAAAGATGATGCCATAAAAATGAAACTCCTTCAAGATATCGACAGCTACAACAACTTTGGTACAAATGGGAATACCTCAGTACGAGGGCGGTTCGGAAACTTCTTAGCCTAGCACAAAAAGCGCGGTATAAACAGAAAAAGTTAAGTGTTTTGGAAACTTCCATCTCTGCTATGAACACATGTTAAATTTTGTTTCGATCTGGCAGGTGTTCACAAAAGACGCATCCGCGATTTTTTTACAATGGAAAAATTAAAAATGCGTGGTGTCATTAAATATTTACATAAAAAAGGTTTATCGGGACAAGAAATTCATAATGATATGGTGAATGTGTTAGGTGAAAGTGCTCCTTCATATGCAACAGTAAAAAATTGGGTTGCTGAATTTAAACGTGGTCGTACAAGCATTGAAGATGAACCACGTAGTCGACGTCCAAAAACAGCTACAACAACAGAAATTGTAGCCAAAGTGCATGATATGGTATTAAATGATCGACGAATAAAAGTGCGTGAAATAGCTAATATCATGGGCATCTCGAATGATCGAGTCCATTTAATTTTGCATGAAGAACTACAGATGAAAAAGCTTTCTGCAAGATGGGCGCCGGACTTGTTAACAGTCGACCAAAAACGCATAAGAATGAACATTTCTCAAGCTTGCTTGGATCGTTTTCAGCTAAATAAAATGGATTTTAAGCGTCGTTTCATAACTGTTGATGAGACATGGATCCACCACTATACTCCAGAGACAAAAGAGCAATCCAAGCAATGGACTGAAGCTGGAGGAAGTGCCCCAAAGAAGGCAAAAACAATTCAATCGGCTGGTAAGGTTATGGCAACGGTTTTTTGGGAATTCATATAACAAAAAGTGTTATTTTTTCCGCTCCCCGCTCATTTTCTAGTGTATTGGGCATCAAAAATAATATCCGTGCAAAATTTTTTTTAATCGGATGGAAACCGGCCAGTTCGTCACGACTATTAGCCCTAAAAATGAAGTGAAACTAGTTGCAAGCTTTGGTGAGTTATAACTCGTAAGCCAGACGACTTTCGAAAAATGCATGTTAAGCATTTGTGTTGCAAATACACAGGCAAACATTTTCTAGCTATGACCCTTCATGGTGTTTTCAGAGTCCAACTTGAAATTTGAGTCACAATTTTTTTCAAACGTAAAATAGTAATTATATTTATAAACGTGACGGACTGGGCGGTTTGCATCCGGTTGAAAAAAAATTTTCACGGATATTATTTTTGATGCCCAATATACTAGAAAATGAGCGGGGAGCGGAAGACTAACAATTTTTCATTTTCTATGAATTTCATGGGCGCTCTACTTAATAATTAGAAGAACTGTGAGATACCCTACTACATTCTATTATTTATAACTCGGACTTAATATGGCATCTTTGGGCGGGAGAAATGTGCTTTGTTTGGGTTAAATAATAAAACATTTACTGTTATTATCAATATTACCAGGGCAATATAGTTACAGGGTCAACACAGTGCGCTATGCTTCGTTTGAGCTAAATAGAATTCAAAATGCAGCGTTTAGCAAAGCTGCCAACAAAAACCAAAGAAAATTGTCTTTTTTTAAAAAAGAATTCGACAACAACGTAATTTTTAAAAATATAAATTTGCATAACTCTCACATTAGTCCCAATTAAGTTCTTAAGTGCGGTACACACTAGCGATGTTTGACAGTTTAACTTAAATTTATCTTGCTTGCGAGTGCGACCAATGTTGGTGTTGTAGCGACAACTAAGTGCCGGGGTGCGTTCCCTCGGTCGAAGAACTAATCTTCGGGTTAATCAGGTCCATATAACCGGCTGTCGTGGAATTTCGGGTGTGGCCTATCATTTTCTTCAGCGATCAGTCAACCACAAAAAAAAACGGAAAGCGTAAGTAGGGATGTCGAGAATGATTTTTCAATGAAATATTTATGTTATTATGAACTGTAACGATGCTTCTGACACATAGCAAGCCCAGAGTACATTTTGGTTCAAAGTATCTTTTAGTCGAAACAAAAAATCCTACAGTCTTCTTACTATTTTACTATATATGCCATATAGTTGTAGACCGGTTTGTGTGGAAAGTCGACCGAATCATGCAAAAGGAGGAAAAGTTCCCCTGTGAAGGGCTAAAAAAAAATTAGGAAATTTTAGTTACAACTGAATTCAGTGACGTTACATCACATCTTTTTGAAGATATGTACTATTTACCTCTAATATAAAACCCATAAATCCGAATTTTCGACAACTGGCAACGCACGACAAATATGCGTTTATTTAAAGACGCGTACGTGACATAAAAATATTTGTTGAAAGGAAAAGGTAATTTATGTTATTATGGCAACATTGTATTTATGTCAAACATGCATTCTCGTACAACTATGTTTTATGCTCTAAAGCTAATTAAAGTAACCACGCGCGTTTTTTATTCTTTAGCGGCAAAGTATAGTTTAAGGTTAATTTCCTATTCCATCAGGTTATGGGCCCAGTCCACGGACGATGGAGCGAGTAATTGAAATTCAGAAATTAACGGGTAGAGACAACTACCGTAGATGGCGATTTGCAGAACATGCGTTGAAGCTGTAATCTTATTGGAAGTCAATATAAGGGACAGAGACTGATGTAGGTGTCAAGCAACATCCCGCCTGGTGTTATACATTTCACCGAACTTGTATATTCATATACAGGGAATTTCCACAGCCAAGGAAATTTAGCATAAGTTGAAGCCAACCTGCGATGATTCCGGCCTAACACGACGTTGTGGTTTGTTAAGGAAGCTGACCACGACACAGTTGGTAAACTGTAGCAACATAAGTGAGTATGTCGATAGCATCATTGACACGGCGCAGAAGTTGAACGAAATCGGTATGACAGTGAGCGATGAATGGGTAGGCAGTTTATTGCTAAGTGGATTACCTGAGCACTTTGCGCCCATGATTATGGCTATCGAGAGCAGCAACATTGCAATCAAAGATGATGCCATAAAAATGAAACTCCTTCAAGATATCGACAGCTACAACAACTTTGGTACAAATGGGAATACCTCAGTACGAGGGCGGTTCGGAAACTTCTTAGCCTAGCACAAAAAGCGCGGTATAAACAGAAAAAGTTAAGTGTTTTGGAAACTTCCATCTCTGCTATGAACACATGTTAAATTTTGTTTCGATCTGGCAGGTGTTCACAAAAGACGCATCCGCGATTTTTTTACAATGGAAAAATTAAAAATGCGTGGTGTCATTAAATATTTACATAAAAAAGGTTTATCGGGACAAGAAATTCATAATGATATGGTGAATGTGTTAGGTGAAAGTGCTCCTTCATATGCAACAGTAAAAAATTGGGTTGCTGAATTTAAACGTGGTCGTACAAGCATTGAAGATGAACCACGTAGTCGACGTCCAAAAACAGCTACAACAACAGAAATTGTAGCCAAAGTGCATGATATGGTATTAAATGATCGACGAATAAAAGTGCGTGAAATAGCTAATATCATGGGCATCTCGAATGATCGAGTCCATTTAATTTTGCATGAAGAACTACAGATGAAAAAGCTTTCTGCAAGATGGGCGCCGGACTTGTTAACAGTCGACCAAAAACGCATAAGAATGAACATTTCTCAAGCTTGTTTGGATCGTTTTCAGCTAAATAAAATGGATTTTAAGCGTCGTTTCATAACTGTTGATGAGACATGGATCCACCACTATACTCCAGAGACAAAAGAGCAATCCAAGCAATGGACTGAAGCTGGAGGAAGTGCCCCAAAGAAGGCAAAAACAATTCAATCGGCTGGTAAGGTTATGGCAACGGTTTTTTGGGAATTCATATAACAAAAAGTGTTATTTTTTCCGCTCCCCGCTCATTTTCTAGTGTATTGGGCATCAAAAATAATATCCGTGCAAAATTTTTTTTAATCGGATGGAAACCGGCCAGTTCGTCACGACTATTAGCCCTAAAAATGAAGTGAAACTAGTTGCAAGCTTTGGTGAGTTATAACTCGTAAGCCAGACGACTTTCGAAAAATGCATGTTAAGCATTTGTGTTGCAAATACACAGGCAAACATTTTCTAGCTATGACCCTTCATGGTGTTTTCAGAGTCCAACTTGAAATTTGAGTCACAATTTTTTTCAAACGTAAAATAGTAATTATATTTATAAACGTGACGGACTGGGCGGTTTGCATCCGGTTGAAAAAAAATTTTCACGGATATTATTTTTGATGCCCAATATACTAGAAAATGAGCGGGGAGCGGAAGACTAACAATTTTTCATTTTCTATGAATTTCATGGGCGCTCTACTTAATAATTAGAAGAACTGTGAGATACCCTACTACATTCTATTATTTATAACTCGGACTTAATATGGCATCTTTGGGCGGGAGAAATGTGCTTTGTTTGGGTTAAATAATAAAACATTTACTGTTATTATCAATATTACCAGGGCAATATAGTTACAGGGTCAACACAGTGCGCTATGCTTCGTTTGAGCTAAATAGAATTCAAAATGCAGCGTTTAGCAAAGCTGCCAACAAAAACCAAAGAAAATTGTCTTTTTTTAAAAAAGAATTCGACAACAACGTAATTTTTAAAAATATAAATTTGCATAACTCTCACATTAGTCCCAATTAAGTTCTTAAGTGCGGTACACACTAGCGATGTTTGACAGTATAACTTAAATTTATCTTGCTTGCGAGTGCGACCAATGTTGGTGTTGTAGCGACAACTAAGTGCCGGGGTGCGTTCCCTCGGTCGAAGAACTAATCTTCGGGTTAATCAGGTCCATATAACCGGCTGTCGTGGAATTTCGGGTGTGGCCTATCATTTTCTTCAGCGATCAGTCAACCACAAAAAAAACGGAAAGCGTAAGTAGGGATGTCGAGAATGATTTTTCAATGAAATATTTATGTTATTATGAACTGTAACGATGCTTCTGACACATAGCAAGCCCAGAGTACATTTTGGTTCAAAGTATCTTTTAGTCGAAACAAAAAATCCTAGAGTCTTCTTACTATTTTACTATATATGCCATATAGTTGTAGACCGGTTTGTGTGGAAAGTCGACCGAATCATGCAAAAGGAGGAAAAGTTCCCCTGTGAAGGGCTAAAAAAAAATTAGGAAATTTTAGTTACAACTGAATTCAGTGACGTTACATCACATCTTTTTGAAGATATGTACTATTTTGTCTCACTGTATTTACCTCTAATATAAAACCCATAAATCCGAATTTTCGACAACTGGCAACGCACGACAAATATGCGTTTATTTAAAGACGCGTACGTGACATAAAAATATTTGTTGAAAGGAAAAGGTAATTTATGTTATTATGGCAACATTGTATTTATGTCAAACATGCATTCTCGTACAACTATGTTTTATGCTCTAAAGCTAACTAAAGTAACCACGCGCGTTTTTTATTCTTTAGCGGCAAAGTATAGTTTAAGGTTAATTTCCTATTCCATCAGGTTATGGGCCCAGTCCACGGACGATGGAGCGAGTAATTGAAATTCAGAAATTAACGGGTAGAGACAACTACCGTAGATGGCGATTTGCAGCAGAACATGCGTTGAAGCTGTAATCTTATTGGAAGTCAATATAAGGGACAGAGACTGATGTAGGTGTCAAGCAACATCCCGCCTGGTGTTATACATTTCACCGAACTTGTATATTCATATACAGGGAATTTCCACAGCCAAGGAAATTTAGCATAAGTTGAAGCCAACCTGCGATGATTCCGGCCTAACACGACGTTGTGGTTTGTTAAGGAAGCTGACCACGACACAGTTGGTAAACTGTAGCAACATAAGTGAGTATGTCGATAGCATCATTGACACGGCGCAGAAGTTGAACGAAATCGGTATGACAGTGAGCGATGAATGGGTAGGCAGCTTATTGCTAAGTGGATTACCTGAGCACTTTGCGCCCATGATTATGGCTATCGAGAGCAGCAACATTGCAATCAAAGCTGATGCCATAAAAATGAAACTCCTTCAAGATATCGACAGCTACAACAACTTTGGTACAAATGGGAATACCTCAGTACGAGGGCGGTTCGGAAACTTCTTAGCCTAGCACAAAAAGCGCGGTATAAACAGAAAAAGTTAAGTGTTTTGGAAACTTCCATCTCTGCTATGAACACATGTTAAATTTTGTTTCGATCTGGCAGGTGTTCACAAAAGACGCATCCGCGATTTTTTTACAATGGAAAAATTAAAAATGCGTGGTGTCATTAAATATTTACATAAAAAAGGTTTATCGGGACAAGAAATTCATAATGATATGGTGAATGTGTTAGGTGAAAGTGCTCCTTCATATGCAACAGTAAAAAATTGGGTTGCTGAATTTAAACGTGGTCGTACAAGCATTGAAGATGAACCACGTAGTCGACGTCCAAAAACAGCTACAACAACAGAAATTGTAGCCAAAGTGCATGATATGGTATTAAATGATCGACGAATAAAAGTGCGTGAAATAGCTAATATCATGGGCATCTCGAATGATCGAGTCCATTTAATTTTGCATGAAGAACTACAGATGAAAAAGCTTTCTGCAAGATGGGCGCCGGACTTGTTAACAGTCGACCAAAAACGCATAAGAATGAACATTTCTCAAGCTTGTTTGGATCGTTTTCAGCTAAATAAAATGGATTTTAAGCGTCGTTTCATAACTGTTGATGAGACATGGATCCACCACTATACTCCAGAGACAAAAGAGCAATCCAAGCAATGGACTGAAGCTGGAGGAAGTGCCCCAAAGAAGGCAAAAACAATTCAATCGGCTGGTAAGGTTATGGCAACGGTTTTTTGGGAATTCATATAACAAAAAGTGTTATTTTTTCCGCTCCCCGCTCATTTTCTAGTGTATTGGGCATCAAAAATAATATCCGTGCAAAATTTTTTTTAATCGGATGGAAACCGGCCAGTTCGTCACGACTATTAGCCCTAAAAATGAAGTGAAACTAGTTGCAAGCTTTGGTGAGTTATAACTCGTAAGCCAGACGACTTTCGAAAAATGCATGTTAAGCATTTGTGTTGCAAATACACAGGCAAACATTTTCTAGCTATGACCCTTCATGGTGTTTTCAGAGTCCAACTTGAAATTTGAGTCACAATTTTTTTCAAACGTAAAATAGTAATTATATTTATAAACGTGACGGACTGGGCGGTTTGCATCCGGTTGAAAAAAAATTTTCACGGATATTATTTTTGATGCCCAATATACTAGAAAATGAGCGGGGAGCGGAAGACTAACAATTTTTCATTTTCTATGAATTTCTTGGGCGCTCTACTTAATAATTAGAAGAACTGTGAGATACCCTACTACATTCTATTATTTATAACTCGGACTTAATATGGCATCTTTGGGCGGGAGAAATGTGCTTTGTTTGGGTTAAATAATAAAACATTTACTGTTATTATCAATATTACCAGGGCAATATAGTTACAGGGTCAACACAATGCGCTATGCTTCGTTTGAGCTAAATAGAATTCAAAATATAGCGTTTAGCAAAGCTGCCAACCAAAAACCAAAGAAAACTATCTTTTTTTTAAAAAAGAATTCGACAACTACGTAATTTTTAAAAATATAAATCTGCATAACTCTCACATTAGTCCCAATTAAGTGCGGTACACACTGGCGATGTTTGACAGTTTAACTTAAATTTATCTTGCTTGCGAGTGCGACCAATGTTGGTGTTGTAGCGACAACTAAGTGCCGGGGTGCGCTCCCGAAGAACTAATCTTCGGGTCAGTCAGGTCCATATCATTTTCTTCAGCGAACAGTCAACCACAAAAACGGAAGGCGTAAGTAGGGATGTCGAGAAAGATTTTTCAATGAAATGTATATGTTATTACGAACTGTAACGATGCTTCTGGGACATAACAAGCCCAGAGTACATGTTGTCCGAAGTTTCTTTTATTCCAAACAAAAAATCCTACAGTCTTCTTACTATTTTACTATATATGCCATATAGTTGTAGACCGGTTTGTGTGGAAAGTGGAACAAATCATGCAAAAGGAGAAAAAGTTCCCCAGTGAAGGTCTAAAAAAAATTAGTTACAACTGAATTCAGTGACGTTACATGACATCTTTTGAAGATATGTAATATAAAACCCGTAAATCCTAATCTTCGACAACTGGCAACGCACGACATAGAATTTTTACAAATATGCGTTTTTTTAAAGACGCGCACGTGACATATAAATATTAATTGGAAATACCCTGTTAATCGACCATAGTTTTTCAAGCTGACTTTTTATTTATTGATGTAAAATATTTACATTAAGACTACAAGCAAAGAAAAAACACTAAACCTTGCCATGAAAGAAAAAGAGCAATTTCTGATTAGCAGTCAGTTTTATTGTCATAATAACAGAGTAGGACTTGTGACGCTTAAAATGTAAACAAATGTGAATATTTTGTTGGCATAATAGTGGTGTTCTTTTCAGGTAACTATAAGTAGCTTAGTTACCTTGTTAGTTAGCAATATGGTATTCTGGCAACATCCAACAACATTTTGAATCAGCTGGCAGCATAAGCTAAAGAAAAGTTTGTTTACAAAGAAAAAGCAAATTGTGGAAAACGAATTTTGTTATTTCGTATAGTTTCTTGTTTGGTCACATTTTATTGACAAATTTAATTTCATTGGTAGGCTTTTCTTTTTCGCCGTGGACATTCAAATTCGTCCTTTCTGGCTTTGTAGGTAGCCAACTGCATCAACGTCTCGTCCCTGGACCACAATGTTAGTCTTTTAGTCACACTTAAAATAATATAGCTACATCGAAATTTCTCTAAATCTTAACAATAAACATTTTCACTTACCGTTTTTGAATCATTGTAATTTGTGGAAATGGTTTTATCGCGCTTTTTCTATTTTCTTTTTATTTTCTTTCTGTATCAATAACAAAAATCATATGTTTTCGATTTTGTAATAGAAGCCTGGCGTGTCAGAGCGACTAATCAACAGCAAAACTGCGGCTTTTGATGATATTTGGCAAATGTTGCAGTCTAACTTGGCAGCAGCTTACACTCCGCATGACGCAGTGACCGTTGATGAGCAGTTATTCCCATACAGAGGCCGCTTCACTCAATACATTCCATCGAAGCCTGTTAAGTACGGTATAAAGATATGGTGGTTGTGCGACTTAAAATCATTTTAGCCTGTCAAAGGAATGATTTACTCTGGGAAATTGCCTGACCAGGCACGAGAGGTGCACAAGGGCAGAGTGTTGTACTTCAACTTTCGGAGAGATATTTGAATACAGGCCGCACAATTTATGCCAACAATTTTTTCACAACTTTGGATTTGGCGCGTACTTTAAGGAAAACCGAATATGTTGGATCAGTGCGCTCGAATAAGACATGTGCGCCTCGGGAATTCCAAAAAAATCATACGCGTACTGTCAATATCACATTGTTCTGCTTCAACGAAGGTGATATAGCACTATGTTCATATGTGCCCAAGAAGAACAAAGCGGTAATTTTGCTGTCGACACAACATTATACTTGCGGTGTGGACATGCAAACTGAAAAGAAGAAGCCGTTTGCTATTTAGGAAGTGACAGGCGACGATCATTCCTACTGATGCTGACAATGCAATTGGCACTACCAAACATAGAGGAACGAGCGCTGAACAACCGCATATCCAAGGATACAATGGAAGCATTTGATGTAAAGGTAAGAAAAAACAATTCTAGTGTTCAAAAGCAGAATAACTACATAATTTTGTTCTTTTTAGATATTATCAAGACCGGCAGAAGGAGCTGCACCGTCGTTTACGTCTAGAACGAACAGACCGTCATGTCGCCTATGCCGTTCTGAGGACGGACGGCAGCGGAAAACAAGGGCCTATTGCCCTTCCTGTAACAATCCAGTTTGTGCAGAGCATTCAACACATATGCATCGATGCTACACCTGCACAGAAAATATGTTGGACGAGGGACAATCTAAACGACAACAGGTTTTTAGGGTTTTTCATATAAAACTCATAACAAATTAATAATTTTTTATATAAAGAAAAAAATTCTAACATTCATTATACATGTATAATTAGTAAATAACAATAAATCAAAACAAAAAAATGCGTTTTCATATAAAATTCCATACAAATAGAAATAGGTCCCTGTGGACCTTGTACTTCGTATAAGGGCAACGGATGACTCAACCGTCGGAGGGTTAAATGTAAAAGTTTAGAGCCGTTGACATCTTAGAATACATTAACTAAAAAAACGTCGTTCGTCACGTGACAAAAATACAAGTGGGCTTTGCCAACATCTATAAAAGTGGGAAAGTCATCGACTCAGAAGTGGATTTATAATACTTAATATTCGCGGCTGCAAATTGTTACGTACCGTAACATGATGTGATATGACAGATACTTTAATTTATTTAATTATCCGCATAGTTTTCATTTGATGCTTTTTAATAATTAGAAGGTAAAAAAGTAAGAGTCGTGTGGACTGTGAGATACCCTACTACATTCTATTATTTATAACTCGGACTTAATATGGCATCTTTGGAGCGGGAGAAATATGCTTTGTTTGGGTTGAATAAAAAACATTTACCGATATTATCAATATTACCAGGGCAATATAGTTACAGGGTCAACACAGTGCGCTATGCTTCGTTTGAGCTAAATAGAATTCAAAATGCAGCGTTTAGCAAAGCTGCCAACAAAAACCAAAGAAAATTGTCTTTTTTTAAAAAAGAATTCGACAACAACGTAATTTTTAAAAATATAAATTTGCATAACTCTCACATTAGTCCCAATTAAGTTCTTAAGTGCGGTACACACTGGCGATGTTTGACATTTTAACTTAAATTTATCTTACTTGCGAGTGCGACCAATGTTGGTGTTGTAGCGACAACTAAGTGCCGGGGTGCGTTCCCTCGGTCGAAGAACTAATCTTCGGGTTAATCAGGTCCATATAACCGGCTGTCGTGGAATTTCGGGTGTGGCCTATCATTTTCTTCAGCGATCAGTCAACCACAAAAAAAAACGGAAAGCGTAAGTAGGGATGTCGAGAATGATTTTTCAATGAAATATTTATGTTATTATGAACTGTAACGATGCTTCTGACACATAGCAAGCCCAGAGTACATTTTGGTTCAAAGTATCTTTTAGTCGAAACAAAAAATCCTAGAGTCTTCTTACTATTTTACTATATATGCCATATAGTTGTAGACCGGTTTGTGTGGAAAGTCGACCGAATCATGCAAAAGGAGGAAAAGTTCCCCTGTGAAGGGCTAAAAAAAAATTAGGAAATTTTAGTTACAACTGAAGGATACAAAACGCAATGGAAGCATTTGATGTAAAGGTAAGAAAAAACAATTCTAGTGTTCAAAAGCAGAATAACTACATAATTTTGTTCTTTTTAGATATTATCAAGACCGGCAGAAGGAGCTGCACCGTCGTTTACGTCTAGAACGAACAGACCGTCATGTCGCCTATGCCGTTCTGAGGACGGACGGCAGCGGAAAACAAGGGCCTATTGCCCTTCCTGTAACAATCCAGTTTGTGCAGAGCATTCAACACATATGCATCGATGCTACACCTGCACAGAAAATATGTTGGACGAGGGACAATCTAAACGACAACAGGTTTTTAGGGTTTTTCATATAAAACTCATAACAAATTAATAATTTTTTATATAAAGAAAAAAATTCTAACATTCATTATACATGTATAATTAGTAAATAACAATAAATCAAAACAAAAAAATGCGTTTTCATATAAAATTCCATACAAATAGAAATAGGTCCCTGTGGACCTTGTACTTCGTATAAGGGCAACGGATGACTCAACCGTCGGAGGGTTAAATGTAAAAGTTTAGAGCCGTTGACATCTTAGAATACATTAACTAAAAAAACGTCGTTCGTCACGTGACAAAAATACAAGTGGGCTTTGCCAACATCTATAAAAGTGGGAAAGTCATCGACTCAGAAGTGGATTTATAATACTTAATATTCGCGGCTGCAAATTGTTACGTACCGTAACATGATGTGATATGACAGATACTTTAATTTATTTAATTATCCGCATAGTTTTCATTTGATGCTTTTTAATAATTAGAAGGTAAAAAAGTAAGAGTCGTGTGGACTGTGAGATACCCTACTACATTCTATTATTTATAACTCGGACTTAATATGGCATCTTTGGAGCGGGAGAAATATGCTTTGTTTGGGTTGAATAAAAAACATTTACCGATATTATCAATATTACCAGGGCAATATAGTTACAGGGTCAACACAGTGCGCTATGCTTCGTTTGAGCTAAATAGAATTCAAAATGCAGCGTTTAGCAAAGCTGCCAACAAAAACCAAAGAAAATTGTCTTTTTTTAAAAAAGAATTCGACAACAACGTAATTTTTAAAAATATAAATTTGCATAACTCTCACATTAGTCCCAATTAAGTTCTTAAGTGCGGTACACACTGGCGATGTTTGACATTTTAACTTAAATTTATCTTACTTGCGAGTGCGACCAATGTTGGTGTTGTAGCGACAACTAAGTGCCGGGGTGCGTTCCCTCGGTCGAAGAACTAATCTTCGGGTTAATCAGGTCCATATAACCGGCTGTCGTGGAATTTCGGGTGTGGCCTATCATTTTCTTCAGCGATCAGTCAACCACAAAAAAAAACGGAAAGCGTAAGTAGGGATGTCGAGAATGATTTTTCAATGAAATATTTATGTTATTATGAACTGTAACGATGCTTCTGACACATAGCAAGCCCAGAGTACATTTTGGTTCAAAGTATCTTTTAGTCGAAACAAAAAATCCTAGAGTCTTCTTACTATTTTACTATATATGCCATATAGTTGTAGACCGGTTTGTGTGGAAAGTCGACCGAATCATGCAAAAGGAGGAAAAGTTCCCCTGTGAAGGGCTAAAAAAAAATTAGGAAATTTTAGTTACAACTGAATTCAGTGACGTTACATCACATCTTTTTGAAGATATGTACTATTTTGTCTCACTGTATTTACCTCTAATATAAAACCCATAAATCCGAATTTTCGACAACTGGCAACGCACGACAAATATGCGTTTATTTAAAGACGCGTACGTGACATAAAAATATTTGTTGAAAGGAAAAGGTAATTTATGTTATTATGGCAACATTGTATTTATGTCAAACATGCAGTCTCGTACAACTATGTTTTATGCTCTAAAGCTAATTTAAGTAACCACGCGCGTTTTTTATTCTTTAGCGGCAAAGTATAGTTTAAGGTTAATTTCCTATTCCATCAGGTTATGGGCCCAGTCCACGGACGATGGAGCGAGTAATTGAAATTCAGAAATTAACGGGTAGAGACAACTACCGTAGATGGCGATTTGCTGCAGAACATGCGTTGAAGCTGTAATCTTATTGGAAGTCAATATAAGGGACAGAGACTGATGTAGGTGTCAAGCAACATCCCGCCTGGTGTTATACATTTCACCGAACTTGTATATTCATATACAGGGAATTTCCACAGCCAAGGAAATTTAGCATAAGTTGAAGCCAACCTGCGATGATTCCGGCCTAACACGACGTTGTGGTTTGTTAAGGAAGCTGACCACGACACAGTTGGTAAACTGTAGCAACATAAGTGAGTATGTCGATAGCATCATTGACACGGCGCAGAAGTTGAACGAAATCGGTATGACAGTGAGCGATGAATGGGTAGGCAGCTTATTGCTAAGTGGATTACCTGAGCACTTTGCGCCCATGATTATGGCTATCGAGAGCAGCAACATTGCAATCAAAGCTGATGCCATAAAAATGAAACTCCTTCAAGATATCGACAGCTACAACAACTTTGGTACAAATGGGAATACCTCAGTACGAGGGCGGTTCGGAAACTTCTTAGCCTAGCACAAAAAGCGCGGTATAAACAGAAAAAGTTAAGTGTTTTGGAAACTTCCATCTCTGCTATGAACACATGTTAAATTTTGTTTCGATCTGGCAGGTGTTCACAAAAGACGCATCCGCGAGTTTTTTACAATGGAAAAATTAAAAATGCGTGGTGTCATTAAATATTTACATAAAAAAGGTTTATCGGGACAAGAAATTCATAATGATATGGTGAATGTGTTAGGTGAAAGTGCTCCTTCATATGCAACAGTAAAAAATTGGGTTGCTGAATTTAAACGTGGTCGTACAAGCATTGAAGATGAACCACGTAGTCGACGTCCAAAAACAGCTACAACAACAGAAATTGTAGCCAAAGTGCATGATATGGTATTAAATGATCGACGAATAAAAGTGCGTGAAATAGCTAATATCATGGGCATCTCGAATGATCGAGTCCATTTAATTTTGCATGAAGAACTACAGTTTTAATTCCTTTTCGGGAATTAATCTTTTTAAAAAATAGTTTGAATTGAAAAGGGATCAAATGATGAGTGTTATACTCTTTTAATCCTTTTCCAATTTCTTTTTATTCTTTATTTGAGTTTATTCTAGCTTATCCCAGCTGTTTGATCTGTTGCTTTCTTATTTCCGCTAAGATTGAAGAGACGTGTGTTGCTGTTTAAGTCTGAATAAGAACTGATTTATTATTTACTCTTCGAGTATTCAATACTTAAGATACATCATATGATTCATCATTGAAATGTGATGCATCGTATGATTTGGGGTATTTATTATCGAGTAGTTTAAACATAATTCATATTATCGTTTTTAATGGTAAAGCAATACGACTCTTCCTGTGTTATCATAATGAGTCACTGAAACGGTAGTTTGGGTGAACACTGGGTTGTAGTAGGGGGACAGTGGGTTATAACACCCCCGGACGAAGACTCTTGCCCGTGGTCTAAGGGAACTAAGGGTAAGGGCATATTTATTGCGACTTTTAATTTGTTTGTTTTGGATTTACATTTAACATATAGATACAATGCCGTGACAATTATAATTATCATTACTATTATGATTATAGTGTAATCTGTTACTTTTTGCTTGAACTTGAGTTCTGATATGAATTCATTATTTTTTATATGGTTGTATTGCAGTTCTTCCAGGGAACCGTATGTTTCATTTAACATTTGAATTTCTCTGTTTGGATTTGGAATTACTAATGAATTTTGGTACATTCTTTTGTCATACCACTTATCTAGTTTTACTTTACAGTTTTCTATAGTTAGTAGATGGTTGCCGGACAATTTTAACGGATATTTATTACATGTTTGATTGATTATTTGATCTATATTTATGATTATTATTATATTAAGCCCAATTTCAATGATTTCAGTTTTAGTATTTTTTACATATTGACATTTCATGAGTTTATAATTAAATAGGTTAGATATACATTCGTCTTGTAACTCTTTAAGGTTTGGTGTTTCGTTTACATCATGGTATATTTTATTATTCTTTGTGAGATACAGTTTTTCTTTGATTTCTATTTGCATGTCATTTTTATTTGGTATTGGCTGGACATATATTTCTTGAAATATTTCAGGATTATATTGAGGTATTTTTAGAATGAATACTATATTGTTTTTATAAGTAGCCAAATCCATTTTAATTTCTTTCATTTTTTCTAATGTTATATTATATTTTTTTATTTCCTCGTCATTCAAAATGTCCCGAGTGAGTATGTTTAGTCTAGATGTAAGGATCAAATCCCTTACTTTATCTATCAATTTATTCATATGGTCAATCTGGTATTTTAATTGGTATGTTCTATCGATTTTTGTTGTTTTATTCTTAAAGGAATTAATATTCGTGATGCTTTTTATCAAGAGTTTCGTTTGTTCATTGTACAATTTTGTCAAGTTATTTAATTGATTGTCAAATTGAGAATTTATATGTATTTGGTTATTACTTTGCTCCATTAAGTTATGCCCGTTTGTCTCTAAAACTTCTAATTTTCCTTCAATTTCTTCCCTGTCATTATTATCCATTGTTCCATAAATATACTTTAATCCTGTGCCTAAAAAATTAATTAATCCTCTTCTAGTTCTCGTATTATGAGGTATTATACTACTAAGTCTTGAATTGATATGTTCGATTTGGTGTGATAGGTATACATCTTCGAGATGCGAGACTTCCTTTTCCAAATTGTTTAGATAATTGGCGTAATTTGTTGTATTAAATACGTGAAGAATCTTAACATAGTTGTCTATAAGATTCCTTTCTTCTAGCTGTATTATTGCGTATCCGTTTCCTTCGTTCAGGTTGAGTACCTCTAACTTCTGTGCTGCAACTGGGGATATCATCAAGAAAATCGCCAGTAAGGACTTCCAGAGACCTGGAAAGATGTTTCTTTTTAATGAACTGGTCTTTGTGGAGAGTTGTATTACGATTACTCAATTTATATTTTTTATCGCTGACCTTATGTGTGGTCATTTGTTTTATTTTAGTTTCTGTTTTAGGGGGAATCTTTGTTTTACCGAATTTTTGGTTAATATCTTCTTCCTTTCTATCTTTGTTCCTGTATTCTAACATCTTATTCTTACTGGTTTCTATTTCTTCATAAATTTTTTCCACCTGTATGTCTGAGTTATAAAAGTGTAGGTCTATGGGTTTTTGTTTGGTTGTGAAATGTAAACTATTGTTGTATGCTGCTAATGCTTGTAAAGGTAGGTCAAAGTTATACGCTATATCCTCTTGTTCTTCCCGGATTTTTAGTATTCTAATATTTTCGTTTAAACTACTATGAAACCGTTCAATGTCCGAATTTCCTTTATGCCTATAGGGTGTCGTAAAATGGTATTGAATATTATTATCTTCCAAATATCCTATGAATACAGGATTTGAGAACGTTGACTCATTGTCCATGGTTATTTTCTGTGGTTTTTTCATAGTAAGGAATAATTTTGTTATAGCTCTAATGGCTTGTAAGGGTGTTTTATCAAGCAATTCTTCCATTGCCGCATATTTTGTGAATTTATCTATCATGGTGAGATAGAATATCTGACTGTCGAGAAACCAAATGTCTATATGGTAATGTTCGTAAGGTCCACTTGGGGTCTCGGTTTTTTCGAATGGTAGTTTCATGGGGTGTCTTTCTATTTTGAAGTTACACACTATGCAGTTATTTATTATTTTAGTGATTTCCTTTTTCATATTAGGATAATAATATTTCTTTTTTAATTCTATATATGTTTTTTCTATTCCTGGATGATTATTCTCGAATCTATGATGGCTGTTTATGATTTCTATTAACTTCTCGTATTTAACGTCTTGTAACATTTTCGTTGTTAGGACGATTTTAAAATTATTATTATTTAGCGGATTCTCCTTTATGGTTTTGTATTTTTCTTGAATTTCCAACAGTATTAAATTATCTTCGCAATGCAATGCTGTGAGATCATTTTCCATAGCTCTGTTCAGTATTTGTGATATTATTTCGTTGTCAAAGGTTTCATAAGAATATGTTAATCTATTCTTATCAAATATCCTCTCTTGATTTGTCAAGTTTTCGTTTGATTTTTTTATTATTATTTGGCTTTTATAATGTTGAAGGGGCTTTTCTGATATCTTAATGAAGTTATGGTCATCTTCATTTGCGCTATGAATAGTATTTATCGGTGAAGGTGGTCTTCCGTTACTAATGTTTGACAGTATTAATTTTCCGTTTTCTTGTCTAACTTGCTCGTTTGTCAACTTGTGGTGTTGTTTATAATGTTGATACAGAGTGGTTACATGGTTATACGTTTTAGAGCATAGTTTACAATCAAAATGATTTTTATTTAAGTGTTCTTGTAGATGTCTTCTGAGTAGATGTGGCTTAGTGTATGTTTTAAGACAAATTTCACATTTATAGACTTTTCCCTTAGTAATCGCGTTTATTTCTCTTATTCTGGAAAGAGCATCAGCTACTCTGTTCTCTTTTCCCTCTACGTGTTGTATGTTAAACTCATACTCGTTTAATTTAATTTTCCAACGGATTAATTTGGAGTTTGGTTCTTTTAAATTTGCTAGCCATATGAGGGGTTTATGGTCGGTCTTTAATTCAAACTTTCTGCCGTATAGGTAATGCCGAAATTGTTTAACTGCCCAAACTATGGCGAGTAATTCTTTTTCAACAGTTGAATAATTAATTTCGTGGTTATTCAATGTGCGTGAAGCGAATGCTATTGGTCCCTCTGATTGGGATAAGACGGCTCCTAATGCGTAATTACTAGCATCGGTGGTAAGGGTGAATGTTTTCTCAAAATCTGGGTATCGAAGTACCATTCCAGACATTAATATTTGTCGTAATCTGTCAAATGAATTCGCATAATCAGGGTCTCTTATATTTATCGTTGCTCCTTTCTTTAATCTCATTGTTAATGGTTTTGCAATTCTTGCGTAATCAGGGATAAATTTCCTATAATATCCTGTTAGTCCTAAGAAGCTCTGTATTTCTTTTAGGTTCTTTGGTATAGGAAAATTTTTTATACATTTGATTTTATTTGGATTTGGTTTAATCCCATTTCTAGTCACAACGTGTCCTAAAAATTCCGTTTCCTTTTTTAGGAAATCTGACTTATTTAAAGATACCTTTAGATTAGCTTCTTCTAATGTATTCAATATTTTCCCTAGGCTGTCTATATGCTCCTGTAGTGACGTTGAAAATATTAATATGTCGTCCATGTAAACTAAGCATCTTTTATTTATGTGTTCTCTTAAGGCATTGTTCATCATTCTCTGAAAGGTTGCTGGAGCATTTTTTAAGCCGAATGGCATTCTAACAAATTCAAAATGTCCATTAGACGTAGAAAACGCTGTTTTTTCTCTGTCCTGTGGATCTACTTCAATTTGATAAAATCCTTTAGTTAAGTCCAGTGTGGTGAAATAATTAGCTCGACCTAGCCTATCCAGAATGTCATCAATTATAGGGATAGGATATTTATCGTCCTTAGTAATAGCATTTAATTTCCTATAGTCTATTACGATTCTCCATTCTTTGTTTCCTATTTTATCCTCTTTCTTGGGTACTATCCAGATAGGGGAATTGTATGGGGAAGAACTGTGTTTTATTATCCCTTGCTCTAACATTTCAGACATTTGCCGATTTACTTCGGTTGAATGTATTGACGGATATCTGTATGATTTATTATATATAGGTCCTTCATCTCCAGTTATTATCTTATGTTTCACTTCATTTGTGAAAGATAGATTGTCACCAGGATGATAAAATGCATTCTCATATTTTTTGATTAATTTCTTTAATTCTATAATTTCCTCTGAATTTAGGTGGTCGGTTCTTAATTGATCGGTTATGCCTAGTACATCAATATGATGGAGTTCCGGTAGATTCTTTATGAGTGGATGTTCATCCTCGGAATCTCCTTGATAATAAATTTTAAAAATTTTTCCGTTTATTGTTATATTATTTTCCTCGTAATTTATAATCGCATTGTTTTGCCGTAGTGTACTACTTCCTAAAATTCCGTCAAAGAATTTGTGGAAATTATATATTCGGAACTTAGTTTCTAACTTTAATGGGATTTGAATGGTGTGTTGTGGAAAATAAGCATTTTTATCAACTGTTATAACTCCTGCTGCCGTTTTAATATGTATTGGGGTATAAGATTTCCTTATATATTGAGGGGGACAATGGTCTATACCTAATAAATTCTCTGTAGAACCGGTATCAATTAATAACCTGGTTCTTCTTGATTTTCCTCTGAGTAGGATATAGGGAAGTCTGGTGGTTTCTCCGAAGGAACTAACCGAAAATTTTCCGCGCTTTCCTGACAGTCCGTTTGATATACCTGTTCGTACTCATATGGATAGGCATACTGATCACTCTCAATATTATCCTGACTTATTTCGTCCTTATAAT
Source organism: Hydrotaea diabolus (assembly GCA_963513945.1). Lineage (NCBI taxonomy): Eukaryota > Metazoa > Arthropoda > Insecta > Diptera > Muscidae > Hydrotaea > Hydrotaea diabolus. Next base: position 95,129,521 of record OY740720.1, read on the forward strand.
TTATTTGATTTTTATCTACTTTATACATTTTTTCAAAGTTATTCTTACTCGATTTCAGCTCCTGATGATGTGTTTGCCATCTGGATTGTTGGGACGTATCTATGTCCATCGGTTCCTGGTGATGATGATGTTGTTGTTGGAATTGTGGTTTCGCTTGTTGTGGTTGCCTATATGTTGTTTGCTGAGGCTTGAATGCTGGTTGTTGTGGGGGTCGATACGCTGCTTGTTGGGGTCTAAATGTTGGTTGTTGCATTACTTTGGGTTGCCATGGTTGTTGTTGAATATTCTTATTGTTGTATGGTTTTCCTTGTTGTTGTTTCTCCTGGCTTAGGAATCCAGCTGAGGATAATTCATGCAAGGCTTCTTCCATGGTTGGGGGCTTTAAAGCACATAGCACTGTTCTCATATGTACGGGGAGACGTGTTGTGAATATCTTCAGAGCTGTTTGGATATTGTGGTGGGCTTCATTGGATCTTCCTTCTTGGCCACATTTTTGATTTAATATAGCTAATTTATGTTGGATGTAGTTGTAGAATTCGATTGCACCTCCTCTGTATTGAGCACCTCTCAATTCAGCATACAGTTGGTCTGCTGTCGAAAATCCTCCGAAGTTTGTATTAAGCATGGTCTTAATATCAGTCCATTGACTTAAGTGAGGATGGACCTCCATTGCTCTCCTTGCTCTTCCAGTTAACTTGGACTTCACGATATTCATGCACATCCTTTGTGCTTGTTCATTGTATAGCATTAAGGTAGGGATTATATCGTCTACATTTGTAATAAATGTGGATAAATCCTCCTTTTTTCCGTCGAATTCTCTCAATTTCTCTATATACGTTAAGGGATTGATGTCTAAGGTCCTTAAGGTGGCATCATTCAGCGCTGCATTTAAGGCTGCATTGCCCGGTTGCACTGATGTGTTCATCTTAATTGTTTTTGCCCAAATGTTGACTTCTTTTATTTTGTTATTTTCTTCCTTTTGATCACTAAGCTTTGTGTTTTTTTTTTTTTTTGTAATATGTCCTTTTTATTTTATTTTTTTTTCTTAATCACTAAGTTTGTGTTCTTTTTCGTAGAACTAGATTTTTCTTTTGTTTGTCCTTTTTGTAGGATCGTTTCACGGATTACTGCAATGAGTGAGTAATCCTACCGACTGCGCCAGTTTTAATTCCTTTTCGGGAATTAATCTTTTTAAAAAATAGTTTGAATTGAAAAGGGATCAAATGATGAGTGTTATACTCTTTTAATCCTTTTCCAATTTCTTTTTATTCTTTATTTGAGTTTATTCTAGCTTATCCCAGCTGTTTGATCTGCTGCTTTCTTATTTCCGCTAAGATTGAAGAGACGTGTGTTGCTGTTTAAGTCTGAATAAGAACTGATTTATTATTTACTCTTCGAGTATTCAATACTTAAGATACATCATATGATTCATCATTGAAATGTGATGCATCGTATGATTTGGGGTATTTATTATCGAGTAGTTTAAACATAATTCATATTATCGTTTTTAATGGTAAAGCAATACGACTCTTCCTGTGTTATCATAATGAGTCACTGAAACGGTAGTTTGGGTGAACACTGGGTTGTAGTAGGGGGACAGTGGGTTATAACACTACAGATGAAAAAGCTTTCTGCAAGATGGGCGCCGGACTTGTTAACAGTCGACCAAAAACGCATAAGAATGAACATTTCTCAAGCTTGTTTGGATCGTTTTCAGCTAAATAAAATGGATTTTAAGCGTCGTTTCATAACTGTTGATGAGACATGGATCCACCACTATACTCCAGAGACAAAAGAACAATCCAAGCAATGGACTGAAGCTGGAGGAAGTGCCCCAAAGAAGGCAAAAACAATTCAATCGGCTGGTAAGGTTATGGCAACGGTTTTTTGGGAATTCAAAGGCATTTTATTGATTGACTATCTGCAAAAGGGTAAAACAATAAATTCAGAGTACTATTGCAACCTTTTAGATCAATTAAATGTACAAATTCGAGAAAATCGTCCTGGCTTACAACACAAAAAAATAATTTTTCATCAAGACAAAGCACCAGCGCACAAGAGTGTTTTAACAATGACTAAAATCAACGAATTAAAGTACGAGTTACTTGACCACCCACCTTATTCTCCTGATTTAGTTCCCAGTGACTTTTACCTGTTCTCAAATCTAAAAAAATGCCTTGCTGGTAAGCGTTTTACCTCAAATGAAGATGCAATTACAGTTGTAAACCACCATTTTAAAGACCTTAAGGAAAACTATTTTAATCAAGGGATAGAATTGCTAGATAAGCGTTGGACTAAGTGTATTGAAGTTTCAGGAGATTATATTGAAAAATAAAAACATTTTTGAAAAACTTACTATTCTCTTTCATTGATAGGCTCAGAACTTTCCGAACCGCCCTCGTAGATGCAGCATTGTATAGCAGAAAACCTGTCAGAAGTGGTGATGTAAACAACAGCCGTTAGCCAATGGGTATCATTTGCTTTAAATGCAAAAGAGAGGGGCATATGGCCAGAAATTGCAATAGTTCTAAGCCAGTGCAGCAGAAAAATAACGCCGTTACATAAGCAGCTACATTTAATATGCGATATGATTGTAATGAAGGAAGTTGGTTAGTAGATTCTGGCGCCACGGCACACATGACCAACAAAAAAGATTGTTTCAAAAATTTTACAAATTTTTCGTCTGAAGAGAGCGTCATTGTTGCAAACAACAATAGTTTGAAAGCAGTTGGAAAAGGTGACATTTTGATGAATCTCAAATGTGGCAACAATTTGGAAGAGGCTACCATTAAAGATGTCTTGTACGTGCCAAAAATTTATGCAAACTTAATATCAGTGAGTCAGCTAACTATGAAAGTTTTTCGAGTTCAATTTGTAAACAAGAGTTGTACTATAAGAAATGGAGATGATATTGTTGCTTGTGCTACACTTGACAATGATGTTTACAAATTGGAAATTTATTCGATCGGTGAAAATTTTGCTGGTGTTAGTAAGGAGTTGATGCACAAGAGATTAGGTCATGCGGCGAATGTTGACAAGAGAGGATTGAAGGGAAGCATTGAACCATCTGACTCGAAGGGTAAGAAATGCATTTCTTGTTTACATGGTAAGCAGACAAATCTTCCTTATAAATTGTCAACTAGCAAAACGACACAGATTCTTGATATAGTCCACGCTGATGTATGTGGAAAAACATCAATGGGAGGTGGTGAATATTTTCTTTTTTTCTTGGATGACTATTCGAACAAAATATGTATCTACATATTGAGACACAAGTCGGAGGTAGCATCTAAATTCAGAGAATTTCAAAAGTTGGTACAAAATCAGATAGACAGAAAATTGAAAATATTGCGTACGGACAACGGTTTGGAATTTTGCAACAGGGAGATGAAGAAGATTTGCGACGAACATGGCATTGTACATCAAACCTCTGCACCTTATACCCCGCAACAAAACGGTAAGGCTGAGAGGATGAATAGGACCATTGTGGAAAAGGCTCGGACGATGTTAATAGATGCGAACCTAAAAAAGTTTTACTGGGCTTAAACTGTAAACCCGGCTGCATATCTTTTGAATAGAATACCGCACAAAAAGTTAAATGGAAAATCACCGGACAAAGTTTGGTCAGGTTCTGAGAAAGATATATCTCATCTTAAGGTATTTGGTTGTGTTGCGATGGTAATGAAACCCAAACTACTAAGAAGAAAGTGGGACTCAAAATCTACAGAATGCATTATGCTTGGATATTGTCAGTCATCAAAAGTATATAGATTGTATGAACCCATTTCGAGAAAAATGTACAACAGTAGAAATGTTGTGTTTTTAGAAGAGCAGATGTATTTTGCAAATGATGTCATATCTGATACATTTATGATCAACGAAGAACAACAACCACACCAGAATGACGAAAATTTAGTGAGGATTGTAATTGAAGAAGATTGTCATAATTCTGTTGAAGATAACGAACTTTTGGAAATCGTAAATGGAGAAAATGATATGCCTAATAAAGAGGATAGTGAGAATGATCTAGATGATTTAACCCATTTTGAATCTGCTGGTGAAGACGAAAACGAAACATCTACTGATAATACCGGCGATAGTGAGGAATATACACAAAATCAAACTATTCGACGATCAACAAGAATAAGACGAGAACCTGATAGAGGAGATTATATTACATATGCTACTTTTGGATGCACAAGTGAGCCCGCAGATTTTTCGGAAGCTGTAAACAGTATTGAAAGGGATAAGTGGATAAAAGCAATTAGTGAGGAACATGATTCATTAAAAGAAAATAATACTTGGACCATCATCGATTTTCCTAAGAATGCTAAAATTTTATCAACGAAATGGATTTTTAAAATAAAATTAGATGAAAATGGCGCAGTTGTTCGACATAAGGCTTGCAAGAGGTTGTGCACAGAGAAGTACTGTAGATTATGATGAGGCATATTCGCTGGTTATGAGATACAATTCATTGCGTTACTTATTATCTCTAGTAGTTGAAATGGATCTACAGATGAATCATGTAGATGTGTGTACGGCATTTTTGCAAGGCGACTTAAACGAGGATATTTATATCAAAACACCTGATGGCATTGAAATACCACATGGTATGAAATTAAATACACCGATTTATGGCTTGAAACAAGCGTCAAGAATGTGGAACGAAAAGTTGAGCGCAACTTTAATAAATCTTGGTCTCAGACAAATGAAAACTGATCAATGTATATATGCGAAAATTGAAGATGATGTCATCCTAATCGTGGCTGTTTATGTTGATGACATGTTGATTTTTTGGAATAACATAGAAAGTAGAAATCGTTTGATCGCAAAGCTGAAGGCATCTTTTAAGTTAAAATACCTTGGTAAACCAAAATCATTCCTTGGATTACGGATAAACCATAACGAAAATGGCGGTTTAACTATAGATCAAACAGTGTATATTCAAAAAGTATTAGATCGTTTCTCAATGTCATCGTGTAATCCAAACTCTACGCCCATGGATGTCAATGTGAAATTAAGCAAAGACCAAAGTCGCAACAATGAGGCAGAAAGAAGAGAAATGTGTATATATCCTTATCAGGAGCTAATAGGCAGCTTGCTGTTTGCGTCACAATTAACACGACATATGCTGTTAACTTTCTCAGTCGTTTTAACAACAGCTACGGAATGCAATATTAGCAAGCAGCGAAGCGTATTCTTCGATACTTAAAAGGGTCAATTAATCGTTAATTACAGTTCGAGAAAAGTAACGAACTTATGGAAGGATACTCTGATGCGGACTATGCAAGTGACTTGGATGAAAGAAAATCAGTCAGCGGATACGTTTTTTTGAAACAAGGAGCACCAATCTCTTGGGGATCAAAGAAACAAACAACGACAGCATTGTCGACGTGTGAAGCCTAGTACATGGTTATGGGTACTGCGGTACAAGAAGCGCTATGGCTGAAGGGATTTGAAGAGGACCTATTTGCGAAACCGTCGGAACCAATTAAAATCTTCTGCGACAATCATGCTGCTACGTAATTGGCGTTGAATGAATCATACTATCCCAAGACTAAACACATAGATGTTCGGCATCATTTTATTAGGGATTCTATTAATAATAAAAACGTTTGTAAATCTTTTAGGACTAAATTAAAATTACATTTAATTGAGGATTTTGAAATGAAAAGGTAATTTATGTTAATATGGCAACATTGTATTTATATGTCAAACATGAACTCTTGTACAACTATGTTTTATGCTCTTGACTCTAATAAAGCTCATTAAAGTAACCACGCGCGTTTTTAATTCTTTACCGGCAAAGTATAGTTTAAGGTTAATTTCCAATTCCAGCAATATTAAATGCAAATACCCTGTTAATCGACCATAGTTTTCAAGCTGACTTTTTATTTATTGGTGTAAAATATTAACATTAAGACTACAAGCAAAGAAAAAACACTAAACCTTGCCATGAAAGAAAAAGATCAATTTCTGATTAGCATTCAGTTTTATTGTCATAATAACAGAGTAAGGCTTGTGGCGCTTAAAAGGTAAACAAATGTTAATATTTCGTTGGCATAATAGTGGTGTTCTTTTCAGGTAACTATAAGTAGCTTAGTTACCTAGTTAGTTAGCAATATGGTATTCTGGCAACATCCAACAACGTTTTGGTAACATTTTATTAACAAATTTAATTTCATTGGTAGGCTTTTCTTTTTCGCTGGGGACATTCAAACTCGTCCTTTCTGGTTTTCTAGCAAGCCAACTGCATCAACGTCTCGTCCCTGGACAACAATTTTTGTTTAGTCACACTTTAAATAATATAGCTACATCGAAATTTCTCTAAATCTTAACAATAAACATTTTCACTTACCGTTTTTGCATCATTGTAATTTGTGGAAATGGTTTGATTGCGCTATTTCTTTTTTCTTTTTCTTTCTGTATCAATAACAAAAAACAAATGTTTTTGATTTTGTTATAGAAGCCGGGTGTGTCAAAATATTTTTTTTTGTTAAAAAAATAAGTCATTTAACTACAACTCGTTTCGTTAGTAAGTAACAGCCTACTCGCTTGCTTACCGAGTAACTTCCATACAAATGCTTTTTTAGTTACCAGAAAAGAACACGGATAATATGAAATTAAAACATATTTTTATTAACATATTATTTTCGGTCACGATTGACCTTTGATGAAAATAAATAAATATACACGCGTATGAATTTGATACTTCTGATATTTTTATTACTTATTGTTTTTTACCTTATTCACATATACATACAATGAAAATCGGTATTCAATAAATTGCGGCTTGAATAGAACAGTTTGTATGAAGATTATTGCTGTCCACGACATAAAGGGGAAACAAATTTTCTGTCGGATCTCATCGCATAGTAGCTTTATGTTTGCCACTGGGAGAGCAAAATAGACCCGAAAAAAAGATTTTTAATGGAAGCACATTTAAAGGTTGCTCAAAGATTTGTAATAAAATATCAAATAAAATAAAATGTATATTTTCATAGAATTTCTCTTTTGAAAAATAGAAAAAAGTTCCCGATGCGGCTGCGGTAAAGGTTGTCAGCCGCAGTGTTCTGTTTCTACCCTCAGTCGATTTTGTTCTCCGTACGTGACAGCATAAGAACTTCCGTGTTTTAACTTATACCTCCTGGAGGCCAACAAGTCCAATTTACGTTGTACGCTGTTCATCATCCCTCGAAAAGTTAAAAGCACTAAAATTGTTGCATATAACCGATAAATACGTAATGTACTCATTGTTGTTATCATCAGTTTTAGTCATTTCACTACGGGATAGTAGGACTCTTCGAGCCATTTTTGTTGATGATGACTTCAAAGTTGTACTACAACCCATTCGCATTCTTTAACACTGTTTAACAAACCATTTGAGCTCGAAGAAATACTTGAACAGTATTCGATCCCACGGCAGCCGGTTTTATGCACCGGATCGACCCGATGCAGCAATTCTTCGACCAAGTGCTTTCAACCCGGTACGGTGTGCCCTTATGTATGTCATAATCAATCGCTGTGTATTCCGTGCGTGAAAACATTAGTACCAGAAAAAGAACGAAACTAATTAAATAAAACTTCCGTATTTTATTTATTTTAACACTTGAGTCATGTAGGCAACATTCACTGGAGGCAAACAGTACTCATCTACGTGGGATTATGTTCATTCAGGCAAATATAACTAATGATAATTTTGTTGTAACCGCTCTCAAACCTCGCCAAACAATTGAATGGTATTTTATTAGTAACAATAATACTTTATCTGCGAAGAGAACGGTCGCGAAAAAATTCAATCTTGGAAACAGTTCTCTTCTACGTGGGATAATGTTCATGCAGGAAAATATAAATAATGATAATTTTGTTGTAAACTCTCTCAAACAACACCAAACAATTGAACGGCATTTTAGTAGTAACAATAAATCTTTATCTGCGAAGAGAACGGTCGCGAAAAAAATTCACTATTGGAATTTTATTAAAATAAAATAAGCAGGGAAAGTAAAATATGTATGTTAAAGGAACGTGTAGTAGTACTAACGAAAAAAACAAACATTCTTATCCAACTAATTTGTAGCTGTCGTTTCCACATTGTGGCTCTAAAGAAAAGCAACATACATAAAACCAAAATGCAGGAATGCACAATAAAGATTTCGCGATATTTTAGCTTATATTAATGATAGAAAGAAAACTTTTATACTTATCGCTTAAAGAGCAGTTATATTGCTGAAGTGATAAAAGTCATAGAATCGTACGTAGGATCTGAATCGGAAATAAGAGTGCTAGAACAAGAAAATTTTAATGTAAAATCTTTTTAAATAACAAAAAAGTTCTCCAATCAATGTACAGTGTTGAGCTCGAATCCGATATGCGCAAACTTAAGAAAACATAAGTTCACCTAATATACAAACTCAAGCATTTGTTAAGAACAGCTTAAATGGCCCAGTTCAATGCCAAAATTGTAATGAGTTCGGACACAAAAACGGATTTTACATTGCAAACCGGTTGCGTTGTATGTAGGGATCTAAAGTCAAATCGCAGGAGTAAAAAAATGTAGCAACTGCGGGAAACAGCAAACTACAGAGGTTGTAGGTCTACAAAGAACTCACAAATAAACTAGAAGAGAATCGTAAATTTATTTATAACCGAAAGACGCCAAGCCCTTTAATTGACATTTCAAAGCCCATTTTATTCTTACAGCGGAAACATTTTAACATACGCTAATTTGCGTAACAATTTAGTTTTATTCTAACAGCGGAAACGGTATAACATACGCTAATTTATGCAACAATATAGTAACGCTGTACAGAACATGTAAGTACAACAAGTCTACTATGCAATCAATGATGCAAGAAAAGATTTGTTATAAAATATCAAATAAAATAAAATGTATATTTTCATAGAATTTCTATTTTGACGCGGTGTCGATCTGTGAATTGGAAATAGAAGATAATGGTTGGTAATAGGTTTTCACTTCACTTGGTGTGAGTACCCATTACTCAGTTTTTTACTTACAGGAATTAATTCACAGAAAAAAGTTCCCGATGCTCGACAAGTTACATTAAAGCATATCAGTCGCGATAACAACATTATAATACATTATAGAATATGTGTAGTGGTTATAACGTAATGATGACCATTACTTTTTACTTTTTGTTTTCATTATGCAAATGTCTTAAACTCAAAAAAGTCATTTGAGCAACTCTAAAATATTATTCGATTTGTTTGAATTTTTACATAAAGCAATAGTTATGAAAAAGGAACAAAATAAGCTACTATCCATAATCAAAATAATGAAGATGTACTGCCGAAATGCGATCTTAAACACTACAAATTAAAGAGACACTACTTAAGTGGGTCAACAGGACACTATGCAGTTCAACAACAAAAATGGAGCTGAGGGCGATCCAGTACCCTTTCGAAGGAAAGTATCTACGGATTAAATTAACTTATTAGAACCGATGAAAGATTTATGATGTCTCTTATAAACAAGCTCGATGGTATACTACTGGTATACTACCATTTGTGTTGTAATCAGTATTTCGAATGAAGCTGTTTGTAGGGTCAATGCACAAGTTTTTTACGTAATGACACCAATTCGCCACAACGTTCTAAGTATATTTGGCACTAAGAAATAGAGAGAAGGCATGACCAGCGCCACCTCTGAGACCCCCCTCAAAAGCGAAAATTGTAGCTACTGCTTATATGATTCGCAGCTATTAGGTTTTCATATTATCTGCAACCTGTAAACCCATCCGATATCATTCAACTATGATTCCCAGAATACAGACTGTACGGAAAAGATATTTTGACAGTGTTTGAATCAAACATATGATCGCTTTCCAGTTACCTATAGATGCCACTTATTCACACTATTAGCGTCGCTGACGAAGAACTAAGATGGCGTTAAGTACGGTGTTTGATTTACTCGTACCTTGTGTATGTCGAAGTTAGAGTAGAAACACCACATTGGGGCTGCGGTAAAGGTTGTCAAATATATATGAAAAATTGAGAGGCAAAACCGCACTAAAAAACAGTATTGGATTAAATCTATTTCTATTTTCTCTGCGGTTTTTCTTGCGCTCTCAATTTTTGCTACTGCCTCTTTTTATGTGTTGCCATATTTTCATGTTTTTTGTTAACAAAAACCGTATGGGCTAATAGTTGTTGTGCATATTTGCAGTAAGAAGAAGAAATCATAAATTTTAAAAATTAATAAAATGGACCAAAATGAAAAAATTATAATAAAATAAAAATTATTTTGATTGTTCATGCAATTTATAATTGAAAATTTCAAAATAATACTTGTTTAGTTTGCAAATAATTTTATTGTTTTTTTTTCAAAATCACTTAAGGTCAAATAATAAATAAAAACAGCTGAAAATGACAACTAAAACCGTCGCCGCACCCGTCGTCATTTAATTTACATTTTCTTGACGCACCGGTTTCCGTCGCCGCAGCCGCAGTGTTCTGTTTATACTCTCAGTCGATTTTGTTCTCCGTACGTGACAGCATAAGTTCCTCAAACTATATAGAACTTCCGTGTTTTAACTTATGCCTCCTGGAGGCCAACAAGTCCAATCTACGTTGGACGCTGTTCATCATCCCTCGAAAAGTTAAAAGCACTAAAATTGTTGCATATAACCAATAAATACGTAATGTACTCATTGTTGTTATCATCAGTTTTAGTCATTTCACTACGGGATAGTTGGACTCTTCGAGCCATTTTTGTTGATGGTGACTTCAAAGTTGTACTACAACCCATTCGCATTCTTTAACACTGTTTAACAAACCATTTGAGCTCAAAGAAATACTTGAACAGTATTCGATCCCACGACAGCCGGTTCTATGCACCGGATCGACCCGAAGCAGCAATTCTTCGACCAAGTGCTCTCACCCCGGTACGGTGTGCCCTTATGTATGTCATAATCAATCGCTGTGTATTCCGTGCGTGAAAACATTAGTACCAAAAAAAAAACGAAACTAATTAAATAAAACTTCCGTATTTGACTTTTTAACACTTGAGTCATGTAGGCAACATTCACTGGAGGCAAACAGTACTCATCTACGTGGGATTATGTTCATTCAGGAAAATATAACTAACGATACTTTTGTTGTAAACGCTCTCAAACCACGCCAAACAATTGAATGGTATTTTAGTAGTAACAAAATTCACTCTTGGAATTTTATTAAAATAAAATAAGCAGGGAAAGTAAAATATGTTAAAGGAACGTGTAGTAGTACTAACGAAAAAACAAACATTCTTACCCAACTAATTTGTAGCTGTCGTTTTCACATTGTGGCTCTAAAGAAAAGCAACATACATAAAACCAAAATGCAGGCATACACAATAAAGATTTCGCGATATTTTAGCATATATTAATGATAGAAAAAAAATTTATACTTATCGCTTAAAGAGCAGTTATATTGCTGAAGTGATAAAAGTCATAGAATCGTACGTATGATCTGAATCGGAAATAAGAGTGCTAGAACAAGATTTTAATGTAAAATCTTTTTAAATAACTTTAAATAACAAAAAAGTTCTCCAATCAATGTATAGTGTTGAGCTCGAATCCGATATGCGCAAACTTAAGAAAACATAAGTTCACCTAATATACAAACTCCAGTATTTCTTAAGAACAGCTTAAATGGCCCAGTTCAATGCCAAAATTGAAATGAGTTCGGACACAAAAACGGATTTTACATTGCAAACCGGTTGCGTTGTATGTAGGGATCTAAAGTCAAATCGCAGGAGTAAAAAAATGTAGCAACTGCGGTGAACAGCAAACTACAGAGGTTGTAGGTTTACAAAGAACTCACAAATAAACAAGAAGAGAATCGTAAATTTATTTATAACCGAAATACACCGAGCCCTTTAATTGACATTTTAAAGCCCATTTTATTCTAACAGCGGAATTATTTTAACATACGCTAATTTGCGTAACAATTGTACAGAACATGTAAGTACAAGTCTACTATGCAATCAATGATGCAAGACTTCATGCGTAACCAAAATCATATAAATCAAGTTCTACTTAGCACAAAATATGCCTCTTAAGATATGCACGTGGAACGAAAACGATGTGAACCAGCACAGACACTATATTGCCAAACATACCCACTGGGGATCCCGTCTTGCAAACCTTAGAGGAAACCAGAAGTACAAATGCCTAATGCTGCAGAAAAAATAATTGGACTATATATCTCCCGGTCGACCAACATACTGGCCTTCATACCTTAACAAGAAACCCGACATAATTGATTTTGGTAAAAAAGAGGATTTAGCAAATCGAACTTATTTGCTTGTACTTTCCCCGTTACATTTCTTCTCATTAAGAAGGCTGTATCTGGCTATAAGGTGTCCAGCTATGGGGAAAAGCAAGTTCATGCAACCTAGACAAGATCCAGAGAGTCCAATCGAACAAATTGCGGTTGATCACTTTACCATTGTCACTGGTACTATAAGTATTTACTCCAAGCACGCCAAGACTACCTAAGAGTCTCTCGGTACAGCATATCTCGCACACAATCGCGCAAAAATCTGTGAAGAATACTCAATTATACATCACTAGGTTTAACCAAATGTGGTTCAAATGCTCTCAGAAGTGATCCATACAGCAGTCAAAACACCAAATGTAAATGTCTGGCTTTAGAGGCATCAACCACAATTTCACAAGGTTTAAACCATATTTTGTTTAAAATTCTCACTTTGGTGAACGCTTAAACCTAGTGGTACGTACAATACCGCGAATACGAATAAAATCGACTCTAACAATCTATAGTTACCCTTTATATAAAACGAGGTTTCTGCACTTTACACGTCTAGAAGTGTTCTTCACTCTACAGTCAAAAATATTGAACTAATACTGTAAACATTCCGCTGTGACCAAATTAATGCAAATTAGGCTCCTATGGAGCAATAATACCAAATATGCCTCTTAAAAAAAATTTTAGTAGTTCAGACCAATATTTAATTCCATTTAATATCAATAATGACATAGAATCGTTAGTATAAGTATATAAACTCGTTAGAACTAGCTCACGTAAATGTCCAGAATGACGTGCATAGAATATGGGATTTAGTTTTTATAAAAAAAAATATTTTGAATCGTTCTAAGCAAGTGCAATACGCCACTTACTTCAGATTCAATTCATCAAAAAGCTTTTGTAATTAATGTTTCATATTTTTGCTATGCTAAAATTTTTAATAATCCCAAAATTCAGTACAATTATAAAAATTCTAATTTGCTGCAAGATTTTTTTTAGATTCCATTGATTGGGAAATGATTTCTGAAGCTAGTGATTTGTTTGAGATTTATTCCATTTTTAAATATGTTGTAAATTATGCTATTCAAATGTTTGTTTCATTGGCAAAAAAAAATATACGTCATATTAAGTTGCATTCGTCCAACAAAACAAACAAAAATAAAAAAACGAATTTAGCTACTGGTAAAGATTTATTTGTTTTAAGGAGGAACGAGTAGGATTATCTTTCAAAGTTCCTCTATTAGAATTATATCTAAAATATTGAATTGACATAAGCACAAAGCTAAATATTAATTTTTATAACCTAAAACGCAAGTCTAATGCTTATCGGACCTGTATGGAGCATGAACGAAAAACCATTAACGACACAAAGTCTATTTGTAAAGATTTCTTTTATTTTACTTTCAGTTTATAACTTTAACACTAAATTTAATAAAATATATTTTTCACGTCTACTTAAACTATTTGACATTGATATTCTTCATCTAAAAGTGCTGGCTACAACAAACTTCCGGTGTTATTTATTAGATTTTAATTAAAAACAGCTTCTATTTATAATAATCAAACGCCGAAAAAGAAACCCCTGAAGCGAAAAGTTTATTGTTTTAAATGTAATATTCCTTAATGATGCTTATTGTTTCCCCAATTCTAAACAAACTTCTAAAATGGAAAAAATATTCCGGCAAAAAAGGAGGTATTATAATTATGAAAATCAAAAAACGGGAGAATGTAATACAAATTTTGGGAATAATTCCACCAAAAAATGTTTTGCCAAAATATGTAAGTATATAATATTTGTTTTTATATTTTTCGTTTACACAACTAAAAAGCAAAATGTTTTCAGAGAATAACCTCTATCCGATGGTCAATATTTTCAATGACTGAGACACCCTTTATCTCATCATTTAGCTCTTCAATTCTTCTTGACTTATTGACGCACACGATTTCTTTTAAATATCCACAAAGAAAGAAGTCCAACGTGTTAAACCACATGATCGTGTCGGTCAATTAACATCACCATTGTGTCGTTTGCTATGTGGCAAGTGTCGCCATCCTGTTGGAACCACGTATCGTCCAGGTCCATTCACGGTAACTGCTTGGCCGCCCCAATGACTCCGCCAGCCCATAAACCAAACAGTCGCTCGTTGTATAAGTAATCGGGTTTTCAACAATCACTGTCTCTCTTACTGTTTTCTCATTTGCCCAAATGCGCCAATTCTGATTGTTGACGAATCCACTGCAGACACATTTGGTCGATTATGCTTACTATAAGTAAATACATAACGAAAAGGGTAATGTAACAAAGAATAATATAAAGCCGAAGTTTTCTGCAACTTCACAAAAGCAACATTGAACATTTTAAAATAAAACAGCTGACTTTAAATAATCGAAGTTCTCTCTACCATATTACACTTCGCTCCGTTTGTTTAGAATAGTAGTTCTGAAACTAAATTCTGTAACGTTTAAAGGTCAGAGTATGAATCTCATTGTCAGTTACTTAGCTTAAATACTCTGACACAAAGACACACATAACATTATGTTTATAAAAGACAAAGAAGTTGATAATACAATTTATTCACTGGACTAATATCTTTCAATATTCCTAGGAGAAATTTGAGAGACCATACTTTCTATGAGAATATCAATAGATCTATTTACGGTGAAAATGAAGTTATGCAACAAAGCATACAATGATTTAGATTTTATACAAACCGTTGCATTAAAAAATCCAGTACGTTAACTTAGAACTAAAAACATTGTTGCAGTAATTGTAAGGACAAAGCATATTAATGAAAATAAATAAATAAACTTAAGTAAGCAATGAGTACATTTTCAGAAATTTAAAAACCTTCTATTTCTGGGTGTATGATTTTGTGAACAATAAAAACATTATGCCTCTGTCGAATGACGAAAGAACTTCAGCTAATTTGGTTATCCTTAAAACTCACATTTTTATATCATGTTTCTTTATCTTTATATATATAAAATTCTCGTGTCACAGTATTAGTTACCTTACTCCTCCGAAACGGCTTTACCGATTTTTACCAAATTTTATACGCATATTCAGTAGGTCTGAGAATCGGCTTCTATCTATACTATCTATTTTTCGTGCCCCTAAGTGATAAGAGTTGTTCACCATTAACATTTTTTCTTAATTTTTGACATTTTTTGTTTTTATTTTTCTATAACGTGGCTTAAAAAAATACATACATCTCAAGAGATTTTCATTAAACCCTTCCCGTCATTCCGAAATCTACTGCTGTCGATAAACTTATTGCATGCCTGAAATCGTCGTCTTTGTGGCGGCAAGTCATGACAGTCGCGTTGTAAAACGACTCATCGGCTCTTGAATTCTCGAGACAACTGCTAACGCTTGGCAATGGCAAAATTCCTATTGATCTTTCCTCTGGATTGAGATCGTTCCCGCAATTTTTTTTCAAATTCACATCGTCGAAGGAGGAACTCATCACTAAAGTGTTCCCGGCATTGCACAAAACTGTAAAAATCTCGATTACATTATTGAACGGGCATTAAAAGCAGCGTAACCTACGAGGGTGAAGCGACAAACTATCCGACTCAATTTTTAAACTCGATTATTGTGCTTGGAATTCCGTCGCATAATTTACAACTGAGGGCGGAGCGATCATAATCATGATGTGATATCTGAATCATCCGACATTGTGCAACGGTACGCACTTGTCTGTCAAGAAACTGATGAACAATGTTATTCAAGCGACGATCATCAAGGGCAATTTCAAAGGAGAGAAAGTCCTTCCCCACGAATTTCGATTATTCCAACAGATCTTCAATTTTAATTCAAGCATATTCAGTTCCCCGTTCAATTGGCTTTTTCGATGACAATTAATAAGTCGCAAGGTTAATGGTTGGAAGTCTGTCGGATTAATCTCGAATTTCCTTGTTTTTTTTGCACGATCTGCTGTACGTTGCCTGTTCGCGTGTTGGGAAACCGTGTTTGTTGTTTATTTTTGCGCCGGAAAAAAAAATCCAAAAACAATGTTTTTCATAAAGCTCTCTACTGATTTCGATTCCATTCAAATAAATCGCATTGCAATCTGAACTATCTGTGTATTATTATCACTCTGGAGTTTATCTGAAGGCGTTAAATTGAGGCGAGTCGAAGTTCGCCGAGTCCGCTAGTATTAAATAAAATTTAGCATTTTTTGTCTTTATACGCTTTATTTTACTTACATCTATTTAAAAACTAACTGTGGTCGGGATTTATCAAAGGATTGCAATAGCATCTATTTTTAACACACTTCTGTCCTTTTGTATATTTCTAGCCAGATCAAAGAAGTATTGCTCGCCATTTTCCAATTTGATTTTCGATAAAGGTTCAAAATTTGTTAAAAGTACGTATCGCGAATCTAGAATCGACTGACATCCATATGGTGAGAAAACATGTTCATTAAATAGCATATTGCGGTTGATTTTTCTTTTATCTTCATGTAATATGTTTTCAATATTTGAACAGTTGTTTTTCGTTATAAGATAAGGACGAATATTGTAAAAAGCGTCCATTGGCTCTGATACCACATTTTTGGTATAAGACAAGGTTAAGTATCAGCAGGCTGCTTGGCGAAATACGAGAGTCTCTAGTTTTCATTTTCCACATTTATCCGAATAATAGACACTTTGATGCCTACAAAGGTGTTCCATTGACAGGGTGGTTTCGTAAGTCACTCCAATAATGTGGGGTGATATTACCCATCTGATATGGATAACGTGACCATACGTCCCGCTTTGGGCGGGACAGTCCCGCTTTGAGGCTATCTGTCCTGCTGTCCCCAGCGAGAGCAAAAATGTCCCGCTTTCGCAAATACTGGATATTGATATTGATGAAAAATACATGAGTTATTTTTTTCCCCGTGAACATATAATTTATTTGCATAGTTTTTTTCAAGCAACATTAGCATTAAAATTAACTCGAAAGTTTTTGTAATGCTAATGCTGGAGTTAATGTCGACGTCGTCGACGGCGTCAAATGTCAAAAAAGTGTTGAATCGAATGAAATTGTATGAGAGCAGTTAATCTTAACGCCGCACAGTAGCGCCCGTAGAGCAAACGAGGTTGCAAAAATCAAAATTTTCATGAGCGCCGACGAAGTTTTGAATAAACCCATGTTATAGGAAACTTTTCAACGATTTCAAATCTGCCACTCTTAATAATATCACATTTTTAGGTTAGAAAATATAGCCGTTCAAAGTTGACCGACTTTCGGTTTTCAAAAAAACACACAAGTGCTGGCTACAACAAACTTCCGGTGTTATTTATTAGATTTTAATTAAAAACAGCTTCTATTTATAATAATCAAACGCCGAAAAAGAAACCCCTGAAGCGAAAAGTTTATTGTTTTAAATGTAATATTCCTTAATGATGCTTATTGTTTCCCCAATTCTAAATAGAATATCCCCGGGAAGTATTTATCTGTTCCCTTATTCTAAACAAACTTCTAAAATGGAAAAAATATTCCGGCAAAAAAGGAGGTATTATAATTATGAAAATCAAAAAACGGGAGAATGTAATACAAATTTTGGGAATAATTCCACCAAAAAATGTTTTGCCAAAATATGTAAGTATATAATATTTGTTTTTATATTTTTCGTTTACACAACTAAAAAGCAAAATGTTTTCAGAGAATAACCTCTATCCGATGGTCAATATTTTCAATGACTGAGACACCCTTTATCTCATCATTTAGCTCTTCAATTCTTCTTGACTTATTGACGCACACTATTTCTTTTAAATATCCACAAAGAAAGAAGTCCAACGTGTTAAACCACATGATCGTGTCGGTCAATTAACATCACCATTGTGTCGTTTGCTATGTGGCAAGTGTCGCCATCCTGTTGGAACCACGTATCGTCCAGGTCCATTCACGGTAACTGCTTGGCCGCCCCAATGACTCCGCCAGCCCATAAACCAAACAGTCGCTCGTTGTATAAGTAATCGGTTTTTCAACAATCACTGTCTCTCTCACTGTTTTCTCATTTGCCCAAATGCGCCAATTCTGATTGTTGACGAATCCACTGCAGACACATTTGGTCGATTATGCTTACTATAAGTAAATACATAACGAAAAGGGTAATGTAACAAAGAATAATATAAAGCCGAAGTTTTCTGCAACTTCACAAAAGCAACATTGAACATTTTAAAATAAAACAGCTGACTTTAAATAATCTAAGTTCTCTCTACCATATTACACTTCGCTCCGTTTGTTTAGAATAGTAGTTCTGAAACTAAATTCTGTAACGTTTAAAGGTCAGAGTATGAATCTCATTGTCAGTTACTTAGCTTAAATACTCTGACACAAAGACACACATAACATTATGTTTATAAAAGACAAAGAAGTTGATAATACAATTTATTCACTGGACTAATATCTTTCAATATACCTAGGAGAAATTTGAGAGACCATACTTTCTATGAGAATATCAATAGATCTATTTACGGTGAAAATGAAGTTATGCAACAAAGCATACAATGATTTAGATTTTATACAAACCGTTGCATTAAAAAATCCAGTACGTTAACTTAGAACTAAAAACATTGTTGCAGTAATTGTAAGGACAAAGCATATTAATGAAAATAAATAAATAAACTTAAGTAAGCAATGAGTACATTTTCAGAAATTTAAAAACCTTCTATTTCTGGGTGTATGATTTTGTGAACAATAAAAACATTATGCCTCTGTCGAATGACGAAAGAACTTCAGCTAATTTGGTTATCCAAATTAAAACTCACATTTTTATATCATGTTTCTTTATCTTTATATATATAAAATTCTCGTGTCACAGTATTAGTTACCTTACTCCTCCGAAACGGCTTTACCGATTTTTACCAAATTTTATACGCATATTCAGTAGGTCTGAGAATCGGCTTCTATCTATACTATCTATTTTTCGTGCCCCTAAGTGATAAGAGTTGTTCACCATTAACATTTTTTCTTAATTTTTGACATTTTTTGTTTTTATTTTTCTATAACGTGGCTTAAAAAAATACATACATCTCAAGAAATTTTCATTAAACCCTTCCCGTCATTCCGAAATCTACTGCTGTCGATAAACTTATTGCATGCCTGAAATCGTCGTCTTTGTGGCGGCAAGTCATGACAGTCGCGTTGTAAAACGACTCATCGGCTCTTTTATTCTCGAGACAACTGCTAACGCTTGGCAATGGCAAAATTCCTATTGATCTTTCCTCTGGATTGAGATCGTTCCCGCAATTTTTTTTCAAATTCACATCGTCGAAGGAGGAACTCATCACTAAAGTGTTCCCGGCATTGCACAAAACTGTAAAAATCTCGATTACATTATTGAACGGGCATTAAAAGCAGCGTAACCTACGAGGGTGAAGCGACAAACTATCCGACTCAATTTTTAAACTCGATTATTGTGCTTGGAATTCCGTCGCATAATTTACAACTGAGGGCGGAGCGATCATAATCATGATGTGATATCTGAATCATCCGACATTGTGCAACGGTACGCACTTGTCTGTCAAGAAACTGATGAACAATGTTATTCAAGCGACGATCATCAAGGGCAATTTCAAAGGAGAGAAAGTCCTTCCCCACGAATTTCGATTATTCCAACAGATCTTCAATTTTAATTCAAGCGTATTCAGTTCCCCGTTCAATTGGCTTTTTCGATGACAATTAATAAGTCGCAAGGTTAATGGTTGGAAGTCTGTCGGATTAATCTCGAATTTCCTTGTTTTTTTTGCACGATCTGCTGTACGTTGCCTGTTCGCGTGTTGGGAAACCGTGTTTGTTGTTTATTTTTGCGCCGGAAAAAAAAATCCAAAAACAATGTTTTTCATAAAGCTCTCTACTGATTTCGATTCCATTCAAATAAATCGCATTGCAATCTGAACTATCTGTGTATTATTATCACTCTGGAGTTTATCTGAAGGCGTTAAATTGAGGCGAGTCGAAGTTCGCCGAGTCCGCTAGTATTAAATAAAATTTAGCATTTTTTGTCTTTATACGCTTTATTTTACTTACATCTATTTAAAAACTAACTGTGGTCGGGATTTATCAAAGGATTGCAATAGCATCTATTTTTAACACACTTCTGTCCTTTTGTATATTTCTAGCCAGATCAAAGAAGTATTGCTCGCCATTTTCCAATTTGATTTTCGATAAAGGTTCAAAATTTGTTAAAAGTACGTATCGCGAATCTAGAATCGACTGACATCCATATGGTGAGAAAACATGTTCATTAAATAGCATATTGCGGTTGATTTTTCTTTTATCTTCATGTAATATGTTTCAATATTTGAACAGTTGTTTTTCGTTATAAGATAAGGACGAATATTGTAAAAAGCGTCCATTGGCTCTGATACCACATTTTTGGTATAAGACAAGGTTAAGTATCAGCAGGCTGCTTGGCGAAATACGAGAGTCTCTAGTTTTCATTTTCCACATTTATCCGAATAATAGACACTTTGATGCCTACAAAGGTGTTCCATTGACAGGGTGGTTTCGTAAGTCACTCCAATAATGTGGGGTGATATTACCCATCTGATATGGATAACGTGACCATACGTCCCGCTTTGAGGCTATCTGTCCTGCTGTCCCCAGCGAGAACAAAAATGTCCCGCTTTCGCAAATACTGGATATTGATATTGATGAAAAATACATGAGTTATTTTTTTCCCCGTGAACATATAATTTATTTGCATAGTTTTTTTCAAGCAACATTAGCATTAAAATTAACTCGAAAGATTTTGTAATGCTAATGCTGGAGTTAATGTCGACGTCGTCGACGGCGTCAAATGTCAAAAAAGTGTTGAATCGAATGAAATTGTATGAGAGCAGTTAATCTTAACGCCGCACAGTAGCGCCCGTAGAGCAAACGAGGTTGCAAAAATCAAAATTTTCATGAGCGCCGACGAAGTTTTGAATAAACCCATGTTATAGGAAACTTTTCAACGATTTCAAATCTGCCACTCTTAATAATATCACATTTTTAGTTTAGAAAATATAGCCGTTCAAAGTTGACCGACTTTCGGTTTTCAAAAAAACACACAAGTGCTGGCTACAACAAACTTCCGGTGTTATTTATTAGATTTTAATTAAAAACAGCTTCTATTTATAATAATCAAACGCCGAAAAAGAAACCCCTGAAGCGAAAAGTTTATTGTTTTAAATGTAATATTCCTTAATGATGCTTATTGTTTCCCCAATTCTAAATAGAATATCCCCGGGAAGTATTTATCTGTTCCCTTATTCTAAACAAACTTCTAAAATGGAAAAAATATTCCGGCAAAAAAGGAGGTATTATAATTATGAAAATCAAAAAACGGGAGAATGTAATACAAATTTTGGGAATAATTCCACCAAAAAATGTTTTGCCAAAATATGTAAGTATATAATATTTGTTTTTATATTTTTCGTTTACACAACTAAAAAGCAAAATGTTTTCAGAGAATAACCTCTATCCGATGGTCAATATTTTCAATGACTGAGACACCCTTTATCTCATCATTTAGCTCTTCAATTCTTCTTGACTTATTGACGCACACTATTTCTTTTAAATATCCACAAAGAAAGAAGTCCAACGTGTTAAACCACATGATCGTGTCGGTCAATTAACATCACCATTGTGTCGTTTGCTATGTGGCAAGTGTCGCCATCCTGTTGGAACCACGTATCGTCCAGGTCCATTCACGGTAACTGCTTGGCCGCCCCAATGACTCCGCCAGCCCATAAACCAAACAGTCGCTCGTTGTATAAGTAATCGGTTTTTCAACAATCACTGTCTCTCTCACTGTTTTCTCATTTGCCCAAATGCGCCAATTCTGATTGTTGACGAATCCACTGCAGACACATTTGGTCGATTATGCTTACTATAAGTAAATACATAACGAAAAGGGTAATGTAACAAAGAATAATATAAAGCCGAAGTTTTCTGCAACTTCACAAAAGCAACATTGAACATTTTAAAATACAGCTGACTTTAAATAATCGAAGTTCTCTCTACCATATTACACTTCGCTCCGTTTGTTTAGAATAGTAGTTCTGAAACTAAATTCTGTAACGTTTAAAGGTCAGAGTATGAATCTCATTGTCAGTTACTTAGCTTAAATACTCTGACACAAAGACACACATAACATTATGTTTATAAAAGACAAAGAAGTTGATAATACAATTTATTCACTGGACTAATATCTTTCAATATACCTAGGAGAAATTTGAGAGACCATACTTTCTATGAGAATATCAATAGATCTATTTACGGTGAAAATGAAGTTATGCAACAAAGCATACAATGATTTAGATTTTATACAAACCGTTGCATTAAAAAATCCAGTACGTTAACTTAGAACTAAAAACATTGTTGCAGTAATTGTAAGGACAAAGCATATTAATGAAAATAAATAAATAAACTTAAGTAAGCAATGAGTACATTTTCAGAAATTTAAAAACCTTCTATTTCTGGGTGTATGATTTTGTGAACAATAAAAACATTATGCCTCTGTCGAATGACGAAAGAACTTCAGCTAATTTGGTTATCCAAATTAAAACTCACATTTTTATATCATGTTTCTTTATCTTTATATATATAAAATTCTCGTGTCACAGTATTAGTTACCTTACTCCTCCGAAACGGCTTTACCGATTTTTACCAAATTTTATACGCATATTCAGTAGGTCTGAGAATCGGCTTCTATCTATACTATCTATTTTTCGTGCCCCTAAGTGATAAGAGTTGTTCACCATTAACATTTTTTCTTAATTTTTGACATTTTTTGTTTTTATTTTTCTATAACGTGGCTTAAAAAAATACATACATCTCAAGAGATTTTCATTAAACCCTTCCCGTCATTCCGAAATCTACTGCTGTCGATAAACTTATTGCATGCCTGAAATCGTCGTCTTTGTGGCGGCAAGTCATGACAGTCGCGTTGTAAAACGACTCATCGGCTCTTTTATTCTCGAGACAACTGCTAACGCTTGGCAATGGCAAAATTCCTATTGATCTTTCCTCTGGATTGAGATCGTTCCCGCAATTTTTTTTCAAATTCACATCGTCGAAGGAGGAACTCATCACTAAAGTGTTCCCGGCATTGCACAAAACTGTAAAAATCTCGATTACATTATTGAACGGGCATTAAAAGCAGCGTAACCTACGAGGGTGAAGCGACAAACTATCCGACTCAATTTTTAAACTCGATTATTGTGCTTGGAATTCCGTCGCATAATTTACAACTGAGGGCGGAGCGATCATAATCATGATGTGATATCTGAATCATCCGACATTGTGCAACGGTACGCACTTGTCTGTCAAGAAACTGATGAACAATGTTATTCAAGCGACGATCATCAAGGGCAATTTCAAAGGAGAGAAAGTCCTTCCCCACGAGTTTCGATTATTCCAACAGATCTTCAATTTTAATTCAAGCGTATTCAGTTCCCCGTTCAAATTGGCTTTTTCGATGACAATTAATAAGTCGCAAGGTTAATGGTTGGAAGTCTGTCGGATTAATCTCGAATTTCCTTGTTTTTTTTGCACGATCTGCTGTACGTTGCCTGTTCGCGTGTTGGGAAACCGTGTTTGTTGTTTATTTTTGCGCCGGAAAAAAAATCTAAAAACAATGTTTTTCATAAAGATCTCTACTGATTTCGATTCCATTCAAATAAATCGCATTGCAATCTGAACTATCTGTGTATTATTATCACTCTGGAGTTTATCTGAAGGCGTTAAATTGAGGCGAGTCGAAGTTCGCCGAGTCCGCTAGTATTAAATAAAATTTAGCATTTTTTGTCTTTATACGCTTTATTTTACTTACATCTATTTAAAAACTAACTGTGGTCGGGATTTATCAAAGGATTGCAATAGCATCTATTTTTAACACACTTCTGTCCTTTTGTATATTTCTAGCCAGATCAAAGAAGTATTGCTCGCCATTTTCCAATTTGATTTTCGATAAAGGTTCAAAATTTGTTAAAAGTACGTATCGCGAATCTAGAATCGACTGACATCCATATGGTGAGAAAACATGTTCATTAAATAGCATATTGCGGTTGATTTTTCTTTTATCTTCATGTAATATGTTTTCAATATTTGAACAGTTGTTTTTCGTTATAAGATAAGGACGAATATTGTAAAAAGCGTCCATTGGCTCTGATACCACATTTTTGGTATAAGACAAGGTTAAGTATCAGCAGGCTGCTTGGCGAAATACGAGAGTCTCTAGTTTTCATTTTCCACATTTATCCGAATAATAGACACTTTGATGCCTACAAAGGTGTTCCATTGACAGGGTGGTTTCGTAAGTCACTCCAATAATGTGGGGTGATATTACCCATCTGATATGGATAACGTGACCATACGTCCCGCTTTGAGGCTATCTGTCCTGCTGTCCCCAGCGAGAGCAAAAATGTCCCGCTTTCGCAAATACTGGATATTGATATTGATGAAAAATACATGAGTTATTTTTTTCCCCGTGAACATATAATTTATTTGCATAGTTTTTTTCAAGCAACATTAGCATTAAAATTAACTCGAAAGATTTTGTAATGCTAATGCTGGAGTTAATGTCGACGTCGTCGACGGCGTCAAATGTCAAAAAAGTGTTGAATCGAATGAAATTGTATGAGAGCAGTTAATCTTAACGCCGCACAGTAGCGCCCGTAGAGCAAACGAGGTTGCAAAAATCAAAATTTTCATGAGCGCCGACGAAGTTTTGAATAAACCCATGTTATATGAAACTTTTCAACGATTTCAAATCTGCCACTCTTAATAATATCACATTTTTAGGTTAGAAAATATAGCCGTTCAAAGTTGACCGACTTTCGGTTTTCAAAAAAACACACAAGTGCTGGCTACAACAAACTTCCGGTGTTATTTATTAGATTTTAATTAAAAACAGCTTCTATTTATAATAATCAAACGCCGAAAAAGAAACCCCTGAAGCGAAAAGTTTATTGTTTTAAATGTAATATTCCTTAATGATGCTTATTGTTTCCCCAATTCTAAATAGAATATCCCCGGGAAGTATTTATCTGTTCCCTTATTCTAAACAAACTTCTAAAATGGAAAAAATATTCCGGCAAAAAAGGAGGTATTATAATTATGAAAATCAAAAAACGGGAGAATGTAATACAAATTTTGGGAATAATTCCACCAAAAAATGTTTTGCCAAAATATGTAAGTATATAATATTTGTTTTTATATTTTTCATTTACACAACTAAAAAGCAAAATGTTTTCAGAGAATAACCTCTATCCGATGGTCAATATTTTCAATGACTGAGACACCCTTTATCTCATCATTTAGCTCTTCAATTCTTCTTGACTTATTGACGCACACTATTTCTTTTAAATATCCACAAAGAAAGAAGTCCAACGTGTTAAACCACATGATCGTGTCGGTCAATTAACATCACCATTGTGTCGTTTGCTATGTGGCAAGTGTCGCCATCCTGTTGGAACCACGTATCGTCCAGGTCCATTCACGGTAACTGCTTGGCCGCCCCAATGACTCCGCCAGCCCATAAACCAAACAGTCGCTCGTTGTATAAGTAATCGGTTTTTCAACAATCACTGTCTCTCTCACTGTTTTCTCATTTGCCCAAATGCGCCAATTCTGATTGTTGACGAATCCACTGCAGACACATTTGGTCGATTATGCTTACTATAAGTAAATACATAACGAAAAGGGTAATGTAACAAAGAATAATATAAAGCCGAAGTTTTCTGCAACTTCACAAAAGCAACATTGAACATTTTAAAATAAAACAGCTGACTTTAAATAATCGAAGTTCTCTCTACCATATTACACTTCGCTCCGTTTGTTTAGAATAGTAGTTCTGAAACTAAATTCTGTAACGTTTAAAGGTCAGAGTATGAATCTCATTGTCAGTTACTTAGCTTAAATACTCTGACACAAAGACACACATAACATTATGTTTATAAAAGACAAAGAAGTTGATAATACAATTTATTCACTGGACTAATATCTTTCAATATTCCTAGGAGAAATTTGAGAGACCATACTTTCTATGAGAATATCAATAGATCTATTTACGGTGAAAATGAAGTTATGCAACAAAGCATACAATGATTTAGATTTTATACAAACCGTTGCATTAAAAAATCCAGTACGTTAACTTAGAACTAAAAACATTGTTGCAGTAATTGTAAGGACAAAGCATATTAATGAAAATAAATAAATAAACTTAAGTAAGCAATGAGTACATTTTCAGAAATTTAAAAACCTTCTATTTCTGGGTGTATGATTTTGTGAACAATAAAAACATTATGCCTCTGTCGAATGACGAAAGAACTTCAGCTAATTTGGTTATCCTTAAAACTCACATTTTTATATCATGTTTCTTTATCTTTATATATATAAAATTCTCGTGTCACAGTATTAGTTACCTTACTCCTCCGAAACGGCTTTACCGATTTTTACCAAATTTTATACGCATATTCAGTAGGTCTGAGAATCGGCTTCTATCTATACTATCTATTTTTCGTGCCCCTAAGTGATAAGAGTTGTTCACCATTAACATTTTTTCTTAATTTTTGACATTTTTTGTTTTTATTTTTCTATAACGTGGCTTAAAAAAATACATACATCTCAAGAGATTTTCATTAAACCCTTCCCGTCATTCCGAAATCTACTGCTGTCGATAAACTTATTGCATGCCTGAAATCGTCGTCTTTGTGGCGGGAAGTCATGACAGTCGCGTTGTAAAACGACTCATCGGCTCTTGAATTCTCGAGACAACTGCTAACGCTTGGCAATGGCAAAATTCCTATTGATCTTTCCTCTGGATTGAGATCGTTCCCGCAATTTTTTTTCAAATTCACATCGTCGAAGGAGGAACTCATCACTAAAGTGTTCCCGGCATTGCACAAAACTGTAAAAATCTCGATTACATTATTGAACGGGCATTAAAAGCAGCGTAACCTACGAGGGTGAAGCGACAAACTATCCGACTCAATTTTTAAACTCGATTATTGTGCTTGGAATTCCGTCGCATAATTTACAACTGAGGGCGGAGCGATCATAATCATGATGTGATATCTGAATCATCCGACATTGTGCAACGGTACGCACTTGTCTGTCAAGAAACTGATGAACAATGTTATTCAAGCGACGATCATCAAGGGCAATTTCAAAGGAGAGAAAGTCCTTCCCCACGAGTTTCGATTATTCCAACAGATCTTCAATTTTAATTCAAGCGTATTCAGTTCCCCGTTCAATTGGCTTTTTCGATGACAATTAATAAGTCGCAAGGTTAATGGTTGGAAGTCTGTCGGATTAATCTCGAATTTCCTTGTTTTTTTTGCACGATCTGCTGTACGTTGCCTGTTCGCGTGTTGGGAAACCGTGTTTGTTGTTTATTTTTGCGCCGGAAAAAAAATCTAAAAACAATGTTTTTCATAAAGCTCTCTACTGATTTCGATTCCATTCAAATAAATCGCATTGCAATCTGAACTATCTGTGTATTATTATCACTCTGGAGTTTATCTGAAGGCGTTAAATTGAGGCGAGTCGAAGTTCGCCGAGTCCGCTAGTATTAAATAAAATTTAGCATTTTTTGTCTTTATACGCTTTATTTTACTTACATCTATTTAAAAACTAACTGTGGTCGGGATTTATCAAAGGATTGCAGTAGCATCTATTTTTAACACACTTCTGTCCTTTTGTATATTTCTAGCCAGATCAAAGAAGTATTGCTCGCCATTTTCCAATTTGATTTTCGATAAAGGTTCAAAATTTGTTAAAAGTACGTATCGCGAATCTAGAATCGACTGACATCCATATGGTGAGAAAACATGTTCATTAAATAGCATATTGCGGTTGATTTTTCTTTTATCTTCATGTAATATGTTTTCAATATTTGAACAGTTGTTTTTCATTATAAGATAAGGACGAATATTGTAAAAAGCGTCCATTGGCTCTGATACCACATTTTTGGTATAAGACAAGGTTAAGTATCAGCAGGCTGCTTGGCGAAATACGAGAGTCTCTAGTTTTCATTTTCCACATTTATCCGAATAATAGACACTTTGATGCCTACAAAGGTGTTCCATTGACAGGGTGGTTTCGTAAGTCACTCCAATAATGTGGGGTGATATTACCCATCTGATATGGATAACGTGACCATACGTCCCGCTTTGGGCGGGACAGTCCCGCTTTGAGGCTATCTGTCCTGCTGTCCCCAGCGAGAGCAAAAATGTCCCGTTTTCGCAAATACTGGATATTGATATTGATGAAAAATACATGAGTTATTTTTTTCCCCGTGAACATATAATTTATTTGCATAGTTTTTTTCAAGCAACATTAGCATTAAAATTAACTCGAAAGATTTTGTAATGCTAATGCTGGAGTTAATGTCGACGGCGTCAAATGTCAAAAAAGTGTTGAATCGAATGAAATTGTATGAGAGCAGTTAATCTTAACGCCGCACAGTAGCGCCCGTAGAGCAAACGAGGTTGCAAAAATCAAAATTTTTATGAGCGCCGACGAAGTTTTGAATAAACCCATGTTATAGGAAACTTTTCAACGATTTCAAATCTGCCACTCTTAATAATATCACATTTTTAGTTTAGAAAATATAGCCGTTCAAAGTTGACCGACTTTCGGTTTTCAAAAAAACACACAAGTGCTGGCTACAACAAACTTCCGGTGTTATTTATTAGATTTTAATTAAAAACAGCTTCTATTTATAATAATCAAACGCCGAAAAAGAAACCCCTGAAGCGAAAAGTTTATTGTTTTAAATGTAATATTCCTTAATGATGCTTATTGTTTCCCCAATTCTAAATAGAATATCCCCGGGAAGTATTTATCTGTTCCCTTATTCTAAACAAACTTCTAAAATGGAAAAAATATTCCGGCAAAAAAGGAGGTATTATACTTATGAAAATCAAAAAACGGGAGAATGTAATACAAATTTTGGGAATAATTCCACCAAAAAATGTTTTGCCAAAATATGTAAGTATATAATATTTGTTTTTATATTTTTCGTTTACACAACTAAAAAGCAAAATGTTTTCAGAGAATAACCTCTATCCGATGGTCAATATTTTCAATGACTGAGACACCCTTTATCTCATCATTTAGCTCTTCAATTCTTCTTGACTTATTGACGCACACTATTTCTTTTAAATATCCACAAAGAAAGAAGTCCAACGTGTTAAACCACATGATCGTGTCGGTCAATTAACATCACCATTGTGTCGTTTGCTATGTGGCAAGTGTCGCCATCCTGTTGGAACCACGTATCGTCCAGGTCCATTCACTGTAACTGCTTGGCCGCCCCAATGAGTCCGCCAGCCCATAAACCAAACAGTCGCTCGTTGTATAAGTAATCGGTTTTTCAACAATCACTGTCTCTCTCACTGTTTTCTCATTTGCCCAAATGCGCCAATTCTGATTGTTGACGAATCCACTGCAGACACATTTGGTCGATTATGCTTACTATAAGTAAATACATAACGAAAAGGGTAATGTAACAAAGAATAATATAAAGCCGAAGTTTTCTGCAACTTCACAAAGCAACATTGAACATTTTAAAATAAAACAGCTGACTTTAAATAATCGAAGTTCTCTCTACCATATTACACTTCGCTCCGTTTTTTTAGAATAGTAGTTCTGAAACTAAATTCTGTAACGTTTAAAGGTCAGAGTATGAATCTCATTGTCAGTTACTTAGCTTAAATACTCTGACACAAAGACACACATAACATTATGTTGATAAAAGACAAAGAAGTTGATAATACAATTTATTCACTGGACTAATATCTTTCAATATTCCTAGGAGAAATTTGAGAGACCATACTTTCTATGAGAATATCGATAGATCTATTTACGGTGAAAATGAAGTTATGCAACAAAGATGACAATTAATAAGTCGCAAGGTTAATGGTTGGAAGTCTGTCGGATTAATCTCGAATTTCCTTGTTTTTTTTGCACGATCTGCTGTACGTTGCCTGTTCGCGTGTTGGGAAACCGTGTTTGTTGTTTATCAAAGAAGTATTGCTCGCCATTTTCCAATTTGATTTTCGATAAAGGTTCAAAATTTGTTAAAAGTACGTATCGCGAATCTAGAATCGACTGACATCCATATGGTGAGAAAACATGTTCATTAAATAGCATATTGCGGTTGATTTTTCTTTTATCTTCATGTAATATGTTTTCAATATTTGAACAGTTGTTTTTCATTATAAGATAAGGACGAATATTGTAAAAAGCGTCCATTGGCTCTGATACCACATTTTTGGTATAAGACAAGGTTAAGTATCAGCAGGCTGCTTGGCGAAATACGAGAGTCTCTAGTTTTCATTTTCCACATTTATCCGAATAATAGACACTTTGATGCCTACAAAGGTGTTCCATTGACAGGGTGGTTTCGTAAGTCACTCCAATAATGTGGGGTGATATTACCCATCTGATATGGATAACGTGACCATACGTCCCGCTTTGGGCGGGACAGTCCCGCTTTGAGGCTATCTGTCCTGCTGTCCCCAGCGAGAGCAAAAATGTCCCGCTTTCGCAAATACTGGATATTGATATTGATGAAAAATACATGAGTTATTTTTTTCCCCGTGAACATATAATTTATTTGCATAGTTTTTTCAAGCAACATTAGCATTAAAATTAACTCGAAAGATTTTGTAATGCTAATGCTGGAGTTAATGTCGACGTCGTCGACGGCGTAAAATGTCAAAAAAGTGTTGAATCGAATGAAATTGTATGAGAGCAGTTAATCTTAACGCCGCACAGTAGCGCCCGTAGAGCAAACGAGGTTGCAAAAATCAAAATTTTCATGAGCGCCGACGAAGTTTTGAATAAACCCATGTTATAGGAAACTTTTCAACGATTTCAAATCTGCCACTCTTAATAATATCACATTTTTAGTTTAGAAAATATAGCCGTTCAAAGTTGACCGACTTTCGGTTTTCAAAAAAACACACAAGTGCTGGCTACAACAAACTTCCGGTGTTATTTATTAGATTTTAATTAAAAACAGCTTCTATTTATAATAATCAAACGCCGAAAAAGAAACCCCTGAAGCGAAAAGTTTATTGTTTTAAATGTAATATTCCTTAATGATGCTTATTGTTTCCCCAATTCTAAATAGAATATCCCCGGGAAGTATTTATCTGTTCCCTTATTCTAAACAAACTTCTAAAATGGAAAAAATATTCCGGCAAAAAAGGAGGTATTATAATTATGAAAATCAAAAAACGGGAGAATGTAATACAAATTTTGGGAATAATTCCACCAAAAAATGTTTTGCCAAAATATGTAAGTATATAATATTTGTTTTTATATTTTTCGTTTACACAACTAAAAAGCAAAATGTTTTCAGAGAATAACCTCTATCCGATGGTCAATATTTTCAATGACTGAGACACCCTTTATCTCATCATTTAGCTCTTCAATTCTTCTTGACTTATTGACGCACACTATTTCTTTTAAATATCCACAAAGAAAGAAGTCCAACGTGTTAAACCACATGATCGTGTCGGTCTATTAACATCACCATTGTGTCGTTTGCTATGTGGCAAGTGTCGCCATCCTGTTGGAACCACGTATCGTCCAGGTCCATTCACGGTAACTGCTTGGCCGCCCCAATGACTCCGCCAGCCCATAAACCAAACAGTCGCTCGTTGTATAAGTAATCGGTTTTTCAACAATCACTGTCTCTCTCACTGTTTTCTCATTTGCCCAAATGCGCCAATTCTGATTGTTGACGAATCCACTGCAGACACATTTGGTCGATTATGCTTACTATAAGTAAATACATAACGAAAAGGGTAATGTAACAAAGAATAATATAAAGCCGAAGTTTTCTGCAACTTCACAAAAGCAACATTGAACATTTTAAAATAAAACAGCTGACTTTAAATAATCGAAGTTCTCTCTACCATATTACACTTCGCTCCGTTTGTTTAGAATAGTAGTTCTGAAACTAAATTTTGTAACGTTTAAAGGTCAGACTATGAATCTCATTGTCAGTTACTTAGCTTAAATACTCTGACACAAAGACGCACATAACATTATGTTTATAAAAGACAAAAAAGTTGATAATACAATTTATTCACTGGACTAATATCTTTCAATATTCCTAGGAGAAATTTGAGAGACCATACTTTCTATGAGAATATCAATAGATCTATTTACGGTGAAAATGAAGTTATGCAACAAAGCATACAATGATTTAGATTTTATACAAACCGTTGCATTAAAAAATCCAGTACGTTAACTTAGAACTAAAAACATTGTTGCAGGAATTGTAAGGACAAAGCATATTAATGAAAATAAATAAATAAACTTAAGTAAGCAATGAGTACATTTTCAGAAATTTAAAAACCTTCTATTTCTGGGTGTATGATTTTGTGAACAATAAAAACATTATGCCTCTGTCGAATGACGAAAGAACTTCAGCTAATTTGGTTATCCAAATTAAAACTCACATTTTTATATCATGTTTCTTTATCTTTATATATATAAAATTCTCGTGTCACAGTATTAGTTACCTTACTCCTCCGAAACGGCTTTACCGATTTTTACCAAATTTTATACGCATATCGGCTTCTATCTATACTATCTATTTTTCGTGCCCCTAAGTGATAAGAGTTGTTCACCATTAACATTTTGTTTCTTAATTTTTGACATTTTTTGTTTTTATTTTTCTATAACGTGGCTTAAAAAAATACATACATCTCAAGAGATTTTCATTAAACCCTTCCCGTCATTCCGAAATCTACTGCTGTCGATAAACTTATTGCATGCCTGAAATCGTCGTCTTTGTGGCGGCAAGTCATGACAGTCGCGTTGTAAAACGACTCATCGGCTCTTGAATTCTCGAGACAACTGCTAACGCTTGGCAATGGCAAAATTCCTATTGATCTTTCCTCTGGATTGAGATCGTTCCCGCAATTTTTTTTCAAATTCACATCGTCGAAGGAGGAACTCATCACTAAAGTGTTCCCGGCATTGCACAAAACTGTAAAAATCTCGATTACATTATTGAACGGGCATTAAAAGCAGCGTAACCTACGAGGATGAAGCGACAAACTATCCGACTCAATTTTTAAACTCGATTATTGTGCTTGGAATTCCGTCGCATAATTTACAACTGAGGGCGGAGCGATCATAATCATGATGTGATATCTGAATCATCCGACATTGTGCAACGGTACGCACTTGTCTGTCAAGAAACTGATGAACAATGTTATTCAAGCGACGATCATCAAGGGCAATTTCAAAGGAGAGAAAGTCCTTCCCCACGAATTTCGATTATTCCAACAGATCTTCAATTTTAATTCAAGCGTATTCAGTTCCCCGTTCAATTGGCTTTTTCGATGACAATTAATAAGTCGCAAGGTTAATGGTTGGAAGTCTGTCGGATTAATCTCGAATTTCCTTGTTTTTTTTGCACGATCTGCTGTACGTTGCCTGTTCGCGTGTTGGGAAACCGTGTTTGTTGTTTATTTTTGCGCCGGAAAAAAAAATCCAAAAACAATGTTTTTCATAAAGCTCTCTACTGATTTCGATTCCATTCAAATAAATCGCATTGCAATCTGAACTATCTGTGTATTATTATCACTCTGGAGTTTATCTGAAGGCGTTAAATTGAGGCGAGTCGAAGTTCGCCGAGTCCGCTAGTATTAAATAAAATTTAGCATTTTTTGTCTTTATACGCTTTATTTTACTTACATCTATTTAAAAACTAACTGTGGTCGGGATTTATCAAAGGATTGCAGTAGCATCTATTTTTAACACACTTATGTCCTTTTGTATATTTCTAGCCAGATCAAAGAAGTATTGATCGCCATTTTCCAATTTGATTTTCGATAAAGGTTCAAAATTTGTTAAAAGTACGTATCGCGAATCTAGAATCGACTGACATCCATATGGTGAGAAAACATGTTCATTAAATAGCATATTGCGGTTGATTTTTCTTTTATCTTCATGTAATATGTTTTCAATATTTGAACAGTTGTTTTTCATTATAAGATAAGGACGAATATTGTAAAAAGCGTCCATTGGCTCTGATACCACATTTTTGGTATAAGACAAGGTTAAGTATCAGCAGGCTGCTTGGCGAAATACGAGAGTCTCTAGTTTTCATTTTCCACATTTATCCGAATAATAGACACTTCGATGCCTACAAAGGTGTTCCATTGACAGGGTGGTTTCGTAAGTCACTCCAATAATGTGGGGTGATATTACCCATCTGATATGGATAACGTGACCATACGTCCCGCTTTGGGCGGGACAGTCCCGCTTTGAGGCTATCTGTCCTGCTGTTCCCAGCGAGAGCAAAAATGTCCCGCTTTCGCAAATACTGGATATTGATATTGATGAAAAATACATGAGTTATTTTTTTCCCCGTGAACATATAATTTATTTGCATAGTTTTTTCAAGCAACATTTGCATTAAAATTAACTCGAAAGATTTTGTAATGCTAATGCTGGAGTTAATGTCGACGTCGTCGACGGCGTCAAATGTCAAAAAAGTGTTGAATCGAATGAAATTGTATGAGAGCAGTTAATCTTAACGCCGCACAGTAGCGCCCGTAGAGCAAACGAGGTTGCAAAAATCAAAATTTTCATGAGCGCCGACGAAGTTTTGAATAAACCCATGTTATAGGAAATTTTTCAACGATTTCAAATCTGCCACTCTTAATACTCTTAATCACATTTTTAGTTTAGAAAATATAGCCGTTCAAAGTTGACCGACTTTCGGTTTTCAAAAAAACACACAATTTTTAGTGAATTTGTTGCGATTTCAGGTGTAATATCACGAAAAATAGGTAACGAATCGCCTTATTTTTTGTTTGTATTGATTGATGTATTTATTAAATGTATAATGATAAAAAAAAATTAACTGTTTGCTTTGTGTTTCTCCTGGTAAATCACTATTTAAAAACTATCCGTTTTTTCACTATTTTTCAACTTTGACGGAAAATAAAAAAAATCTATATATTTCTATATTTGCAAAACCTGTTCATTGATTATTTCTTTACATAATTCAAAAATTTTAGCTGCCCGTACGTGCCCGTTTGGCTTCTAGAGGTAAAAAAGGTTAAAAAGACATGGTTGCAGAAATTGTATGGCGTCCATCCCTTATATGTTTTGACTGACAGTAGTTTGATCTAATAGTTTGAAAAAAAACTACTCATTGAAATTAGCAAGTACGTACCTCACCTAAACAA
Source organism: Hydrotaea diabolus (assembly GCA_963513945.1). Lineage (NCBI taxonomy): Eukaryota > Metazoa > Arthropoda > Insecta > Diptera > Muscidae > Hydrotaea > Hydrotaea diabolus. Next base: position 95,165,002 of record OY740720.1, read on the forward strand.
TACTTTGGCGTACAAATGGTCAATTACGAGTTCCATCTGACCATGGTTGACGGAAAAGTCGTAAACGAACTGACAGGAACAACCTCAACAATGTCATGCCCGATTTGCAAAAAGAGTCAGAAGAACTTTGGTAATTTAAACGATTCTACAAATGAGGAGAATTACGAATATGGAATGTCACCATTGCACGCAAGGATAAGGTGTATGGAATTCTTGCTAAAACTGGCGTATACCCTACCACAAGAGGAGGAAAACTTCGATGAAAATACCAATAAAGGATAAGGAAAAGATCAGAAAGAAGCAAATACAGGATGCTTTTTTTAAACAAGTTGGACTAAAAGTAGACTGTCCCAAGCACGGATACGGTAACTCAAACGATGGAAACACTTCTAGGAGATTTTTTGAAAATGATGAGGCAGTAACTAGAATCACTGGAATTGACAATCAAATCGTGAAAAGATTGGGAACGATCTTAGATGTTTTAAACTGCAAAGAAAATGTCAATTCTACAAAATATGGAGAATATGCGTCGAAAACTGCATCTCTTTTAGCAGAAATGTATCCACAGAAGAAGTTGACCCCGACCGTCCATAAAATATTGGCGCATGGCAATGATATAATTGAGTACCAGTCTTTGCCAATTGGAGAGCTTTCTGAAGAAGCACAGGAGTCTCTTAACAAATTTTATAAAAAATAAAGATTGCAGAACACATTCAAAGCATCAATGGTAAGGCAAAATGAGGACCTCTTCAACATGTTGGCAGCATCTTCCGATCCACTTATTTCTTCCCTGCGGCAGGTGAAGTCAAGAATAGAGTTAGAAAATAATTATAGTTTAGAAATGGTTAGTCTTTTAGATATACCTTCTCTTACGAACTGTGATGAATATTTTACAGAAAATTGAAAAAATAAATTTAAAAAAAAAATATTTTTTTTTTAATTTGTTGGGTAATAATTTAAAACATAAAACCCTAAAGAAAAAAAATAAAAACAATCTAAAAATTTAAAAATAATTTTTTTTAGTTACCATAAAATTGATTTTTCTACTAATTTTAACTTTGATAACCCATAATTAGGCCCCTACAGAGCGTAGCACCCTTTCCAAATTTCATAGGCTGAACAGTTATCTATCATATGCTGTTTAAACTGTTCAATTATCTTATTCGGTTCAAAAGACATGATTTTTGCAACGAAAAAACTCAAATGGCGCCACTGTGCGCCGTAAGAAATTCGACGCCGAAAAAGTTCAGCGTCGTCGACGGCGTTGACATTAACTCATAACAAGGGAAATCACCAAATTAAAAATGCTTATAAAAACAGAAAAAGTTTCTGTCACTCTGTCAGTACCCTAAGCATAGACGCTCTAAATTGTTCTGGTATCTTTTCATCGCGGAGTCGGAGAAGGCGAGCAAAGTCAAACAATTTATTTTCAATGTTAGTGATTGTAACATTACAAAAATGCCTAAACGCAAGTGTACTTTTAACATTTCTTTGCAAAATAAATATCCATTTATAAAACAAAGAAGTGGTGAATCAGACGTTACGTGTGAAAAATGTCGTACTGATTTTAGTGTTGGACATGGTGGTGCCAGTGATATTGAGAAGCATTTAAAATCTGAAAAACACAAGCTTTCTGATCAAGCTGCCGCTTCAAGCTCGTCAATGCTTTCTTTTTTTAAAAGAAAAAATTTGGCGACTTTCAAAGACTTGGATATAGCTGCAGCGGAGGGTGCGTGGGCGTACCACACAGTGCAAGAAAACCACAGTTTTCGTTCGAATGACTGTGCTTCAAATCTAATACAAACATGTTTTGAGCAAAAATTTAGATGTGCCCGTACAAAATCACAAGCTATAGTTGTAAATGTGCTGGCACCTATGGCGATAGACGAATTGAAAGAACACCTTCACGAAGCCCACTGCATATCTTTATTAACCGATGCTTCCAATCATGGCTCAATAAAATTATTCCCTGTTTTAGTTCGCTATTTTGTACCATACGAAGGCGTGAGAGTCAGGATTTTAGAGTTTCAAAAGCAGCCAGGCGAATCATCTGATATAATTGTGGATTATTTGAAAGAAGTATTATCTTGCAATGATTTGAATAAGAAAATTGTGGCATTTTGTGCAGACAATACAAACTGCAATTTCGGAGGAAAGAATAGAAAAGGGATAAATAATGTTTACGCGAAATTGAACCTAACCGTCGGAAGGCAGCTCATTGGGATTGGGTGTGGAGCCCATATAATTCATAATGCTATCAAAACAGCCGCAGATTGTCTCCCTGTTGACTTCGAATGCATCATTGTGAAAATTTATTCATTCTTCTACATCTACAGCGTTCGGGTAGAAGTTCTGAAAGAGTTCTGTGATTCCACCGACACAGAGTATCAGAAACTGTTGGGCTACAGTAAAACAAGGTGGCTTGCTTTAATGCCGGCGCTTGAGAGAATTTTAAAAATGTTTCAGCATTTGAAAACCTATTTTCTGAGCATCGATAAATGCCCTACTATTTTAAAAACGTTTTTCGAAAATCCCAGCTCTGAATTGTGGTTATATTTTTTGCACGCACAGGCAGCGATTTTTCATCAAGCCGTGTTGAAAATCGAGGGACAAAACGTGTCCGCAATAGAGTCTGCGAATGAAATTAATCGTCTCCGAGATAACTTAGAACTTAAGGAGAATTCGATTTTCCTTCCTCATTCCGTCCGCAATCTACTGGTAAAATTACAAAAAACTGACGTTGCTGTTGATGGGAAGAATGTGAAAACTGCGGCAGCGGATTTTTATTAGACAAGTAAAGAATACTTGGAACAGTGGTGCCAGTTCAATGCACAACTAGCAGTATTTGAATGGTCACATTTGAGAAAAGTCCCTACTTGGAAAGACGTACAGAATGTGACGGATTTGCTGATCACACAAAGATTTCTTAGCAGTAGCCAAGATACGGAGGTGTTCGATGAGTTTTCGCTTATTTCCACTTACGTCACAGTTGAAAAAATCAAAAGCTGGAACGATGAGAATGTTGCTGCTGAAGACCGTTGGGTGGAGCTGTTTAAACACTTCCGTGCTAATAATCTCAACTGCACAAACTTTCGCACAATTATTGAGTATGTTTTATGTATGCCTGGAAGTAACGCACCTGTCGAAAGAGTTTTTCCCCTAATGAATAAAATATGGACAAGTGAAAAACACAGTTAAGTGTGACAGTTTTAAAAGCTATTTTAATTACTAAGACTAACATCAACAAACAATGTAATCAGCTCCATTCCTACTTGAAAACTAGACCCGATAGTTTAAAACTAATTTGCTCTGCTGACAAATATAAAACAAATACTTAGACATAAGATTAATTTCATAAATTAGATTTATACGTATTCTCTCCGTTTTTGAATAAATTTTTTTTTAAATGCATAATAATAAGAACCTTTTTTTTATTTTTATTTTTTTACAAAATTCCGCAGGCGTCCCGCTCTGACGAAAAATATAAATGGTCACATTAGATATGGAACAACTGCTGCTGCTAAGTCTAAAGAGAAAGACAGCTCCGCAAAGTTGATGTCGTGGTAAAGATACTTTTTTTTATTGGTGCGACACGAGTTTTCGCAGCCAGGAGAAAAGTGTTAGTGTGCTGTTTGGAAATTCGCTTGCAGATACTTTCCGTTGTATCTCACACCGTTGTTCGTTTGTTTCCTTGTATTAAGTATAATACGTTGATAGTCTTTTTGTGAGTGAGTGGATAATTCTTCTCAGTTCCTTCATTTCTTAACTGAGGGACTTAGTCCCATTTAAGAACCATTGCTGAGCGCATACTTTCAGGCTCCAATATATATCAGAGAATTAGTCCGAACTGGTAGCCCAGTGGAAGTGTTGATGCTTAATACCCGGAGGTCATAGGCTTAGGTTCAACTCCTACGCCAGGCCTCTGAGATGTTGTCTTCTCTTATTTAATTTTTTTTATTATATTTTTTCTTGTGTGTGGATTTTCTTATTCATTTTCGTTTATTACGCAGTATTTTTTAATTTTTTTATTCGGTCTGTTGAAACAGTGCTACAATTTGTAACAGCACTGTTTCTATCAAGAATGTGGAAAATAATGTCAAGTACATTAACACTGTTGTGTACACAAGCCCTTTATGCCCACTGTGAATTATACATTGTGAAACGAAACATTTAACTAAACTTTGAATTTAAAACATAAATAAAACACACATTGTGCATACATACCTACATTTAAGTGAAAACAATTAAACAACACACTGAATTAAAACACACAAAAAAACACTTTTAACTAAACAAAAAAGCAATTAAACAAAAAAACAACAAAAGCCCTTGCTCAAACATTTTGGTCCTTCGAACCGGATTGTGAAAAAAGAGAAATTATAAGTACACTCGGGAAAAAAAAAGTGTGTGTTCACTTAAACAATAAATTGAATATATAAAAATATATAAATTGTTCCACAAATCACCGCCATTTTGAAGGACGCCTGTGATGGTATTTTTGTTGTTGTTATATTGTAGGCGTGCCTGGTTATTGTGCCGGTGCTTAAAAACGCCACTGGCAATAAAAAAAGGTGTTTGCTTGTGTGCACTCAAAAGCGCTAAAGCAGTTTTTTTTGTCAGCACTCTAATTAGTGCTTCTAGCTGTTGTAGAAAATAAAACAATGCCGAGTTATTGGCAGTTTTGACTTTGAAACTTTAATGTCCTTTATTTCCAAAAACATCTTATTTTAAACATAATTAACAGTACTCTTAATTCTAATTCTTTTTATTCATGTATTCTTAAAACTAAACAATATTTTAGAACTAATCAGCTGTCGATCAGCTGTAATTAAGGCTAGGAGTCCAATCGAAGACATTGCGGCTTATTACCGGAGCCCCTTGGTATATGAGGAATGAAAATATCCACCGAGACTTGAAAATACCTCTCGTTAAAGAGGCAATTCAAAAAATCAATATAAAGCACAAAGAGAAGCTCGAACGTCATGATAACATACTTGCTAGACAATTATTGAGCAGTCCCAGCTCTTTAAGACTTCGGAGAAACGAACGCCGTGTTTTCTAATCTTCATCCGTAACAGTAATCGCGAACACACGCGCCCGAAAGACTGTGTAGAATCCTTTTCTACGTCACGTGGCTTAAACGCTCTTATACGTGATCTTTAAAACAGTCAATATCAATCGCAGACGAACACTCAAAAAAGACTGTGTAGAATCCTTTATTCTACGTCACGTGGCTTAGATGCTCTCATACGTGATCCTTAAAACAGTCAACGCGAAAAACCCAAATTACGTCGTCCACTCTGCTATTCTAGAGTTATCCGTTATACTTACATTACTAGAGTTCTTCACTCTACATAATATCGCGAACACTTTGTAAATGACTGTAAGGGTCCCCTGGACCTTTATCACGAGGTTTAAGCCAAACCAGGTTTAAAATTCTCAGACATGTGATCCATACCAGTTATATACTATTTTGACCAAATTAATTAAAATTCCTGCCAATTAGCAGAGATCCACATTACAAGAAATCCATACTAGGATTCATTATTGAATTATACTTAAGATTCGTATACTTATTGTTAGGCTCCATTGGAGCAGATTCAATAATTCAAATAAAGCTTATATAAAAAAAAAAAAAAAAAATTTACATTAAAAATTATTTTACAATCTTAATGTATAAATAAACTTATACTAAATTTAATAAACTTATTCTAAATGTAAATATCTTATTAATTTTCAAATTAAATCCCAATTCTTCAACATATTATTATGATATTTCTTTACTTTTCCTTCTATATCTATTAAGGAGTTAACCCCTTCTCTTGCGACTATTCTATATGGTCTATGATATGGTGAATGGTTTTTCTTTCTATTCATGGTTCTGAAGAGGGCAAGATCCCCCACAGATAAATTAAGAGGGTTTAAGTTCTCCTCTCGTACTACTCTCTTTTTTTTGCATTTTCTAAATATTCCTTCGTTTTCCCTAGAGAAAATTTTAATCTTTGTTTCAACTCATCGGCATAAACCTCAATGTTGTAAAATAGCTTTCCATTTCTTATTTCATCACTAGGCAAGTAGGGCAATTTACCAAATACTAACTCATATGGAGAGTATCCAGTGTCGACATGTGGTGTAGTATTATACGCAAATGCAAAATACGGTATCCAGGTGTCCCATTCATCGTTCTTGGAAAAATTCAACAAAAAATCATTAAGTACTCTATGATTTCGTTCTAACGAGCCCAAAGTTTCGTGGTGATATGGTGCACTAAATATTTGTTCTATATCTAACAAGACATACAGACATTAATTGGTTTGTAAACTCAGTACCCCTATCTGATTTCAGAACCTTGAAAGTCCCGTAAACTAATATGAATTGTTCTACTAAAACTTTTGCAATTGTTCTCGCCTCCTTAGTTTCCATAGGACACACCACAAAAAATTTTGACAAATCGCACAGTATCGTAAGGATGTATCTGCAATGGTTAGATAATCTCAATGGACCTACAGTATCTATAGATACTACCTCAAAACTTGTTTCCGGAGTATCAGTTACAGTGAGATGTTCTTTAGTATGTTTGGTTTGTTTGTTTTACACTGTAAGCATCTTAGTATATACTTCTTTATCATTTTGCACATATTTTTCCATACGTCACGCTGTTTTAGCTTTAGCGTAGTCTTTCTGACACCCAAGTGTCCACCATGCGGCGAGTTGTGATATTCAGCTATTAATTTTGATTGTTTGTCTCTGCAAACTACCCTTTCTGGTTCCTCATATAATAAAATCTTCAAATCTGTTTCTCTTCTTTCTTGTATCTCATTAAATACCGATTTAAATTCTTCCACGGACATAGTTCTAAATATATCATCTTTCTTGTTTAAAGCTATCTCTCGTATTCCAAACCTACGCATTTTTGATGTCAGCTTCTCCAAAGTGAACTTGTTGCTCTTTGGATTATCGCTATATCTTGCAATAACAACATCATTATTTATATCTATCGACGACTTTCTTTCATCCTCCTGGGGTATAAATCTAAGTCTTCTTGTATCTCGTATGTCCGTTACTGATGTACAACTCCAAACAAAGATTTTATTAGGATTTTGTTTCGAAGTTTACTCAGTGTTCATATTAGGCTTCTCTACAATCAACTGTCTCTTCTGCATACTTCTTGTTACAGCTAGTATATTTCTATCATCAGTTCTATTTGGAATCATTGCCCTCAAGGATTCACTATTCAAGGTTATTCGTCACAAAGCGTCCGCATTTGTATTCATCCTGCCTTTCTTGTATATTATTTCAAAATCGTAATCGCATAGATCCATTCTTATACGAGTCATTTTTGAGATGGGTTTCTGTGTGTAAATAAGGAGACCAAAGGTCTATGATCTGTGATAACTAAAAATTTTCTTCCATAAAGATATGGCCTAAAGAAATTGATTCCCCAATAAATGACAAGTAACTTTTTCTCTATCACGGGTTTATTCAAATCATGCTTAGACAAAGACGTGCTGGCGTACGAAATTGGTAAATCAGAACCAATCTCTCCTTGGGATAAAATTGCTCCAAGAGCATAATTAGAAGCATCCGTTGTTAAAACGAAGGGCTTTGTAAAATTTGGATAATCGATTTTTAGGGTATCAAATGCATTTTGGCACTCTTGGCTCACACAAATGTCTAATTTTTCTTTTGCATGTCGTTTAAACTCTTCGCTATATCAGCGAACCTCGGAATAAAACGCCTGTAGTAGTTACAGAACGCTACAAATCTTCTAACTTCATCTTTATTTGTTGGAACTGGATTATTCTTTATAGCCTTATCTTTGGCTGGATCCGTTTTTACCCCCTTGTCAGTTATTAAATGCCCAACGTAAATAGCCTCTGGTTTTAAAAAACTGCATTTGTTAGCATTCAGCTTCAAATTGAATCTTCTCAATCTTTGGAATACATTAACTAAATTGTCGTTATGGTGTGCCAAACTGCATCCACAGACAATAATGTCATCAACATAAAGAAAAGCTGATGCATCCAAACCACTCAAAGCGATCGTCAACATCCTTTGAATGCTGTTGGATGAGATCTTTAGCCCAAACGCTTAAACTGAAAGTGACCATTCACTGTCGAAAAGGCCGTGATTGGACGTGAATATTCATGTAGATTTATTTGATGAAAGGAGCTAGTCATGTCTAGAGTCGAAAAATATTTCGCTCTACCAAGCTTGTCTAACACATCTTCAATCCTTGTAAATGGAAATTTATCATTGATGATTTTAGTATTCACTCTCCTAAAATCCACCACTAAACGCCATTTCTTACTATCATCTGCAGACTTTTCGGTACTACCAATAATGGTGAATTGTAAGGGCTAATTAAATGTTCGATTATGTCATCTTCTAACAAGTGCTCAACCTGGTTGTTTATCTCTTCCACTTGAGTATGTGGAAGCCTATAATTCTTAATATATACAGATGTTGAATCTGTAGTTTGTATCTCTTGTGTATAAAAGTTATTAACGCTCAACTTTTCGCTCGGTAAATGGAAAATATCTTGATATTCCCTAAATATATCCATAGTAGATTCTCTGGCTTCTGGAACTTCTGCCCCAACCTCTAAACTTCCTAGCAAAGTGTTTAGCCTTGCACCATCTCTTGATATTTCCCCATTGGTGTGGCATATATAGTATTCTTTCAACGGATGTGTTTCTAAATCTAAATTATTCATTACTACCACCTTATCTGTAGTATTCAAAAGCTTGACATGTGCTATACCGTGAGCTGGTATTAAACAATTGGCCAGAAAAACACCATCTTCCAATTCCTTATTCAACACTATGCTTTCCTTGTGTACCTGCACGTCAACAGGAAGGATCATCTCCGTGGTATTGTTATATTCATCTGACGCATTACCCTAGAGTCCATCGGTAATATAACATCCCTACTATCGTGTATGTTTCAAAATCTATTCTGCACATGTACTTTGTTAAAATATCTCTACCGATTATTCCGTCTGTTAAGATTGGGAATTCATTGTCTACAATGTAAAAATCGTGCTTTATCTGTGCAGCTTCAGTGGCTAATTCCAATCTCGAAGTACCTATGCACTGTACAGCCTCTTGTGTTATCCCCGTTAATCTTGCAGTATCTTTTGCATTAATATTCATAGACTCTTTCATTTTACAAATCGAAATGTCCGCGCCTGTATCAATCAAAAATCTTAAATTCCCTCTCACATTCGTGCATTTCAAAGTAATGTAGGCATTGGAATTCGCCGTTAAATTAAATATTCTTAATCTTGGGCCCCCTGAATAGCGTCTTCCGTTATCCGGCCGTCGGAGTATATGGTAAAGCTCTAAAATTTCCGCTTCTTTCATAATTTGTTCGGTTCCTATCATTCGAGTTATAATTCCTATTTTGGAAGTTGCTATTGTTGCTAAAATTGGTATTATTCCTTTGTGAGTAATTTGGACTGGTGCCAAATCCATTACCTCTGTAGCCGGGCTGGTAATTTCGGTTAGCGTGACCTCTGCTGCTTATACCATTGCTTTCGTATCTGTTATCGTACCGGTTATTCTATCGGTTATCGTATCTGTTATCGTATCTGTTATTGAATCTGTAATTGTTATCGTATCTATATCTGTCTTGAGTTCTATTAACCGGAAACAAGTTCTTACTCTGTATATTCATGCTCTTTGCTGCTGTCGTACACCTCTGCACAGCTTCACTCAAAGTTGCTGGCATATTCGCTAACAAAAGCGGTCGGTATTCAACTCCTACGCCTTTGACAAAAACATTCAGCGCCATGCTGTCGCTAACCTTATATATAGCGTCCTTCGTCTCTTGAGACGGACTCTTCAATGCACCTATTTCAAAAGCACTTAGTTGATCAGAGAGATCAGAAATTTTTTCTCTAAATTACGCTATGTCAGAGCCCCCCTGCTCTACAGTTCCTAACTCTGTTAAAACTTGTTGTAATGTTCTGGGGTTCGGATAAGCCTTCTCCAAACCTTTCTTTAACTGAGCGAACGTAGTCGGTTTATTAGAACGACCCAAAATACCGCGCACCTGTGCCGAAGTTTAAAATTGTAGACGTACTTAATTAATATTTCTCTGTCTTCCTCTCTCAATAAATCATGCAGCAACTCTGACTGCGTATTAAAATCTTCCAAGAACTTATATGAACCCTTAAATACTTGCAGGTTCTTACCTACTATCGATATGTCGAATTGAGCCATTATTGATATTTTGCCCGTTTGCCGAGTTTCTTCTTTAATATTCAAATTGTTCAAAATTTCCTCCAGTTCAACACAAAGTTCATTAAATCGCAATAAAAGTATATTATTTTTTAATTTTGATTCACCAGATAACGCATTCACCTTATCATTTAAAGACTCTAACCCCTCAAATTTACTATGTACATACTCGGTTGTGAAAGATCTATTCTTGCTTTTCTTTAAATTTGACTTCAATTTATCTAATTCATTTACAAATTCCTCCATTGATTCCATTAATACTTAATGTCTAGCGAAAATATATACATACAAAAGTATTTCAAACTAAAAAAATAAAATATCATATGGTGCGAACACCGCTTAAGATATTTTCAAATTTCAACGGCCAAAAAAAAAACAGTCTGGCAATGCCAACCAAAAACGGGTACCGACTATTTGGTAATGGGTATTTGAATACTCAAATGTAGTTGTACCGACCTAATACACATCTTAATCTAATATTCATTTACGTTCTCCTGCATTTCATTTCTCTTGTTCAGCGACAATAAAATTTTTATATTGTTTTAAGTTTCTTAAAATTCGGTTTTCAATACCAAAAAAATAAAATAGTTTTGCAATTGTGATTTCTGTTTCTTATTTTTTTATGTGATACTGCATTTATTTATAAATAAAAACAATATATATATATATATATATATATATATATATATATATATATATATATATATATATATATATATTTCTTTTGTTGTTGTGTTGTGTTTAACTATTTGGGGGTTGATTTTATTTTGTTGTGGTTTTTCATTTCTGCTTCCAGAGCATCAACTTCGAGCCACAATTGTGATGCGCGCTTCCATGGTGGTGGTGGTTTATCATTATTGATGATATTTTTTAATTCGGCGATTTGTTTCCTAATGCGAACTATTCTGCCACCGCGCCTGTGTTTTGGCTTTTGCGTGATGGGAATCTGGGTAAGGCGGTCTTCCCTTATTTTGTGCTGCCTACTGAAATAATCTCTCAATGTGATAGGTTGAGGTTGTTGCTTCTTGTCGCAGGGCAAAAAACTTTCTGTTGGTATATGTTTTTTATTCGCCATCCCAATAAGCACAAAGTCGGACTCGGATCCGATTCGGATCTGATTTGAGTCCGATATGACGGACTCCGCTTTCTCTGTTCCGATTCGGATCCGATTTGAGTCCGAGATGTCGGACTCCGCTTTCTCTGTTCCGATTCGGATCCGATTTGAGTCCGATATGACGGACTCCGCTTTCTCTGTTCCGATTCGGATCCGATTTGAGTCCGAGATGTCGGACTCCGCTTTCTCTGTTCCGATTCGGATCCTATTTGAGTCCGATATGACAGACTCCGCTTTCTCTGTTCCGATTTGAGTCCGAGATGTCGGACTCCGCTTTCTCTGTACCGATTCGGATCCGATTTGAGTCCGATATGACAGACTCCGCTTTCTCTGTTCCGATTCGGATCCGATTTGAGTACGAGATGTCGGACTCCGCTTTCGATTCAGGTTTGCAGTAAAAATTTGGAGTTTATATTTATTAATGAATTTATTTATTATTTTGAATTTATTACTTAGTATATATGTGGTGAAATAAGCAACAATTAGGTGAAAAGTAATATGACATTAAAATTTAATATAAATTGAATTTGTTCCGCCTTATTATTTTATGCTAAATTATGCAGGATCAAAAATCGTTTCGGCAACGGATCAGAATTCATTTCGTTTTCGGATCCGACATCGTTTTGAGTTCGGGTCCGAACTCATATCTAAATCGGATCCGAACTCACTTCGATGTTGGATCCGACATCGTTTTGAGTTCGGGTCCGATATCATTTCGAAATCGGACTCAATTCTCGGTCCGGTATCGAAGAGGGAATTGCTCCCGTTCTCGTGTCCGACCTCGGACCGAAATCGGACCCGTTCTCGAAACCAAATCAGAGAAGTCGGATCCGATTCGGATCAGATTCGGATCCGATGTGCTTATTCCCAATAAGCACATCGGATCCGTCAGCACTCTAATTAGTGCTTCTAGCTGTTGTAGGGAATAAAACAATGCCGAGTTATTGGCAGTTTTGACTTTGAAACTTTAATGTCCTTTATTTCCAAAAACATCTTATTTTAAATATAATTAACGGTACTCTTAATTCTAATTCTTTTTATTCATGTATCCTTAAAACTAAACAATATTTTAGAACTAATCAGCTGTCGATCAGCTGTAATTAAGGCTAGGGATGACATAATATAAATAGTCAATATACTTCAATAATCGATAACACTACACGCCACTGCCATATTTGAGGACGCCACCGCCATTCTGGAAGCCATATTTTGAACGACGCCAAGCACCCCGCCACAAAACGACCCCTAGAAGACTTCGGAAGGACAAATTCGCTGTGAGATGTACAAAGCATATCCACAAAACCCAGCGAAAAAGTAGTAAGTACCCAAGAACTTAGCACAAAAAAAACAAGCAAATGATGAGAGTGCAGCTATAGACACGGCACGTCTGCTATTACGTTCCCGACATTAAAGCAAAGTTATGCTGCATGACCCTGGATATAATTATTTTGTCGTTACGTGCGAATTAAAATACATGATAATCACCCTTATTCTGATTGTCGTCGTCAACGTCGTCGTCAATTTAATATCAATATCACTTCGTTTCAATATAATATCACATCAACGCATTTTTGGTATTCCGTATCATTATTGTCTTGACGTTGACTGTTTTTCGATAACTTCAATAAAAAAAATCACATATCTAACATTTTTGCATCAGATTTTGTATCTATTCATCCAATTGTTGAAAAATGTTTTTTGTTTCTGATTCAAACTCTGATTCAAGTGATGAAGAAAATAAAAAGAAACTTATTTTACAGAGAAAGACACTGCGATATAGGTCTGATGTCATGAAACTACCAGACAACAAGTAAGTTTAAGGTTTAATTAATTTCCATTGGCAATCACAAAGTTTTCTTTCATTCAAGATTTCAGAAATACTTTCGTTTAAACAAAAGCGTTTAATTATGTGTTGGAGGAAATTGCTCCTGAGATGGAAATTGGAGCCAGGTCAAATTGTGTATCCAACAGAATAAAGTTAGCTGCCACCTTATTATTTTTGGGACAAGGATCCTATCAGCTAAGTGTTGGTAACGATTTTAACCTCGGACTATCGCAGCCGGTTGTTTGCAGAATACTGTCGGAAACTCTAAGTGCGTTGGAAAAGGTTATTTGCCCACTTTGGATTAAGCTTGAAATGAGCGATGAAGAAAAATCAGAAGCCAAAGTGAATTTTTTTGAAAAAAAATGGATTTCCTGGTGTGATTGGCTGTGTGGATGGAACCCACATTAAAATTTTGGCTCCGAACAAAGACGACCAGCATATGTACTATAATCGCAAAGGATTTTTTAGTTAGAATGCTATGGTTGTAAGTATTCTTATAAAAAAAAATGTATTAGTTATGCAAATTTCTTTCATAACTAGATATGTGATCATAAAATGCGTATAAGGTTTTTGGATGCCCGACATGCCGGCGCATCCCATGATTCTTTAATTTGGAATGTAAGCAAAGCAAAACATTTTTTAAGGGACGTCACGATGCAGGTTACCGCAACTATTGGCTTTTAGGTAAAACCCATATTTGCATCTAAACATTAATGTTAATTTTAGTCTTACAGGAGATGCGGGGTATCCTCCTGAACCATATTTAATTACTCCATATCGTTCCGCTTCAGAAGGAAACGCAGAGGCTATATTTAACACAAAGCATGCAAAGGCAAGAAACATTGTGGAACGCACAATTGGAGTACTGAAGAACCGCTTTCTTTGCATACTTGGTGCTCGCCAGCTTCATTATAAGCCCGCTAAGGCAATTCAAATTACAAATGTTTGCGCAGCTCTTCACAACATCTGCATTGAATATGGCTCGAGCCCTCTAAACGAGGATTTCATATCTTCAGAAAATAATTTAGGAACTTTTGAAAGTAACGATTTAGATAGTGGAATAAATGCAGAAGCCTCAGCCATACGAGAACAAATAAAACATAGTTTCTTGTAATGCAAATTCATTTATATTTAATTCAGTTCTTTTTTTTGTATTTTTTAATGCTAAATAAAATCTTAAAGTAAGTATGTACATAGTAGTAATAATATGTATCTGTTATTTATTATTTACATTTATTTAGTCTAGTTTGCTATTGAAAAGAAGCAGCTCCTTTTCTTTGATTCTTATCTTCAAAGATTTAATTTTCATTTCCGCTTCGTGCTCCTCATTTTTTCTTTGTTCTTTGTTTTCCATAAGCTTTAGTTTTTTTTTGTTCCACCTCAAATAGTTTCTTTTGGTAACTGCAGGTGTCCTTTATAGGGCGCTTAATAGAAACCAAAGTGTTTGATATCTCTGTCAGCACCTTTTCTTGCATGTTGCTATGGTTTTCTAAGAGGTTTTGAAGGTCAGTTGGTTTTTTTCGATTGACTGGAGTTGCAGCTCTTAAGGGTAGTATATTTGTGGACTTTGACCCGGATGGAGTGGCTCTTGAACTGCTCCCGTTCCTAGATGGTGAAGGCTCCTCCTGTTCCAGTAAAATTTCTTAAGAGTGAACAGTTGTTTTCATCTCTATAACTGGGTCAACACCGAGCACTTCAGTGACAAGTTCCTCATAACTTGCAGCAACACCATGAGCTGATCCTTCAGGATTTATCTGTTTTTGAAACTGCAGCAGGTTTGCAACAGCTTCTTCTAACGGGCTCAGTGTAATATATTTATTTACACCGCCACCTGTTGCTCTCATCTCCGATTTGTTTTCAACCATTTTTCTTTTGACTTTGAACTTTAAGTCTCTCCAAACCTTAACGAAAATATTTAATTTTATTAATCTACAAAAAACCAGGGATATAAGTTAGTAACCTTCTGCCAGCCATCACCATCTCTACTCGGTGGTCCGGAAGCATTCAAAACACTTGCAATGTTCTCCCATTGCTGGTTAAAATTTGTTGGCACTGTTCCTCTTTTGAAACCTTTTGCTAAGGATGGATTTTTCTCCAACTCTTCAACAAGTTTTTGGAACTGTTCATTATTTGTAATTTTCATATTTGCACTTTTACTTTTGCTTTTGGCTTTTTTTTATTTTAACAGCAAACTTCTTAGTCGTTACCAAAAACTGCGACGACAAAAACAGAGTCGTATCAATTCAATAACAACGTCAATATCATTTAGAGAATACCGAGTTGTGTCAATAGTTGTCAATAGTTATCGAAAAACGACTAAGCGAATACCAAGTATCAACAGTCGTCGCAAGATGTCGTTGTTTTGTCTTGACGACGACAATCAGAATAAGGGTGATTACGTAACCTTGCGACGTCACTTTGGACCGAATCAAAATCTACAACAACAACATAGACACTTGACTCTTATTTCGATCGGCAGCGGCCATCTTTTTTTTCCATTTCATTGGAAATTTATGCCAATTGCTGAAAACTTCGGTCAAAAACGACGCCATTAAACTGAAATTTGGAAAATTGTTGTTGGGTGAATTCGCAATAGAAAAATGTTAAATGCCAACGATCTTCTAAATTTTTTTCTCGACAAATTTTGATGCGCAAAAATTGGAATTTTTCTTTTCCAACGAACTTGCATGTTGGAAAATTCCCCTTGATGGAAAAATCTCTGATGGCTAACTTGGATTGAAATAAATTCCGTAACACAACTTTGAGGCGAAATTGTAGCCGACCTCCTAAAGAAAAAAAGTTTTGCGAAATTTGAATGTACATTTTTGCGATTTTGGAAAAAAAAAACTTGGAGCGCAATTTATTTTTTGGATAGATAAATTGACCCATTCCTGATTAAGTTAAAATTTGTGTTTGTTTGCGAGAGGAACAAAGAAAAATAAATAAAACAACGTATTTAGATTTCAAATTAAATCTGTGTGTGCTGCTTTATTGAGCGAGTATTTTACCTTTGTGCGAATAGGTGGTTATGCGAGATGATCGATGGGCGATTCAAATAGCGAATGATCGCAAAGACCGAGTCATGGATGTCGCAAGGGCTTTTCAGCAACCCCCGCTACTCGTTGTAAACCACTCTCTTTATGCTTTTATGCGGATAATCCGCATAGAGCAAAAAGGACAGCATAAAAGGAGAGTATAAGACGAACCCGAAAGGGTTGCCAATCAATACGTGACGTTTACGCTAGAGTGGGGAGTTGTGGGCAACATTAAGGATAAAACATTGCCGGCCTCCTTGCAACATCGGACTGTGTTGCAACTTATTTTAAACTTATAACTAGAGATATTTCTATTTATATTAATAAGATAGGAGTAAGGAACGTAATTCAGTTTCAGTGAGCGAAATTCATATATTTTTTTTATTATTATTTATATTTTTAAATTATAAACCGCGACTAATGAGCAGGTCCCGAGAGAACCCACCCGAACTTCGTATATTGGGCTAAAGGGAGCCCAGGCTGCGCGAAGACACGACCGACAATAATTTTTACGTAAACTTCCGGTCCCAATACCAGCGCCACTGCCCCGGAGCGGTAAAACGAAGGATCCGCCAGCTCGAAGGTTTTAAAATTGTCCTTTATGGTCTCAGGAAGGGACACCACGGGAGTGGCACCTTAGCTGTTATAAAAAGCCGTTCTGAGGTATCGTGGCACGAAGCTATTTCGAAGTGGCAGTACGGGGCGCCCTCAACACGCGCAACCGGCCACCGTAACTGATGCACCAGTGACTCGCACACACGACTTATTCGACAGCACGGGTCCAATAGGGCCCGTGCGATGATCATTTTCTCGGGGAGACAGAGTCGAACAAGTAATGTGGGGGCCAGGGTGATCAGCCGGCTTATGGCGATCGTGGGCGTTACCGCAGCGCGTATCGAAGACACCGACGTACTTGACACTGGCGACCGGAGCGGAGCAATGGGCTGAACAAAGGCCGGGGACTGACGTGGTTTGGGTGGCTGATGGTTTTTATTTTTGCCGAGTTTGGGTTTCGAGGCGCGAGATCGTGAATGCAGAAGCGTATGATGGGCCTGTCCGCATGATCGACAACGGCTTGTATTTGAGCAAGCGCTCACCGCGTGATCTCCATTGAGACAGTTTGAACAATAGCGGTACATAACCGCCACACGCAACCGCTTATCGACCGCCAACGCCTTAAAAGCGGGGAATCTGTACAGAAAGTGACTCCGGCTACATAGACGACAGGATGGAGTTCGCGATTTTGTCGCCTGATGTAGACCAGTCGAGCCACCTTCACCACGATTAGTAACTGCTGCCGAGCAGTCCGAGGAAGCAGGATCGTTAAGGGTTGGATAATGCGTACTCGCAGCTTCAAGCGCCGATTTGGGATCCTTACAAGGGACTTCCGAAGTCTCCATTCTAACGGCAGGATATTTCACCTCGTTGTATTGCGATGTGCAGTCCTCGTGACATCGATCCTCGTCCGACAACATCTCGTCATCGAAGTCAGGAAGACACACTTCAGGGAACAACTCAGTGGAACTCATGACTAGACGGAATCAAAAAAAATAATGGAAAGGGCGCGATAAACTAAGAAACATTAATCAGTCAATATGACCAATTTAGTAACAGGTCGTCTTACAATTCCCAATGATGTTCGAATATCGACGACCCGAACATGACCGTCATCTTCCGGATAGAGGCGAACGACCCGACCTAATCTCCACGACGTGGGCGGTAGCTGTTCGTGACGAATGACGACTAAATCGTCCACCTGAACATCGCGTTGTGGGAGTTTCCATTTGTACCGTTTTTGAAGACTATGCAAATATTCTTCCTTCCATCGAATGCAAAACTGGTGGGTCAATGCTTTCATTTTGCGATAGCGATTAACTAAAGGCAAAGGCGAATCCTCAGAAAAAAGTTCCGGAGGGGATAAAAGGGGGGCGCCGATCAGAAAATGACAAGGCGTAAGAGCGATTATCTCATGAGGAATAGCATTCATAGGGCAAAGAGGGCGGGAATTTAAACATGACTCAATACGAGCCAGAACAGTGGAAAGTTCTTCAAATGTGTATCTGAGGTCCTTTGCATGCCGACGAAAATGAAGCTTGAAGCTTTTTACTGCTGCTTCCCAAAGGCCTTCCATGTGGGGTGCACCTGCAGGTATGAACTGCCAAGTGAGATGTTGATAGCCTAATGAAGAACAAACCCTATCATTTCATTTATAAAAACTTCTTTATGAAAAAAACGACACAAAAAAGGGAAAATTTTAAAATGTTCACTCGTGATGTTTAAACAATCAAAATAAGAAAAATATTATTCGTTATTCGAATACCTTTTTTATCAGTAATACATAATTGATCTCAATTTGTCTTTTATTTAAACATGATTTTGTTTTTATTATATTACAAGTAAGCATATATATATATATATATATATATATATATATATATATATATATATATATATATATATATATATATATATATATGTATATATATATATATATATATATATATATATATATATATATATATATATATATATATATATATATATATATATATATATATATATATATATATATATATATATATATATATATATATATATATATATATATATATATATATATATATATATATATATATATATATATATATATATATATATATATATATAAAATTTTAAACTATAAGCATTTCGCTTATATGCATTTCTCGCATTTATGCACCAAACTTAAATAGGATTTTAAGAAATTGCATGTAACATATGCTCATAGATGCACTGTTTAAATTTTTCATAACCAATAAAACAAATGTACAAAAATTGTTTCATCGCAATTAAACAGCAAACTGTTTCACCCATATTGAGTCATTTGTACCGTTGCATATCAGATGTTCCATCTCTGTTTGAAATCGGCTGTAGTAAGTTGGAATTGTGAATTCATGCTGTGACTTCAATTTGTAAAAAACGAAACAAAACATGTGTAGAAACATCCGAAAATAATGAGTGCTAACAAAAGAGTAAACTTGTCAATTAAGCAAAAAGTGTCAATTCTTAATGAAATTAAACATTGCACAAAACAGGAAATTTGCAAAAAGTATGGTTGTTCTATTGACTCCATAAATCGAATTCTAGGAAATGAGACTTCACTACTCAAAGCTGCAAAATATGCAGTAACTTGTCTCGAAAAAGAGATCGTGTCGAAAAGTCCAAAAAGGTAGACCAAGCAGTCGCAAAATGGTTTGACCAAATGCGTCTGTCTGGTGCTGTAGTGTCAAGTAACATGATAATGGAAAAGGCTAAGCAATTTGCCATTGCACTTAATGAAATTGAATTTATATTTTAAGTTATTTCTGTGAATTCTTATTTTAAGTTATTTTTGTTTCAAATAGTTAGTTACTCAATAAAAATGTTTGAAAACACAAAACAAACTTTTTATATATGCACCAATGATGCAAGTAACCGAGTTTTTCTACATGCACTGCAAATACATATAACCGAGTTTTGGTACATGCATTTCCCGCTTATAAGCACTAAAAGTCGAGCAAATTACGAAGTGCATATAAGCGGTAAATACTGTATATATGTATATATATATATATATATATATATATATATATATATATATATATATATATATATATATATATATATATATATATATATATATATATATATATATATATATATATATATATATATATATATATATATATGTGGCACCCTGTCTATTATTATTATTGTTTTCGTTTAGTTACTAATCAACATTGTTATTACTGTAAACAAACATGACGTTTGTTACAACATTGAATTTTCCTTCTTCTTAATTTTGATCTCATCGAGTACACATCGTAAGGCGCGCCTAATACTTATAATTATACTTTTCGTTTCTCTTAGTATAAGTTAACCATACTTTAATATTCAATAAAATTGAAACCTGAATTAAATACTACACACCACGAGATTCATTTATAGGTAATTACAAGAATTACCAAAGTGGTGACCCCGACGTGATCTCGTGGTGTTGTAGCAGCGTTTTTTGCCAAACCGTTTTTCTGCAAGCCGAGACGTATGAGGTGCCGTTAGGTTTTCGTACAAGCGAGGCGTTGGCGAACAATCGAGAACCCGCGTGTGCAGTTGTGTTTCAGTGACATCGGTGTGATTTCCTAACCTCAAAAAATGAACAACGACAGCGGTTTGCAATCTGTGGCAACAGAATCCGACATGCAAAATGACCAGAGAGGTGCAGTAGGGTCTATGTCACCAGTCGGTAACGTTACTGTGGTGTACGCCAGACTATCATTGCCGCAGATGGCCAGCTCTAACATCGAGTCATGGTTTACCACAATGGATTTCTGGTTCACGGCTTCCGGTATCACCGCCGACAAGCAGAAAACAGCGACAATTTTGGCAGCACTGGACCCAAGCGTCATATCCAGCTCACGGATCTGATTGCAGGAATGCCTCAGACCGATCGATATGAGTTCATCCGAACAAAAATAATTGAGCATTTCGCTGACAGTGAGCAACGCAGACTCAATCGCCTTTTGTCCGAATTGCCACTTGGGGACAAGAAGCCTTCGGAACTCTACTACGAAATGAGACGTGTTGCTGGTAACACCCTTGGTGAGGCTGCTCTAAAAGGTTTGTGGATTAAACGATTGCCGGACGTCGTACAACCCGTTGTTGCCGCCTCATGTGGAGCCGCCACTGAATTTACGAAGATTGCCGACTCCATAGTAGACGCAATTTCTCCAAATCACATCCACGCAGTCTCTAAACATGGCCCGAGCGAATTCGATCAGTTAAGGTCAGCCGTCAAGGACCTAACCAAACAAATTGAAAAGTTGCAAATTCGCTCACGTTCTCGCACTCGTCATCAGTCTCGTGTTGGAGCTTCCCGTAGCCGTGCCCGACACAACTCGTCATCAAACGCACCACCTGCAAACACAGCCACTGATTATGATGCGTGCTGGTTCCACCGACGTTATGGACGTAACGCCCGAAAGTGTAGAAGTCCCTGTCGGCATAAACAGGGTTCAGTGAATACGGTTTCATCTGATCCCGTAGGGACTTCAGCCTGAAGCCAGCTGAAGCCAGATGCGCGTGGCGAATGTTAGCGGAAATTCTGCCACGACTCGCAAAGTATTTCGCTTACAGGTAAAGGACGAACTTTCTAAAAAAAATTTTCTCGTTGACACAGGTGCAGATGTTTCCGTCCTTCCACTGTCATCAAATTCACCAGACGTCAAAATAACATCCACCAAATTATACGCCGCGAATGGTTCGTCTATAAAGGTCAGAGGCGAGAGACGAATCTGTTTAGATCTTGGTCTTCGTCGGAAATTTGAATGGTCTTTTGTCGTAGCTGACGTCACAAGCCCAATAATTGGTGCCGATTTTTTACGATTCTACGATCTCCTAATCGATTTGCGCCGAAATCGACTTATCGATAGCAAAACCGATAACCATTCGACTCCGATTACGTTTTCTCGACTTAACGCCGCCGAAATCAATACGTCCAATCAGTTTTCCGACATCCTGATCGAGTTTTCTGACGTTACGAAACTGTCACCGCTCGGATCCGTCACGAAGTCTACAATTTTTCACCGCATCGAAACCGAAGGTCAGCCGGTTCATTCCCGACCACGTCGACTGTCACCAGAAAAGCTAGCTGCAGCACGAGCTGAGTTCGAGTTTCTGATGAAAGTCGGTATCTGTCAGCCGTCTAGCAGTAACTGGTCAAGCCCGTTACATATGGTCAGGAAAAGTGATGGTTCCTGGAGGCCATGCGGAGACTACCGGTCGCTGAATGCTCAGACACTTCCTGACCGATACCCTCTACCATATTTAACGGACTTTACCAGCAATTTAAGTGGAATGAGTGTTTTTTTCCAAAATCGACCTCAAAAAAGCATTCCATCAGGTGCCGATTCACCCCGATGACGTTACAAAGACCGCCATAATAACACCGTTCGGTTTATTCGAGTTTAAATTTATGACCTTTGGACTCTGCAACGCGGCGCAGACCTTCCAAAGGCTCATAAACGAAGTTTTGCGTGGTTTGGACTTTGCCTTCCCATACATCGACGATATTTGCATCGCATCATCATCTCTCGATCAGCACCGATTCCACCTTAAGACGGTTTTCCAGCGATTGCGTGAGAACAACTTGGCAATAAACGTAGCAAAATGTGAGTTTGGCAAAACAGAGCTGAAATTTCTTGGTCATCTCGTCGACTCACAAGGAATTCGCCCTTTACCCGAAAAAATAGAAGCAATTAAAGACTTCCCGAAACCTACGGTGGCTAAGGAACTGAAAAGGTTTATCGCCATGATAAATTTTTATAGGAAGTTCCTACCACAAGCCGTTAAACATCAGTCACAACTGCAAGCGTTGATTAATGGTAACGTCAAAAACGACCTAACACCCGTTTCTTGGACCCAAGACACAGAAGCCGCTTTCGTCAAATGCAAAGAGGAGCTAGTCAACGCAACGCTATTAGTGCACCCAGTTAAAAATGCAGATTTGGCCTTATATGTCGACGCATCTGATACAGCAGTTGGTGCCGCACTGCATCAATGCGTAAATGGAGATCTAGAACCATTAGGATTTTACTCCAAGCAGTTAACGAGTGCCCAGCAGAAATACAGTACCTACGATCGCGAGTTGACTGCTATGTACCAAGGTGTGTGCCATTTCAGGTACATGATCGAAGGAAGAAAATGCCATATTGTCACCGATCATCGACCTCTAGTCTACGCTTTTCGCCAAAAACTTGAAAAAGCATCGCCTCGTAGAGCTCGACAGCTTGACTTCATCGGTCAGTTCACCACCGACATTCGCCATACGCCGGGTGAAGAAAATGTGACAGCTGATTTTCTCTCACGCATCCAATCGCTCAGTCAAATCATCGACTATCCGAAAATCGCCGCAGCGCAACAGAATGACGACGAGCTTCATGAATTACAAACAGGTATCCACTCTAATTCACTTGTACTAAATTTTTTTACAATTACAGGCACTGACCTTGAACTAGTGTGTGACACATCGACGAGCAATATTCGCCCCTTCATACCAAAGGCATTTCGAGATCAAATATTGTCCGTCGTACATGGCTTAGCTCACCCTGGAGTTCGTACAACGACGAAACTTTTGACATCCCGATTTATATGGCCAGCGATTAGAAAAGACACTGCTAACTTTGTTCGCAATTGTGTAGCATGTCAACGTGCAAAAGTTCAACGCCATACGAAGTCACCGGTTTCAAGGTACGTGCCTCCAAAAGAACGTTTCTCGCACATTAACATCGACATCGTTGGACCGTTTCCACTCTGCGAAGGGCAACGATATTGTTTAACAATAATCGACCGTTACACCCGTTGGCCCGAAGCCGTTCCTATGCCTGACATAACTGCTGAAACAGTCGCCAAAGCTATCCTCTTTCACTGGATTGCTAGATTTGGTGTTCCAGCTCGAATAACATCCGATCGTGGTAGGCAATTCGAATCTGCCGTATTTTCCGAATTGACCAGGACAATTGGCGCATCTCATCTCCGTACTACACCGTACCATCCGCAATCAAACGGTATCGTCGAAAGATGGCATCGAGTCTTCAAAGCAGCCATTTTGTGCAGCGATCCAGCAAAGTGGGTGTATAGTTTGCCTTCGATCTTACTTGGTCTCAGAGTCGTTTTCAAGCCGGACATAAATGCTTCACCAGCCGAACTTGTTTATGGGACGACCCTGCGAATTCCTGGCGAATTTTTCAACCCCAGTAAACCATCTGAACCCACCAGTGAAGCCGTCTCACAATTTCGTGCAGCGATGCAACAGTTACGACCGACCGACACGTCACATCATTCCGAAGCAAGAGCTTTCGTAAGTCCTGCACTATATTCTGCAACTCACGTTTTTGTTCGAAATGATTCGATTCGCCCATCATTGACTCATCCGTATGATGGCCCATACTCTGTCAAAGCGAAATCCGCGAAGTTCTTTACGATTGTCATCCGAGGTCGTTCAGTCAACATCAGTATCGACCGTCTTAAACCAGCCTTTTCTGCTAACTCAGACCTGGATATTTCTGACGTGCCGATTCAACAACCAGTCATACATCATGATTCCTCATACCCCAGTCTTGAACAAGACGTCACACCGGACGAACCTTGTCATACTGAAGAAACATCAGAACCAGACACAACTTTAAATTCGTCGCAACCAGTTCACCATAATACTTCCGCGGTTCCGACGAAATCTACCCGTTGTGGCAGACGTGTTACGTTTCCACAAAGATTCAGGTAGCTTTCCTCTAGCGGGGGAGTACTGTGGCACCCTGTCTATTATTATTATTGTTTTCGTTTAGTTACTAATCAACATTGTTATTACTGTAAACAAACATGACGTTTGTTACAACATTGAATTTTCCTTCTTCTTAATTTTGATCTCATCGAGTACACATCGTAAGGCGCGCCTAATACTTATAATTATACTTTTCGTTTCTCTTAGTATAAGTTAACCATACTTTAATATTCAATAAAATTGAAACCTGAATTAAATACTACACACCACGAGATTCATTTATAGGTAATTACAAGAATTACCAAATATATATATATATATATATATATATATATATATATATATATATATATATATATATATATATATATATATATATATATATATATATATATATATATATATATATATATATATATATATATATATATATATATATATATATATATATATATATATATACAGTATTTACCGCTTATATGCACTTCGTAATTTGCTCGAATTATTAAATCAGTTCTTTGTAAAATAAACAATACAAAAATATATAGATTCGACTACTCACATAATTGATAATCGTATTACTGTATCATTAAGATTGAAATGACAAGTCAAAACGACCGTGTTGCCAGCATTGAATCGACAAATTGATTAAATTGTATATTAGTTAAAGTAGTGTTTATGAACACGTTTTTTTAACAATCGTTTGTTAGGCAAAAAGTGTTTGTTAACTAATATGTACTTTAAATACCAATTAAGATTTTTTATGAATGCGGCAGTTAGATTTGAAGAATTCTGTAAATTAATCAGAATTTAACTCTATTTTGCGACTCACACAAAATATTTCCTTACGCTTATTTTACTATTACATTTTGTGAAACGCTTTGGCCGAGTGTGTTAATTAAACGTCATTATTAAGTTTTGTACGTTTATTTTCTTTTCTTTATCCGCATCTTCACACAACCATCGGTACCTGTTTAAGAGTTTTCCCGTTTGTATCAGATTTTTCTCGATTTTCACTTTCTTCCGTGATTAAAATTAATTTAAAAAATATCGCGAGCTAAATTGTTGTAATTTCCAACTTTGGTTAATAATTAATTGTTTGTTTGATTTTCTTCGTTTATCTCAACTTTCCTTTTGTTATTTTCGTATTCGAGTAATATCAAAAGTACCATCACCGTTCCAAGTTCGTTTGTGCCGACTATCACCAAAACTAATTGATCAGATGAAAATCGATTACTGTTATCGATCAGTGTAATCGGTATTCACAGACGTAAACAACCCAGGAACGAGGCTAAATAAGCTAGTGTGCGTAAAACATAAAACAAAAGAGGAAAGTGAAGGAATAAAAACGAAGAAACAAATATACAAGTGCAAAAAAAAATAAAGAAAGAATCGTGACGGGTATAATAAAATTGTGTGAAGTGCGTGTGAATGTAAACAAACAAGAAAACACACTAACCTACCGAAATTAACCCTAAAACGTGTAGTGGTGTCAATTTGTGCAAATTATTATAAATTTTATTTATTTAATTCTGCAGGTGTAAATTACACCAAATATATAAAAAACCTTCCTCGATTTATTGAAAAATGTGTAGAGGCACAAATTAAATTTGAATTAATTTTTAATTCTTTAAAAATCGAAGTATTTTCTTTGTTCGTCCATCTGTTTGCTACTTGAAATGGCTGGTAAAAACAAACACTAGGACGCGCCCGATGAGGCTATTGAAAAATTGAAAACAAAGAAAAGCAAGGTCGTTCAGAATATTGAACGCATTCAAAAAGCGTTCCAAGAAAAGAAAATTTCGTTTAATATTATCGAGTTAGAATGTCGTATGGACATTCGCACGAAATATATCGATGAAGCAATGCATTTTCAGTCAGAATTAGATGTTTTAGATCCTGAAAATGATGATCGAGCCGAGCTCGAAGAAATTTGTGTAACAGCTAAATCTCTATTTATGGGAATTTTAGCCAAGAATAGAAGGTCAAGGAGTCCTGACACGTCCTTTAGTATGCCGACTCACCATTCTAGACTTCCAAATTCAGCGGAAAATATTCCGGTTACAAGAACTTTATGAGCTTGTTTGAGAATTTAGTTCATACTGATCCGACTTTAACAGATATTGAAAAGTTTAATCATTTGATATCATGCTTATCCGATGAAACTTTGGGGACTGTCAAAGCTTTACAGATGTCTGATGAAAATTATCCCAAAGCACTAGCCAGTTTAAAAAAGGTTTATGGCAATGATTGTCTTATATTTTTCAATAATATTTCTAAACTTTTTGATCTGCCTGAGATCACAAAACCTTCGGCTTCTGCTTTGCGTAGCATGATTGATACATTTTCATCGATTTATGACTCCCTTTTATCTATTGGCGATGATAAAAAGATCACGAATGCCATTTTAATTCATTTAGTCATGTCTAAGGTTAATCCAGTCACAAAATCCAAGTGGGAAGAACAGCTTGAATTCGAAAAGCTACCATTATGGTCTGACTGCGAGGCAGCTTTGAACAAAAGGTATCAGCATATATCGGCTGAAGAATCTTCTAGTTCAAGACCTAAAAGCAAAAAGCCCAAATGGGACAATATGCCTAAGAAACCGAATAAAACTTCACTGTCATGTTCTAAACTGAAACAATCTGCTGGAAAATGTATATTTTTTCGATCTATACGATTTGAATTCATCAAAGCTGTACCTGCCTGTATAAATTGCCTCAAAAAGGGGAACACTAATTGTGGCGTTTGTAGTGGATCACATCACTTACTTTTACACAGGTACAGCTCTGAATCTCAAAGTTCTAAGTTCATAATAAGTTCGTAATAGTTTTAATCGAGAGCACCCATCAACGTCTAGTGCCTCGATCAGTCATTCAGGTTCAGATGAAAATGCCACGGAATTGGTGAAAGTCAGAACCAGTTCTGGCACATATATTTTGGCTAGAGCTCTGTTAGACTCCGATTCTCAACCAAATTTGATTACCGATGATTTGGCACAGCAACTTAAGATCAGACGCGATGGACACAGATTAAATTTGACCGGAATTGCTGCAACAAATTCCACTGCTAGAAGTAGTATTCAAGTATCTGTCAAGTCGACTGTTAATTCGACTCAATTCTCTTCGAAATTTTGGGTTCTGGGTTCAATTACGAACTTACAACCTGACCGTAAGATTTCAATTACTGACTGGAATATTCCAAATAACATTGAACTAGCAGATCCTAGTTTCAATCATCCTCGGAAAATCGATCTCTTGATTGGTGGCGAACTATACGATGCAATCCGAGTCTGCCTGTGTTACAGAAAATTACTCTTGGTTGGATTGTTGCTGGTAAATATGGACAGCCAAAGGATTCTAGGACAAATGGTTGTCATATAAATTGTTCAATAATCGACGAAGAATCAATTGATGCGACAGTACGAACATTTTGGGAGTTGGAGGAGATTCCAAATGTATCAAAAATGTATAATGAGGAACAGAAACTATGTGAGGATCTTTTCAAGAATTCTGTGCGGCGTTTACCGTCAGGACATTTTTCAGTGTATTTACGTTTCAATGCAGATACACAGGAATTGGGTTCTTCTTACGAGATCGCCAAAAGACGTTTCCTTTCTCTACAGCGTAGGCTGTCTAGAGATGATGTTTCGAGAAAGTATCTCGATTTAGGTCATATGTCGATTACCGACAATTAGATTCCCGAAAATCCACATTATTTTATTCCTCACCAATGTGTGTTGCGCCCTCATGGTACAACTACAAAGCTTCGTGTTGTTTTTGACGCGCCGAGTAAAACTTCAATTCAAGTTTCGCTTAATGATCTCTTGAATGTGGGACCCACTATTCAAGACGAGTTGTACTCAACACTGATACGATTTCGATTTCACAAGTTCGCTATCACTGCAGACATTGAGAAAATGTATCGTCAAGTTTTTATTGACGAAAGTGATAGAAATTATCACCTTATCCTTAGGAGAAAATCGCCAGCTGATTCAATTCAAATTTTCCGTTTAAATACGGTTACTTATGGGACTTCGTCAGCTCCATTTCTGGCTATTCGGTGCCTTAGTCAGCTCAGCGAGTTATCCAAAGACGCTTTGCCAATTGGTCCAAAAGTCATTCACAGTGATTTCTATGTGGATGTTTTGCTAGCCGGTGCTGATAACTTAGACAGTCTTCTTACTATTCGGGATCAAGCCATTCAAATTCAAAGTTCAGCAGGATTTCGTTTAACGAAATGGTTTTCAAATCACCCTGGATTCAATAAACCGAACTGTGGAGCAAAATTGTTGGACTCTGAATCTGACTCCGCACTAGAATTAGGAATACATTGGGATCCAAAGAAGATTCTTTCAAGTTTCATTTGGAAAATAGTTTTCAAGATATGAAAGCTACAAAGCGGAACATTTTATCGGTGTCATCCCGTTTGTTCGATCATCTCGGACTTTTATGCCCAATCGTAATAAAGGCGAAAATGTTATTACAGGAACTTTGGATATAGAAACTAGACTGAGATGAATCAATCCCCATGCGGTAGAATACCATGTGGGAGGATTTCAAAGAAAATCTGTGTAGAATAGATACCATTCAGATTCCAGGATTCGTTAATACCTCCGCCTCATCTCGAATTCAGATTCATGGATTTGCTGATGCGTCAATGCGAGCCTATGGCTGTTGCCTGTATATACGTAGCACCGACTCTAGTGGAGTCTCTTGTCGGCTTCTAACAGCCAAGTCTAAAGTTGCTCCACTTAAAACGAAGTCACTTCCTAGATTGGAGTTATGTGCAGCCCACCTTTTGGCAACGCTGTGGTGGCGAATTAAGGAAATGATTTCCTTCGAAGTTGAGAGCGAGTTCTTTTCGACAGATTCGGACTCTTGCAACATTTGTTTTGAATAAAGTTGCCGAAGTTCAAGAGTGGTCAGACCGAGCTTCATGTGCCATCCAAACAAAATCCGGCTGACATTGTGTCAAGAGGATGTAGCGTTGATGAGCTTAGAAATTCTATTTGGCTCGAGGGCCCTTCGTTCTTGCTCCACGACAGTTCACAATGGCCTGTTAATCATCAATTTGAGTTATCAGAGGAACAAGAAGCTTTAGAAAGCAGAAAATCTAAAGTTCTGATTACAACGGAGAAAAATCCTATTGCTGAAGATTATCCAAATATATTCTTACAGCTTATTGAGAAACATTCGTCTTACAGAACGTTGCTACGTGTGACTTCCTATGTGATGCGATTCGTCGATCGCATCAAAAAGCATACTGTCCCAAAATCTCTTTGTCTCACGGCTCAAGAAATGCATTGGGCTTTCTTGATGCTCGTCGAGACAGTTCAAAACCAGAATTTTTCTGAGGAGATTCGAAAAATATAGAAATCTATTGCTCTACAGTCCAATCTCCAGTGGCTGACGCCTTTTATTCATGATTTAACAGAGGCTAAATGGGCTTTCTCGTTATTAAGAGTAGGTGGGAGGTTGCTCAATGCACCAATAAAGTATGATACGAAATTCCCACATTTACTTCCGATGAGAATTCCTCTAGTTACGCTCTATTCGATAAATTTGCAATTTGAAAATTGCCACGCTGGTACTATGGCTATGATATCCCTATCACGGGAGCAAATTTGGCTAATTAATGCCAGAGTGCAATATAATTGTCCGTGATTGTGTGCATTGCTACCGATATCGGCCAAAAGTTGATAACCCAAATAATGGGAAATTTACCCACTGATAGAGTGAGAGCCTTGCGTCCATTTCTAATTGTTTGCGTAGACTTTTGTGGTCCCGTGAATATTTCTTTGAAAATTCGTGGAAGACCACCAACCAGAATGTATATCGCCGTCTTCGTTTGTTTCACGTCCAAAGCAGTTCACCTCGAATTAGTGTCTGATTTGTCTTCTGATGCTTTTATTCTTTCTTTTAAAAGGTTTGCCGCAAGAAGAGGACTTCCCAAGAAGGTGTATTGCGACAATGCCACAAACTTCGTTGGCGCCCACAGGACGTTGACGGAGTTACACCAGGCGTTTCGGAACAGCCAAACGAAGCTCGAATCCTACGCAGCGTCATGCAAGGTAGAATTCAGCTTCATCCCGCCAAGGGCGCCTCATTTCGGAGGCCTGTGGGAGGCGACCGTGAAGCAAGGGAAGTTCCTGCTTCTGCGAACGATGGGCAACGCGTTGTTAACGCAAGAGGAGATGCTAACAATGCTCGCAGAAGTGGAGGCGGTACTCAACAGTCGTCCAAATGTACCGCTGTCTCCAGACCCGAACGACGGCAACGCGCTAACCCCAGCGCATCTACTAATAGGAGAGGGTCTGCGTTCGCTGCCGCCAGAATTCGTCGAAGACGTCAACAGCGACAAGCCAATGTACTGCAAACGTTGGCGGATGCTCTGCGCTCTCAAGCAGAGGTTCTGGCGGGCCTGGTCCAGGGACTACATCCTCGAGTTGCAGGACAAGGGCAAGTGGCATCAACCTCAGCCCAATCTTCAAATAAACCAACTGGTTCTGGTCCACGAGCACAATCTACCTCCACAAGAGTGGCTGACAGGCAGGGTCGTCAGCATAACAGAGGGTCAGGATGGAAAAGTAAGGGTAGCGGAGGTAAAAACCAGCAGAGGCGTTTATAAGAGGCCTATCACCAAGCTGGCGCCGCTGCCAATATCTCGAAGACCCGCGGTCCTTCAATGGGGCCGGAATGTTGGATCATACTTTCCAGCAGTCGTATAAATAAAATAAATTATATTGAATTTTAAAAAATTATTATTTATTAAATTAAAATACTAGTATTTAAGAAAATGAATTTAAAATAGAATAAGCTCTAAATTAGCATTACTTATAGAATTATGTTTTCCAACACTAGTCGTTAAGTTAACGGGTTCGCCTAAAAGAAAATTAATATTAGAAATAAGAAACCTCCATATTAGACAAATAAAATTTATTCGTTAAAGTGAATCTGTTTCGTAAAGACGCTTTTACTTACCGCGAACATCGACCAAGCTAATCGCCATTTTTTAAAAAATAACCTTTTTTTTATTTGGAAAATAATAAATTTTCTACTTCCTTAAAAACATAAGGAAAAACAGTCGGGATTTATCAAAGGATTGCAGTAGCATCTATTTTTAACACACTTCGGTCCTTTTTGTATATTTCTAGCCAGATCAAAGAAGTATTGCTCGCCATTTTCCAATTTGATTTTCGATAAAGGTTCAAAATTTGTTAAAAGTACGTATCGTGAATCTATAATCGACTGACATCCATATGGTTCGAAAACATGTTCATTAAATAGCATATCCCGGTTGATTTTACTTTTATCTTCATGTAATATGTTTGCAATTTTTGTATGGTTGTCTTTCATTATAAGATAAGGACGGATACTGTAAAAAGCGTGCATTGGCTCTGATACCTACATTTTTGGTATAAGACAAGGTTAAGAATCAGCAGGCTACTGCTTGGCGAAATACGAGAGTCTCTAGTTTTCATTTTCAACATTTTTCAGAATAATAGACGCTTTGATGCCAACGAAAGTGCTCCATTGAAAGGGTGGCTTAGTAAGCTAGGGCAGTACGATCGTCAAGTCACTCCAATAATGTGGAGTGACATTACCCATCTGAAGATATGGAACAACTGCTGCTGCTAAGTCTAAAGAGAAAGTCAGCTCCGAAAAGTTGATGTCGTGATAAAGAGACTTTTTTTGCGACACGAGTTTTTGCAGCCAGAAGAAAAGTGTGTAGCTTGTTGTTTGGAAATTCTAGTGGCGCTTGCAGATACTTTCCGTTGTATCTCACACTGTTATTCGTTTGTTTCTTTATATTTAGTATAATAAGTTGTTAGTCTTTTTGTGAGTGCGCGGATAATTCTTCTCAGTTCCTTTATTTCTTTTCTTAACTGAGGGACTTAGTCGTAGTTAAGAACCAGCTCAACATATTAATTATTTAGTAAGATTTTCTTATATTTATATTAATTTGCTATTTGTTGGCAAAAAATCAGCCCAATTTGGTATAAGATCTACAACGAAAGATTGCATATAAATTATAGATTTTCATTCGCTGCTTTCCTACTTTCTCTTTTCTTATCGAAGAGGTGAATATTTGTGTAGAATGAGGTGTTTCATAAGTGTTGATGTATCTCAGCAGAAGACATATTTGCCTGGAAGTTTAAATATGTATTTGGCACTAGCCCAGTAAATCGGTTTGGGTTTCGGAATCAACCGTGGTTTAAAAAGGAGTAAGAGGGAAGCCATTTTAACCAGTCTGTTCCAGCATTATCTCTGTGCACACGTAAATCGTTTTCATTTTATTTTTTCTTCTATTGTGCTGATAAGCCTGAGTAGGCTATTTTTTACTTTTGTGTGGGACTCTGTCAAGCTGCAGTAAGTACTTCTGAACTTTGCTTATAACTTGTATGCCTTTCTTCGTCCTGATTTTTCCGTGCCCTCGTGATCTCAAGCAACTTTTATTGGTACAAAGGAATGTACTAAATGAGGTGAACGGAAGTCATAATATGTGCAATTTTTATAATGTATTTCACTTTAGTTTCCCTTGCAGTGATGGATTATTATCGAAGAGTAGGTGATCGCTGAGCTGGATCAGTGCAGTTGAAGGCATTCTCTTAGGTTGGTGAAAATGAAAAAAAGGTATTGGATTGCGTCAAATTCTCTTTCATTTCCCAATGTTAACGGTCCACGAATATTGACATTTCATGTTATATTTATTAATTTTTGATACATTTCATGTGTGATATAAAGCAAAAAAATTGTTTGTGGATTACAACATAAGTGTACCTTACATTTGAACATTTTGATATTGGAATACCTGTATGGCATAATCGACACCTTCCTTTTGTTCTACATTCAAGCCACTGACCGGTTTGATCAAGACGCATAGATTTTAGAGGTTCAGATATGTTTTGTTGACGACGATGAACTTTGTGATGTAATGCTTAAATGTCAGATGGTGCTGGAGACGCCGTTGTCACATTTTACCGTCTTGAATTTTTATGTCTCTTCTATACAACAACCAGCCATTGACTAATGCTGTGTTCAGGCACCAGTATACAATACGCATATATCATTTCTTAGAACGGAGGTTGATTTTATACAACTCTAGCAACATGTCAGCTAGGTCTACGCCACCCATATGCTTATTATAGCACTCGACAATAGCAGGTCTAGGTATATTCTTTTAATTCTTTTGTTTACGATACCAGCGTTTGCATTCTGACACAGGATTTCCAGCTATATAATTTGAGACTAGTTGAACACTCTTGTTGTCGTACCAGCGACAGGCTACTAAATTATGTGCAGCCTCGAATTTAAACCCATACGATCCACGACCTTTTCACATGAACTCCTTTTCATTCATAAGGGAACAGTGCTTCATTCGATTGTTTCATGTTATATTTATTAATTTTTGATACATTTCATGTGTGATATGAAACAAAACAATTGTTTATGGATTACAACATAAGTGTACCTTACATTTTGATATTGGAATACCTGTATGGCATAATCTACACCTTCCTTTTGTTCTACATTCAAGCCAATGACCGGTTTGGTCAAGACGCATAGATTTTGGAGGTTCAGATATGTTTTGTTGACGACGATGAACTTTGTGATGTAATGCTTGAAATGCCAGATGGTGCTGGAGATGCCGTTGTCACATTTTACCGTCTTCAATTTTTATGTCTCTTCTATACAACAACCAGCCATTGACTACTGCTGTGTTCAGGCACCAGTATACAATACGCATATACCATTTCTTAGAACGGAGGTTGGTTTTATACAACTCTAGCAACATGCTAGCCAGGTCTACGCCACTCATATGCTTGTTATAGCACTCGACAATAGCAGGTCTGGGTATATTCTTATAATTCTTTTGTTTACGACCCCAGCGTTTGCATTCTGAAACAGGATTTCCAGCTATATAATTTGAGACTAGTTGAACACTCTTGTTGTCGTACCAGCGACACGCTTCTAAATTATGTGCAGCCTCAAATTTAAAACCATACGATCCACGACCTTTTCACATGAGCTCCTTTTCATTCATAAGGGAACAGTGTTTCATTCGATTGTTTCGAATTGTTCCGGCTGCTAAAATGTCTTTTTCTTTTACCGCAATAACCATGCTGGTGGAAAAATAATCGAAAAATAATTTGCAATTCTTTTTTTGTGGAACATTAGAAGCTAAGTGCAACACAATATCTGATGAGAGCCCTGATTCAAAAGATGGGCACGTTCCTTCTCCTATATAGAGAACAAAATAGTATACTATACCTGAAACTCCAGATCTTGTACACATATTGGACTTCATTGGTAGGTATTGTTTTAGATTGTGACGTCCTTTATTTTTAATTCCTCTTGGTAAATTTTGTTGCATTTCTCTTACATTTTATCCAGTAATGGACGTATTTTTATTCAATTTGTCGTTATTAGTTGAGTACTATCAAGTGTGTGAAAAGCTTCTTTGATTTTCACAAAGCGTACTCTTGATAGGGAATCTGCAACAGCTGATAATCTTTGGCATCCTTTTCATTCGTAAATTTGAAACTTGTATTACGTCTAAATAGAGAAGTACACCAAAGGATCGTCTGATCTCAAATGGTAAACAATTTAGCACTACGCCTTTTGTTTGCATCGAATATAGATTTGTTTGTTTGCAAATCTTGTTTATAATTTTACCATCGAAGAAATCAGTGAAATATTTTACTGGATCTTTGACTCATTGACTAACTAATTCTTCTTCCCAAGCAGTTTCGCAAATGGGTCGGCTCGTGTTACTTCATCTCAAACCCCCCAGATTATTTCTTTCCTCTGTCCCTTACCGGAACGGGGTTTCAATAGAATCATTAGATCAAAATAAATTACTAACTAAAATAAAATAACACTTACCTGATCAATTGTTTCTTCAATGACTCTCTCCAAATTGGAATCTTATATCTCTTCTTCGCCTTCTTCATCTTCAGCATTATTCCAGTCGAAATCGACCATTTATTTTATTTCTGATTCTGTGAGACCTTTTGGACGTATTTTTAAAAAAACAAAGCAAAAGTTTATGCTACTATCGACAAATGTTGCCTATAAGCAACATTGTGTTTATGAAATTCTAGAAATAACAATAAAAGCTTTTTTATGTTTTGCAAACTTTATATCATTTTCTTACCTGTTATTTATAATAAAATTCACTTTTTATAAAAAATTCTTTCGTATTTAGTTTAAGTTTGAATTTTGGTACAACGACTTTTTTCACTTTGTTTTCACACCACCTCAACTAGCTTACAAATTAAAACTTGTTAAGCCTTTAAAATTTTTACTTCGTAATCGAATAGCCATACATATTATTTTCACTTGAAAAAAACCGTTAGGTAAAAATTACAAAAACTATAGGAACTATGGCCAAAAGTATACAGTGTTGCCTACAAGCAACATTTGACATCAAATGTTTAAGGTATTACTGAAGTGATACAAGTCATAGAGCGCCAGAACAAGAACATTTTAATTCAAAATCTGCGGTCAACGTTTTAAATAACAAAAAAGTTATCCAATCAATGTATAATGCTGAACTCGAATCCGATACGCGCAAACTTAAGAAAAATTAAGTTCACCCAATATACAAACTCCAGTATTTGTTATGTAGGAGAATAAGTTTTGAAGAACAGCATAAAATAAATGACCCAGTTAAGTGCCAAAATTGAAAAGAGTTCGGACACTAAAACGTATTTTACATCGCCAACTGTTTGCGTTGTATGTTGAGATCTAAAGTCAAATCGCAGGAGTAAATAAATGTAGCAACTGCAGGGAACAGCAAACTACAGTGGTTGTAGGCTTACAACGAACTCAAAAATAAACTTGAAGAGTAGCGTAAATTTATTTCTAACCGAAATACGCCCAGCCTTTAATTGGCAGTTTAAAGCCCATTTTCTTCTATCAAGGGAAACATACGATAATGCTCTAAAGGCGCATACACCTAATGACCCTGCGCAACAATTTAAGAACGCTGAATCAATGATTCAACAGCTTGTACAGAACATGAACATGTACATGTCTACTATGCAATCAATGATGTAAGACTTCATGCGTGACCAAAATCATATAACTCAAGTTCTACTTAGTAAAAAATAGGCCTCTTAAAATATGCACATGGAACGCAAGCGATGTTAACCAGCATAGACACGAACTGACAGATTACATATAACGTCGAAATATTGATGTAATGCTATTATCGGAAACGTTTCTTACAGACAAAATTGTATTTGTCTTACAGACAAATACAATTTTGCACACACCAACCCGGCGGTAAGGCTCATGGGGTTACTGGTAAACAAATACGGATACAAATGAAACATGAAGTAGCAGAAGGGGTCTTACAAAAGAAAATTCGAGCGACAACAATTCGGTGACTATAATGTCAAACATACGCACTGGGGATCCCGTCTTGCAAACCCTAGAGGAAACCAGCAGTACAAATGCCTAATGCGGCAGAAAAAATAATTGGACTTTTTATCGTCCGGTCTGGCCTTCATACCTTAACAAGAGACCCGACATAATAGATTTTGGTAAAAAGAGGATTTAGCAAATCAAACTGATTTGCTTGTGCTTTTCACGGGGAAAGCAAGTTCATGCAATCTAGACAAGATCCAGAGTCCAATCGAAAAATTGCGGCTGATCACTTTACCATTGTCACTGGTACTATTTATTCCAAGCACGCGAAGACTACCTAAGAGTTTCTCGGTACAGCATATCGCGTAAAAAAGCGCACAAAAGTGAAGAATACCCAATTATACGTCACGAGGTTTAACAAAACGCGGTTCAAATGCTCTCATAAGTGATCCATACAGCAGCCCAAACACAAGACGTAAATATCTGGAAATAGAGGCCTCAACCACTATTTCACAAGGTTTAAACCATATTTGGTTTAAAATTCTCACTTCGATGAACGCTCAAAGGCCTAGTGGTACGTACAATATAGCTTATAAGATTAACAACAATCTCTAACAATCTATAGTTACCCTTTATATAAGTATAAAACACATATAGAAGAGTTCTTCACTCTACAATCAAATATATTGAACTAATGCTGTTAACATTCCACTGTGACCAAATTAATGCAAATTCTGCCGAAAAAAAACAAGGACAGACAAGACACAGCATCACACGGAAATCCATGTAGCATATACAATAATACCAAATAAAGCATTAATAAAAATTTTTTAGTAGTTCAGACTAATATTTAATTCCATTTAATATCAATAATGACATAGAATAGTTAGTATATAAACTCGTTAGAACTAGCTCAAGTAAATCTCCAGAATGATGTGCATAGAATATGGGATTTAGTTTCTATAAAAATTATATGGAAAACGTTCTAAGTAAGTGCAATACGCCACTTACTTCTGATTCAGTGCATCACAAAGCTTTTGTAATTAATGTTTCATTGCATTGCTATGCTAAAATTTTTTATAATCCCAAAATTCAGTATAATTATAAAAATTGTACTTTGCTTGTAAGATTTTTTTTTTAGATTCCATTGATTGGAAAATGATTTTTGAAGCTAGTGATTTGTCTGAGATTTATTCCATTTTTAAATAAGTTGTAAATTATGCTATTCATATTTTTGTGTCATTGACAAAAAATATACGTCATAGTAAGATGCATTGGTCCAACAAAAGACATACATTTGAAAAATCTTACAACGAAAGCACATAACAAAAATACAAAAAAAACGAATTTAGCTACTGGTAAGTATTTATTTGTTTGAAGAAGCAAAGAGAATTATATCTAAAATATTGAATCTGGCATAAGCACAAAGCTAAATATTAATTTTTATAACGTAAAACGCAAGTCTAATGGAATATCCTCGGGAATTTTTTATCTGTTCCCTTATTCTAAACAAACTTCTAAAACGGAAAAAAAATTCCCGGCAAAAAAGGAGTTATTATGAAAATCAAAAAACGGGAGAATGTAATAAAAATTTTGGGAATAATTCCGCCAAAAAATGCAAGGGTGTTGTAGCAAAACATGTAAGTATATAATATTTTTTTATATTTTTCGTTTGCACAACTAAAATGCACGATAATAATTGTAAATAAAACAAAATGTTTTCAGAGAATTATCTTAATATTTTTTATTATGATAAAAGAATCTGTGACAATTAGGTGCCAAATGCTAGCCACATCTTCGGTGGCATACCTCTATCCGATGGTCAATATTTTCAATGACTGAGACGCCCTCTATCTCATCCTTTAGCTCTTCAATTCTTCTTGACTTATTGACGCACACTATTTCTTTTTAATATACACAAAGAAAGTCCAACGTGTCAAATCACATGATCGTGTCGGCCACCTAACATCGCCATTGTTTCGTTAGCTATGTGGCAAGTGTCGCCATCCTGTTGGAACCACAAATCGTCCAGGTCCATATCCTCAATTTCTGGCCACAATCAGTTCGTTATTATCTCGCGATAGTGAACTCCATTCACGGTAACTGCTTGTCCGTCCCAATGACTCCGCCAGCCCATAAACCAAAACGTCACTATTTGTTTAAGTAGATGCATCGGCTTTTCAACAATCACTGTTTTCTCATTTGCCCAAATACGGCAATTCTGAGTGTTAACGAATCCACTGTGGACACATGTGGTCCATTATGCTTACTAAATACATAACGAAAAGGGTAATGTATTTTGCATTTTGTTTTCAAAACCAATTTTCGTAAAAGGCTTAATCAATCTTAACACGCTGCATGATGTTCAAAACCCTTTTACAATGATTGATAACCCTCTTTACAATGAAACAAATGGCCGATAAGAACAAGTATGTACGACGGCACAAAACCTCAAATTCTCCAGAGGAACTGGTGGAGGCCCCAATATAAAGCCGAAGTTTTCTGCATCTTCACAAAAGCAACATTGAACATTTTAAAACAAAACAGCTGACTTCAAATAATCGAAATTCTCTCTACCATATTACACTTCTCTCCGTTTGTTTAGAATAGGAGTTCTGAAACTAAATTCTGTAACGTTTAAAGATCAGAGTATGAAACTCATTGTCAGTTACTTAGCTTAAATACTCTGACACATAGATGCACATAACATTAAGTTCATAAAAGATAAAGAAGTTGAGTATATAATTCACTAGACTTTTATCTTTCAATATTCCTAGGAGAAATTTAAGAGACCATACTTTCTATGAGTATATCAATAGATCTATTTACAGTGTAAATGAAGTTATGCAACAAAGCATACAATGATTTAGATTTTATACAAACCGTTGCATTAAAAAAAATTTTTTTGAAGTCTATATTTTATTTCTGTACTAGTCTGCTCTTTCTTTTGGTAGTATATTAATTCAAATTGTTTGGTTTTATTGTTTTTTCTTTGTTAATTTAATGTATGTATTTGTGTTAAGTGGTAAATTGAATGTTCAATTAATTTACAATATGTTTCTGTTTGTTTACAATAGGACCAGCAAATCGACGTCGTTGTTAAAGGGTCAAGACAGTACTGTACTATCACGAGAGGGTGAAGCCATACATTGGGTCTGAGTGTATTTTTTTGTATAGTATACTTATATACATATGCTGGGCAAGTGGGAATAACTTTTTTTAATATCGATTTTAACCTAAATACTCAAAAGTCTGGCCCATACTCTGATCACGAACAATAAAATGATTAACGCCGTGAATCCGTAAAAGTTTGGGGACAAATTCCTTTAATGTTGTTGTTGTAACAACAATATATTTATTTTGAAGTCTTTTTCGTCTATGAAGTCTTGTTCGTCCATTTGAACTGGATGCGTCCACAGGTCAGCTGAGTGGGCTTGGCCGGACAATTGAAGAGGTGCAGCGGGACAGATCTCCGGAACGGTAGCATTAATTCGTGCCCAGGTAGTACCTTCTCCTCAGGTGAAATCTCCGGGGGATGCTCCCCTAGCACTACATTCACACGGTAGCTGGATACTGCTGCTGCGACTTCCTCGGCGTGAATGTTGTTCAGACCTGCCTGATAGTTTCGATGATCTAAAGGTTCTCTTTTATGCCGCTGGACCTCTCTCTAGATTACGAAGATCGTACCTGATCGGCATGGGCGGAGGCATCCTGTCTAAGAGAGTGGTTAGGATGACTGCTGCGAAAACACCGTAACAGGTATTGCTTAGACAGCAGGAAATTGTGTCTGTGCACGGTAAGGACCTTCGTCTCATCATGTAGATGGTCCTTAGAAGACATAAGAAGACTCCCTGTTGATGTTCTGAGGGCGGCATTCTGGCTAGTCTGAATTTTCTTCCACTGCGTCGTACTCACGTTCGCCGACCATACATGTGCTGCATAGTATACTACAGACCGATATATCGCTTTGTAAAAGTTCAACAAGGTTTCTTTGTCGGCTCCCCAAAGACTGCTGGCAAGTGACTTGAGAACCTTGTTCCTATTTTTGAGTTTATCGCAGATAGCTGTAGCATGTGCAGAGGATCGAAAATGGCTGTCCAATGTGACCCCAAGGATTTTGGGTTAGTTGGTAGTCGGGATGTTGACGTCATCGACTTTCACATTGAGTGACAACCGCACCTCTGCGATCCATGCAGTAGACAGTGTGGCTGATGATTTGGAGGCGGATGTTTTCATATTCCTCGCAGTGAAAAAACGTGCTAAGTCAGTAAGGTAACAGTTGATTTTCTAGCATATGTCATCCACTTTAGGTCCAGACGCCAGATTTGTGCAATCGTCAGCGTACGATACAATTTCAACGCCGTCTGGTGGTGCAGGGGAACTCCTTGTTTAACTCTACGGGGCTTCGACTTTCTGTCTCTAAATTCTACATATGACTGGCGCCCACACATATAGTTTACGACCCAACGTTTCAAACTGGGTGGAAGGGACGTTTCTTCAATGTCCTCGAACAGAGTGGCATGATTGACCGTGTCGAAGGCTTTTGTTAGGTCAAAAGCTACGAGGACCGTCCTGTCGTTAGGCTTGTTCTGGTTAAGGCCGCGACTTATATCTGTGGTGATGGCGTGAAAGCAGTTGTTGTGCTGTGCCGCTTGCGAAATCCATGCTGATGATCAGCACAAGGAAAGTGTTCGACCAGGCTGGGTAGGAGCAGTGCTTCAAGCGTCTTTCCTACTGGAAAGCAAGAATATCGGCCTGTAGGAATCTCCTTTACTTGCGTTTTTGCCAGGCTTCAGTAGGGGAACCACTCTTTCATTTTCCATGCATCGGGTAGTAAGTGAGTGACTAGCGACAGATTGAGCACTTTGGTCATGTACTCTACTCCCAGGGTATCCAAGTGATTTAACATCAGCATCGAGTTTCCGTCCGGACACAGCGCCTTTGATAACATTGCGCTGCGGATGACATGGGCAACTTCGCCAACGGTAAATTGTGGTGGTGCCTCGACTCGGAGAGCGCGGATATGACGCAATGCTCTCCTTTTCGCCTTATCACTCTCTGGGTGCTCAATGAAAAGCCGGCCACCGTTTCGGATCTGTCACTGTTCTATCGCCGAACGTGACATATTTCCGATCATCCTTCTATCCAGGGTTAGAGAGCGATTTGACCGTTGTCCACAACTTATCAATTCCGGAACTCAAGTTACACTGCTTTAAGTGGTCTAGCCATTTGTTCCTCTTATGTTCACTCTCTGGGTGCTCAATGAAAAGCCGGGTAAAATAACTCGCGCACCGTTTCGGATCTCTCACTGTTCTATCACCGAACGTGACATATGTCCGATCATCCTTCCTTCCAGGGTTAGATAGCGATTTGACCGTTGTCCAAAACTTACCAATTCCGGAACTAAAGTTGCACTGCTTTAAGTGGTCTTGCCATTTGTTCCGCTTATATTCGTTGACCATCCTACTGATCCCAGAGTTGAGATCCCTAATTCTAGGGTCAGTAGGGTTTTAGCGACTTATGTCATCACGCTCGTCTGCGAGTCCCGCTGCCTCTGCTAGGAAGTTTGGTCGTACTCCGGGTATTCGACCAGCAGGGATATGGCGAGCGGCTGCTGCGTTGATGATGACCCGGAACTTTTTCTCGTCTACTTGAACATCCTACGGAATAGGTAGATTATTAAAGCTGCGGCTGGTGGCTTCTCTGAAGACCTCCCAATCAGCCTTTATGATGAAGTTGGGTGGTGTATTTATGGAAAGAATTATGGGAAGGTGATCTGATCCTATAGTGATATCTGGCGAGCTATGATGATCGCCCATATTTTATTTCTGATTCTGTGAGACCTTTTGGACGTATTTTTTAAAAAACAAAGCAAAGGTTATTGCTACTATGGACAAATGTTGCCTATAAGCAACATTGTGTTTATGAAATTCCTGAAATAACAATAAAAGCTTTTTTATGTTTTGCAAACTTTATCTCATTTTCTTACCTGTTATTTATAATAAAATTCACTTTTTATAAAAAAATCTTTTGTATTTAGTTTAAGTTTGAATTTTGGTCTAACGACTTTTTTTACTTTGTGTTCACACCACCTCAACTAGCTTACAAATTTAAACTTGTTAAGCCTATAAAATTTCACTTCGTAATCGAATAGCCATA
This sequence comes from Hydrotaea diabolus, assembly GCA_963513945.1. NCBI lineage: Eukaryota > Metazoa > Arthropoda > Insecta > Diptera > Muscidae > Hydrotaea > Hydrotaea diabolus. Next base: position 95,208,049 of record OY740720.1, read on the forward strand.
CTTATTAATTTCACTTGAAACAACCCGTTAGCAAAAATTACAAAAACTATAGGAACTATGGCCTAAAGTACACAGTGTTGCCTATAAGCAACATTTGACATCAAAATGGTTAAGGTATTACTGAAGTGATACAAGTCACAGAGCGCTAGAACAAGAACATTTTAATGTAAAATCTGCGGTCAACGTTTTAAACAACAAAAAAGTTCTCCAATCAATGTATAATGTTGAACTCGAATCCGATACGCGCAAACTTAAGAAAAATTAAGTTCACCCAATATAAAAACTCCAGTATTTGTTATGTAGGAGAATAAGTTTTGAAGACAGCATAAAATAAATGACCCAGTTAAGTGCCAAAATTGAAAAGAGTTCGGACACTAAAACGTATTTTACATTGCCAACTGTTTGCGTTGTATGCTAGAGATCTAAAGTCAAATCGCAGGAGTAAATAATGTAGCAACTGCTGGGAACAGACAAACTACAGTGGTTGTAGGCTTACAAAGAACTCTTAAATAAACTTGAAGAGAAGCGTAAATTTATTTCTAACCGAAATACGCCCAGCCTTTAATTGACAGTTTAAAGCCCATTTTATTCTAAATGCAAGGGTGTTGTAAGCAAAACATGTAAGTATATAATATTTTTTTATATTTTTCGTTTGCACAACTAAAATGCACGATAATAATTGTAAATAAAACAAAATGTTTTCAGAGAATTATCTTAATATTTTTTATTATGATAAAAGAATCTGTGACAATTAGGTGCCAAATGCTAGCCACATCTTCGGTGGCATACCTCTATCCGATGGTCAATATTTTCAATGACTGAGACGCCCTCTATCTCATCCTTTAGCTCTTCAATTCTTCTTGACTTATTGACGCACACTATTTCTTTTTAATATACACAAAGAAAGTCCAACGTGTCAAATCACATGATCGTGTCGGCCACCTAACATCGCCATTGTTTCGTTAGCTATGTGGCAAGTGTCGCCATTCCTGTTGGAACCACAAATCGTCCAGGTCCATATCCACAATTTCTGGCCACAATCAGTTCGTTATCATCTCGCGATAGTGAACTAAATTCACGGTAACTGACCTTGTCCGTCCCAATGACTCCGCCAGCCCATAAACCAAAACGTCACTATTTGTTTAAGTAGATGCATCGGCTTTTCAACAATCACTGTTTCTCATTTGCCCCAAATACGGCAATTCTGAGTGTTAACGAATCCACTGTGGACACATGTGGTCCATTATGCTTACTAAATACAAACGAAAAGGGTAATGTATTTTGCATTTTGTTTTCAAAACCAATTTTCGTAAAAGGCTTAATCAATCTTAACACGCTGCATGATGTTCAAAACCCTTTACAATGATTGATAACCCTCTTTACAATGAAACAAATGGCCGATCAGAACAAGTATGTACGACGGCACAAAACCTCAAATTCTCCAGAGGAACTGGTGGAGGCCCCAATATAAAGCCGAAGTTTCTGCATCTTCACAAAAGCAACATTGAACATTTTAAAACAAAACAGCTGACTTCAAATAATCGAAATTCTCTCTACCATATTAACACTTCTCTCCGTTTGTTTAGAATAGGAGTTCTGAAACTAAATTCTGTAACGTTTAAAGATCAGAGTATGAAAACTCATTGTCAGTTACTTAGCTTAAATACTCTGACACATAGATGCACATAACATTAAGTTCATAAAAGATAAAGAAGGTTGAGTATATAATTCACTAGACTTTTATCTTTCAATATTCCTAGGAGAAATTTAAGAGACCATACTTTCTATGAGTATATCAATAGATCTATTTACAGTGTAAATGAAGTTATGCAACAAAGCATACAATGATTTAGATTTTATACAAACCGTTGCATTAAAAAAAAATTTTTTGAAGTTCTATATTTTATTTCTGTACTACTTTTGGTAGTATATTAATTCAAATTGTTTGGTTTTATTGTTTTTTTCTTTGTTAATTTAATGTATGTATTTGTGTTAAGTGGTAAATTGAATGTTCAATTAAATTTACAATATGTTTCTGTTTGTTTACAATAGGACCAGCAAATCGACGTCGTTGTTAAAGGGTCAAGACAGTACTGTACTATCACGAGAGGGTGAAGCCATACATTGGGTCCTGAGTGTATTTTTTGTATAGTATACTTATATACATATGCTGGGCAAGTGGGAATAACTTTTTTTAATATCGATTTTAACCTAAATACTCAAAAGTCTGGCCCATACTCTGATCACGAACAATAAAATGATTGACGCCGTTGAATCCGTAAAAGGTTGGGACAAATTCCTTTAATGTTGTTGTTGTAACAACAATATATTATTTTGAAGTCTTTTTCGTCTATGAAGTCTTGTTCGTCCATTTGAACTGGATGCGTCCACAGGTCAGCTGAGTGGGCTTGGCCGGACAATTGAAGAGGTGCAGCGGGACAGATCTCCGGAACGGTAGCATCAATTCGTGCCCAGGTAGTACCTTCTCCTCGGGTGAAATCTCCGGGGGATGCTCCCCTAGCACTACATTCACACGGTAGCTGGATACTGCTGCTGCGACTTCCTCGGCGTGAATGTTGTTCAGACCTGCCTGATAGTTTCGATGATCTAAAGGTTCTCTTTTATGCCGCTGGACCTCTCTCTAGATTACGAAGATCGTACCTGATCGGCATGGGCGGAGGCATCCTGTCTAAGAGAGTGGTTAGGATGACTGCTGCGAAAACACCGTAACAGGTATTGCTTAGACAGCAGGAAATTGTGTCTGTGCACGGTAAGGACCTTCGTCTCATCATGTAGATGGTCCTTAGAAGACATAAGAAGACTCCCTGTTGATGTTCTGAGGGCGGCATTCTGGCTAGTCTGAATTTTCTTCCACTGCGTCGTACTCACGTTCGCCGACCATACATGTGCTGCATAGTATACTACAGACCGATATATCGCTTTGTAAAAGTTCAACAAGGTTTCTTTGTCGGCTCCCCAAAGACTGCTGGCAAGTGACTTGAGAACCTTGTTCCTATTTTTGAGTTTATCGCAGATAGCTGTAGCATGTGCAGAGGATCGAAAATGGCTGTCCAATGTGACCCCAAGGATTTTGGGTTAGTTGGTAGTCGGGATGTTGACGTCATCGACTTTCACATTGAGTGACAACCGCACCTCTGCGATCCATGCAGTAGACAGTGTGGCTGATGATTTGGAGGCGGATGTTTTCATATTCCTCGCAGTGAAAAAACGTGCTAAGTCAGTAAGGTAACAGTTGATTTTCTAGCATATGTCATCCACTTTAGGTCCAGACGCCAGATTTGTGCAATCGTCAGCGTACGATACAATTTCAACGCCGTCTGGTGGTGCAGGGGAACTCCTTGTTTAACTCTACGGGGCTTCGACTTTCTGTCTCTAAATTCTACATATGACTGGCGCCCACACATATAGTTTACGACCCAACGTTTCAAACTGGGTGGAAGGGACGTTTCTTCAATGTCCTCGAACAGAGTGGCATGATTGACCGTGTCGAAGGCTTTTGTTAGGTCAAAAGCTACGAGGACCGTCCTGTCGTTAGGCTTGTTCTGGTTAAGGCCGCGACTTATACCTGTGGTGATGGCGTGAAAGCAGTTGTTGTGCTGTGCCGCTTGCGAAATCCATGCTGATGATCAGCACAAGGAAAGTGTTCGACCAGGCTGGGTAGGAGCAGTGCTTCAAGCGTCTTTCCTACTGGAGAAAGCAAGAAGATCGGCCTGTAGGAATCTCCTTTACTTGCGTTTTTGCCAGGCTTCAGTAGGGGAACCACTCTTTCATTTTCCATGCATCGGGTAGTAAGTGAGTGACTAGCGACAGATTGAGCACTTTGGTCATTTACTCTACTCCCAGGGTATCCAAGTGATTTAACATCAGCATCGAGTTTCCGTCCGGACACAGCGCCTTTGATAACATTGCGCTGCGGATGACATGGGCAACTTCGCCAACGGTAAATTGTGGTGGTGCCTCGACTCGGAGAGCGCGGATATGACGCAATGCTCTCCTTTTCGCCTTATCACTCTCTGGGTGCTCAATGAAAAGCCGGCCACCGTTTCGGATCTGTCACTGTTCTATCGCCGAACGTGACATATTTCCGATCATCCTTCTATCCAGGGTTAGAGAGCGATTTGACCGTTGTCCACAACTTATCAATTCCGGAACTCAAGTTACACTGCTTTAAGTGGTCTAGCCATTTGTTCCTCTTATGTTCACTCTCTGGGTGCTCAATGAAAAGCCGGGTAAAATAACTCGCGCACCGTTTCGGATCTCTCACTGTTCTATCACCGAACGTGACATATGTCCGATCATCCTTCCTTCCAGGGTTAGATAGCGATTTGACCGTTGTCCAAAACTTACCAATTCCGGAACTAAAGTTGCACTGCTTTAAGTGGTCTTGCCATTTGTTCCGCTTATATTCGTTGACCATCCTACTGATCCCAGAGTTGAGATCCCTAATTCTAGGGTCAGTAGGGTTTTAGCGACTTATGTCATCACGCTCGTCTGCGAGTCCCGCTGCCTCTGCTAGGAAGTTTGGTCGTACTCCGGGTATTCGACCAGCAGGGATATGGCGAGCGGCTGCTGCGTTGATGATGACCCGGAACTTTTTCTCGTCTACTTGAACATCCTACGGAATAGGTAGATTATTAAAGCTGCGGCTGGTGGCTTCTCTGAAGACCTCCCAATCAGCCTTTATGATGAAGTTGGGTGGTGTATTTATGGAAAGAATTATGGGAAGGTGATCTGATCCTATAGTGATATCTGGCGAGCTATGATGATCGCCCATATTTTATTTCTGATTCTGTGAGACCTTTTGGACGTATTTTTTAAAAAACAAAGCAAAGGTTATTGCTACTATGGACAAATGTTGCCTATAAGCAACATTGTGTTTATGAAATTCCTGAAATAACAATAAAAGCTTTTTTATGTTTTGCAAACTTTATCTCATTTTCTTACCTGTTATTTATAATAAAATTCACTTTTTATAAAAAAATCTTTTGTATTTAGTTTAAGTTTGAATTTTGGTCTAACGACTTTTTTACTTTGTGTTCACATCACCTCAACTAGCTTACAAATTAAAACTTGTTAAGCCTATAAAATTTTCACTTCGTAATCGAATAGCCATACATATTAATTTCACTTGAAAAAACCCGTTAGCAAAAATTACAAAAACTATAGGAACTATGGCCTAAAGTATACAGTGTTGCCTATAAGCAACATTTGACATCAAATGGTTAAGGTATTACTGAAGTGATACAAGTCACAGAGCGCTAGAACAAGAACATTTTAATGTAAAATCTGCGGTCAACGTTTTAAATAACAAAAAAGTTCTCCAATCAATGTATAATGTTGAACTCGAATCCGATACGCGCAAACTTAAGAAAAATTAAGTTCACCCAATATAAAAACTCCAGTATTTGTTATGTAGGAGAATAAGTTTTGAAGAACAGCATAAAATAAATGACCCAGTTAAGTGCCAAAATTGAAAAGAGTTCGGACACTAAAACGTATTTTACATTGCCAACTGTTTGCGTTGTATGTAGAGATCTAAAGTCAAATCGCAGGAGTAAATAAATGTAGCAACTGCTGGGAACAGCAAACTACAGTGGTTGTAGGCTTACAAAGAACTCTAAAATAAACTTGAAGAGAAGCGTAAATTTATTTCTAACCGAAATACGCCCAGCCTTTAATTGACAGTTTAAAGCCCATTTTATTCTAACAAGGGAAACATACGATAATGCTCTAAAGGCGCATACACCTAATGACCCTGCGCAACAATTTAAGAACGCTGAATCAATGATTCAACAGCTTGTATAGAACATGAACATGTCTACTATGCAATCAATGATGTAAGACTTCATGCGTAACCAAAATCATATAACTCAAGTTCTACTTAGCAAAAAATAGGTTTCTTAAAATATGCACATGGAACGCAAGCGATGTGAACCAGCATAGACACGAACTGACAGATTACATATAACGTCGAAATATTGATGTAATGCTATTATCGGAAACGTTTCTTACAGACAAAATTGTATTTTACAGACAAATACAATTTTGCACACACCAACCCGGCGGTAAGGCTCATGGGGTTACTGGTAAACAAATACGGATACAAATGAAAAATGAAGTAGCAGAACGGGTCTTACAAAAGAACATTCGAGCGACAACAATTCGGTGACTATAATGTCAAACATACGCACTGGGGATCCCGTCTTGCAACCCCTAGAGGAAAGCAGCAGTACAAATGCCTAATGCGGCAGAAAAAATAATTGGACTTTTTATCGCCCGGTCGACCAACATACTGGCCTTCATACCTTAACCGGAAACCCGACATAATAGATTTTGGTAAAAAAGAGTATTTAGCAAATTAAACTGATTTGCTTGTACTTTCCACGGGGAAAAGCAAGTTCATGCAATCTAGACAAGATCCGGAGAGTCCAATCGAAAAAATTGCGGTTGATCACTTTACCATTGTCACTGGTACAATTTATTCCAAGCACGCGAAGACTACCTAAGAGTTTCTCGATACAGCATATTGTGTAAAAAAGCACACAAAAGGCACACAAATTGAAGAATACCCAATTATACGTCACGAGGTTTAACAAATGCTCTCATAAGTGATCCATACAGCAGCCCAAACACAAGACGTAAATATCTGGAAATAGAGGCCTCAACCACTATTTCACAAGGTTTAAACCATATTTGGTTTAAAATTCTCACTTTGATGAACGCTCAAAGGCCTAGTGGTACGTACAATATAGCTCATGAGATTAAAATCGACTCTAACAATCTTTAGTTACCCTTTATATAAGTATAAAACAAGGGTTCTACACTTTACACATACAGCAGAGTTATTCACTCTTCAATCAAAAATATTGAACTAATGCTGTTAACATTTCACTGTGACCAAATTAATGCGAATTCTGCCAAAAAAAACAAGGACAGACAAGACACAGCATCACACGGAAATCCATGTAGCATATACAATAATACCAAATAAAGCATTATTAAAAAATTTTTAGTAGTTCAGACTAATATTTAATTCCATTTAATATCAATAATGACATAGAATAGTTAGTATATAAACTCGTTAGAACTAGCCCAAGTAAATCTCCAGAATGATGTGCATAGAATATGGGATTTAGTTTCTATAAAAAATATATTGAAAACGTTCTAAGTAAGTGCAATACGCCACTTACTTCTGATTCAGTGCATCACAAAGCTTTTGTAATTAATGTTTCATTGCATTGCTATGCTAAAATTTTTTATAATCCCAAAAGTCAGTATAATTATAAAAATTGTAATATGCTTTTAAGATTCCATTGATTGGAAAATGATTTTTGAAGCTAGTGATTTGTCTGAGATTAATTCCATTTTTAAAGTTGTAAATTATGCTATTCAAATTTTTGTTTCATTGAAAAAAATATACGTCATATTAAGATGCATTGGTCCAACAAAAGACATACATTTGAAAAATCTTACAACGAAAGCACATAACAAAAATACAAAAAAACGAATTTAGCTACTGGTAAGTATTTATTTGTTTGAAGAAGCAAAGAGAATTATATCTAAAATATTGAATCTGGCATAAGCACAAAGCTAAATATTAATTTTTATAACATAAAACGCAAGTTTAATTGTTAGCCGATCATGGAGCATGAAAGAAAAACCATTAATGACACAAAGTCTATTTGTTAAGCTTTAATTTTTTTATTTTCAGTTTACAACTTTAACACTAATTTCAATAAAATATATTTTTCACGTTTACTTAAACTATTTGACATTGATTGAGTGCTGGCTACAATAAACTTTCGTTGTTATTTATTAGATTTTTATTAAACACAGTTTTTATTTATAATAATCAAACGCCGAAAAAGGAAACCCTGAAGCAAAAAAGTTTATTGTTTTATATGTAATATTCCCTAATGATGCTTATTGTTTCCCCAATTCTATATAGAATATCCCCGGGAATTTTTTATCTGTTCCTTTATTCTAAACGAACTTCTAAAATGGAAAAAACTCCCGGCAAAAAAGGAGTTATTATGAAAATCAAAAAACGGGAGAATGTAATACAAATTTTGGGAATAATTCCGCCAAAAAATGCAAGGGTGTTGTGTCAAAACATGTAAGTATATAATATTTTTTTATATTTTTCGTTTGCACAACTAAAATAGACGATAATAATTGTAAATAAAACAGAATGTTTTCAGAGAATTATCTTAATATTTTTTATTCTGATAAAAGGATCTGTGACAATTAGGTGTGAAACAAAATATCGGCCAAATGCTCGTCACAGCTTCGGTGGCATACCTCTATCCGATGGTCAATATTTTCAATGACTGAGACACCCTCTATCTCATCATTTAGCTCTTCAATTCTTCTTGACTTATTGACGCACACTATTTCTTTTAAATATCCACAAAGAAAGAAGTCCAACGTGTCAAATCACATGATAGTGTCGGCCAACTAACATCGCCATTGTTTCATAGCTATGTGGCAAGTGTCGCCATCCTGTTGGAACCACATATCGTCCAGGTCCATATCCTTAGTTTCTGGCCACAATCAGTTCGTTATTATCTCGGGATAGTGAACTCCATTCACGGCAACTGCTTGTCCGTCCCAATGACTCCGCCAGCCCATTATCCAAAACGTCACTATTTGTATAAGTACAATCACTGTCTCTCTCACTGTTTTCTCATTTGCCCAAATGTGGCAATTCTGACTGTTAACGAACCCACTGTGGACACATTTGGTCCATTACTCGTATGCTTACTAAATACATAACGAAAAGGGTAATGTATTTTGCATTTTGTTTTCAAAACCGATTTTCGTAAAAGGCTTAAACAATCTTGACGCGCTGCTCAACTGTGAACCCCTTCATGGTTTAATTTGTCAAACACTGAAACAAAGAAATGTGAAATTTAAAAGAAATGTTAATGCAAAAAACTTGACATTGAGTGTGACTCACAATCAACATCTAATGCATGATGTTTAAAACCTGTTTACAATGGTTGATAACCCTCTTTATAATGAACAAATGACGAAAATGCGAAACCCTTTTCAGGTATAGGCGGATCAGAACAAGTATGTACGACGGCACAAAACCTCAAATTCCCAAAATTCAGTATAATTATAAAAATTGTAATTTGCTTGTAAGATTTTTTTTAGATTCCATTGATTGGAAAATGATTTTTGAAGCTAGTGATTTGTCTGAGATTTATTCCATTTTTAAAGTTGTAAATTATGCTATTCAAATTTTTGTTTCATTGACAAAAAATATACGTCATATTAAGATGCATTGGTCCAACAAAAGACATACATTTGAATAATCTTACAACGAAAGCACATAACAAAAATACAAAAAAACGAATTTAGCTACTGGTAAGTATTTATTTGTTTGAAGAGGCAAAGAGAATTATATCTAAAATATTGAATCAGGCATAAGCACAAAGCTAAATATTAATTTTTATAACATAAAACGCAAGTCTAATGGTTCGCCGATCATGGAGCATGAAAGAAAAACCATTAATGACACAAAGTCTATTTGTTAAGCTTTAATTTTTTTATTTTCAGTTTACAACTTTAACACTAATTTTAATAAAATATATTTTTCACGTTTACTTAAACTATTTGACATTGATTGAGTGCTGGCTACAATAAACTTTTGTTGTTATTTATTAGATTTGTATTAAACACAGTTTTTATTTATAATAATCAAACGCCGAAAAAGGAAACCCTGAAGCAAAAAAGTTTATTGTTTTATATGTAATATTCCCTAATGATGCTTATTGTTTCCCCAATTATAAATAGAATATCCCCGGGAATTTCTTATCTGTTCCTTTATTCTAAACGAACTTCTAAAATGGAAAAAAATCCCGGCAAAAAAGGAGGTATTATGAAAATCAAAAAACGGGAGAATGTTATACAAATTTTGGGAATAATTCCGCCAATAAATGCAAGGGTGTTGTGTCAAAACATGTAAGTATATAATATTTTTTTTATATTTTTCGTTTGCACAACTAAAATGCACGATAATAATTGTAAATAAAACAAAATGTTTTCAGAGAATTATCTTAATATTTTTTATTATGATAAAAGGATCAGTGACAATTAGGTGTGAAACAAAATATCGGCCAAATGCTCGTCACAGCTTCGGTGGCATACCTCTATCCGATGGTCAATATTTTCAATGACTGAGACACCCTCTATCTCATCATTTAGCTCTTCAATTCATCTTGACTTATTGACGCACACTATTTCTTTTAAATATCCACAAAGAAATAAGTCCAACGTGTCAAATCACATGATCGTGTCGGCCAACTAACATCGCCATTGTTTCGTTAGCTATGTGGCAAGTGTCGCCATCCTGTTGGAACCACATATCGTCCAGGTCCATATCCTCAATTTCTGGCCACAATCAGTTCGTTATTATCTCGGGATAGTGAACTCCATTCACGGTAACTGCTTGTCCGTCCCAATGACTCCGCCAGCCCATAAACCAAAACGTCACTATTTGTATAGGTAGATGCATCGGCTTTTCAACAATCACTGTCTCTCTCACTGTTTTCTCATTTGCCCAAATGCGGCAATTCTGACTGTTAACGAATCCACTGTGGACACATTTGGTCCATTATGCTTACTAAATACATAACGAAAAGGGTAATGTATTTTGCATTTTGTTTTCAAACCCAATTTTCGTAAAAGGCTTAAACAATCTTAAAGCGCTGCTCAACTGTGAACCCCTTCATGGTTGAATTTGTCAAACACGGAAACAAAGAAATGTGAAATTTAAAAGAAATGTTAATGCAAAAAACTTGACATTGAGTGTGACTCACAATCAACATCTAATGCATGATATTCAAAACCCGTTTACAATGGTTGATAACCCTCTTTACGATGAACAAATGACGAAAATGCGAAACCCTTTTCAGGTATAGGCCGATCAGAACCTCAAATTCTCCAGAGGAACTGGTGGAGCCCCAATATAAAGCCGAAGTTTTATGTGTCTTCACAAAAGCAACATTGAACATTTTAATACAAAACAGCAGACTTCAAATAATGAAATACCATATTACACTTCACTCCGTTTGTTTAGAATATGAGTTCTGAAACTAAATTCTGTAACGTTTAAAGATCAGAGTATGAAGCACATAGTCAGTCACTTAGCTTAAATACTCTGACGCACAGATGCACATAACATAATGTTTATAAAAGATAAAGAAGTTGATAATACAATTTATTCACTAGACTATTATCTTTCAATATTCTTAGGAGAAATTTAAGAGACCATACTTTCTATGAGTATATCAATAGATCTATTTACGGTGTAAATGAAGTTATGCAACAAAGCATACAATGATTTAGATTTTATACAAACCGTTGCATTTAAAAAAAAAATTCCAGTACCTTACCTTAGAACTAACAGGAATTGTTAAATAAACATAAGTAAGCAATGAGTACATTTTAAGAAATAAAAAACCTTCTAAATCTGGGATTACGATTTTGCCACCAATAAAAACATTTTGTCGAATGACGAAAGAACTTCAGCTAATTTGGTTTTTCAAACGATATATTTTAAGAGTTACTTGAACTAAAAGTCGCTTGGCAAACAAACTAAAACTCACATTTTTATATCAAGTTTCTTTATATTAAATAAAGTTAGGATTTTTTGTCTTTGTACGCTTTAATTTACTTACATCTATTAAATAACTAACAGTGGTCGGGAATTATCAAAGGATTTCAGTAGCATCTATTTTTAACACACTTCGGTCCTTTTCATATATTTCCAGCCAGATCAAAGAAGTATTGCTCGCCATTTTCCAATTTGATTTTCGATAAAGGTTCAAAATTTGTTAAAAATACGTATCGCGAATCTAGAATCGACTGACATCCATATAGATTGAAAACATGTTCATTAAATACTTTTATCTTCATGTGATATGTTTGGAATATTTGAATGCAAATATGTAGAAGTTCTTTGTATTTTTTTAGTTTTGCTATATCCAGAGGAGTTTCGTTCTGAAAGTTTTTGATTTTGACCTTAGATCCAGATTTTAAGAGAATGTTCGTTAATTTTCGTCTTCCCATTGCACATACAATGTGTAAAGCCGTATCTCCATTGTTTTTTTGTTTATAACAGTTGATAAAAGCTGAAAGTAGTATACGCGGCACGCCAGCATGACCATAACGACAAGCCGTACTGCAATATAATAAAACGAAACAGTTTTGGTCAAAATAGATAAAGGATTTGCGTGAAAATAAAAAATATCCAAGAATACTTGACAATATAATAGTAAGCAGTGTTCATTTCAGGTTGCTAAGCTTGCAATTTTGTGGAAGCTACTGGGTTAGCAAGCATCGGCCTCAAGTCTCTGTTACTGGTTCTTTGTCTATTTTTTATTTCTGTACTAGTCTGCTCTTTTCTTTTGGTAGTATATTAATTTAAATTGTTTGGTTTTATTGTTTTTTCTTTGTTAATTTAGTGTATGTATTTGTGTTAAGTGGTAAATTAAATGTTCAATTAATTTACAATATGTTTCTGTTTGTTTACAATAAGTCCAGCAAATCGACGTCGTTGTTAAAGGGTCAAGACAGTACTGTACTATCACGAGAGGGTGATTTTTTGTATAGCATTTTTTTTGTATAGTATACTTATATACATATGCTGAGAAAGTGGGAATAACCTTTTTGACTATAGATTTTAACCTAAGTACTCAAAAGTCTGGCCCTAGCACACGAACAATAAAATGATTGACGCCGTGAATCCGTAAAAATTTGTGGACAAATTCCTTTAATGTTGTTGTAACAACAATATATTTATTTTGAAGTCTTGTTCGTCTATGAAGTTTTGTTCGTCCAATTTGAAGTGGATGCGTCCACAGATACCTGGAGGTCAGCTGAGTGGGCTTGGCCGGACAATTGAAGGGGTGCAGCGGGACAGATATCCGGAACGGTAGCATCAATTCAACAAGGTTTCTTTGTCGGCTCCCCAAGTACTGCCGGCAAGTGACTTGGGGACATTGTTCTTACTTTTGAGTAAGAACAAGGTCCCCAAGCTGTAGCATGTGCAGAGGATCGAAAATGGCTGTCCAATGTGACCCCAAGGATTTTGGGTTAGTTGGTAGTCGGGATGGTGACGTCATCGACTTTCACATTGAGTGACAATCGCACCTCTGCGATCCATGCAGTAGACAGTGTGGCTGATGATTTGGAGGCGGATGTTTTCATATTCCTCGCAGTAAAAAAACGTGCTAAGTCAGTGAGCTAACAGTTGATTTTCTCGCATATGTCATCCACTTTAAGTCCAGACGCCAGAATTGTGCAATCGTCAGCGTACGATACAATTTCAACGTCTTGTGGTGCAGGAAGTTTAGAGAGGCAGAGGTTAAACAGAGGCGGGGATATAACTCCACCCTGGGGAACTCCTTGTTTAACTGTACGGGGCTTCGAATTTCTGTCTCTAAATTCTACATATGACTGGCGCCCACACATATAGTTTACGACCCAACGTTTCAAACTGGGCGGAAGGGACGTTTCTTCAATGTCCTCGAACAGAGTGGCATGATTGACCGTGTCGAAGGCTTTTGTTAGGTCAAAAGCTACGAGGACCGTCCTGTCGTTAGGCTTTTTCTGGTTAAGGCCGCGACTTATACCTGTGGTGATGGCGTGTAAAGCAGTTGTTGTGCTGTGCTGCTTGCGAAATCCATGCTGATGATCAGCACAAGGAAAGTGTTCGATCAGGCTGGGGAGGAGCAGTGCTTCAAGCGTCTTTGCTACTGGAGAAAGGAAGAAGATCGGCCTGTAGGAATCTCCTTTACTTGCGTTTTTGCCAGGCTTCAGTAGGGGAACCACTCTTTCCATTTTCCATGCATCGGGTAGTAAGTGAGTGACTAGCGACAGATTGAGCACTTTGGTCATGTACTCTACTCCCGGGGTATCCAAGTGATTTAACATCAGCATCGAGTTTCCGTCCGGAAACAGCGCCTTTGATAACTTTGCGCTGCGGATGACATGGACAACTTCACCAACGGTAAATTGTGGTGGTGCCTCGACTCGGAGAGCGCGGATATGACGCAATGCTCTCCTTTTCGCCTTATCACTCTCTGGGTGCTCAATGAAAAGCCGACCACCGGTTCGGATCTGTCACTGTTCTATCGCCGAACGTGACATATTTCCGATCATCCTTCCATCCAGGGTTAGAGAGCGATTTGACCGTTGTCCACAACTTATCAATTCCGGAACTTAAGTTACACTGCTTTAAGTGGTCTAGCCATTTTTTGCCCTTATATTCACTCTCTGGGTGCTCAATGAAAAGCCGGGTAAAATTACACGCGCACCGTTTCGGATCTGTCACTGTTCTATCACCGAACGTGACATATGTCCGATCATCCTTCCTTCCAGGGTTAGAGAGCGATTTGACCGTTGTCCAAAACTTACCAATTCCGGGACTAAAGTTGCACTGCTTTAAGTGGTCTAGCCATTTGTTCCGATTATATTCGTTGACCATCCTACTGATCCCAGAGTTGAGATCCCTAATTCTAGGGTCAGTAGGGTTTTAGCGACTTATGTCATCACGCTCGTCTGCGAGTCCTGCTGCCTCTGCTAGGAAGTTTTGTCGTATTCCGGGTATTCGACCAGCAGGGATATGCCGAGCGGCTGCTGCGTTGATGATGACCCGGAACTTTTTCTCGTCTACTCGAACATCCTACGGAATAGGTGGCTTCTCTGAAGAACTCCTAATCAGCCTTTTTGATGAAGTCGGGTGGTGTATTTATGGAGGGAATTATGGGAAGGTGATCCGATCCAATAGTGATATCTGGCGAGCTATGACAATTTAGCTACTGGTAAGTATTTATTTGTTTGAAGAAGCAAAGAGAATTATATCTAAAATATTGAATCTGCCATAAGCACAAAGCTAAATATTAATTTTTATAACATAAAACGCAAGTCTAATGGTTATCCGATCATGGAGCAAGAAAGAAAAACCATTAATGACACAAAGTCTATTTGTTAAGCTTTAATTTTTTTATTTTCAGTTTACAACTTTAACACTAATTGTAATAAAATATATTTTTCACGTTTACTTAAACTAGTTGACATTGATATTCGTGAGGTATTTCATCTAAGAGTGCTGGCTACAATAAACTTTCGTTGTTATTTATTAGATTTTTACTTAACACAGTTTTTATTTATAAAAATCAAACGCCGAAAAAGGAAACCCTGAAGCGAAAAAGTTTATTGTTTTATATGTAATATTCCCTAATGATGCTTATTGTTTTCCCAATTCTAAATAGAGTATCCCCTGGAATTTTTTATCTGTTCCTTTATTTTAAACGAACTTCTAAAATGGAAAAAATTCCCGGCAAAAAAAGGAGTTATTATGAAAATCAAAAAACGGGAGAATGTAATACAAATTTTGGGAATAATTCCGCCAAAAAATGCAAGGGTGTTGTGTCAAAACATGTAAGTATATAATATTTTTTTTTATATTTTTCGTTTGCACAACTAAAATGCACGATAATAATTGTAAATAAAACAAAATGTTTTCAGAGAATTATCTTAATATTTTTTATTATGATAAAAGGATCTGTGACAATTAGGTGTGAAACAAAATATCGGCCAAATGCTCGTCACAGCTTCGGTGGCATACCTCTATCCGATGGTCAATATTTTTTTGACTGAGACACCCTCTATCTCACCATTTAGCTCTTCAATTCTTCTTGACTTATTGGCGCACACTATTTCTTTTAAATATCCACAAAGAAAGAAGTCCAACGTGTCAAATCGCATGATCTTGTCGGCCAACTAACATCGCCATTGTTTCGTTAGATATGTGGCAAGTGTCGCCATCCTGTTGGAACCACATATCGTACAGGTCCATATCCTCAATTTCTGGCCACAATCAGTTCGTTATCATCTCGCGATAGTGAACTCCATTCACGGTAACTGCTTGTCCGCCCCAATGACTCCGCCAGCCCATAAACCAAAACGTCACTATTTGTATAAGTAGATGCATCGACTTTTCAACAATCACTGTCTCTCTCACTGTTTTCTCATTTGCCCAAATGCGGCAATTCTGACTTTTAACGAATCCACTGTGGACACATTTGGTCCATTATGCTTACTAAATACATAACGAAAAGGGTAATGTATTTTGCATTTTGTTTTCAAACCCAATTTTCGTAAAAGGCTTAAACAATCTTAACGGGCTGCTCAATTGTGAACCCCTTAATGGTTGAATTTGTCAAACACTGAAACAAAGAAATGTGAAATTTAAAAGAAATGTTAATGCAAAAAACTTGACATTGAGTGTGACTCACAATCAACATCTAATGCATGATGTTTAAAACCCGTTTACAATGGTTGATAACCCTCTTTATAATGAACAAATGACGAAAATGCGAAACCCTTTTCAGGTATAGGCGGATCAGAACAAGTATGTACGACGGCACAAAACCTCAAATTCCCAAAATTCAGTATAATTATAAAAATTGTAATTTGCTTGTAAGATTTTTTTTAGATTCCATTGATTGGAAAATGATTTTTGAAGCTAGTGATTTGTCTGAGATTTATTCCATTTTTAAAGTTGTAAATTATGCTATTCAAATTTTTGTTTCATTGACAAAAAATATACGTCATATTAAGATGCATTGGTCCAACAAAAGACATACATTTGAAAAATCTTACAACGAAAGCACATAACAAAAATACAAAAAAACGAATTTAGCTACTGGTAAGTATTTATTTGTTTGAAGAGGCAAAGAGAATTATATCTAAAATATTGAATCTGGCATAAGCACAAAGCTAAATATTAATTTTTATAACATAAAACGCAAGTCTAATGGTTCGCCGATCATGGAGCATGAAAGAAAAACCATTAATGACACAAAGTCTATTTGTTAAGCTTTAATTTTTTTATTTTCAGTTTACAACTTTAACACTAATTTTAATAAAATATATTTTTCACGTTTACTTAAACTATTTGACATTGATTGAGTGCTGGCTACAATAAACTTTTGTTGTTATTTATTAGATTTTTATTAAACACAGTTTTTATTTATAATAATCAAACGCCGAAAAAGGAAACCCTGAAGCAAAAAAGTTTATTGTTTTATATGTAATATTCCCTAATGATGCTTATTGTTTCCCCAATTATAAATAGAATATCCCCGGGAATTTCTTATCTGTTCCTTTATTCTAAACGAACTTCTAAAATGGAAAAAAATCCCGGCAAAAAAGGAGGTATTATGAAAATCAAAAAACGGGAGAATGTTATACAAATTTTGGGAATAATTCCGCCAATAAATGCAAGGGTGTTGTGTCAAAACATGTAAGTATATAATATTTTTTTATATTTTTCGTTTGCACAACTAAAATGCACGATAAGAATTGTAAATAAAACAAAATGTTTTCAGAGAATTATCTTAATATTTTTTATTATGATAAAAGGATCAGTGACAATTAGGTGTGAAACAAAATATCGGCCAAATGCTCGCCACAGCTTCGGTGGCATACCTCTATCCGATGGTCAATATTTTCAATGACTGAGAAACCCTCTATCTCACCATTTAGCTGTTCGATTCTTCTTGACTTATTGACGCACACTATATCTTGTAAATATCCACAAAGAAAGAAGTCCAAAGTGTTAAACCACATGATCGTGTCTTCCAATTAACATCGCCATTGTTTCGTTAGCTATGTGGCAAGTGTCGCCATCCTGTTGGAACCACATATCGTCCAGGTCCATATCCTCAATTTCTGGCCACAATCAGTTCGTTATCATCAAAGACCAGAGGGGCATATATTTGGCAGAGCAAATTCATAGCTCTACGTTCTGCACAGTAAATGACGACGCCCCCACTCGGATTATGGGCGATTGCCATAGCTCGCCAGACATTATTATGGCATCGCCTGGCCTGATCAACGACGTCACCTGGTAACCCGTCATCTCACTAGGATCGGACTACCTTCCCATAATTCTCTTCATAAATAGACCACCCGATTTCATAACATCTGAACGCCGTACGTTTCTCAATCAAAAAAGGCTGATTGGGAGGCCTTCAGTGAAGCCACCAACCGCAGCTTTAATAATCTAGCTATTCCGTCGGATATTCGGGTAGCCGAGAAAAAGTTCCGGGCCATCATTAACGCAGCAGCCGCTGGCCATATCCTTGCTGGTCGAATACCCGAAGTACGACCAAACTTTCCAGCAGAGGCAGCGGGACTCGCAGACAAGCGTGATGACATTCGTCGCTCCAACCCTACTGACCCTAGAATTAGGGATCTCAACTCCGAGATCAGTAGATTGGTCAACGAATATAAACGGAACAAATGGCTAGACCACTTAAAGCAGTGCAACTTGAGTTCCGGAATTGGCAAGTTGTGGACAACGGTTAAATCGCTCTTTAACCCTGTAAGGAAGGACGATCGGACAGCTGTCACGTTCGATGATAGAACAGTGACAGATCCGAAGCGGTGCGCGTATTATTTTAACCGGCTTTTTAATGAGCACCCAGAGAGTGATAAGGCGAAAAGGAGAGTATTGCGCCGTATCCGCACCACCACAATTTACCGTTGGCGAAGTTGCCCATGTCATCCGCAGCGCAAAGTTATCAAAGGCGCTGAGTCCGGACGGAATCTCAATGCTGATGTTAAAGCACATGGATACCCCGGGAGTAGAGTACATGACCAAAGTGCTCAATCTGTCGCTAGCCACTCACAAAGTTCCCGATGCCTGGAAAATGGGCAGAGTGGTCCCGCTACTGAAGCCAGACAAAAACGCAAGTAAAGGAGATTCGTACGGGCCGATCTCCTTGCTTTCTCCAGTAGCAAAGACGATTGAAGCACTGCGTCTCCCCAGCCTGATCGAACACTTTCCTAGTGCTGATCATCAGCATGGTTTCCGCAAGCATCACAGTACAACAACTGCTTTACACGGCATCACCACACGTATAAGTCGCGGCCTTAACCAGAACAAGCCTTACGACATGACGGTCCTCGTAGCTCTTGACCTTACAAAAGCCTTCGACACGTTCAATCATGCCACTCTGTTCGAAGATATTGAAGAAACGTCCCTTCCGCCCAGTTTGAAACGTTGGATCGTAAACTATATTTTTCGGCGCCAGTCATATGTAGAATTTAGAGACAGAAAGTCGAAGCCCCGTAGAGTTGACAAGCAGTTCCCCAGGGTGGAGTTATATCCCCGGCTCTGTTTAACCTTTACCTCTGTAAACTTCCTACACCACCAGACGGCGTTAAAAATGTGTCGTACGCTGACGATTGTACAATTCTGGCGTCAGGACCTAAAGTGGATGACATTTGCGAGAAAATCAACTGTTACCTCACTGACTTAGCACGTTTTTTCACTGCGAGGAATATGAAAATATCCACCTCCAAATCATCAGCCACACTGTTTACTGCATGGGCCGCAGAGGTGCGGTTTTCACTCAATATGAATGACGATGACGTCAACATCTCGACTACCAACTACCCAAAAATCCTAGGGGTCACATTAGACAGCCTTTATAGATCCTCTGCACATGCTACAGCTATCTGCGATAAACTCAAAAGTAGGAACAAGGTCCTTAAGTCACTTGCCGGCACTACTTGGGGAGCCGACAAAGAAACCTCGGCGAACGTGAGTACGACGCAGTGGAAGAAAATTCAGACTTGCCTGAATGCCACCCTCAGAACATAAACATTGTGTCTTCTTATGTCTTCTGAGGACCATCTACATAAGGAGACGAAGGTCCTTACCGTGCGCAAACACAACTTCCTGTTGTCTAAGCAATACCTGCTAGGGTGTTTTCGCAGTAGTCATCCTAACCACCATCTCTTGAACAGGATGCCTCCGCCCAGGCAGATCAGGTACGATCTTCATGATCTAGAGACAGAGGTCCAGCGGTATAAAAGAGAACCTTTAGATCATCGAAACTATCAGGCAGGTCTGAACAACATTCACGCCGATGATGTCGCAGCAGCAGTATCCAGCTACCGTGTGAATGTAGTGCTAGGGGAACATCCCCCGGAGATGTCACCTGAGGAGAAGGTACTACCTCGGCAGACGCTCGTGGTTCTGGCGCAGCTGAGATCTGGATGGTGCAGCTGCCTCAATTCTTACTGGGCACGAATTAATGCTAACGTTCCGGACATCTGTCCCGCCTGCCATCAGGGACCACATAATGTGCTGCACCTCTTCAATTGCCCGGCTAAGCCCACTCAGCTGACCCCCAGGTCTCTGTGGACGCATCCAGTTCAAATGGCGCGTTTCCTCCACCTGGATATCGAAACAGATCCCCCATAGACGAACAAGACTTCAAAATAAATATATTGTTACAACAACAACAACAAATTTTGGGAATAATTCCGCCAAAAAATGCAAGGGTGTTGTGTCAAAACATGTAAGTATATAATATTTTTTTTATATTTTTCGTTTACACAACTAAAATGCACGATAATAATTGTAAATAAAACAAAATGTTTTCAGAGAATTATCTTAATATTTTTTATTATGATAAAAGGATCTGTGACAATTAGGTGTGAAACAAAATATCGGCCAAATGCTCGCCACAGCTTCGGTGACATACCTCTATCCGATGGTCAATATTTTCAATGACTGAGAAACCCTCTATCTCACCATTTAGCTGTTCAATTCTTCTTGACTTATTGACGCACACTATATCTTTTAAATATCCACAAAGAAAGAAGTCCAACGTGTTAACCCACATGATCATGTCTTCCAATTAACATCGCCATTGTTTCGTTAGCTATGTGGCAAGTGTCGCCATCCTGTTGGAACCACATATCGTTCAGGTCCATATCTTCAATTTCTGGCCACAATCAGTTCGTTATCATCAAAGACCAGAGGGGCATAGCTTTGGCAGAGCAAATTGATAGCTCTACGTTCTGCACAGTAAATGACGAAGCCTCCACGCGGATTATGGGCGATTGCCATAGCTCGCCAGACATTATTATGGCATCGCCTGGCCTGATCAACGACGTCACCTGCAACCCGTCATCTCACTAGGATCGGACTACCTTCCCATAATTCTCTCCATAAATAGACCACCCGATTTCATAACATCTGAACGCCATACGTTTCTCAATCAAAAAAGGCTGATTGGGAGGCCTTCAGAGAAGCCACCAACCGCAGCTTTAATAATCTAGCTATTCCGTCGGATATTCGGGTAGCCGAGAAAAAGTTCCGGGCCATCATTAACGCAGCAGCCGCTGGCCATATCCTTGCTGGTCGAATACCCGAAGTACGACCAAACTTTCCAGCAGAGGCAGCGGGACTCGCAGACAAGCGTGATGACATTCGTCGCTCCAACCCTACTGACCCTAGAATTAGGGATCTCAACTCCGAGATCAGTAGATTGGTCAACGAATATAAACGGAACAAATGGCTAGACCACTTAAAGCAGTGCAACTTGAGTTCCGGAATTGGTAAGTTGTGGACAACGGTCAAATCGCTCTCTAACCCTGTAAGGAAGGATGATCGAACAGCTGTCACGTTCGATGATAGAACAGTGACAGATCCGAAGCGGTGCGCGTATTATTTTAACCGGCTTTTTGAGCACCCAGAGAGTGATAAGGCAAAAAGGAGAGTATTGCGTCGTATCCGCGCTCTCCGAGTCGAAGAGGCACCACCACAATTTACCGTTGGCGAAGTTGCACATGTCATCCGCAGCGCAAAGTTATCAATGACCCTGGGTCCGGACGGAATCTAAATGCAGATGTTAAAGCACATGGATACCCCGGGAGTAGAGTACATGACCAAAGTGCTCAATCTGTCGCTTGCCACTCACAAAGTTCCCGATGCTGGAAAATGGACAGAGTCGTCCCGCTACTGAAGCCAGACAAAGACGCAATTAAAGGAGATTCGTACAGGCCGATCTCCTTGCTTTCTCCAGTAGCAAAGACGATTGAAGCACTGCGTCTCCCCAGCCTGATCGAACACTTTCTTAGTGCTGATCCTCAGCATGGTTTCCGCAAGCATCACAGCACAACAACTGCTTTACACGGCATCACCACACGTATAAGTCGCGGCCTTAACCAGAACAAGCCTTACGACATGACGGTCCTCGTAGCTCTTGACCTTACAAAAGCCTTCGACACGGTCAATCATGCCACTCTGTTCGAAGACATTGAACAGAGCGCCAGTCATATGTAGAATTTAGAGACAGAAAGTCGAAGCCCCGTAGAGTTGAACAAGGAGTTCCCCAGGGTGGAGTTATATCCCCGGATCTGTTTAACCTTTACCTCTCTAAACTTCCTACACCACCAGACGGCGTTGAAATTGTGTCGTACGCTGACGATTGTACAATTCTGGCGTCAGGACCTAAAGTGGATGACATTTGCGAGAAAATCAACTGTTACCTCACTGACTTAGCACGTTTTTTCACTGCGAGGAATATGAAAATATCCGCCTCCAAATCAACAGCCACACTGTTTACTGCATGGACCGCAGAGGTGCGGTTGTCACTCAATATGAAAGTCGATGACGTCAACATCTCGACTACCAACTACCCCAAAATCCTAAGGGTCACATTGGACAGCCTTTATAGATCCTCTGCACATGCTACAGCTATCTGCGATAAACTCAAAAGTAGGAACAAGGTTCTCAAGTCACTTGCCTGCAGTCTTTGGGGAGCCGACAAAGAAACCTTGTTGAACTCTTACAAAGCGATGAATCGGTCTGTAGTATACTATGCAGCACATGTATGGTCGGCGAACGTGAGTACGACGCAGTGGAAGAAAATTCAGACTAGCCAGAATTCCGCCTTCAGAACATCAACAGGGAGTCTTCTTATGTCTTCTAAGGACCATCTACGTGAGGAGACGAAGATCCTTACCGTGCACAGACACAATTTCCTGCTGTCTAAGCAATACCTGCTACGGTGTTTTCGCAGCAGTCATCCTACCCACTCTCTTAGACAGGATGCCTCCGCCCATGCAGATCAGCTACGATCTTCGTAAACTAGAGAGAGGTCCAGCGGCATAAAAGAGAACCTTTAGATCATCGAAACTATCAGGCAGGTCTGAACAACATTCACGCCGATGATGTCTCAGCAGCAGTATCCACTCGACGTCAACATCTCGACTACCAACTACCCCAAAATCCTAGGGGTCACATTAGACAGCCTTTATAGATCCTCTGCACATGCTACAGCTATCTGCGATAAACTCAAAAGTAGGAACAAGGTCCTTAAGTCACTTGCCGGCACTACTTGGGGAGCCGACAAAGAAACCTCGGCGAACGTGAGTACGACGCAGTGGAAGAAAATTCAGACTTGCCTGAATGCCACCCTCAGAACATAAACATTGTGTCTTCTTATGTCTTCTGAGGACCATCTACATAAGGAGACGAAGGTCCTTACCGTGCGCAAACACAACTTCCTGTTGTCTAAGCAATACCTGCTAGGGTGTTTTCGCAGTAGTCATCCTAACCACCATCTCTTGAACAGGATGCCTCCGCCCAGGCAGATCAGGTACGATCTTCATGATCTAGAGACAGAGGTCCAGCGGTATAAAAGAGAACCTTTAGATCATCGAAACTATCAGGCAGGTCTGAACAACATTCACGCCGATGATGTCGCAGCAGCAGTATCCAGCTACCGTGTGAATGTAGTGCTAGGGGAACATCCCCCGGAGATGTCACCTGAGGAGAAGGTACTACCTCGGCAGACGCGCGTGGTTCTGGCGCAGCTGTGATCTGGATGGTGCAGCTGCCTCAATTCTTACTGGGCACGAATTGATGCTAACGTTCCGGACATCTGTCCTGCCTGCCATCAGGGACCACATAATGTGCTGCACCTCTTCAATTGCCCGGCCAAGCCCACATAGCTGACCCCCAGGTCTCTGTGGACGCATCCAGTTTAAATGGCGCGTTTCCTCCACCTGGATATCGAAACAGATCCCCCATAGACGAACAAGACTTCAAAATAAATATATTGTTGTTACAACAACAACAACAAAAAATTTTGGGAATAACTCCGACAAAAAATGCAAGGGTGTTGTGTCAAAACATGTTAGTATATAATATTTTTTTTTATATTTTTCGTTTACACAACTAAAATGCACGATAATAATTGTAAATAAAACAAAATATTTTCAGAGAATTATCTTAATATTTTTTATTATGATAAAAGAATCTGTGACAATTAGGTGTGAAACAAAATATCGGCCAAATGCTCGCCTCAGCTTCGGTGGCATACCTCTATCCGATGGTCAATATTTTCAATGACTGAGACACCCTCTATCTCATCATTAACTCTTCATTCTTCTTGACTTATTGACGCACACTATTTCTTTTAAATATCCACAAAGAAAGAAGTCCAACGTGTCAAATCACATGATCGTGTCGGCCAACTAACATCGCCATTGTTTCGTTAGCTATGTGCCAAGTGTCGCCATCCTGTTGGAACCACATATCGTCCAGGTCCATATCCTCAATTTCTGGCCACAATCAGTTCGTTATTATCTCGCGATAGTGAACTCAATTCACGGTAACTGCTTGTCCGTCCCAATGACTCCGCCAGCCCATAAACCAAAAAGTCACTATTTGTATAAGTATATGCATCGGCTTTTCAACAATCACTGTCTCTCTCACTGTTTTTTGCCCAAATGCGGCAATGTTGACTGTTAACAAATCCACTGTGGACACATTTGGTCCATTATGCTTACTAAATACATAACGAAAAGGGTAATGTATTTTGCATTTTGTTTTCAAAACCAATTTGAATCCCCTTCATGGTTGAATTTGTCAAACACTGAAACAAAGAAATGTGAAATTTAAAAGAAATGTTAATGCAAAAAACTTGACGTTGAGTGTGACTCACAATCAACATCTAATGCATAATGTTCAAAAACCCGTTTACAATGGTTGATAACCCTCTTTACAATGAACAAATGACGAAAATGCGAAACCCTTTTCAGGTATAGGCCGATCAGATCAAGTATGTACGACGGCACAAAACCTCAAATTCTCCAGAGGAACTGGTGGAGCCCCAATATAAAGCCGAAGTTTTCTGTGTCTTCACAAAAGCAACATTGAACATTTTAAAACAAAACAGCTGACTTCAAATAATCGAAATTCTCTCTTCCATATTACACTTCTCTCCTTTTGTTTAGAATAGGAGTTCTGAAACTAAATTCTTTAACGTTTAAAGATCAAAGTATGAAACTCATTGTCAGTTACTTAGCTTAAATACTCTGACACACAGACGCACATAACATTATGTTTATAAAAGATAAAGTTGATAATACGATTTATTCACTAGACTATTATCTTTCAATATTCCTAGGAGAAATTTAAGAGACCATACTTTCTATGAGTATATCAATAGATCTATTTACGGTGTAAATGAAGTTATGCAACAAAGCATACAATGATTTAGATTTTATACAAACCGTTGCATTTAAAAAAAATTTCCAGTACCTTACCTTAGAACTAAAAACATAGTTGCAAGAATTGTTTTGTAAGGACAAAGCATATGAATGAAAATAAATTAATAAACATAATTAAGCAATGAGTACAGAAATAAAAAACCTTCTAAATCTGGGATTACGATTTTGTCACCAATAAAAACATTTTGCCTTTGTCGAATGACGAAAGAACTTTAGCTAATTTGGCTTGGTAAACAAATTAAAACTGACATTTTTGTATAAAGTTGCTTTATATTAAATAAAGTTTAGGATTTTTTGTCTTTGTAGGTTTTATTTTACTTACATCTATTTAATAGCTAACAGTGGTCGGGATTTATCAAAGGATTGCAGTAGCATCTATTTTTAACACACTTGGGTCCTTTTTGTATATTTCCAGCCAGATCAAAGAAGTATTGCTCTCCGTTTTCCAATTTGATTTTCGATAAAGGTTCAAAATTTGTTAAAAATACGTATTGTGAATCTAGAATCGACTGACATCCATATGGGGAGAAAACCTGTTCATTAAATAGTATATTCGGGTTGATTTTACTTTTATCCTCATGTGATATGTTTGCAATATTTGAATGCAAAATATGTAGAAGTTCTTTGTATTTTTTTCGTTTTGCTATATCCAGAGGAGTTTCGTTCTGAAAGTTTTTGATTTCGACCTTAGATCCAGATTTTAAGAGAATTTTCGTTAATTTTCGTCTTCCCATTGCACATACAATGTGTAAAGCCGTATCTCCATTGTTGTTTTGTTTATTACAGTTGATAAATGCTGAAAGTAGTATACGCGACACGCCAGCATGACCATAACGACAAGCTGTATGTAGAGGAGTATCGCCGTACTGCAAAATATTAAAAAGAAACACAGTTTTGGTCAAAATAGATAACGGATTTGCGTGAAAATAAACAATGTCCAAGAATACTTGACAATATAATAACAAGCAGTGTTCGTTTCAGGTTGCTAAGCTTGCAATTTTGTGGAAGCTACTGGGTTAGCAAGCGTCGGCCTCAAGTCTCTGTTACTGGTTCTTTGTCTATTTTTTATTTGTGTACAAGTCTGCTCTTTTTTTTGGTAGTGTATTAATTAAAATTGTTTGGTTTTATTGTTTTTTCTTTGTTAATTTATTTTATGTGTTTGTAGTAAGTGGTAAATTAAATGTTCAATTAATTTACAATATGTTTCTGTTTGTTTACAATTACAGCAAATCGACGCCGTTGTTAAAGGGTCAACACAGTACTGTACTATCACAAGAGCGTGAAGCCATAAATTGGGCCTGAGTGTGTTTTTTTGTATAGTATTCTTATATACATATGTTGATCAAGTGGGAGTAACTTTTTTGACTATAGTTTTTAACTTGAATACTTAAAAGTCTGGCCCTAACACACGAACAATGAAATGATTGCCGCCGTGAATCCGTGAAAATGTGTGGACAAATTCCTTTAATGTGGTTGTTGTAACAACAATATATTTATTTTGAAGTATTGTTCGTCTATGAAGTCTTGTTCGTTCATTTGAACTGGATGCGTCCACAGATACCTGGGGGTCAGCTGAGTACGCTTGGCCGCACAATTGAAGAGGTGCAGCGGGATAGATGTCCGGAACGGTAGCATCAATTCGTGCCAAGTAAGAATTGAGGCGGCTGCATCATCCAGATCTCAGCTGCGCCAGATCCACGCACTTCTGCCGAGGTAGTACATTCTCCTCAGGTAAAATCTCCGGGGGATGCTCCCCTAGCACTACATTCACACGGTCGCTTGATACTGCTGCTGCGACTTCCTCGGCGTGAATGTTGTTCAGACCTGCCTGATAGTTTCGATGATCTAAAGGTTCTCTTTTATGCCGCTGGACCTCTCTCTAGATTACGAAGATCGTACCTGATCTGCCTGGGCGGAGGCATCCTATCTAATAGAGTGGTTAGGATGACTGCTGCGAAAACACCGTAGCAGGTATTGCTTAGACAGCAGGAAATTGTGTCTGTGCACGGTAAGGACCTTCGTCTCCTCATGTAGATGGCCCTTAGAAGACATAAGAAGACTCCCTGTTGATGTTCTGAGGGCGGCATTCTGGCTAGTCTGAATTTTCTTCCACTGCGTCGTACTCACGTTCGCCGACCATACATGTGCTGCATAGTATACTACAGACCGATATATCGCTCTGTAAGAGTTCAACAAGGTTTCTTTGTCGGCTCCCCAAGTACTGCCGGCAAGTGACTTGAGGACCTTGTTCCTACTTTTGAGTTTATCGCAGATAGCTATAGCATGTGCAGAGGATCGAAAATGGCTGTCCAATGTGACCCCAAGTATTTTGGGTAAGTTGGTAGTCGGGATGTTGACGTCATCGACTTTCACATTGAGTGACAACCGCACCTCTGCGATCCATGCATTAGACAGTGTGGCTGATGATTTGGAGGCGGATGTTTTCATTTTCCTCGCAGTGAAAAAACGTGCTAAGTCAGTGAGGTAACAGTTGATTTTCTCGCATATGTCATCCACTTTAGGTCCAGACGCCAGAATTGTGCAATTGTCAGCGTACGATACAATTTCAACGCCGTCTGGTGGTGCAGGAAGTTTAGAGAGCAGAGGTTAAACAGAGGCGGGGATATAACTCCACCCTGGGGAACTCCTTGTTTAACTTTACGGGGCTTCGACTTTCTGTCTCTAAATTCTACATATGACTGGCGCCCACACATATAGTTTACGACCCAACGTTTCAAACTGGGCGGAAGGGACGTATCTGCAATGTCCTCGAACAGAGTGGCATGATTGACCGTGTCGAAGGCTTTTGTTAGGTCAAAAGCTACGAGGACCGTCCTGTCGTTAGGCTTTTTCTGGTTAAGGCCGCGACTTATACCTGTGGTGATGGCGTGTAAAGCAGTTGTTGTGCTGTGCTGCTTGCGAAATCCATGCTGATGATCAGCACAAGGAAAGTGTTCGATCAGGCTGGGGAGGAGCAGTGCTTCAAGCGTCTTTGCTACTGGAGAAAGAAAGATCGGCCTGTAGGAATCTCCTTTACTTGCGTTTTTGCCAGGCTTCAGTAGGGGAACCACTCTTCCCATTTTCCATGGATCGGGTAGTAAGTGAGTGACTAGCGACAGATTGAGCACTTTGGTCATGTACTCTACTCCCGGGGTATCCATGTTATTTAACATCAGCATCGAGTTTCCGTCCGGACACAGCGCCTTTGATAACGTTGCGCTACGGATGACATGGGCAACTTCGTCAACGGAAAATTGTGGTGGTGCCTCGACTCGGAGAGCGCGGATATGACGCAATGCTCTACTTTTCGCCTTATCACTCTCTGGATGCTCAATGAAAAGCCGGCCACCGTTTCAGATCTGTCACTGTTCTATCGCCGAACGTGACATATTTCCAATCATCCTTCCATCCAGGGTTAGAGAGCGATTTGACCGTTGTCCACAACTTATCAATTCTGGAACTCAAGTTACACTGCTTTAAGTGGTCTAGCCATTTGTTCCCCTTATATTCACTCTCTGGGTGCTCATTAAAAAGCCGGGTAAAATAACACGCGCACCGTTTCGGATCTGTCACTGTTCTATCACCGAACGTGACATATGTCCGATCATCCTTCCTTCCAGGGTTAGAGAGCGATTTGACCGTTGTCCAAAACTTACCAATTCCGGAACTAAAGTTGCACTGCTTTAAGTGGTCTAGCCATTTGTCCCGATTATATTCGTTGACCATCCTACTGATCCCAGAGTTGAGATCCCTAATTCTAGGGTCAGTAGGGTTTTAGCGACTTATGTCATCACGCTCGTCTGCGAGTCCCGCTGCCTCTGCAAGGAAGTTTGGTCGTACTCCGGGTATTCGACCAGCAGGGATATGGCGAGCGGCTGCTGCGTTGATGATGACCCGGAACTTTTTCTCGTCTACACGAACATCCTACGGAATAGGTGGCTTCTCTGAAGAACTCCTAATCAGCCTTTTTGATGAAGTCGGGTGTTGTATTTATGGAGGGAATTATGGGAAGGTGATCCGATCCTATAGTGATATCTGGCGAGCTATGACAATCGCCCATACTTCGCGTGGGGCGTCCTCATACACTGTGCAGAACGTACAGCTCTGGTCGTTGTCTAGGAGAGAATGCCACAGTTCCAGTCAGTTCCAGACTTGTCTGCTACCCCCATACATTCCATGTATGGGTCTCTAGAGTCAAGCTCAGGCGAAATAGGTCTGTACTGCACAGAATGGTGTAACAGTAAAGCTAGTTCCCCACCTCCACTTCTGGTGCGATCCTTACGTAGCACGTTGTATTCGTCACAGCAGTGCAAGCTGCAGGTAGCATTCAGCTTTGTTTCTTGGATCGCAGCGCCCATAATGTTTCTTCGACTCATAAATTCTATTACCTCACTGATTTTGTTGCGTAGGTCATTGCAATTAAATTGCAAAATTGATGCAATGTCAGGAGTGGCAACAGCAATCTGTGGTGTAAGATGCTGTATATGTTGATGCTGATGATGAGGACGACGAAAATGTAGATGGCGATGATAACACCAAATCCAGAGAACAACTGCTAACTTCGGTGATACAGCATGATGCAACAAAGTCCGGTTCGCTTTACTCCCTGATGTGGTTCAGACCTGAACAGCTCCTGGAGTACACCCACTCCATGCAACATCCACTCCAAGAATAGCACGATTGTGTATACGGCTCTGACAAACCGAACAGATCCTGACTAGGACCAGTAGTAATCGGAGCTGGCATTCCGGAAAGTGCTGCTCCCACGACGAAAAAATGGACGAACAAAAAACATATATTGTTGAGCTGACTGCCCCTGGCCGAAGAGTGTTTGTTTCGGGTCAATCCGGTACGTAGAGCCGACAGTCGCGGCATTGCAAATTCCCTTAATAATTTGACAGGCGAGCGTCATAAGTCCAAATAATTGGTTGTCTTTATTATAAGATAAGGAAAAATATTGTAAAAACTCTGATACCACCTTTTTGGTATAAAACAAGGTTAAGTATCAGCAGGCTGCTGCTTGGCGAAATACGAGAGTCTCAAGTTATTATTTTCAACATTATTCAGAATAATAGACATTTTGATGCCAACAAAAGTGCTCCATTGACAGGGTGGTTTTGTAAGCTAGGCCAGCACGATCGCCTAGTCACTCCAATAATGTGGAGTGACATTACCCATCTGAAGATATGGAACAACTGCTGCTGCTAAGTCTAAAGTACAAGACAGCTCCGCAATGTTCAAGTCGTGGTAAAGAGACTTTTTTATTGGTGTCATACGAGTTTTCGCAGCCAGAAGAAAAGTGTGTAGTATGTTGTTTGGAAATTCTAGTGGCACGTGCAGATACTTTCTGTTATATCTCACACTGTTGTTCGTTTGTTTGCTTATATTTAGAATAATACGTTGTTAGTCTTGTTGCGCGTGCGCGGGTAATTCTTCTCATTTCTTTTATGCCTTTTCTTAACTGAGGGACTTAGTCCTAATTAAGAACCATTGCTGAGCGCATACTTTCAGGCTCCAATATAAATCAGAGAATTAGTCCAAACTGGTAGCCCAGTGGAAGTGTTGGTGCTTAGTACCCGAAGGTCCTAAGCTTAGGTTCAACTCCTACGCCTGGCCTCTAAGATTTTGTCTTCTCTTATTTTTTTTAATTATATTTTTTCTTTTGGGTGGATATTTTTATTCATTTTCGTTTATTACGCAGTAACTTTGAATTTTTGTATTCGGCCTTTATTTTAAATTTTACTAAATAGTTAGTATATCGACCTCGAGACCATCGTTCTTATTTTTCGTTATATTTTTCTTTATTCGATTTTTCGTTCCTCTGTGAAGAACATCATTAGGAAAAACAAAATTAAATAATATAACTCCATAGCGAGTACCTCACTTTCTTGTTGTTAAGAAATGTACCTGACTTTTTCACAACAAGAATGTGAGGTATTTGCTACAGTTATTTTGTTTAATTTTGTTATTCCTGATAATGTGCTTCAGAGAGCAACGAAATATCGAATAAAGAAAAATAAAACTAAAAATAAGAACCTTGGTCTCGAGCTGAACATATTAATTATTTAGTAACATTTTCTTCTATTTTTATATATATTAATTTGCCATTTGCTGGCGAAAAATCAGCCTAATTTGGTATAAGATCTACAACGATAGATTGCATTTAAATTATAGACTTTCATTCGCTGCATTCCTACTTTCTCTTTTCTTATCGAAGAGGTGAATATTTGTGTAGAATGAGGTGTTTCATAAGTGTTGGTGTATCTCAGAAGACGACATATTTGCCTGGAAGCATAAATATGTATTTGGCACTAGCCCAGTAAATCGGTTTGGCTTTCGGAATCAACCGAGGTTTAAAAAGGGGTAAGAGGAAAGCCATTTTAACCAGTCTGTTCCAGCATTATCTCTGTGCACACGTACATCGTCATTCATTTTTTTCATTGTATTTTTTGCTTCTATTGTGCTGATAAACCTGAGAAGGTTATTTTTTTACTTTTGTTTGGAACTCTGTCAAGCTGCAGTAAGTACTTATGAACTTTGCTTATAACTTGTATGCCTTTCTTTGTCCTGATTTTTCCGTGCCCTCGTGATCTCAAGCAAATTTTATCGATTGAGATAACATAGGAATGTACTAATTGAGGTAAACGGAAGTAATAATATGTGCAAATTTTATAAAGTATATCAGTTTAGTTTCCCTTGCAGTGCTGGATTATTTCTCGGTGTTCTTCCTGTGATCTTATTCGATCGAAGAGTAGATGATCGCTTAGCTGGAGCAGTGCAATTGAAGGCATTCTCTTAGGTTGGTGAAAATGAAAAAAGGAATTGGATTGCGTCAAATTCTCTTTTATTTCCCTATATTAACAATCCACCTGCTCTTCCTCCGCTTTGGCACCAAGTGTTCCCAATTGCTTGTCCCCGCTTCCTCACCTCTGTACCCCACAAGCTCCTATGCTGCTCCTAAAAGAAGTAAAAATTAATCTGTCAGCCAGCAGTCTAATTTAAGAAAGAATTAAAATGGGCGTGATTAAAAATATTTTGAATATATTAGGTTATTAGTTGAGCCTTAAATTAGAACGATATCAATTTCTGAGTTATGAGATGTTGCTTATGAGCCATGATAGTACGAATATTGATATTTCACGTTATTTTTATTAATTTTTGATACATTTCATGTGTGATATGAAACAAAAATATTTTTTTGTGGATTACAACATAAGTGTACCTTACATTTGAACATTTTGATATTGGAATACCTGTATGGCATAATCTACACCTTCCTATTGTTCTACATTCAAGCCAATGACCGGTTTGATCAAGACGCATAGATTTTGGAGGTTCAGATATATATGACCGTTTTGTTGACGACGATGAACTTTGTGATGTAATGCTTGAAATGTCAGATGGTGCTAGAGACGCCGTTGCCGGTGAATGTGATTGCATGTTGAAAGGATTGCTGATGGCATAATATAAGACGCGCTCGTTTGCTAGCATCAAATGAAAATTGTAGGAGTCGCGGGTATACCACTCTACCTTACTTGCAATTCCCAGATGTTTTAATATTATTTTATTATATATGGATATACCAAGAACGTTTTTATCCAAGATTTATTGTAAGAGACTGTAGAGTCCAATTACGCCCACACTATTTATTACTTATTGTTTTATTGGCTTTTTATGACAAAGGAAACAACCTTAGATCAGTTTGTATTTTAACCTTTATTGTCGGCGTTAGCATCCAGAAAGAGATCGTTTTAGGGATTACATCGTCTTAAATACAAATTATGTCAATGTTACTGACAAATGTTAAAAAATGTGTAAAAAGGAAAAAAATATAAATTTATTGAGTTTAATGAGTGATAATCGATAATCAATCAATAATAACGCGAGTGAAAGTAGCACAGCTTTTATTGCATTAAGCAGAGAGCTATTTAGAAAGAGAACAGCCAAAGAGAGCAAGAGAACAGTTATTACTTATTGAATGACCAATTTCACTAATAGCAAAATCAATTATCACGATTTATGTTAAGAATTTAAGAGAGGACATTATCACTCATTTGAATGATCAATAAAATATCACACTAGAGAAAAAAATGTATGGTAATTATGAAAAAATAGTAAATACAAAAATTACAATTTTATTAAAAAGTTCAAATTACTACAACTTAACTAAAAAAATAAATGTTCGTAAAGATGTATCCACTACACACTCTCCCTCTGCCTCATGTCCTGATTGGTTCTTGTTTCTTAAGGACCTTCTTAGTGGCTTCTCGACATTGTTGTGTGTTGGTTGGGTTAAAGTTGTTGCGTTTTCTCTAAACGGTTGTGTTTCATTATTGTCTTTGGTGTTGGGATCATTGATGCTTGGAGATATGTTGTGTTGTGGTTGTTGTTTGTGATGTTATCATCTTTACTACGCTTGGATCTTCCTCTTTGCCGTTTTTCCCAGCGACCATCATATAATGTAACGTCTGGGGCATGGTATGTGGCGAGTGGTACGTTTGGGTTTTCCAGAGTGCAATGGTATAGCTACTTGAACCTTTTTTAGCTATTACAATATACGGGCCATCCCGGCGAGGTACAAATTTTGATGATAACCCTTTATCCTTGCGGCTTAATATGTGGGTTGAAATAAGGACGTGATCACCAATCTCAATTTCCTTTTAAGTAATTCTTCTTGAGTCGGCATATACTTTGTTCCTGTCCTAGATTTTCTCTTCATTTTCTTTAGCCATTTTTAAGGCATCTGCAAGTCGTATCAAGTGTGGGGTAATTTGTGGTACAAAATTTTCGGAATTAACTATTGCACGGAGATCATTTTGAATTTCTATTGGCGTGCTAAGCTCTCTTCCAAAAGTTAGAAAAGCTGCAGAATAATTTGTTATGTGTATTCATGGCGAAGCGAACTGCAGGCAAGTTGCGGTCCCATGAAGAGTGATCATAACCAACGCATATGGAAAGCTGCAGCTTAAAATCTCTATTCTTCCTTTCCACTGGATTAGCTTCAGGGTGGTAAACAGGGGTGAAAGTTTGTTCAATCTTCAGGCTATATGTGAGCTTTTGCATTACAGATGATATAAACTGAGCACCATTATCTGAATGAACTCTCCTCGGAATTCCATATCTTAAAAATATTTCGTTCAGCAATAAAATAGCGCAGTTTTCCGCTGAAGCTTCACGCAAAGCAAATAA
The DNA here is from genome assembly GCA_963513945.1 of Hydrotaea diabolus. Taxonomy (NCBI): domain Eukaryota; kingdom Metazoa; phylum Arthropoda; class Insecta; order Diptera; family Muscidae; genus Hydrotaea; species Hydrotaea diabolus. The sequence continues at coordinate 95,242,657 of OY740720.1, forward strand.
TTCTGTCCAACGACTACACAAATCTTCGACAATTAGAATCCATTGGTTTCCTTGAGGGGTAAGTGGCAATGGCCCAAAAAGATCGACAGCAATTATCTCGAAACGTTGATTGCTGGACACTGTCTGAAGTAATCCGGAGGGTTTCATGTTGGTGAGCTTGTATCGTTTACATTTAATGCACGATTTTACATATTGTGCAATTTCGGCTTTCATTTTTTGCCAGTAATAGTGAGAAGTTATCCGTTTAATAGTTCGTTCTATGCCATAATGACCTGAAGTTGGTTCATCGTGATGACTATGCAGAATATTGTTTCTCATTGACTTTGGAACCACTAATTGACCGTTTTCACTGTCTTCTTCAGAACAATATTTGTACAAAACTCCATCTAGCATAATGTAACCACGGTTTATGTGCCGCAGGACAATTTCGTCGTTGCTTTCAAAAGAATTTATAATATTTTTGATGTCTTCGTCTTCCAATTGCGCTTTTCTAAAATCTTCAGCTCCTCTTCTTGGAAAGTCGATTATTATTGTACAAATTTTACAACTAGTGTTATCATGATTTTCTACTGGACATGGTGGTCTTGATAGGGTATCTGCAAAAGCGTTTTTACGACCAGGAGTGTACCCGAAACTAATATTGTACATTTGAAGTTGTAATGCCCATCTAGCGAGTCGACCTGTAGGACTTTTAAGACTAAAAAGCCCTTTTAATGGTTGATGGTCTGTTAGTACTTGTACTTCAGAGCCTTCTATGTACCCTCGAAACTTTTGAACAGCCCAAACCACCGCTAATGCCTCACGCTCTGTCGTCGAGAAATTCCTCTCTGCAGGAAGTAGCAATCTGCTAGCGTATTCAATCGGGTGCTCATTACCTTTCTCCCCCTGGATCAAAACAGCTCCTAATGCATATTGGCTGGCATCTGTCATTTAATAAAAGGTAGGCTTTCGTCAACTTGTTTCAATTCGAAAGCTTTCTGCTCTCGTTCTGACCAAGTCCATTTTACGTTTTTTTAGTGAGATCTGACAATGGCTTAGACATATCTGCAAATGACGGTATAAAGCGCCTGTACCAAGAACAAGTTTGTAGAAATGACAGTACTTCCTTCTGATTTGTAGGTCTATTACGTTTTTGAATTGCTTCAGTTTTTTCAGGATCAACTTTAAGACCTTCAATCGTTAATATATGACCCAAGTACTTAACCTTTGGCATACAAGAATGACATTTTTCACGATTTAGGTGAAATCCGAAACTCTTTAACCTTTTGAACGTTTGTTTAAGGTCGGCAATATGAGAATGTAAGTCTGTAGAACATATAATTATATCATCAAGGTAAGCAAGGATGGTAACATTTGGAAGTCCTGCCCCGAAATTTATCTATCAGCCGTTGAAAGGTGGCTGGGGCATTTTTAAACCGAAGGGCATTCTATTGAAGACATATATTCCAAAAGGAGTAGTAAATGCAGTTTTGACCCTGTCTTTTTCAGCGATTTTAATCTGCCAGTATCCGGATCTCAAATCAAGTGTCGACAGATCATCAATCCTTGGCAGCGGATAAGTATCAGTAGTTGTAATGGCATTTAGACGTCGGTAGTCCACACACAATCTTATTTGGCTATATTTTTTGGGGATTAGCACAACCGGAAATGTCCAAGGGAATTATATTACGGCAATAATGTTCTTCTCCAACATATTATCAATCTCTCGTTTTAGTAAAATCTTCATTTTCGGCGAAATACGATAAGGTGATGTTGCAATCTTTATATAATGTTCTACTTGGGAAATCGGAACATCTATGTCCTCAAATGCGGTTTTTTCTTCCGTGAGTAGACACTCCAAGACTTCGTTCTCAGCATCATTTAAATGAACTGCTTCATCCGGCCGAATCTTAATTTCAAAAACGTTTAGTTCTATTGGCTCAAATATTTCATTACAGTAATCATCCATTTTTGATTTCTTCAAAGGGGAAACAATTCGGAACCACTTTCCATTTCAAAACCTTGAGGAAGCGAGTTTCCAAATACCTTATTTGTGAAACCCGGAGAATAATCATTGTTATTGGTGTTCGCATATTCGAAATTACTAAAGAATTTTTCCACGTCGTCTGTAAAATGCTGTTCTTTTTTTTAATGGATATATTTTTAATAAATGTCGCTTCTTGCATTTTGAACGAAAAGTTTTTATGTGGATCATCTTTGAAATGCCATGCACGCTGAGCCAAATCTAAAACGATTCCACATTCTTCTAGAAAATCAATACCAAGGCGAGTTCGATTTCCTTTGGCCTTTGGCAAACAAATAAACTTGATCCTTTTATATCTGCCTTCTATTATTTTACTAGCGGTAGTGGAGTATACTACTTCATTCCGAACAATACCGTCAGCTAGGACAATTTCCGCATAGATCTTTTCAAATTGTAACCCTTTTTGCCTTAGTTTCTCATATAGAAGATTACCAGCAACACTTGTTCGAGCCGCGGTATCAAAATATGCTTCACCGTGTAACGCGTTTACATTAATTTCCGTAACTGGAACTTTTCTTCCTGCTAAACTGGCATGCATGGAGTTGAAATCGAGTTTACCGGCACTGGTATTCTGTTTCTCCTTATTGCAAAACGGACAGTTTGACCGATAGAATCCCGCTGCACCACATCCGTAACAACTAAGTTTCGTCTCTTCATATTTCACATTTGAGTGTTTTTCTGCTTCCTGTTTCTTGAAGCAATTTTCCACCGTGTGATTTTTCTTTCTGCAATATGAACATTTAAGTGATCTTTTGTCAAAATTGTCCCCGCTTGATTTCCGTTCTACTCTTTCCTGCTTGTTTTCATTCGCCAGCATTTCTATTTCCCTGGCTTTATTCAGAAGCTCGTAGAAAGACGAAACGATATCTCTGGAGACTCGTTCTCTTATTTGCATATTTAGCTGCGAGTAAATCATGTCAATCATAGCCTTTTCAGATTGTTTTTCCGTCAATTGTGCAAACAAACGTCTCTTTCGGCAAACAAATGAATCTGTCGTTTCAAAAGCCCTTTGTCGCTCTTGGGCGATTTCGGCATATATGCGCCAGTCTGGTTTTTGGTGTTGCAAATGCATTCCTGAGGAGTTTTATTGCATCATCAAAAGATTTTGCTTCAGTTTTCACACCCTGCCACCAAGATGCTGCGTAACCCCGAAGAAGCAACGGAAAACTGATGAGAGCATGCCTATCGGATATATTTTCGGAGCTTTTGTAGACTAATATGGTCGCAATGAAGTCTTCCACGTTGCAGGAATTCCTTTCTCCACTAAATCTTGCGGTACATGTGCTGAAAGTGCTGTTTTTAGACTCCTGTCTTATTGCTAAGCCACCTACAATTTGTCTCAATGTTTCTTCCGATATATTTAAACTTATTGGGGTTTGCGTTTGACCAGTGAATTCATTTGACTGAGTGAGAACTGAGAACTGAGACATGACCATTTTCAGAAGAATTAATGTTTTGCTGTAGTATAGAATCTGAAGTCTGTACATGGTCAGATCGAGCTCTATTGTTTTCACCTGGAGGACTGTGAATAACAGAATCGATGTTGCGAGGACTTCGTCTCATTTCCACAAATCAAAATTAATTTTCCTTCCAAAATCTCAGAAAGCGTATTTTACAACAACAACAACAACAACACCGTCAATTACAACCACAACGTAATGTAAGTACACCAACAGCAATGATTATGTAGTCAACCGTATGGAGATTTGCACAAAGCTGGACTCCTTCCGAGTAGATTCGTTACCAAGTGTTGATGATATGATGAACTGAATCTTAGCTGGTTTAAGTTGGTTTTTGAGTTGGGTTTAATTAAGTTGGTTTTTTAGTTGATTTTTTATTTAGTTTTTTAGTTGGTATTTTTAGTTGATTTTTTATTTAGTCTTTTAGTTGGGCGCCACTTGTAGGAGTCGTGGGTATACCACTATACCTAACTTGCAATTCCCAGATGTTTTAATATTATTTTATTATAATATATGGATGTACCGATCCAGACGATAACGTCCAAGAACGTTTCTATCCAAGATTTATTGTAAGATGGTCAGAACAGACCGTAGAGTCCAATTGCGTTCACACTATTTATTATTTATTGTTTTATTGTATTTTTATGACAAAGGAAACAACCTTAGATCAGTTTGTATTTAAACCTTAATTGTCGGCGTTAACATCCAGAAAGAGATCGTTTTCGGGATTACATCGTCTTAAATACAAATTATGTCAATGTTACTGACAAATGTTAAAATAGGAGTAAAAAAGAAAAAAATATAAATCTATTGAGTTTAATGAGTGATAATCGATAATCAATCAATAATAACACGTGCGCAAGTAGAACAGCTCTTATTACATTTAAGTGTTAACTTAAGCAGAGAGCTATTTAGAAAGAGAACAGCCAAAGAGAGCAAGAGAACCGTTATTACTTATTGGACGACCAATTTCACTAATAGCAAAATCCATTAGCACTCAATTGATTTATGTTAAGAATTTAAGAGAGGGCATTATCACTCATTTGAATGATCAATAAAATATCACACTCGAAAAAAATGTATGGTAATTATGAAAAAATAGTAAATACAAAATATTACAATTATATTAAAAAGTTCAACTTACTACAACTTAACTAATAAAATAAAAGTTCGTAAAGATGTATCCGCTACAAAATTTAATAATGACATATGTCACATTTTACCGTCTTGAATTTTTATGTCTCTTCTATACAACAACCAGCCATTGACTACTGCTGTGTTGAGGCATCAGTATACTAGCGACAGGCTACTAAATTATGTGCTGCCTCAAATTTAAAACCATACGATCCACGACCTTTTTACATGAGCTCCTTTTCATTCATAAGGAAACAGTGATTCATTCGATTGCTTCGAATTGTTCCTGCTGCTAAAATGCCTTTTTTACCGCAATCATCAATTCTTGTGTTGGGGAACATTAGAAGCTAAGTGCAACACAATATCTGATGAGATCCCTAATCCAAAAGATAGGCACGTTCCTTTTCCTACATAGAGAGCAAAAGCGTATACTATACCTGAAACTCCAGCTCTTGTGAACATTTCAAAACCCCACTTATTGGGCTTCATTGGTAGATATTGTAATAGATTGTGACGTCCTTTATATTTTATTCCTCTTGGTCAATTTTGTTACACTTCTCTTTCATTTTATCCAGTAATGGACGTATTTTTATACAATTTGTCGTTATTAGTTGATCCACGTTCCGGTTGTTGAGTACTATTAAGTATGTGAAAAGCTTCTTTGATTTTCTCAAAGCGTACTCTTGATAAAGAATCTGCAACAGCTGATAATCTTTAGCATCTTTTTCATTCGTAAATTTGAAACTTGTATTACGTCTTAATAGAGAAGTACACCAAAGGATCGTCTGATCTCAAATGGTAAACAATTTAGCACTACGCCTTTCGTTTGCATCGAATATAGATTTGTTTCTTTGCAAATCTTGTTTATAATTTCATCATCGAAGCGCTCAGTGAAATATTTTACTATATCTTTGACTCATTGACTAACTGTTTCTTCTTCTCAAATAGTATCGCAAATGGGTCGGCTCGTGTTGCTCCATCTCAAACCCCCAGATTAATTTTTTCTTCTGTCCCTTAGTAACACTTACCTGATCAATTGTTTCTTCAATGACTCTCTCCAAACTGGAATCTTCTTCATCTTCAGAATTATTCCAGTCGAAATCGACCATTTGTTTCATTTCTGATTCTGTGAGACCTTTTGGAAGTATTTAAAAAAAAAACAAGGCAAAAGTTATTGCTACTATGGACAAATGTTGCCTATAAGTAACATTGTGTTTATGAAATTCCAGAAATAACAATAAAAGTTTTTTTATGTTTTGCAAACTTTATCTTATTTTCTTACCTGTTATTTAAAAAAAAATCATTTTTATAAAAAATTCTTTCGTATTTAGTTTTAATTTGAATTTTGGTACCACTTTTTTCAATTTGTTTTCACACCACTTCAACTAGCTTACAAATTAAAACAATTGTGTGAAGAAAAATTGAAAAGTATGGTTTACAACAGTAGTTCTCATTAGTTTGGGGAGAGCCTGGCCATATAGGGTTCGGTTTTACTTTCAACAATTGCAGCAAGGCTTTCTGAAGAGGGTTGTCACTAACCCGAAATCATGATAAAAGTAATGTGCAGCCACGAAAATCAATGTAACTTTGCCATTTTGTTAAAAACTTGTCTTCTATTTAAATATAAAATCAAGAGGTCTTGAGCCGGTTTAATCCCTGTTCAATGTGTAAAAGCGACAGACCGAAATAAAACAAACGAGCTAAACATACGTACATGCACGGCACGGCACACAAGTTGACATAGTCAACTAAACTCTTTTTACAACACACACACGTGTTGTAAAGAAATCTATTGATGGCTCTCGATGTGGAGTCTCTTTAGAGGTGGCAAGAGTGAGTTGTATTTTCGTGGACAATTGTATGAAGAAAACTTGAAAAGTAAGGTTTACAACAGTAGTTCTCACTCGTTTGGGGAGAGCCTGGCCTTATAGAGTTCGGTTTTACTTTCAACAATTGCAGCAAGTCTTTCTGAAGAGGGTTGTCACGGACCCGAAATCATGATAAAAGTAGTGTGCATCCACGAAAATCAATGTCACTTTGCCATTTTGTTAAAAACGTGTCTTCTATTTTAATATAGAAGCAAGAGGTCTTGAGCCGGTTTAATCCCTGTTCAACTTGTTAAGCCTTTAAAATTTTCACTTCGTAATCGAATAGCCATACATATTAATTTCACTTGAAAAAAACCGTTAGCAAAAATTACAAAAACTATAGGAACTATGGCCAAGAATATACAGTGTTGCCTATAAGCAACATTTGACATCAAAGGGTTAAGGTATTATTGAAGTGATACAAGTCATAGAGTGCTAGAACAAGAAAATTTTAATGTAAAATCTGCGGTCAACGTTTTATATAACAAAAAAGTTATCCAATCAATGTATAATGCTGAACTCGAAACCGATTCGCGCAAACTTAAGAAAAATGAAGTTCGCCCAATATACAAACCCCCTAGTATTTGTTATGTAGGAGAATAAGTTTTGAAGAACAGCATAAAATAAATGACCCAGTTATGTGCCAAAATTGAAAAGAGTTCGGACACTAAAACGTATTTTACATTGTCAACTGTTTGCGTTGTATGTTGAGATCTAAAGTCAAATCGCAGGAGTAAAAAAATGTGGCAACTGCAGGGAACAGCAAACTACAGAGGTTATAGGTTTACAAAGAACTCAAAAATAACGTAGAAGAGAAGCGTAAATTTATTTCTAAACGAAATACGCCCAGCCTTTAATTGGCAGTTTAAAGCCCATTTTCTTCTATCAAGGGAAACATACGATAATGCTCTAAAGGCGCATACACCTAATGACCCTGCGCAACAATTTAAGAACGCTGAATCAATGATTCAACAGCTTGTATAGAACATGAACATGTCTACTATGCAATCAATGATGTAAGACTTCATGCGTAACCAAAATCATATAACTCAAGTTCTACTTAGCAAAAAATAGGCCTCTTAAAATATGCACATGGAACGCAAGCGATGTGAACCAGCATAGACACGAACTAACAGATTACATATAACGTCGAAATATTGATGTAATGTTATTATCGGAAACGTATCTTACAGACAAATACAATTTTCGGATACCTACTTTTAGACTATATTGCACACTCCAACCCGGCGGTAAGGCTACTGGTAAACAAATACAAATGAAACATGAATTAGCAATTTGGTGACTATAATGCCAATCATTCGCACTTGGGATCCCGTCTTTCAAACCCTAGCGGAAACCAGCAGTACAAATGCCTAATGCGCAGAAAAATAATTGGACTTTTTAGCGTCAGGTCGACCAATACTGTCCTTCATACCTTAACAAGAAACCCGACATAATAGATTTTGTTAAAAAAGAGGATTTAGCAAATCGAACAGATTTGATTGTACTTTCCACGGTACATTTCTTCTCCATGAGAATTCTGTATCTGGATATACGGTGTCCAGCTATGGGGAAAAGCAAGTTCATGCAATCTAGACAAGATCTAGAGAGTCCAATCGAAAAAATTGCGGTTGATCACTTTACCATTGTCACTGGTACTATTTATTCCAATACCCAATTCTACGTCACGAGGTTTTTCAAAACGCGGTTCAAATGCTCTCATAAGTAATCCATACAGCAGTCAAAACACAAAACGTAAATATTTGGCTATAGAGACCTCAACCACTATTTCACAAGGTTTAAACCATATTTGGTTTAAAATTCACACTTCGGTCAACGCTCAAAGGCCTAGTGGTACGTACAATAGAGCTCATAAGATTAAAATCGACTCTAACAATCTATAGTTACCATTTATATAAGTATAAAACGAGGCTTCTACACTTTACACATCTAGAAGAGTTCTTCACTCTACAATCAAAAATATTGAACTAATACTGTTAACATTCCACTGTGACGAAATTAATGCAAATTCTGCCAAAAAAAAAAACAAGGACAGACAAGACACAGCATAGCACGGAAATCCATGTAGCATATACAATAATACCAAATAGAGTAGCTCAGACCAATATTTAATTCCATTTAATATCAATAATGACATAGAATCGTTAGTATATAAACTCGTTAGAATTAGCCCAAGTAAATCTCCAGAATGTTGTGCATAGAATATGGGATTTGGTTTCTATAAAAATTATATTGAAAACGTTCTAAGTAAGTGCAATACGCCGCTTACTTCTGATTCAATGCATCACAAAGCTTTTGTAATTAATGTTTTATTTCATTGCTATGCTAAAATTTTTTATAATCCCAAAATTCAGTATAATTATAAAAATTGTTATTTTCTTGTAAGATTTTTTTAGATAACATTGATTGGAAAATGATTTTTGAAGCTAGTGATTTGTCTGAGATTTACTCCAATTTTAAATAAGTTGTAAATTATGCTATTCAAAATTTTGTTTTATTGAAAAAACAATACATCATATTAAGTTGCATTGGTCCAACAAAAGACATACATTTGAAAAATATTACAACGAAAGCACATAACAAAAATACAAAAACACGAACTTAACTACTGGTAAGGATTTATTTGTTTGAAGAAGCAAAGAGAATTATATCTAAAATATTGATGGTAATCCGAGCATGGAGCATGAAAGAAAAACCATTAATGACACAAAGTCTATTTGTAAAGCTTTAATTTTTTTATTTTCAGTTTATAACTTTAACACTTATTTTAATAAAATATATTTGACATTGATATTCGTGAGGTATTTCATCCAAGAGGGCTGGTTACAATAAACTTCCGGTGTTATTTATTTGATTTTTTTTAAACACAGTTTTTATTTATAATAATCAAACGCTGGAAAAGAAACCCCTGAAGCAAAAAAGTTTATTGCTTTATATGTAATATTCCCTTATGATGCTTATTGTTTCCCCAATTCTAAATAGAATATCCCCGGAAATTTTTTTATCTGTTCCCTTATTCTAAACGAACTTCTAAAATGGGAAAAAAAATCCCGGAAAAAAGGAGGTATTATGAAAATCAAAAAAACGGGAGAATGTAATACAAATTCATTCCCGCGACTGCCAGTTCTACGTACCGGATTGACCCGAAACTCTTCGGCCAGGGGCAGTCACCTCACCAATATATGTTTTTTGTTCGTCGATTTTTTCGTCGTGGGAGCAGCACTTCCCGGAATGCCTGCTCCGAATACTACTGCTCCGAGCCGGGATCGAACAAAACCCCGGACCTTGGATCTGCTCGGTTTGTGCTACGTCTGTTTGGTGTAATCGTTGCATGGAGTGGGTGCACTTCAGGAGCTGTTCAGGTCTAAACCACATCAGTGAGTATATCAAAGCAGACTTTGTTGCCACATGCTGTATAAACGAAGTTATCAGTGGGTCTCTGGATTTGGTGTTATCATCGCCGTCTACATTTTCGTCGTCGTCGTCATCATCATCCAACTACGAGACTCCCCCGCAGTCGCCCTCGCAACAGCATCAACATATACAGCATCTTACACCACAGAATGCTGTTGCCACTCCTGACAGTGCATCAATTTTGCAATTTATTTGCAATGGCCTACGCAACAAAATCAGCGAGGTAATAGAATTTATGAGCCAGAGAAACATTATGGTCGCTACGATCCTACGTAAGGATCGCACCAGAAGTGGAGGTGGGGGACTTGCTTTCCTGTTACACCATTCTGTGGAGTACAGACCTATTTCGCCTGAGCTTGACTCTAGAGTCCGATACATGGAATGTATGGGGGTAGCAGTCTAGTCTGGAACTGCCGAAATAGAGCTGTACAACGTATACATCCCGCCGGTTGGTAGCTGTGCCCCGCGTTATCTGCTTGACATTAGCAATCTGCTACAAGACAATAACCGCTTGGTCCTATTAGATTTTAATGCTCACCACGAACTGTGGCATTCTCTCCTAGACAAAGACCAGAGGGGCATAGCTGTGGCAGAGCAAATTGATAGCTCTACGTTCTGCACAGTAAATGACGACGCCCCCACGCGATTATGGGCGATTGCCATAGCTCGCCAGACATTATTATGGCATCGCCTGTCCTGATCAACGACGTCACCTGGCAACCCGTCATCTCACTAGGATCGGACTACCTTCCCATAATTATCTCCATAAATAGACCACCCGATTTCATAACATCTGAACGCCGTACGTTTTTCAATCAAAAAAGGCTGATTGGGAGGCCTTCAGAGAAGCCACCAACCGCAGCTTTAATAATCTAGCTATTCCGTCGGATATTCGGGTAGCCGAGAAAAAGTTCCGGGCCATCATTAACGCAGATGCCGCTGGCCATATCCCTGCTGGTCGAATACCCGAAGTATGACCAAACTTCCCAGCAGAGGCAGCCGGACTCGCAGACAAGCGTGATGACATTCGTCGCTCCAACTCTACTGACCCTAGAATTAGGGATCTCAACTCCGGGATCAGTAGATTGGTCAATGAATATAAACGGAACAAATGGCTAGACCACTTAAAGCAGTGCAACTTGAGTTCCGGAATTACCGTCAGCTAGGACAATTTCCGCATAGATCTTTTCAAATTGTAACCCTTTTTGCCTTAGTTTCTCATATAGAAGATTACCAGCAACACTTGTTCGAGCCGCGGTATCAAAATATGCTTCACCGTGTAACGCGTTTACATTAATTTCCGTAACTGGAACTTTTCTTCCTGCTAAACTGGCATGCATGGAGTTGAAATCGAGTTTACCGGCACTGGTATTCTGTTTCTCCTTATTGCAAAACGGACAGTTTGACCGATAGAATCCCGCTGCACCACATCCGTAACAACTAAGTTTCGTCTCTTCATATTTCACATTTGAGTGTTTTTCTGCTTCCTGTTTCTTGAAGCAATTTTCCACCGTGTGATTTTTCTTTCTGCAATATGAACATTTAAGTGATCTTTTGTCAAAATTGTCCCCGCTTGATTTCCGTTCTACTCTTTCCTGCTTTTTTTCATTCGCCAGCATTTCTATTTCCCTGGCTTTATTCAGAAGCTCGTAGAAAGACGAAACGATATCTCTGGAGACTCGTTCTCTTATTTGCATATTTAGCTGCGAGTAAATCATGTCAATCATAGCCTTTTCAGATTGTTTTTCCGTCAATTGTGCAAACAAACGTCTCTTTCGGCAAACAAATGAATCTGTCGTTTCAAAAGCCTTTTGTCGCTCTTGGGCGATTTCGGCATATATGCGCCAGTCTGGTTTTTGGTGTTGCAAATGCATTCCTGAGGAGTTTTATTGCATCATCAAAAGATTTTGCTTCAGTTTTCACACCCTGCCACCAAGATGCTGCGTAACCCCGAAGAAGCAACGGAAAACTGATGAGAGCATGCCTATCGGATATATTTTCGGAGCTTTTGTAGACTAATATGGTCGCAATGAAGTCTTCCACGTTGCAGGAATTCCTTTCTCCACTAAATCTTGCGGTACATGTGCTGAAAGTGCTGTTTTTAGACTCCTGTCTTATTGCTAAGCCACCTACAATTTGTCTCAATGTTTCTTCCGATATATTTAAACTTATTGGGGTTTGCGTTTGACCAGTGAATTCATTTGACTGAGTGAGAACTGAGACATGACCATTTTCAGAAGAATTAATGTTTTGCTGTAGTATAGAATCTGAAGTCTGTACATGGTCAGATCGAGCTCTATTGTTTTCACCTGGAGGACTGTGAATAACAGAATCGATGTTGCGAGGACTTCGTCTCATTTCCACAAATCAAAATTAATTTTCCTTCCAAAATCTCAGAAAGCGTATTTTACAACAACAACAACAACAACACCGTCAATTACAACCACAACGTAATGTAAGTACACCAACAGCAATGATTATGTAGTCAACCGTATGGAGATTTGCACAAAGCTGGACTCCTTCCGAGTAGATTCGTTACCAAGTGTTGATGATATGATGAACTGAATCTTAGCTGGTTTAAGTTGGTTTTTGAGTTGGGTTTAATTAAGTTGGTTTTTTAGTTGATTTTTTATTTAGTTTTTTAGTTGATTTTTTATTTAGTCTTTTAGTTGGGCGCCACTTGTAGGAGTCGTGGGTATACCACTATACCTAACTTGCAATTCCCAGATGTTTTAATATTATTTTATTATAATATATGGATGTACCGATCCAGACGATAACGTCCAAGAACGTTTCTATCCAAGATTTATTGTAAGATGGTCAGAACAGACCGTAGAGTCCAATTGCGTTCACACTATTTATTCTTTATTGTTTTATTGTATTTTTATGACAAAGGAAACAACCTTAGATCAGTTTGTATTTAAACCTTAATTGTCGGCGTTAACATCCAGAAAGAGATCGTTTTCGGGATTACATCGTCTTAAATACAAATTATGTCAATGTTACTGACAAATGTTAAAATAGGAGTAAAAAAGAAAAAAATATAAATCTATTGAGTTTAATGAGTGATAATCGATAATCAATCAATAATAACACGTGCGCAAGTAGAACAGCTCTTATTACATTTAAGTGTTAACTTAAGCAGAGAGCTATTTAGAAAGAGAACAGCCAAAGAGAGCAAGAGAACCGTTATTACTTATTGGACGACCAATTTCACTAATAGCAAAATCCATTAGCACTCAATTGATTTATGTTAAGAATTTAAGAGAGGACATTATCACTCATTTGAATGATCAATAAAATATCACACTCGAAAAAAATGTATGGTAATTATGAAAAAATAGTAAATACAAAATATTACAATTATATTAAAAAGTTCAACTTACTACAACTTAACTAATAAAATAAAAGTTCGTAAAGATGTATCCGCTACAAAATTTAATAATGACATATGTCACATTTTACCGTCTTGAATTTTTATGTCTCTTCTATACAACAACCAGCCATTGACTACTGCTGTGTTGAGGCATCAGTATACTAGCGACAGGCTACTAAATTATGTGCTGCCTCAAATTTAAAACCATACGATCCACGACCTTTTTACATGAGCTCCTTTTCATTCATAAGGGAACAGTGATTCATTCGATTGCTTCGAATTGTTCCTGCTGCTAAAATGCCTTTTTTACCGCAATCATCAATTCTTGTGTTGGGGAACATTAGAAGCTAAGTGCAACACAATATCTGATGAGATCCCTAATCCAAAAGTACTATTAAGTATGTGAAAAGCTTCTTTGATTTTCTCAAAGCGTACTCTTGCTAAAAAATCTGCAACAGCTGATAATCTTTGGCATCTTTTTCATTCGTAAATTTGAAACTTGTATTACGTCTTAATAGAGAAGTACACCAAAGGATCGTCTGATCTCAAATGGTAAACAATTTAGCACTACGCCTTTCGTTTGCATCGAATATAGATTTGTTTCTTTGCAAATCTTGTTTATAATTTCATCATCGAAGCGCTCAGTGAAATATTTTACTATATCTTTGACTCATTGACTAACTGTTTCTTCTTCTCAAATAGTATCGCAAATGGGTCGGCTCGTGTTGCTCCATCTCAAACCCCCAGATTAATTTTTTCTTCTGTCCTTTAGTAACACTTACCTGATCAATTGTTTCTTCAATGACTCTCTCCAAACTGGAATCTTCTTCATCTTCAGAATTATTCCAGTCGAAATCGACCATTTGTTTCATTTCTGATTCTGTGAGACCTTTTGGAAGTATTTAAAAAAAAAACAAGGCAAAAGTTATTGCTACTATGGACAAATGTTGCCTATAAGTAACATTGTGTTTATGAAATTCCAGAAATAACAATAAAAGTTTTTTTATGTTTTGCAAACTTCATCTTATTTTCTTACCTGTTATTTAAAAAAAAATCATTTTTATAAAAAATTCTTTCGTATTTAGTTTTAATTTGAATTTTGGTACCACTTTTTTCAATTTGTTTTCACACCACTTCAACTAGCTTACAAATTAAAACAATTGTGTGAAGAAAAATTGAAAAGTACGGTTTACAACAGTAGTTCTCATTAGTTTGGGGAGAGCCTGGCCATATAGGGTTCGGTTTTACTTTCAACAATTGCAGCAAGGCTTTCTGAAGAGGGTTGTCACTAACCCGAAATCATGATAAAAGTAATGTGCAGCCACGAAAATCAATGTAACTTTGCCATTTTGTTAAAAACTTGTCTTCTATTTAAATATAAAATCAAGAGGTCTTGAGCCGGTTTAATCCCTGTTCAATGTGTAAAAGCGACAGACCGAAATAAAACAAACGAGCTAAACATACGTACATGCACGGCACGGCACACAAGTTGACATAGTCAACTAAACTCTTTTTACAACACACACACGTGTTGTAAAGAAATCTATTGATGGCTCTCGATGTGGAGTCTCTTTAGAGGTGGCAAGAGTGAGTTGTATTTTCGTGGACAATTGTATGAAGAAAACTTGAAAAGTAAGGTTTACAACAGTAGTTCTCACTCGTTTGGGGAGAGCCTGGCCTTATAGAGTTCGGTTTTACTTTCAACAATTGCAGCAAGTCTTTCTGAAGAGGGTTGTCACGGACCCGAAATCATGATAAAAGTAGTGTGCAGCCACGAAAATCAATGTCACTTTGCCATTTTGTTAAAAACGTGTCTTCTATTTTAATATAGAAGCAAGAGGTCTTGAGCCGGTTTAATCCCTGTTCAACTTGTTAAGCCTTTAAAATTTTCACTTCGTAATCGAATAGCCATACATATTAATTTCACTTGAAAAAAACCGTTAGCAAAAATTACAAAAACTATAGGAACTATGGCCAAGAATATACAGTGTTGCCTATAAGCAACATTTGACATCAAAGGGTTAAGGTATTATTGAAGTGATACAAGTCATAGAGTGCTAGAACAAGAAAATTTTAATGTAAAATCTGCGGTCAACGTTTTATATAACAAAAAAGTTATCCAATCAATGTATAATGCTGAACTCGAAACCGATTCGCGCAAACTTAAGAAAAATTAAGTTCGCCCAATATACAAACCCCCTAGTATTTGTTATGTAGGAGAATAAGTTTTGAAGAACAGCATAAAATAAATGACCCAGTTATGTGCCAAAATTGAAAAGAGTTCGGACACTAAAACGTATTTTACATTGCCAACTGTTTGCGTTGTATGTTGAGATCTAAAGTCAAATCGCAGGAGTAAAAAAATGTGGCAACTGCAGGGAACAGCAAACTACAGAGGTTATAGGTTTACAAAGAACTCAAAAATAACGTAGAAGAGAAGCGTAAATTTATTTCTAAACGAAATACGCCCAGCCTTTAATTGGCAGTTTAAAGCCCATTTTCTTCTATCAAGGGAAACATACGATAATGCTCTAAAGGCGCATACACCTAATGACCCTGCGCAACAATTTAAGAACGCTGAATCAATGATTCAACAGCTTGTATAGAACATGAACATGTCTACTATGCAATCAATGATGTAAGACTTCATGCGTAACCAAAATCATATAACTCAAGTTCTACTTAGCAAAAAATAGGCCTCTTAAAATATGCACATGGAACGCAAGCGATGTGAACCAGCATAGACACGAACTAACAAATTACATATAACGTCGAAATATTGATGTAATGTTATTATCGGAAACGTATCTTACAGACAAATACAATTTTCGGATACCTACTTTTAGACTATATTGCACACTCCAACCCGGCGGTAAGGCTACTGGTAAACAAATACAAATGAAACATGAATTAGCAATTTGGTGACTATAATGCCAATCATTCGCACTTGGGATCCCGTCTTTCAAACCCTAGCGGAAACCAGCAGTACAAATGCCTAATGCGCAGAAAAAATAATTGGACTTTTTAGCGTCAGGTCGACCAATACTGTCCTTCATACCTTAACAAGAAACCCGACATAATAGATTTTGTTAAAAAAGAGGATTTAGCAAATCGAACAGATTTGATTGTACTTTCCACGGTACATTTCTTCTCCATGAGAATTCTGTATCTGGATATACGGTGTCCAGCTATGGGGAAAAGCAAGTTCATGCAATCTAGACAAGATCTAGAGAGTCCAATCGAAAAAATTGCGGTTGATCACTTTACCATTGTCACTGGTACTATTTATTCCAATACCCAATTCTACGTCACGAGGTTTTTCAAAACGCGGTTCAAATGCTCTCATAAGTAATCCATACAGCAGTCAAAACACAAAACGTAAATATTTGGCTATAGAGACCTCAACCACTATTTCACAAGGTTTAAACCATATTTGGTTTAAAATTCACACTTCGGTCAACGCTCAAAGGCCTAGTGGTACGTACAATAGAGCTCATAAGATTAAAATCGACTCTAACAATCTATAGTTACCATTTATATAAGTATAAAACGAGGCTTCTACACTTTACACATCTAGAAGAGTTCTTCACTCTACAATCAAAAATATTGAACTAATACTGTTAACATTCCACTGTGACGAAATTAATGCAAATTCTGCCAAAAAAAAAAACAAGGACAGACAAGACACAGCATAGCACGGAAATCCATGTAGCATATACAATAATACCAAATAGAGTAGCTCAGACCAATATTTAATTCCATTTAATATCAATAATGACATAGAATCGTTAGTATATAAACTCGTTAGAATTAGCCCAAGTAAATCTCCAGAATGTTGTGCATAGAATATGGGATTTGGTTTCTATAAAAATTATATTGAAAACGTTCTAAGTAAGTGCAATACGCCGCTTACTTCTGATTCAATGCATCACAAAGCTTTTGTAATTAATGTTTTATTTCATTGCTATGCTAAAATTTTTTATAATCCCAAAATTCAGTATAATTATAAAAATTGTTATTTTCTTGTAAGATTTTTTTAGATAACATTGATTGGAAAATGATTTTTGAAGCTAGTGATTTGTCTGAGATTTACTCCAATTTTAAATAAGTTGTAAATTATGCTATTCAAAATTTTGTTTTATTGACAAAACAATACATCATATTAAGTTGCATTGGTCCAACAAAAGACATACATTTGAAAAATCTTACAACGAAAGCACATAACAAAAATACAAAAAAACGAACTTAACTACTGGTAAGGATTTATTTGTTTGAAGAAGCAAAGAGAATTATATCTAAAATATTGATGGTAATCCGAGCATGGAGCATGAAAGAAAAACCATTAATGACACAAAGTCTATTTGTAAAGCTTTAATTTTTTTATTTTCAGTTTATAACTTTAACACTTATTTTAATAAAATATATTTGACATTGATATTCGTGAGGTATTTCATCCAAGAGGGCTGGTTACAATAAACTTCCGGTGTTATTTATTTGATTTTTTTTAAACACAGTTTTTATTTATAATAATCAAACGCTGGAAAAGAAACCCCTGAAGCAAAAAAGTTTATTGCTTTATATGTAATATTCCCTTATGATGCTTATTGTTTCCCCAATTCTAAATAGAATATCCCCGGAAATTTTTTTATCTGTTCCTGTTTGAGCAAGGGCTTTTGTTGTTGTTGTTGTCACTGGTTCTTTTTCTTTTCTTACTGTTTCTTTTTGTTTAGTTTCTATTTTTTGTTTAGTTAAAAGTGTGTTATTTTTTTTTGTGTGTTTAAATTCAATGTGTTGTTTTATTTTGTTCACTTAAATGTAAGTATATATGTACAATGTGTGTTTTATTTAATGTTGAAAATTCAATGTTTAATTTAATGTTTAGTTTCAAAATGTTTCTTTTGTTCACAGTGCTTTTTTTATACAATAATTGTTTGTAACAATGTTTAGTGTTCACAAAATTTGTTTTTAATTTAAATGTATTTTAATGTTCTATGTTATGTATATGTTCACATTATTTAGTTTTAGGTTTAATATGTGTTTGGTTAAAAAAAAACGATTTTACTTCACTTTGTCACGGGGGGAAAGAAATCAAACGCACGATTTGAATTCCAGTTTACAATTAAACTAATCTTCGCTTTGTGTGAGCCTATGAGCCGTTTTAGAACACACGCATAGGCTCGCCACAAAGCGACATTGACAATAACAAAACAAAAGGACAAGGGAGAATGTGCGAAAATATGAAAAAGGGCTTGTGTACACAACGGTGTCAATGTACTTGACTTTATTATTCATTTCGTTTATGCACACAAGCCATCGCACATTCTCAATAGAAACAGTGCTGCTACAAATTGTAGCACTGTTTCAACATTCTGCCCCCCATGACTCGGTGATTACATACAAACTAAATACACTTAACAATTAAAAGGATTTCGGGCTGGGCCAGTAAACACATAGCCCAGATGTGTTTTATAGGCTTGGACTCTGCCAAGCCCTGTGGTGATGGCTCCCTCTTGTAGGATCACGGGGTAACCGTCTGCGCCGAATTCCAAGTCTATGGGAGTGTTGCTTCTAGGGTCTATATCGGCACACGTGTCTGGAGAGAAGTTTGATGTCGGGTCCTCAATAAGTGGGTCGCAGTAGGGTTGTCGTGGCAATTCGTCGGTGATAAGCGCCTTCACCTTCAGCACCCATGTGCTCCGCATTTGCCGTGCCATCACCTTGAAGGAGGCAAACCGCTGATTTTGAAAGCGGAAGGACGGCAGGTTGAGGCGCCTATATGTTGCTGTTGCGATTCGAGACACCGTCGACGAAGAGTTGAGAATACCCCTCACTGAAGCCCAAGAGTCGAAATCATCTTCTGCCACACGAACCGTCACCGTTGGCACAAATACAACGGACCTTTGGACGACTGGCTCAGCGGCAGTGGCATCAAATATCGACCGTGTCAGCTGTGGGGCGCCGTGCAAAGACGTGTGGTGACGGTGGTCGCATCTCCGACAGCTCTCCAGTACCGGGCAGTCAGGCGCTAAGTGGCTCCGAGCCAGGCAATTGCGGCAGTACCCCCGTCGGTCAACCGCTTCGTACCGTGTCTTCGGCGACATCTCTCGGAAACGCCGACAAGACTTCAAGGCGTGGTCCTCTTGACAAAGACCACAGGAGTACTGCCAGCCGCCTGGGCGCTCGCGTCGGCTTCGGTGACGATCTAGGCGGTCATCAGAGCGTTCACGTATCGGTAGGTAGCCGGCCATCTCTAGAGGAAGATACAAAAACAAGTTATTGAAGTTTTGGATAATGGATGGGGTCAAAAAGCCTAGTCAGTCAGAAAACAGCTTGATGACTTTAGTAATAGGACGTCCGATTGTGCCGTTGGTAGTCACTATGTCCACAACCCTGATATTGTTGTCTGTGCCGGGGTGAGTTCCGACAATCCGACCCATCTTCCACTCGTTGGGAGACAACTTTTCGTCCTTAATGACGACAAGATCGTTAATTTTAATGTTATCTTGTTGATACTTCCATTTGTATCTACGATGCAGCTCTTTTATATATTCAGACTTCCATCGTTGGCAAAAATTTTGTGAGATCATTTTTAATCTTTTCCATCTGTTGGCTAGGGTTAGATTATCTTCGGAAATATCAGGCTCAGCTGGAGCAAGAATCGAAGTACCGATGAGAAAATGTCCTGGTGTCAAAGGGGATAAATCTGATGGGTCATCGCTGGCAGGGCTTAAAGGTCTAGAATTGAGGCAGGCCTCTATACGAGCTAATATTGTTGTGAGTTCTTCGAAGGTAAAGTTCATTTGCGGAATCAGCTTGCGCAGATGAGTTTTAAAAGACTTAACTCCCGCCTCCCATAGGCCACCCATATGAGGAGCTCCAGGAGGTATGAATTTCCATTCAAGGTTCTGGTAAATATTCTGCTGGATGGTACGAGTCTGAAAGGATTTTATGAACGCAATCCGATCCTTACGCATCATTTCCGCTGCACCTACAAAGTTTGTACCATTATCAGAATAGATTCTCGCAGGGCATCCCCGTCTTCCTACAAATCTGGAAAACACGGCCAAAAATGATTGTGTCGATAAATCGCTCGTTGCTTCTAAGTGGACAGCCTTTGTCGCAAAGCACACGAATATGCAGACATAACCTTTGGTGATTAGACAAGCGCGTCCCGTGAAATTTCTGATGGGAAAGGGTCCAGCAAAATCAACGCCTGTGTTTTTAAAGGGTCGGGTCAGCATTGTGCGCTCAGGAGGAAGTGAGGCCATAATCTGAGTTTGAGTATGTTTTTTGTATAGTATACATGTTCGGCAATTGTGAATAACTTTTTTGACTAGAGACTTCAACCTGAAGATCCAAAACTCCGACCTTAGCACACGAACCATGAGTTGATTTCCGCCGTGAATCGTAATTTTGTGGACAAATTCCGTTAATAACTGTGATAGGCGAGCGTCATAAGGCAAAATAATTGGATGTCTTTCATTATAAGATAAGGCAGGTGATTGTGCAAGGCGTCCATTGGCTCTGATAACACCTTTTTGGTCTAAAAAAGGATTAAGAGTTAGGAGGCAGCTGCTTGGCGAAATGCGATTCTTTTGAAGTAAAGAGCTATACTCAGCTTGAAAATGATGTTTTTGTGTTAGAACAAGGAGTCGTATCTTAACATCTTGGATCTCTACCGCTGTAATTTCCTTGGATGAAATTCTCAGGTGAGTCCTATTTGCGCCGGTATTTCGCCATAATCTGAGGACATATGCCAATACTTTGTAGGCTCGAGATAAGGAGGAAAATCTTGCCAAAGGGTCTTCAAATGTGGTTGTAGCAAGAACTTTGACCGGTTTTGACTCCAGATTTGTGTCTTCCAAACTTTCGTATCTAGGCCATCGATCTTTTGGATATTTCAGCCATGGGGGCCCCTGCCACCATAGACGATGAGATATTAGATCATCTGGAGAGCAGCCTCGGCTGGCGATGTCAGCAGGGTTACATTCGGAATCTACGTGTCTCCAGTTTTCATTTCCAACATTTTCCAAAATAGTAGACGTTCTGTTGCCGACGAAAATGCTCCATGAACAGGGTGGTTTTGTAAGCCAGGCCTGCTGCATAATCAGCTTAGCCACTACAATCACTGGAGCCAGCCATCCGCAAGGGTCGAAAAACTTGGCTATGGTCGATAGAACTTCTCTTTTGGTACACGATTGTTTTTCTTCGATAAGTGGCGAGGTAAAAGTGAAGCAGTCAGCTGATATATGCCATCTGATCCCCAAAGTCTTCGTTGAGGATCCTTCCGAAATATCCAACCAATTGACGGGTAAAATTTGTTCTGGAGGCAGGTCTTCAATCACCAAAGGATTATTCGAGCTCCATTTCCTAAGTTCGAAACCTGCTGAGTCCAGGGCTGAAATTAATTCCCTTCGGTAATTTACAGCTTCTTCTATGGTATGGCCGCCTGCTAGGACATCATCAACGTATAAATTTTGTCGTATTATTTGCGAGGCTAAAGGGTATTTGTCTTTCACATCTTCCGCAAGTTGAAGAAGTGTCCGAATGGCGAGGAATGGGGCGCAATTAACTCCAAATGTGACAGTTAGAAGCTCAAAATCTTCCACTGGATCTTTTGGCGACTTTCGAAACAGAATTCTCTGATATCTGGCTTGGCTAGGGTCTAACAATATTTGGCGGTACATTTTAGTTACATCGGCATTGAACGCGTACTTAAAAAACCTCCACTTCAGTATCTGCAAAACGAGATCTTGTTGGAGAATTGGTCCAGGATGTAAAATGTCGTTCAAGCTTTTTTTGTTTGAGGTGGGGCTGGATGCATTAAACACGACTCTAAGTTTTGTGGTCACTCGATCTGGTTTAATCACGGCGTGATGTGGTAAGTAGTAATGAGGGTATTCATTTACTTCCGACGGCGAAATTTTCCTCATGTGACCTAGTTCAAGGTATTCCAGAATGGACTGATCATATTGCTCCTTAATTTCCGGTGTCCTAAGAAGTTTCTTTTCCATTCTATTGAATTGTGCCATGGCGATATTTCTCGACGTACCCAGTTCTTCACAAGTTTTGAACGGCAGAGTGACGACGTATCTTCCAGAATCATGGCGACGAGTTGTAGCGCTAAAGTTATCCTCGCAGTACGTGTCTTCTTCTGACCTCAAAATCTTTTTTGGGGTCTCCTCCACCTCCCAAAAACGTGTTAGAATTTTTTCGATTGACACTGTACTGCACAGTGAAATTTGATTTTTATTTTCTATTTGTTGATTGACGGGTCCGCCAATCACCCAGCCAAAAACTGTTTTTTGTGCCATAAAAGATCCAACTAATTGCGTCGGAGCACCAATAGTGAATATTAAGGGGCCGATATCTATTCCAATCAATAGATCAACTGGCCGACTTGCATAAAAACGAGGGTCTGCCAGCTCAAATTTGGCAGTTTCATGCATTTGCAAAGGGTCCAATGTTCTAGGTGGTAGACTAGATGGCAGGTTCTTCAAAACAGGTGCCCATACTTCTAGCCCAAAACTAGGGTCCACGCGAGAACAAAGGTTAAAAAGACAGGCTTTTGTAGATGTTTCAGACACGGTTTGACTTAAACCGGTTACGTGCACGAGATTTCGTTTAGTTGGAAGCTTCAAACGATTTTTGAGTTTTTCCGAGATAAACGTGGCTTGAGATCCCGGGTCTATTATAGCACGGGCATCATATCTTTGTCCTCTAGATTCAATTTGGACAATAGCCGTAAACAACAAGGTTTCTCGATTTTGATTATTTTTACCCTCTTGGAGGGTCAAGGCAGTGACACTAGGAGATTCTAAGTTCTGTGTGGACTGTATCAAGGTTGTTAGGGCTGATGCACTTGTACTAGGGCGTACACCAGCCTGTGTTGTATCGCCACCTGTAGAGTTGGCCTCATTGCCTTTATGCAGCAAACTGTGGTGTTTAAGCTTACAATCTCTACAGGTGTAGCGACTTTTGCAATCTCTCACTCCATGAGCAGAAGAGAGACAATTGTAGCATAAATGTGAAACTTTTACGATATGTATTCGATCATTGATGCTTTTCGCAAGAAATTTTGGACAAACTCTCAAGAAATGCTCTTCTCTACAAAGTTGGCAGTTTGGCGTACCATTTGTATAAGAGTCTTCGCGCATTATTACATGATTTTTATTTTTAAACCCCGTGACATTTGAGTTCTGTGAAATATTTGTTTGAAAAGAGTTTACGCGAGTGTCTTTTTTTCCATAATCAGATCGAGGCTGATTATTTTTCGAGAAGGCAGGTTTTATATTTCCAACAGATTCTAGGGTCTTGAATTTGTGTGTCAAAAACGAATCAAATTCAGCCCAAGTTGGTATTGTTGTACAATCTTTTAAAGAATTTTCAAATTCTTCTAGAAAAGTCCGAGGTAGCTTCGTTGAGCTAAGGTAGACTAATATCGGATCCCATCCTTTGATGTCGATGCTGAAAGTATTTAGGGTTTGAATACATCCATTGACCGTGCGCTGCAACTTTTGTATTGAGGAACCAGATTCAGAGGAGACCTGGGGCAAATTAAACAATGTCTTTAGCTGTTCGTTTATTTGCATTCGCTTGTTTTCGTAACGGGCAACCAAATTTCCCCACGCAATATCGAAACCCTCGTTTGTCAAAGGAACTTGGCTAATAATTTCCCTGGCTTCTCCTGCTGTTTTTTTGTTAAGGTGAAACAGTTTTTCAACCTTGCTTAATTTTGAATTATTTATGTAAATCGCCGAAAATAGATCTCTAAATGTTGGCCATTTTTGGTACCCCCCTTGAAATGTGTCAGTGTCGCAGGGTGGTACTCGAGAAATTGAAGAAAGATTATTATCGTGATCCTGTATCATCAGTGTCGATGTTCTTTCCTGCTTTTCCTTGGTTTGGCGTTCGGAAATTGTCTGGATCTCGTCATTCAATGCGCTGAGTACGTTTTTATAACTGGAGAGCGCCTCCTTGTAGTGTTTTCTCAACTTCGTCTTATCAATAGGTGTCTCTCCAGCTATTTCCTCTCGATCTCGGCACTCCAGATATGATCGCTTTACTTGATCCCACAGAGAATTGAGCTCCACTCGGAATGCTTCCAAGGCATGTAAGCTTTCTTCCGATTTTGTGACTGAATAGACGGATTCGAAGTCCATCAAATCATTGACACAGTTGACAAATTTGTCTGTCAATGCCTTTGCCATTTTTGCACCCTCAATATAGTAGCAGCAAAAAACTTTTTCAAAAAAAAATGCAGGAAATTTTTTCAAAAAATCGCCAAAAAGTTTTCAAAAAATCGCCAAAAGGTTTTCAAAAAATCGCCAAAATTTTTTTTTTTTTTCAAAAAATCGCCAAAAAGTTTTCAAAAAATCGCCAAAAAGTTTTCAAAAAATCGCCAAAAAGTTTTCAAAAAATCGCCAAAAAGTTTTC
Source organism: Hydrotaea diabolus (assembly GCA_963513945.1). NCBI lineage: Eukaryota > Metazoa > Arthropoda > Insecta > Diptera > Muscidae > Hydrotaea > Hydrotaea diabolus. The sequence goes on from OY740720.1 coordinate 95,267,389, forward strand.
AGAAAAATCGCCAAAATGTTTTCAAAAAATCGCCAAAATGTTTTCAAAAAATCGCCAAAAAGTTTTCAAAAAATCGCCAAAAAGTTTTCAGAAAAATCGCCAAAATGTTTTCAAAAAATCGCCAAAATGTTTTCAAAAAATCGCCAAAAAGTTTTCAAAAAATCGCCAAAAAGTTTTTTTTTAAAAAATCGCCAAAAAGTTTTTTTAAAAAATCGCCAAAAAGTTTTCGAAAAATCGCCAAAAAGTTTTAGAAAAATCGCCAAAAAGTTTTCAAAAAATCGCAAAAAAGTTTTCAAAAAATTGCCAAAAGTTTTTCAAAAAATCGCAAAAAAGTTTTCAAAAAATTGCCAAAATGTTTTCGAAAAATTGCCAAAAAGTTTTCAAAAAATCGCAAAAAAAAGATTTCAAAAAATCGCAAAAAAGTTTTCAAAAAATTGCCAAAAGTTTTTCAAAAAGTCGCCAAATGTTTTTCCAAAGGTCGCCAAAAGTTTTTCCAAAGGTCGCCAAAATTTTTCAAAAAGTCGCCAAAAATGTTTTCACAAATTTTTATAAGGTCGCCACAGGTTTACAAAAATTTTCCAACAATTTTTAAAATTCGCCACAAAATTTCCTCAAGGTTTGCCAAGAATTATTCTAAATTTTCGCAAAAAAATTTCAACTTAATCAGGAATGGGTCAATTTATCTATCCAAAAAATAAATAGCTTCAAGTTGTATTTCAAAGTTGTGTTACGGAATTTATTTAAAAAAAAAGAAAATGGCATCCAAGTTAGCCATCAAAGATTTTTCCATCAAGGGGAATTTTCCAACATGCAAGTTCGTTGGAAAACAAAAATTCCAATTTTTGCGTATCAAAATTTGTCGAGATAAAAATTTAGAACATTTGGATCTTTGGCATTGAAAATTTTTCCATTGCGAATTCTCCCAACAATTATTTTTCGTAACAAGAATTCTTTCAGTTTAATGGCGTCGTTTGCGACCGAAGTTTCCAGCAATTGGCATAAATTTCCAATGGAATGGAAGAAAAAAAAGATGGCCGCTAGCGATCCAAGTAAGAGTCAAGTGTCTATGTTGTTGTAGATTTTGATTCGGTCCAAAATGGCGTCGCAATGTTACGTAATATCATGTATTTTAATTCGCACGTAACGACAAGAAAATTATGTCCAGGGTCATGCAGCATAACTTTGCTTCAACGTCGGGCACATAATAGCAGCCGTGCCGTGTCTATAGCTGCACCCTCATCATTTGCTTGTTTTTTGTGCTAAGATCTTGGGTACTTACTACTTCTTCGCTGGGTTTTGTGGTTATGCTTTATACCTCTCACAGCGAATTTGTCCTTCCGATGTCTTCTAGGGGTCGTTTGTGGCGGGGTCCTTGGCGTCCTTCACTATGGCTTCCAAAATGGCGTCCTCAAGTATGGCGGTGGCGTCCTCAAATATGGCGGTGGCGTCCTTCACAATATGGCGGTGGCGTTTTTCACAATATATATTTTTTTGTTATATACACCTTTGCACTTTTTTGTTTAAGTACACACACTTTTTTTCTCGGGTGTATTTCACTTTCCACTATTCGGTTCGCATGGACCAAAATGTTTGAGCAAGGGCTTTTGTTGTTGTTGTTGTCACTGGTTCTTTTTCTTTTCTTACTGTTTCTTTTTGTTTAGTTTCTATTTTTTGTTTAGTTAAAAGTGTGTTATTTTTTTTGTGTGTTTAAATTCAATGTGTTGTTTTATTTTGTTCACTTAAATGTAAGTATATATGTACAATGTGTGTTTTATTTAATGTTGAAAATTCAATGTTTAATTTAATGTTTAGTTTCAAAATGTTTCTTTTGTTCACAGTGCTTTTTTTATACAATAATTGTTTGTAACAATGTTTAGTGTTCACAAAATTTGTTTTTAATTTAAATGTATTTTAATGTTCTATGTATATGTTCACAATATTTAGTTTTAGGTTTAATATGTGTTTGGTTAAAAAAAACGATTTTACTTCACTTTGTCACGGGGGGAAAGAAATCAAACGCACGATTTGAATTCCAGTTTACAATTAAACTAATCTTCGCTTTGTGTGAGCCTATGAGCCGTTTTAGAACACACGCATAGGCTCGCCACAAAGCGACATTGACAATAACAAAACAAAAGGACAAGGGAGAATGTGCGAAAATATGAAAAAGGGCTTGTGTACACAACGGTGTCAATGTACTTGACTTTATTATTCATTTCGTTTATGCACACAAGCCATCGCACATTCTCAATAGAAACAGTGCTGCTACAAATTGTAGCACTGTTTCAACAGTTCCCTTATTCTAAACGAACTTCTAAAATGGGAAAAAAAATCCCGGAAAAAAGGAGGTATTATGAAAATCAAAAAAACGGGAGAATGTAATACAAATTCATTCCCGCGACTGCCAGTTCTACGTACCGGATAGACCCGAAACTCTTCGGCCAGGGGCAGTCACCTCACCAATATATGTTTTTTGTTCGTCGATTTTTTCGTCGTGGGAGCAGCACTTCCCGGAATGCCTGCTCCGAATACTACTGCTCCGAGCCGGGATCGAACAAAACCCCGGACCTTGGATCTGCTCGGTTTGTGCTACGTCTGTTTGGTGTAATCGTTGCATGGAGTGGGTGCACTTCAGGAGCTGTTCAGGTCTAAACCACATCAGTGAGTATATCAAAGCAGACTTTGTTGCCACATGCTGTATAAACGAAGTTATCAGTGGGTCTCTGGATTTGGTGTTATCATCGCCGTCTACATTTTCGTCGTCGTCGTCATCATCATCCAACTACGAGACTCCCCCGCAGTCGCCCTCGCAACAGCATCAACATATACAGCATCTTACACCACAGAATGCTGTTGCCACTCCTGACAGTGCATCAATTTTGCAATTTATTTGCAATGGCCTACGCAACAAAATCAGCGAGGTAATAGAATTTATGAGCCAGAGAAACATTATGGTCGCTACGATCCTACGTAAGGATCGCACCAGAAGTGGAGGTGGGGGACTTGCTTTCCTGTTACACCATTCTGTGGAGTACAGACCTATTTCGCCTGAGCTTGACTCTAGAGTCCGATACATGGAATGTATGGGGGTAGCAGTCTAGTCTGGAACTGCCGAAATAGAGCTGTACAACGTATACATCCCGCCGGTTGGTAGCTGTGCCCCGCGTTATCTGCTTGACATTAGCAATCTGCTACAAGACAATAACCGCTTGGTCCTATTAGATTTTAATGCTCACCACGAACTGTGGCATTCTCTCCTAGACAAAGACCAGAGGGGCATAGCTGTGGCAGAGCAAATTGATAGCTCTACGTTCTGCACAGTAAATGACGACGCCCCCACGCGATTATGGGCGATTGCCATAGCTCGCCAGACATTATTATGGCATCGCCTGTCCTGATCAACGACGTCACCTGGCAACCCGTCATCTCACTAGGATCGGACTACCTTCCCATAATTATATCCATAAATAGACCACCCGATTTCATAACATCTGAACGCCGTACGTTTCTCAATCAAAAAAGGCTGATTGGGAGGCCTTTAGAGAAGCCACCAACCGCAGCTTTAATAATCTAGCTATTCCGTCGGATATTCGGGTAGCCGAGAAAAAGTTCCGGGCCATCATTAACGCAGATGCCGCTGGCCATATCCCTGCTGGTCGAATACCCGAAGTACGACCAAACTTCCCAGCAGAGGCAGCCGGACTCGCAGACAAGCGTGATGACATTCGTCGCTCCAACTCTACTGACCCTAGAATTAGGGATCTCAACTCCGGGATCAGTAGATTGGTCAATGAATATAAACGGAACAAATGGCTAGACCACTTAAAGCAGTGCAACTTGAGTTCCGGAATTGGTAAGTTGTGGACAACGGTCAAATCGCTCTTTAACCCTGTAAGGAAGGATGATCGGACAGCTGTCACGTTCGATGATAGAACAGTGACAGATCCGAAGCGGTGCGCGTATTATTTTAACCGGCTTTTTATTGAGCACCCAGAGAGTGATAAGGCGAAAAGGAGAGTATTGCGTCGTATCCGCGCTCTCCGAGTCGAAGAGGCACCACCACAATTTACCGTTGGCGAAGTTGCCCATGTCATCCGCAGTGCAAAGTTATCAAAGGCGCTGGGTCCGGACGGAATCTCAATGCTGATGTTAAAGCACTTGGATACCCCGGGAGTAGAGTACATGACCAAAGTGCTCAATCTGTCGCTAGCCACTCACAAAGTTCCCGATGCCTGGAAAATGGGCCGAGTCGTCCCGCTACTGAAGCCAGGCAAAGACGCAAGTAAAGGAGATTCGTACGGGCCGATCTCCTTGCTTTCTCCAGTAGCAAAGACGATTGAAGCACTGCTCCTCCCCAGCCTGATCGAACACTTTCCTAGTGCTGATCATCAGCATGGATTCCGCAAGCTGCATAGCACAACAACTGCTTTACACGCCATCACCACACGTATAAGTCGCGGCATTAACCAGAGCAAGCCTAACGACAGGACGGTCCTCGTAGCTCTTGACCTTACAAAAGCCTTCGACACGGTCAATCATGCCACTCTGTTCGAAGACATTGAAGAAACGTCCCTTCCGCCCAGTTTGAAACGTTGGGTCGTAAACTATATGTGTGGGCGCCAGTCATATGTAGAATTTAGAGACAGAAAGTCGAAGCCCCGTAGAGTTGAACAAGGAGTTCCCCAGGGTGGAGTTATATCCCCGGCTCTGTTTAACCTCTGCCTCTCTAAACTTCCTACACCACCAGACGGCGTTGAAATTGTGTCGTACGCTGACGATTGTACAATTCTGGCGTCTGGACCTAAAGTGGATGACATTTGCAAGAAAATCAACGGTTACCTCACTGACTTAGCACGTTTTTTCACTGCGAGGAATATGAAAATATCCGCCTCCACATCAACAGCCACACTGTTTACTGCATGGACCACAGATGTGCGATTGTCACTCAATGTGAAAGTCGATGACGTCAACATCTCGACTACCAACCACCCCAAAATCCTAAGGGTCACATTGGACAGCCTTTTTAGATCCTCTACTCATGCTACAGCTATCTGCGATAAACTCAAAAGTAGGAACAAGGTCCTCAAGTCACTTGCCTGCAGAACTTGGGGAGCCGACAAAGAAACCTTGTTGACCTCTTACAAAGCGAAAGGTCGGTCTGTAGCAAACTACACAGCACCTGTATGGTCGGCGAACGTGAGTACGACGCAGTGGAAGAAAATTCAGATTTGCCTGAATGTCGCCCTCAGAACATCAACAGGGTGTCTTCTTTTGTCTTCTGAGGACCATCTACATACGGAGACGAAGGTCCTTACCGTGCGCAAACACAACTTCCTGTCGTCTAAGCAATACCTGCTAGGGTGTTTTCGCAGCAGTCATCCCAACCACCATCTCTTGAACATGATGCCTCCGCCCAGGCAGATCAGGTACGATCTTCATGATCTAGAGACAGAGGTCCTTTAGATCATCGAAACTACCAGGCAGGTCTGAACAACATTCATGCCGATGATGTCGCAGCAGCAGTATCCAGCTACCGTGTGAATGTAGTGCTAGGTGAACATCCCCCGGAGATTTCACCTGAGGAGACGGTACTACCTCGGCAGACGCGCGTGGTTCTGGCGCAGCTGAGATCTGGATGGTGCAGCTGCCTCAATTCTTACTGGGCACGAATTGATGCTAACGTTCCGGACATCTGTCCCGCCTGCCATCAGAGACACATGATGTGCTGCACCTCTTCACTTGCCCGGCCAAGCCCACTCAGCTGACCCCCAGGTCTCTGTGGACGCATCCAGTTCAAATGGCGCGTTTCCTCCACCTGGATATCGAAACAGATCCCCCATAGACGAACAAGACTTCAAAATAAATATATTGTTACAACAACAACAACAAATTTTGGGATTAATTCCGCCAAAAAATGCAAGGGTGTTGTGTTTTTCGTTTTCGTTTATACAACTAAAATGCACGATAATAATTGTAAATAAAACAAAATGTTTTCAGAGAACTATCTTAATATTTTTTATTATGATAAAAGGATCTGTGACAATTAGGTGTGAAACAAAATATCGGCCAAATGCTCGCCACAGCTTCGGTGGCATACCTCTATCCGATGGTCAATATTTTCAATGACTGAGAAACCCTCTATCTCACCATTTAGCTGTTCGATTCTTCTTGACTTATTGACGCACACTATATCTTGTAAATATCCACAAAGAAAGAAGTCCAAAGTGTTAAACCACATGATCGTGTCTTCCAATTAACATCGCCATTGTTTCGTTAGCTATGTGGCAAGTGTCGCCATCCTGTTGGAACCACATATCGTCCAGGTTCATATCCTCAATTTCTGGCCACAATCAGTTCGTTATCATCAAAGACCAGAGGGGCATATATTTGGCAGAGCAAATTCATAGCTCTACGTTCTGCACAGTAAATGACGACGCCCCCACTCGGATTATGGGCGATTGCCATAGCTCGCCAGACATTATTATGGCATCGCCTGGCCTGATCAACGACGTCACCTGGTAACCCGTCATCTCACTAGGATCGGACTACCTTCCCATAATTCTCTTCATAAATAGACCACCCGATTTCATAACATCTGAACGCCGTACGTTTCTCAATCAAAAAAGGCTGATTGGGAGGCCTTCAGTGAAGCCACCAACCGCAGCTTTAATAATCTAGCTATTCCGTCGGATATTCGGGTAGCCGAGAAAAAGTTCCGGGCCATCATTAACGCAGCAGCCGCTGGCCATATCCTTGCTGGTCGAATACCCGAAGTACGACCAAACTTTCCAGCAGAGGCAGCGGGACTCGCAGACAAGCGTGATGACATTCGTCGCTCCAACCCTACTGACCCTAGAATTAGGGATCTCAACTCCGAGATCAGTAGATTGGTCAACGAATATAAACGGAACAAATGGCTAGACCACTTAAAGCAGTGCAACTTGAGTTCCGGAATTGGCAAGTTGTGGACAACGGTTAAATCGCTCTTTAACCCTGTAAGGAAGGACGATCGGACAGCTGTCACGTTCGATGATAGAACAGTGACAGATCCGAAGCGGTGCGCGTATTATTTTAACCGGCTTTTTATTGAGCACCCAGAGAGTGATAAGGCGAAAAGGAGAGTATTGCGCCGTATCCGCACCACCACAATTTACCGTTGGCGAAGTTGCCCATGTCATCCGCAGCGCAAAGTTATCAAAGGCGCTGGGTCCGGACGGAATCTCAATGCTGATGTTAAAGCACATGGATACCCCGGGAGTAGAGTACATGACCAAAGTGCTCAATCTGTCGCTAGCCACTCACAAAGTTCCCGATGCCTGGAAAATGGGCAGAGTGGTCCCGCTACTGAAGCCAGACAAAAACGCAAGTAAAGGAGATTCGTACGGGCCGATCTCCTTGCTTTCTCCAGTAGCAAAGACGATTGAAGCACTGCGTCTCCCCAGCCTGATCGAACACTTTCCTAGTGCTGATCATCAGCATGGTTTCCGCAAGCATCACAGTACAACAACTGCTTTACACGGCATCATCACACGTATAAGTCGCGGCCTTAACCAGAACAAGCCTAACGACAGGACGGTCCTCGTAGCTCTTGACCTTACAAAAGCCTTCGACACGTTCAATCATGCCACTCTGTTCGAAGATATTGAAGAAACGTCCCTTCCGCCCAGTTTGAAACGTTGGATCGTAAACTATATTTTTCGGCGCCAGTCATATGTAGAATTTAGAGACAGAAAGTCGAAGCCCCGTAGAGTTGACAAGCAGTTCCCCAGGGTGGAGTTATATCCCCGGCTCTGTTTAACCTTTACCTCTGTAAACTTCCTACACCACCAGACGGCGTTAAAAATGTGTCGTACGCTGACGATTGTACAATTCTGGCGTCAGGACCTAAAGTGGATGAAATTTGCGAGAAAATCAACTGTTACCTCACTGACTTAGCACGTTTTTTCACTGCGAGGAATATGAAAATATCCACCTCCAAATCATCAGCCACACTGTTTACTGCATGGGCCGCAGAGGTGCGGTTTTCACTCAATATGAATGACGATGACGTCAACATCTCGACTACCAACTACCCCAAAATCCTAGGGGTCACATTAGACAGCCTTTATAGATCCTCTGCACATGCTACAGCTATCTGCGATAAACTCAAAAGTAGGAACAAGGTCCTTAAGTCACTTGCCGGCACTACTTGGGGAGCCGACAAAGAAACCTCGGCGAACGTGAGTACGACGCAGTTTTTTGTTCGTCCATTTTTTCGTCGTGGGAGCAGCACTTCCCGGAATGCCTGCTCCGAATACTACTGGTCCGAGCCGGGATCGAACAAAACCCCGGACCTTGGATCTGCTCGGTTTGTCAGAACCGAATACACCATCGTGCTACGTCTGTAAGGTGTAATCGTTGCATGGAGTGGGTGCACTTCAGGAGCTGTTCAGGTCTGAACCACATCAGGGAGTATAGCGAAGCAGACTTTGTTGCCTCATGCTGTATCAACGAAGTTAGCAGTGGGTCTCTGGATTTGGTGTTATCATCGTCGTCTGCATTTTCGTCGTCGTCGTCATCATCATCATCTAACTACGAGACTCCCCAGCAGTCGCCCTCGCAACAGCATCAACACATACAGCATCTTACACCACAGATTGCTGTTGCCACTCCTGACAGTGCATCAATCTTGCAATTTAATTGTAATGGCCTACGCAACAAAATCAGTGAGGTCATAGAATTTATGAATCGGAGAAACATCATGGTCGCCGCGATCCAAGAAACTAAGCTGAATGCCACCTGCAGCCTGCACAGTTGTGACGGATACAACGTGCTACGTAAGGATCGCACCAGAAGTGGAGGTGGGGGACTTGCTTTCCTGTTACACCATTCTGTGCAGTACAGACCTATTTCGCCTGAGCTTGACTCTAGAGACCCATACATGGAATGTATGGGGGTAGCAGTCAAGTCTGGAACTGCCGAAATAGAGCTGTACAACGTATACATCCCGCCGGTTGGTAGCTGTGCCCCGCGTTATCTGCCAGACATTAGCAATTTGCTACAAGGCAATAACCGCTTGGTCCTAGGAGACTTTAATGCTCACCACGAACTGTGGCATTCTCTCCTAGACAACGACCAGAGGGGCATAGCTTTGGCAGAGCAAATTGATAGCTCTACGTTCTGCACAGTGAATGAGGACGCCCCCACGCGGATTATGGGCGATTGCCATAGCTCGCCAGACATCACTTTGGCATCGCCTGGCCTGATCAACGACGTCACCTGGCAACCCGTCATCTCACTAGGATCGGACCACCTTCCCATAATTCTCTCCATTAATAGACCACCCGATTTCATAACCTCTGAACGCCGTACGTTTCTCAATCAAAAAAAGGCTGATTGGGAGGCCTTCAGAGAAGCCACCAACCGCAGCTTTAATAATCTAGCTATTCCGTCGGACGTTCGGGTAGCCGAGAAAAAGTTCCGGGCCATCATCAACGCAGCAGCCGCTCGCCATATCCCTGCTGGTCGAATACCCGAAGTACGACCAAACTTCCCAGCAGAGGCAGCGGGACTCGCAGACGAGCGTGATGACATTCGTCGCTCCAACCCTACTGACCCTAGAATTAGGGATCTCAACTCCGAGATCAGTAGGTTGGTCAACGAATATAAGCAGAACAAATGGCTAGACCACTTAAAACAGTGCAACTTGAGTTCCGGAATTGGTAAGTTGTGGACAACGGTCAAATCACTCTCTAACCCTGTAAGGAAGGATGATCGGACAGCTGTCACGTTCGGTGATAGAACAGTGACAGATCCGAAGCGGTGCGCGTGTTATTTTAACCGGCTTTTTATTGAGCACCCAGAGAGTGATAAGGCGAAAAGGAGAGTATTGCGTCGTATCCGCGCTCTCCGAGTCGAAGAGGCACCACCACAATTTACCGTTGGCGAAGTTGCCCATGTCATCCGCAGCGCAAAGTCATCAAAGGCGCTGGGTCCGGACGGAATCTCAATGCTGATGTTAAAGCACTTGGATACCCCGGGAGTAGAGTACATGACCAAAGTGCTCAATCTGTCGCTAGCCACTCACGAAGTTCCCGATGCCTGGAAAATGGGCAGAGTGGTCCCGCTACTGAAGTCAGGCAAAGACGCAAGTAAGGGAGATTCGTACAGGCCGATCTCCTTGCTTTCTCCAGTAGCAAAGACGCTTGAAGCACTGCTCCTCCCCAGCCTGATCGAACACTTTCTTAGTGCTGATCATCAGCATGGATTCCGCAAGCAGCACAGCACAACAACTGCTTTACACGCCATCACCACACGTATAAGTCGCGGCCTTAACCAGAACAAGCCTAACGACAGGACGGTCCTCGTGGCTCTTGACCTCACAAAAGCCTTCGACACGGTCAATCATGCCACTCTGTTCGAGGACATTGAAGAAACGTCCCTTCCGCCCAGTTTGAAACGTTGGGTCGTAAACTATATGTGTGGGCGCCAGTCATATGTAGAATTTAGAGACAGAAAGTCGAAGCCCCGTAGAGTTAAACAAGGAGTTCCCCAGGGTGGAGTTTTATCCCCGGCTCTGTTTAACCTCTACCTCTCTAAAATTCCTGCACCACCAGATGGCGTTGAAATTGTGTCGTACGCTGACGATTGCACAATTCTGGCGTCAGGACCTAAAGTGGATGACATTTGCGAGAAAATCAACTATTACCTCACTGAGTTAGCACGTTTCTTCACTGCGAGGAATATGAAAATATCCGCCTCCAAATCATCAGCCACACTGTTTACTGCTTGGACCGCAGAGGTGCGGTTGTCACTCAATGTGAAAGTCGATGACGTCAACATCCCGACCACCAACTACCCCAAAATCCTTGGGGTCACATTGGACAGCCTTTCTTGATCCTCTGCACATGCTACAGCTATCTGCGATAAACTCAAAAGTAGGAATAAGGTCCTCAAGTCACTTGCCGGCAGTACTTGGGGAGCCGACAAAGAAACCTTGTTGACCTCTTACAAAGCGATAGGTCGGTCTGTAGCAAACTACGCAGCACCTGTATGGTCGGCGAACGTGAGTACGACGCAGTGGAAGAAAATTCAGACATGCCAGAATGCCGCCCTTAGAACATCAACAGGGTGTCTTCTTATGTCCTCTGAGGACCATCTACATGAGGAGACGAAGGTCCTTACCGTGCGCAGACACAATTTCCTGTTGTCTAAGCAATACCTGCTAGGGTGTTTTCGCAGCAGTCATCCTAACCACCATCTCTTGAACAGGATGCCTCCACCCAGGCAGATCAGGAACGATCTTCATGATCTAGAGAGAGAGGTCCAGCGGTATAAGAGAGAACCTTTAGATCATCGAAACTATCAGGCAGGTTTGAACAACATTCACGCCAATGATGTCGCAGCAGCAGTATCCAGCTACCGTGTGAATGCAGTGCTAGGGGAACATCCCCCGGAGATTTCACCTGAGGAGAAGGTACTACCTCGGCAGACGCGCGTGGTTCTGGCGCAGCTGAGATCCGGATGGTGCAGCCGCCTCAATTCTTACTGGGCACGAATTGATGCTAACGTTCCGGACATCTGTCCCGCCTGCCATCAGGGACCACATGATGTACTGCACCTCTTCAATTGTCCGGCCAAGCCCACTCAGCTGACCCCCAGGTCTCTGTGGACGCATCCAGTTCAAATGGCGCGTTTCCTTTATCTGGATATCGAAGCAGATCCCCCATAGACGAACAAGACCTCAAAATAAATATATTGTTGTTACAACAACAACAACAACGACGCAGTGGAAGAAAATTCAGACTTGCCTGAATGCCACCCTCAGAACATAAACATTGTGTCTTCTTATGTCTTCTGAGGACCATCTACATAAGGAGACGAAGGTCCTTACCGTGCGCAAACACAACTTCCTGTTGTCTAAGCAATACCTGCTAGGGTGTTTTCGCAGTAGTCATCCTAACCACCATCTCTTGAACAGGATGCCTCCGCCCAGGCAGATCAGGTACGATCTTCATGATCTAGAGACAGAGGTCCAGCGGTATAAAAGAGAACCTTTAGATCATCGAAACTATCAGGCAGGTCTGAACAACATTCACGCCGATGATGTCGCAGCAGCAGTATCCAGCTACCGTGTGAATGTAGTGCTAGGGGAACATCCCCCGGAGATGTCACCTGAGGAGAAGGTACTACCTCGGCAGACGCTCGTGGTTCTGGCGCAGCTGAGATCTGGATGGTGCAGCTGCCTCAATTCTTACTGGGCACGAATTAATGCTAACGTTCCGGACATCTGTCCCGCCTGCCATCAGGGACCACATAATGTGCTGCACCTCTTCAATTACCCGGCTACGCCCACTCAGCTGACCCCCAGGTCTCTGTGGACGCATCCAGTTCAAATGGCGCGTTTCCTCCACCTGGATATCGAAACAGATCCCCCATAGACGAACAAGACTTCAAAATAAATATATTGTTACAACAACAACAACAAATTTTGGGAATAATTCCGCCAAAAAATGCAAGGGTGTTGTGTCAAAACATGTAAGTATATAATATTTTTTTTATATTTTTCGTTTACACAACTAAAATGCACGATAATAATTGTAAATAAAACAAAATGTTTTCAGAGAATTATCTTAATATTTTTTATTATGATAAAAGGATCTGTGACAATTAGGTGTGAAACAAAATATCGGCCAAATGCTCGCTACAGCTTCGGTGGCATACCTCTATCCGATCGTCAATATTTTCAATGACTGAGAAACCCTCTATCTCACCATTTAGCTGTTCAATTCTTCTTGACTTATTGACGCACACTATATCTTTTAAATATCCACAAAGAAAGAAGTCCAACGTGTTAACCCACATGATCATGTCTTCCAATTAACATCGCCATTGTTTCGTTAGCTATGTGGCAAGTGTCGCCATCCTGTTGGAACCACATATCGTTCAGGTCCATATCCTCAATTTCTGGCCACAATCAGTTCGTTATCATCAAAGACCAGAGGGGCATAGCTTTGGCAGAGCAAATTGATAGCTCTACGTTCTGCACAGTAAATGACGAAGCCCCCACGCGGATTATGGGCGATTGCCATAGCTCGCCAGACATTATTATGGCATCGCCTGGCCTGATCAACGACGTCACCTGGCAACCCGTCATCTCACTAGGATCGGACTACCTTCCCATAATTCTCTCCATAAATAGACCACCCGATTTCATAACATCTGAACGCCATACGTTTCTCAATCAAAAAATGCTGATTGGGAGGCCTTCAGAGAAGCCACCAACCGCAGCTTTAATAATCTAGCTATTCCGTCGGATATTCGGGTAGCCGAGAAAAAGTTCCGGGCCATCATTAACGCAGCAGCCGCTGGCCATATCCTTGCTGGTCGAATACCCGAAGTACGACCAAACTTTCCAGCAGAGGCAGCGGGACTCGCAGACAAGCGTAATGACATTCGTCGCTCCAACCCTACTGACCCTAGAATTAGGGATCTCAACTCCGAGATCAGTAGATTGGTCAACGAATATAAACGGAACAAATGGCTAGACCACTTAAAGCAGTGCAACTTGAGTTCCGGAATTGGTAAGTTGTGGACAACGGTCAAATCGCTCTCTAACCCTGTAAGGAAGGATGATCGAACAGCTGTCACGTTCGATGATAGAACAGTGACAGATCCGAAGCGGTGCGCGTATTATTTTAACCGGCTTTTTGAGCACCCAGAGAGTGATAAGGCAAAAAGGAGAGTATTGCGTCGTATCCGCGCTCTCCAAGTCGAAGAGGCACCACCACAATTTACCGTTGGCGAAGTTGCACATGTCATCCGCAGCGCAAAGTTATCAATGACCCTGGGTCCGGACGGAATCTAAATGCAGATGTTAAAGCACATGGATACCCCGGGAGTAGAGTACATGACCAAAGTGCTCAATCTGTCGCTTGCCACTCACAAAGTTCCCGATGCTGGAAAATGGACAGAGTCGTCCCGCTACTGAAGCCAGACAAAGACGCAATTAAAGGAGATTCGTACAGGCCGATCTCCTTCCTTTCTCCAGTAGCAAAGACGATTGAAGCACTGCGTCTCCCCAGCCTGATCGAACACTTTCTTAGTGCTGATCCTCAGCATGGTTTCCGCAAGCATCACAGCACAACAACTGCTTTACACGGCATCACCACACGTATAAGTCGCGGCCTTAACCAGAACAAGCCTTACGACATGACGGTCCTCGTAGCTCTTGACCTTACAAAAGCCTTCGACACGGTCAATCATGCCACTCTCTTCGAAGACATTGAACAGAGCGCCAGTCATATGTAGAATTTAGAGACAGAAAGTCGAAGCCCCGTAGAGTTGAACAAGGAGTTCCCCAGGGTGGAGTTATATCCCCGGCTCTGTTTAACATTTACCTCTCTAAACTTCCTACACCACCAGACGGCGTTGAAATTGTGTCGTACGCTGACGATTGTACAATTCTGGCGTCAGGACCTAAAGTGGATGACATTTGCGAGAAAATCAACTGTTACCTCACTGACTTAGCACGTTTTTTCACTGCAAGGAATATGAAAATATCCGCCTCCAAATCAACAGCCACACTGTTTACTGCATGGACCGCAGAGGTGCGGTTGTCACTCAATATGAAAGTCGATGACGTCAACATCTCTACTACCAACTACCCCAAAATCCTAAGGGTCACATTGGACAGCCTTTATAGATCCTCTGCACATGCTACAGCTATCTGCGATAAACTCAAAAGTAGGAACAAGGTTCTCAAGTCACTTGCCTGCAGTCTTTGGGGAGCCGACAAAGAAACCTTTTTGAACTCTTACAAAGCGATGAATCGGTCTGTAGTATACTATGCAGCACATGTATGGTCGGCGAACGTGAGTACGACGCAGTGGAAGAAAATTCAGACTAGCCAGAATGCCGCCTTCAGAACATCAACAGGGAGTCTTCTTATGTCTTCTAAGGACCATCTACGTGAGGAGACGAAGATCCTTACCGTGCACAGACACAATTTCCTGATGTCTAAGCAATACCTGCTACGGTGTTTTCGCAGCAGTCATCCTACCCACTCTCTTAGACAGGATGCCTCCGCCCATGCAGATCAGCTACGATCTTCGTAAACTAGAGAGAGGTCCAGCGGCATAAAAGAGAACCTTTAGATCATCGAAACTATCAGGCAGGTCTGAACAACATTCACGCCGATGATGTCTCAGCAGCAGTATCCACTCGACGTCAACATCTCGACTACCAACTACCCCAAAATCCTAGGGGTCACATTAGACAGCCTTTATAGATCCTCTGCACATGCTACAGCTATCTGCGATAAACTCAAAAGTAGGAACAAGGTCCTTAAGTCACTTGCCGGCACTACTTGGGGAGCCGACAAAGAAACCTCGGCGAACGTGAGTACGACGCAGTGGAAGAAAATTCAGACTTGCCTGAATGCCACCCTCAGAACATAAACATTGTGTCTTCTTATGTCTTCTGAGGACCATCTACATAAGGAGACGAAGGTCCTTACCGTGCGCAAACACAACTTCCTGTTGTCTAAGCAATACCTGCTAGGGTGTTTTCGCAGTAGTCATCCTAACCACCATCTCTTGAACAGGATGCCTTCGCCCAGGCAGATCAGGTACGATCTTCATGATCTAGAGACAGAGGTCCAGCGGTATAAAAGAGAACCATTAGATCATCGAAACTATCAGGCAGGTCTGAACAACATTCACGCCGATGATGTCGCAGCAGTAGTATCCAGCTACCGTGTGAATATAGTGCTAGGGGAACATCCCCCGGAGATGTCACCTGAGGAGAAGGTACTACCTCGGCAGACGCGCGTGGTTCTGGCGCAGCTGAGATCTGGATGGTGCAGCTGCCTCAATTCTTACTGGGCACGAATTGATGCTAACGTTCCGGACATCTGTCCTGCCTGCCATCAGGGACCACATAATGTGCTGCACCTCTTCAATTGCCCGGCCAAGCCCACATAGCTGACCCCCAGGTCTCTGTGGACGCATCCAGTTTAAATGGCGCGTTTCCTCCACCTGGATATCGAAACAGATCCCCCATAGACGAACAAGACTTCAAAATAAATATATTGTTGTTACAACAACAACAACAACAAATTTTGGGAATAACTCCGCCAAAAAATGCAAGGGTGTTGTGTCAAAACATGTTAGTATATAATATTTTTTTTTATATTTTTCGTTTACACAACTAAAATGCACGATAATAATTGTAAATAAAACAAAATATTTTCAGAGAATTATCTTAATATTTTTTATTATGATAAAAGAATCTGTGACAATTAGGTGTGAAACAAAATATCGGCCAAATGCTCGCCTCAGCTTCGGTGGCATACCTCTATCCGATGGTCAATATTTTCAATGACTGAGACACCCTCTATCTCATCATTTAGCTCTTCAATTCTTCTTGACTTATTGACGCACACTATTTCTTTTAAATATCCACAAAGAAAGAAGTCCAACGTGTCAAATCACATGATCGTGTCGGCCAACTAACATCGCCATTGTTTCGTTAGCTATGTGCCAAGTGTCGCCATCCTGTTGGAACCACATATCGTCCAGGTCCATATCCTCAATTTCTGGCCACAATCAGTTCGTTATTATCTCGCGATAGTGAACTCAATTCACGGTAACTGCTTGTCCGTCCCAATGACTCCGCCAGCCCATAAACCAAAACGTCACTATTTGTATAAGTATATGCATCGGCTTTTCAACAATCACTGTCTCTCTCACTGTTTTTTGCCCAAATGCGGCAATGTTGACTGTTAACAAATCCACTGTGGACACATTTGGTCCATTATGCTTACTAAATACATAACGAAAAGGGTAATGTATTTTGCATTTTGTTTTCAAAACAAATTTGAATCCCCTTCTTGGTTGAATTTGTCAAACACTGAAACAAAGAAATGTGAAATTTAAAAGAAATGTTAATGCAAAAAACTTGACGTTGAGTGTGACTCACAATCAACATCTAATGCATAATGTTCAAAAACCCGTTTACAATGGTTGATAACCCTCTTTACAATGAACAAATGACGAAAATGCGAAACCCTTTTCAGGTATAGGCCGATCAGATCAAGTATGTACGACGGCACAAAACCTCAAATTCTCCAGAGGAACTGGTGGAGCCCCAATATAAAGCCGAAGTTTTCTGTGTCTTCACAAAAGCAACATTGAACATTTTAAAACAAAACAGCTGACTTCAAATAATCGAAATTCTCTCTTCCATATTACACTTCTCTCCTTTTGTTTAGAATAGGAGTTCTGAAACTAAATTCTTTAACGTTTAAAGATCAAAGTATGAAACTCATTGTCAGTTACTTAGCTTAAATACTCTGACACACAGACGCACATAACATTATGTTTATAAAAGATAAAGTTGATAATACGATTTATTCACTAGACTATTATCTTTCAATATTCCTAGGAGAAATTTAAGAGACCATACTTTCTATGAGTATATCAATAGATCTATTTACGGTGTAAATGAAGTTATGCAACAAAGCATACAATGATTTAGATTTTATACAAACCGTTGCATATAAAAAAAATTTCCAGTACCTTACCTTAGAACTAAAAACATAGTTGCAAGAATTGTTTTGTAAGGACAAAGCATATGAATGAAAATAAATTAATAAACATAATTAAGCAATGAGTACAGAAATAAAAAACCTTCTAAATCTGGGATTACGATTTTGTCACCAATAAAAACATTTTGCCTTTGTCGAATGACGAAAGAACTTTAGCTAATTTGGCTTGGTAAACAAATTAAAACTGACATTTTTATATAAAGTTGCTTTATATTAAATAAAGTTTAGGATTTTTTGTCTTTGTAGGCTTTATTTTACTTACATCTATTTAATAGCTAACAGTGGTCGGGATTTATCAAAGGATTGCAGTAGCATCTATTTTTAACACACTTGGGTCCTTTTTGTATATTTCCAGCCAGATCAAAGAAGTATTGCTCTCCGTTTTCCAATTTGATTTTCGATAAAGGTTCAAAATTTGTTAAAAATACGTATTGTGAATCTAGAATCGACTGACATCCATATGGGGAGAAAACCTGTTCATTAAATAGTATATTCGGGTTGATTTTACTTTTATCCTCATGTGATATGTTTGCAATATTTGAATGCAAAATATGTAGAAGTTCTTTGTATTTTTTTCGTTTTGCTATATCCAGAGGAGTTTCGTTCTGAAAGTTTTTGATTTCGACCTTAGATCCAGATTTTAAGAGAATTTTCGTTAATTTTCGTCTTCCCATTGCACATACAATGTGTAAAGCCGTATCTCCATTGTTGTTTTGTTTATTACAGTTGATAAATGCTGAAAGTAGTATACGCGACACGCCAGCATGACCATAACGACAAGCTGTATGTAGAGGAGTATCGCCGTACTGCAAAATATTAAAAAGAAACACAGTTTTGGTCAAAATAGATAACGGATTTGCGTGAAAATAAACAATGTCCAAGAATACTTGACAATATAATAACAAGCAGTGTTCGTTTCAGGTTGCTAAGCTTGCAATTTTGTGGAAGCTACTGGGTTATTTTTTATTTGTGTACAAGTCTGCTCTTTTTTTTGGTAGTGTATTAATTAAAATTGTTTGGTTTTATTGTTTTTTCTTTGTTAATTTATTTTATGTGTTTGTAGTAAGTGGTAAATTAAATGTTCAATTAATTTACAATATGTTTCTGTTTGTTTACAATTACAGCAAATCGACGCCGTTGTTAAAAGGTCAACACAGTACTGTACTATCACAAGAGCGTGAAGCCATAAATTGGGCCTGAGTGTGTTTTTTTGTATAGTATTATTATATACATATGTTGATCAAGTGGGAGTAACTTTTTTGACTATAGTTTTTAACTTGAATACTTAAAAGTCTGGCCCTAACACACGAACAATGAAATGATTGCCGCCGTGAATCCGTGAAAATGTGTGGACAAATTCCTTTAATGTGGTTGTTGTAACAACAATATATTTATTTTGAAGTATTGTTCGTCTATGAAGTCTTGTTCGTTCATTTGAACTGGATGCGTCCACAGATACCTGGGGGTCAGCTGAGTGCGCTTGGCCGCACAATTGAAGAGGTGCAGCGGGATAGATGTCCGGAACGGTAGCATCAATTCGTGCCAAGTAAGAATTGAGGCGGCTGCACCATCCAGATCTCAGCTGCGCCAGATCCACGCACTTCTGCCGAGGTAGTACATTCTCCTCAGGGAAAATCTCCGGGGGATGCTCCCCTAGCACTACATTCACACGGTCGCTTGATACTGCTGCTGCGACTTCCTCGGCGTGAATGTTGTTCAGACCTGCCTGATAGTTTCGATGATCTAAAGGTTCTCTTTTATGCCGCTGGACCTCTCTCTAGATTACGAAGATCGTACCTGATCTGCCTGGGCGGAGGCATCCTATCTAATAGAGTGGTTAGGATGACTGCTGCGAAAACACCGTAGCAGGTATTGCTTAGACAGCAGGAAATTGTGTCTGTGCACGGTAAGGACCTTCGTCTCATCATGTAGATGGTCCTTAGAAGACATAAGAAGACTCCCTGTTGATGTTCTGAGGGCGGCATTCTGGCTAGTCTGAATTTTCTTCCACTGCGTCGTACTCGTCGTTCGCCGACCATACATGTGCTGCATAGTATACTACAGACCGATATATCGCTTTGTAATAGTTCAACAAGGTTTCTTTGTCGGCTCCCCAAGTACTGCCGGCAAGTGACTTGAGGACCTTGTTCCTACTTTTAAGTTTATCGCAGATAGCTGTAGCATGTGCAGAGGATCGAAAATGACTGTCCAATGTGACCCCAAGGGTTTTGGGTTAGTTGGTAGTCGGGATGTTGACGTCATCGACTTTCACATTGAGTGACAACCGCACCTCTGCGATCCATGCAGTAGACTGTGTGGCTGATGATTTGGAGGCGGATATTTTCATATTCCTCGCAGTGAAAAAACGTGCTAAGTCAGTTAGGTAACAGTTGATTTTCTCGCATATGTTATCCACTTTAGGTCCAGACGCCAGAATTGTGCAATCGTCAGCGTACGATACAATTTCAACGTCGTCTGGTAGTGCAGGAACATTAGAGATGCAGAAGTTAAACAGAGGCGGGGGATATAACTCCACCCTGGGGAACTCCTTAACTCTAAGGGGCTTCGACTTTCTGTCTCTAAATTCTACATTTGACTGGCGCCAACACATATAGTTTACGACCCAACGTTTTAAACTGGGCGGAAGGGTCGTTTCATCAATGTCCTCGAACAGAGCGGCATGATTGACCGTGCTCAAGGCTTTTGTTAGGTCAAGAGCTACGAGGACCGTCCTGTCGTTAGGCTTGTTCTGGTTAAGGCCGCGACTTATACGTGTGGTGATGGCGTGTAAAGTAGTTGTTGTGCTGTGCGCTTGCGACATTCATGCTGATGATCAGCATAAGAAAAGTGTTCGATCAGGCTGGGGAGGAGCAGTGCTTCAAGCGTCTTTGCTACTGGGGAAATCAAGAAGATCGGCCTGCACGATCTTTTTGCCAGGCTTCACTAGCGGAACCACTCTGCCCATTTTCCATGCATCGGGAACTAAGTAAGTGACTAGCGACAGATTGAGCACTTTGGTCATGTACTCTACTCCCGGGGTATCCAAGTGATTTAACATCGGCATCGAGTTTCCGTCCTGACCCACTGCCTTTGATAACTTTGCGTTGCGGATGACATGGGCAACATCGCCAACGCCTCTTCGACTCGGAGATCGCGGAAATGACGCAATGCTCTCCTTTTCGCCTTATCACTCTCTGGGTGCTCAATGAAAAGCCGGCCAAATTACACGCGCACCGTTTCGGATCCGTCACTGTTCTATCGCAGAACGTGACATGTCCGATCATCCTTCCATCCAGGGTTAGAGATCGATTTGACCGGTATCCACAACTTATCAATTGCGGAACTCAAGTTGCACAATTTTAAGTGGTCTACCTATTTGTTCCGCTTAGATTTACGCTCTGGGTGCTCAATGAAAAGCCGGTTAAAACAACAATCGCACCGTTTCGGATCTGTCACTGTTCTTTCACCGAACGTGACATATGTCCGATCATCCTTCCTTACTTTCCATGTATGGGGCTCTAGAGTCAAGCTCAGGCGAAATAGGTCTGTACTGCACAGAAAGGTGTAACAGGAAAACAAGTCACTGATGACGACGACGTCGAAAATGTAGATGGCGATGATAACACCAAATCCAGAGATCAACTGCTAACTTCGGTGATACAGCATGAGGCAACAAAGTCCGCTTCGCTTTACTCCCTGATGTGGTTCAGACCTGAACAGCTCCTGGAGTGCACCCGCTCCATGCAACGATTACACCTTACAGACGTAGAACGATGGTTTATACGGTTCTGACAAATCGATCAGATCCATGGTCCGGGGTTTTGATCGATCCCGGCTAGGACCAGTAGTATTCGGAGCAGGTATTCCGGGAAGTGCTGCTCCCAAACACATATTGTTGAGCTAACTGCCCCTGGCCGAAGAGTGTTTGTTTCGGGTCAATCCGGTACGTAGAACCAACAGTCGCGGGATTGCAAATTCCCTTAATAATTTGACAGGCGAGCGTCATTAGTCAAAATAATTGGTTGTCTTTCATTATAAGATAAGAAAGAATATTGTAAATTGGTATAAAACAAGGTTAAAAATCAGCAGGCTGCTGCTTGGCGAAATGCGATTCTCTAGTTTTCATTTTCGACATTTTTCAGAATAATAGACGTTTTGATGCCGACAAAAGTGCTCCGTTGACAGGGGGGATTTGTAAGCTTGGCCAGCACGATCGTCAAGTCACTCCAATAATGTGGAGTGACATTACCCATCTGAAGATATGGAACAACTGCTGCTGCTAAGTCTAAAGTGATAGACAGCTCCGCAATGTTCATGTCGTGGTAAAGAGACTTTTTTTTATTGGTGCGACACGAGTTTTCGCAGCCAGAAGAAAAGAGTGTAGCGTATTGTTTGGAAATTCTAGTGGCGGTTGCAGATACTTTCTGTTGTATCTCACACTGTTGTTCGTTTGTTTGCTTATATTTAGAATAATAAGTTGTTAGTCTTTTTGTGAGTGCGCGGATAATTCTTCTCAGCTCTTTAATTTCTTTTCCTAACTGAGGGACCTTGTTAAGAACCATTGCTGAGCGCATACTTTGAGGCTCCAATATAAATCAGAATGAGTCCAAACTGGTGGCCCAGTGGAAGTGTTGGTGCTTAATACCCGGAGGTCCTTCTACGCCAGGCCTCTAAGATGTTGTCTTCTCTTATTTTTTTTTAATTATATTTTTTCTTTTGTGTGGATATTTTTATTCATTTTCGTTTATTGCGCAGTAATTTTTGATTTTTGTATTCGGCTTTTAGTTAAAATTTTACTAAATAGTTATATTTTTCTTTATTCGATTTTTCGTTTCTCTCTGAAGAACATCATTAGGAAAAACACAATTAAATAAAATAACTCCATAGCGAGTACCTCACTTTCTTGTTGTTAAGAAATGTACCTCACTTTTTAACAACAAGAAAGTGAGGTATTTGCTACAGAGTTATTTTGTTTAATTTTGTTATTCCTGATAATGTTCTTCAGAGAGGAACGAAATATCGAATAAAGAAAGAAAAAACAAAAAATAAGAACCTTGGCCTCGAGCTCGATATACAGTATGTCAAGAATCACTTTACACATTACAAAACAATTATAATTTTTCACAACAAACCAAAATTCAAATTTTATCAGGATAATGACCCTAAGCATAAGTCGCATATGGTGCGGATGGACTTCTTTATAATTTCGGAAAAGTTATAGATGCGAGGGCGGTTGGGGAAGTTCTTAGCCTATCAATGAAAGAGAATAGTTAGTTTTTCAAAAATATTTTTATTTTTCAATATAATCTCCTGAAACTTCAATACACTTAGTCCAACGCTTATCTAGCAATTCTTCATTTGAGGTAAAACGCTTGCCTGCAAGGATTTTTTTTAGATTTGGGAACAGTTAAAAGTCACTGGGAGCTAAATCAGGAGAATAAAGTGGGTGGTCAAGCAACTCGTACTTTAATTCGTTGATTTTAGCCATTGTTAAAACACTCTTGTGCGCTGGTGCGTTGTCTTGATGAAAAAATATTTTTTTGTGTTGTAAGCCAGGACGTTTTTCTCGAATTTGTACATTTAATTGATCTAAAAGGTTGCAATAGTACTTTGAATTTATTGTTTTACCCTTTTGCAGATAGTCAATCAATAAAATACCTTTGAAGTGCCAAAAAACCGTTGCCATAGCCTTACCAGCCGATTGAATTGTTTTTGCTTCTTTGGGGCACTTCCTCCAGCTTCAGTCCATTGTTTGGATTGTTCTTTTGTCTCTGGAGTATAGTGGTGGATCCATGTCTCATCAACAGTTATGAAACGACGCTTAAAATCTATTTTATTACGCTGAAAACGATCCAAACAAGCTTGAGAAATGTTCATTCTTCTGCGTTTTTGGTCGACTGTTAACAAGTGCGGCACCCATCTTGCAGAAAGCTTTTTCATCTGTAGTTCTTCATGCAAAATTAAATGGACTCGATCATGCGAGATGCCCATGATATTAGCTATTTCACGCACTTTTATTCGTCGATCATTTAATACCATATCATGCACTTTGGCTACAATTTCTGTTGTTGTTGCTGTTTTTGGACGTCCACTACGTGGTTCATCTTCAATGCTTGTACGACCACGTTTAAATTCAGCAACCCAATTTTTTACTGTTGCATATGAAGGAGCACTTTCACCTAACACATTCACCATATCATTATGAATTTCTTGTCCCGATAAACCTTTTTTATGTAAATATTTAATGACACCACGCATTTTTAATTTTGTCCATTGTAAAAAAATCGCGGATGCGTCTTTTGTGAACACCTGTTTCTATATAAAGGAGTTGCCAGATCGAAACAAAATTTAACATGTGTTCATAGCAGAGATGGAAGTTTCCAAAACACTTAACTTTTTTTTGTTTATACCGCGTTTTTTGTGCTAGGCTAAGAAGCTTTTGAACCGACCTCGTACACCTCCTCAAAGATCTGACCTAAACCCTATTAAAAATTTGTGGGTGCAATTAAAGAAAAATGTCGCCAAACGCCAACCCAAAAACATGACAGCACTTAAATCCGCTATATTGGAAGAGTGGGAAAATATACCGAGCAATTATGACATCAAAAAGTTGATCCATTCCATGAAAAGACGATTACAATGCGTGGTGGATGCAAAGAGTGGTCATACGAAATACTAAATCAATTAAAAAACATCGTAACAAGTCTTAAATTTAATACAAACACTTTTGTAAAAAGAGTTTATTGACACTACCAAAATTGAACTCTACTTGATTTTGTTTTACTTTTAATTTTTTTAGCATGGAATTTGCTTTATTTTTTTGTTAACCTTATGTAAATAATGTATATAATTATAATAAATCAAAAAAAATACGTGATAGAATAAAACAAATTACTTCCTTGTCTACACAGATGAATTTTTATATTTATTTTCTTTGTGTAAAGTCATTCTTGACATACTGTATTTATTATTTAGTAACATTTTCTTTTGTTTTTATATATATGAATTCGCCATTTGTTGGCGAAAAATCAGCCTACTTTGGTATAAGATCTACAACGATAGATTGCATTTCAATTATAGACTTTCATTCGCTGCTTTCCTACTTTCGCTTTTCTTATCGAAGAGGTGAATATTAGCAGACGACATTTGCCTGGATGCATAAATATGTATATGGCACTAGCCCAGTAAAACGGTTTGGCTTTCGGAATCAACCGAGGTTTTAAAAGGGGTAAGGGCCATTTTAACCAGTCTGTTCCAGCATTATCTCTGTGCACACGTAAATCATTTTCATTGTATAGTTTTCTTCTATTGTGCTGATAAGCCTGAGTAGGCTATTTTTGACTTTTGTGTGGAACTCTGTCAAGCTGCAGTAAGTACTTATGAACTTTGCTTATAACTTGTATGCCTTTCTTCGTCCTGATTTTTCCGTGCCCTCGTGATCTCAAGCAAATTTTATTGGTTGAGATAGCATAGGAATGTACTAATTGAGGTGAACGGAAGTGCAAATTTTATAAAGTATTTCAGTTTAGTTTCCCTTGCAGTGCTGGATTATTTCTCTGTGTGCTTCCTGTGATCTCATTCGATCGAAGAGTAGATGATCGCTGAGCTGGAGCAGTGCAGTTGAAGGCATTCTCTTAGGTTGGTGCCAATGAAAAAAGGTAATGGTTTGCGTCAAATTCCCTTTTATTTTCCTCTGTTAACGGTTCACCTGTTCTTCCTCAGCTTTGACACCAAGTGTTTTTAATTACTTGTCCCCGCTTCCTCACATCTATACCCCACAAGCTCCTATACTGCCCCTAAAAGAAGTAAACATTAATCTGTCAGCCAGCAGTCCAATTTAAGAAAAAGTGCCGACGGTGATCGCCTGGAAGT
This sequence comes from Hydrotaea diabolus, assembly GCA_963513945.1. Lineage (NCBI taxonomy): Eukaryota > Metazoa > Arthropoda > Insecta > Diptera > Muscidae > Hydrotaea > Hydrotaea diabolus. The sequence goes on from OY740720.1 coordinate 95,292,848, forward strand.
GTTTTTTTCCTTTGTGCAATTTTAATAAGAAGTCGCTTAAAGAGCAGTAAACCCTTTGATGTCAGAATTAAAATGGTCGTGGTTAAAAATATTTTGAATATATTAGGTTATTAGTTGAGCCTTGAATATCAACGATATTAATTTCTACCACTTCTGATTTTAGAGTAATGAGATGTTGCTTATAAGCAACATTGAGCCGTGGTAGTGCATTTTAAAATAAAAACGAATATTGATATTTTATGTTATTTTTATTAATTTTTGATACATTTCATGTGTGATATAAAACAAAACGATTTTTTGTGGATTACAACATAAGAGTACCTTACATTTGAACATTTTGATTTTGGAATACCTGTATGGCATAATCTACACCTTCATTTTGTGCCACATTCAACCAAATGACCTATTTGATCAAACGCATAGATTTTGGAGGTTCTGATATGTATGACCCTTTTGTTGACGACGATGAACTTTGTGATGTAATGCTGGAAATGTCAGATGGTGCTGTTGACGGTGAATATGATTTCGTGTTTGAAAGGATTGTTGATGGCGTAATGTTAGACGCGTGTAGAGGCTCGTTTGCTATCATCAATTGAAAATTCAATACTGACATATGTCACGTTTTACCGTCTTGATTTTTTATGTCTCTTCTATACAACAACCAGCTAGTGACTACTGCTGTGTTAAGGCACCAGTATACAATACGCAAATACCATTTCTTAGAACGGAGGTTGATTTTATACAACTCTAGCAACATGTCAGCCATGTCTACGCCACCCATATGCTTGCTATAGCACTCGACAATAGCAGATCTAGGTATATTCTTATAGTTCTTTTGTTTGCGACACCAGCGATTGCATTCTGAAACAGGATTTCCAGCTATATAATTTGAGAATAGTTAAAAAACTCTTGTTGTCGTACCAGCTACAGGGTACTAAATTATGTGCTGTCTCAAATTTAAAATCATACGATCCACGACCTTTTCACATGAGCTCCTTTTTATTCATAAGGGAACAGTGTTTCATTCAATTGCTTCGAATTGTTCCTGCTGCTAAAATGCCTCTTTCTTTTAGCACAATCCATAATCGAAAAATAATTTGTAATTCTTGTTTTGTGGAACATTAGAAGCTAAGTGTAACACAATATCTGATGAGATCCGTAATCCAAAAGATGAGCACGTTCCTTCTACTACATAGATAGCAAAATCGTATACAAAATATACTTGAAACTCCAGCTCGTGAGAACATTTCAAAACCACACTTATTGGGATTCATTGGTAGATATTGTTTTAGATTGTGACGTCCTTTATATTTAATTCCTCCTGGTTAATTTTGTTGCATTTCTCTTTCATATTATCCAGTAATGGACTATTTTAAACAATTTGTCGTTATTAGTTGATCCACGTTCCGGCTGTTGAGTACTATCAAGTATGTGAAAAGCTTCATTGATTTCCTCAATGCGTACTCTTGATAAAGAATCTGCAACAGCTGATAATCTTTGGCATCCATTCCATTCGTAAATTTTGAACTTGTATTACACCTTAATAGAGAAGTACGCCAAAGAATCGTCTGATCTCAAATGGTAAACTAAAAAAAATGGTAAATCGAATATAGATTTGTTTCATTGCAAATCTTGTTTATAATTTCATAATCGATGAACTCAGTGAAATATTTTATTGGATCTTTGACTTCTTGACTCACTGTTTCTTCTTTCCAAGCAGTTTCGCAAATGGGTCGGCTCGTGTTGCGCCATCTCAAATCCCCCAGATTAATTTTTACCTCTGTCCCTCACCTGAACGGGGTTTCAATAGAAACATTAGATCTAAATAAATTACTAACTTAAATGTAATAACACTTACCTGATCTTCAATGACTTTCTCCAAATTGGAATCTTATAACTCTTCTTCGTATTCTTCATCTTCAGAATTAATACAGTCGAAATCGATCATTTGATTTATTTCTGATTCTGTGAGAGCATTTAAAAAAAAACAAAGCAAAAAATAATTGCTACTACGGACAAATGTTGCCTATAAGCAACATTGTGTTTGTGAAATTCCTGAAATAACAATAAAAGCTTTTTTTATGTTTTGCAAACTTTATCTCATTTTCTTACCTGTTATTTATAATAAAATTCACTTTTTATAAAAAAATTCTTTCGTATTTAGTTTTTATTTGAATTTTGTTACAAAAACTTTTTTCACTTTATTTTCACACCACTTCAACTAGCTTACAAATTAAAACTGGTAAAGCCTTCAAAATTTTCACTTCGTAATCGAATAGCCATACATATTAATTTCACTTGAAAAATCCGCTAGCAAAAATTACAAAAATTTCGACTTTATAACCTCTGAACGCCGTACGTTTCTCAATCAAAAAAGGCTGATTGGGAGGCCTTCAGAGAAGCCACCAACCGCAGCTTTAATAATCTAGCTATTCCGTCGGATATTCGGGTAGCCGAGAAAAAGTTCCGGGCCATCATTAACGCAGCAGCCGCTGGCCATATCCTTGCTGGTCGAATACCCGAAGTACGACCAAACTTTCCAGCAGAGGCAGCGGGACTCGCAGACAAGCGTGATGACAATCGTCGGTCCAAACCTACTGACCCTAGAATTAGGGATCTCAACTCTGAGATCAGTAGGTTGGTCAACGAATATAAGCGGAACAAATGGTTAGACCACTTAAAGCAGTGCAACTTGAGTTCCGGAATTGGTAAGTTGTGGAAAACGGTCAAATCGCTCTCTAATCCTGGAAGGAAGGATGATCGGACAGCTGTCACGTTCGGTGATAGAACACTGACAGATCAGAAGTGGTGCGCGAGTTATTTTAACCGGCTTTTCATTGAGCACCCAGAGAGTGATAAGGAGAAAAGAGAGTATTTCGTCATATCCGCTCTCTCCGAGTCGAAGAGGCACCACCACAATTTACCGCTGGCGAGGTTGCCCATGTCATCCGCAGCGCAAAGTTATCAAAGTCGCTGGGTCTCGACGGAATCTCAATGCTGATGTTAAAGCACTTGGATACTCCGGGAGTAGAGTGCATGACCAAAGTGACCAATCTGTCGCTAGCCACTCACTTAGTTCCCGATGTCTGAAAAATGAGTTGTTCCGCGACTGAAGCCAGGCAAAGACGCAAGTAAATAAGATTCGTACAGGCCGATCTTCTTGCTTTCTCCAGTAGCAAAGACACTTGAGGCACTGCTCTTCCCCAGCCTGATCGAACACTTTCCTTGTGCTGATCATCAGCATGGATTCTGCAAGCAGCACAGCACAACAACTTCTTAACACGCCATCACCACACGTATAAGTCGCACCCTAACCAGAACAAGCCTAACGACAGGACGGTACTCGTGGCTCTTTTTTTTTTTTTTAAATAACCAACACTCAGGGGATGCCCCTATACATGCGGTGCATTGCGTTGGCGAGTGGAAAGTAAAGGATCGGAGGGGGAAAGAGGGACAAATGTTTATTGACACTTGTCTTGAACTTCTGGATGTCGCAATTAGTGGGAAATACATTTGCCGGAAGTCGATTCCACATACGGACTGTACGAGCGAAAAACGAATTTGATCTGTAGTGTATAGTGCGGTCAACTGGCCAATCGATAACAAACGGGTGCCGAACATCCTCACGTGAGGAATAAGGCGACGGATGTCTGATGAACACACACCATGAAAGTAACGATAGAAAAGCGTCACGCAACCCACATTCCGACGATGATCAAGGGAAACAATAGAGTTGGATACCCTACTGTCACCTATCAGCACCACCACTCTCCTTTGAACACGGTCAAGTAGCTCCAAGGATGATTTTGGAGCACCTGCCCATATATGGGAGTTGTATTCCATCTTCGGCCTGATGTAAGTTGTATAGATATTGAAAAGATCAGAAGGAGTGAAATATTTCTTGCACCGCTTTAAGAAGCCTATGCACTTGAGTGCTTCTTTCGACACTTCGAATACATGTCTCGCCCAACGAGCGTCACATTGTATTTTCATGCAAAGAACATCAAGAGCCTCTGATTGTTCAATATCCGTACCATCGATAGAAATTGACGATATTGTTGGGTCAGCGAATCGCTTGTGAGACAACAAGCAGCACTGTGTCTTACGCGCATTAAAATAAAGAGGGAGAAAGGACTGAGCCCTGTGGTACTCCTGCAGTAAGCCTATGTTTGTTGGATGAAAACCCATCTACAACAACTCTTATAGTGCGATCTCTAAGAAAGCTCGATATAAAACGAGCTAAAGTATCACCGACGCCAAAAGCCATCAGCTTTGACAAGAGTGCACCGTGCCAGACTCTATCAAAGGCCTTGGAGATATCCAGAGCCACAACCTTACTCTCACCAAACTGGTGGATAGACCGACTCCAGCGCTCCGTCAAGAAAGCCAACAGGTCTCCCGTAGAGCGATTTCTACGGAAGCCATACTGTCGATCACTAAGCAAGCAGTTGGACTCTAGATACCTCACAAGATGGTGGTTAACCATGCTCTCCATTACCTTAGAGATCGCGGAGCAAATCGCGATTGGCCGATAATTTGCAGGATTATTGGCCTCACCATTTTTAGGGATTGGTTGGACGTTCGCAACCTTCCAACACGCTGGGAAGACTCCCGCACGATAAGCAAGGTTGAAGAGGTTGCGTAATTGACGGGCTAGCGTCGAGGAGCACTTACACAGGACAAGTGCAGAAATACCATCCGGGCCCGGGGATTATTTACGTCGAGATTCGCAAGAACCCTTATAACCCCACGTGTTCGAAAAAATATCTGAGGCATGGAACTAGATACGTTTTCGATCACGGGGAGTGGTTGATTGCTTTCCGGCAAGGAAGAATTTCCTGCGAACATTTCAGCCAATAGGTTTGCTTTATCAACCGGGTCAGTGAATGCCTGATCGTCTTTAACAAGAGTTGGGATAGATGATGAACTATCCTTTACTTTTCTTACGAACGACCAAAAGCTCTTACTTCCCCTGGGGGAAGCAAAAACCTTTGTGCGTAGACGTTGTTCGTGTAGAAATTTTTCACGCCTAAGCACTCTGGCACACGAAGTTCTTGCCTGTTTCCGCAGAAGTTCAGTATTGGCGTTTTTGATCAGGCGCCAATTTCTGAACGCCTCCTCTTTAGATCTGACAGCATCCCTGCATGCCTGGTTAAACCAACCGTTTTTGGCTGGTTTAGCCGACATAACTTTATTTGGAATAAATGTCTTCATTCCAAATAAAATTATATTTTGGATCATTTCAGCAGCAGCATTTACGTCGTTGTCGAGAAAGCACAGTTTCCAATTAAAATGCTGAAAAAGTGGTTGAGCTCAGCCCAACATGCCTTTTCGTAGATAAAAACTGTTCGCTTTGGGGCTGGTATCGAAGTGACACGAAGGGCGGAATACGAAAAGGATGCTGAAACAATGCAGTGATCAGAATTACCAAGAGGTGGAAGGACATTAACTTCGTACTTTTCAGGGTGTGAAGTTAAGTAAAGGTCAAGAATATTGTGATGGTGCCCTTCTACACACGGAATATGTGTCGGTTCATTCACTAGTTGCGTCAAGTCATTTTGCGCGGCGAAGAGCTCGGCGTATTGGCCCTCCGAAGTTGTTTGGCTCGAATGCGAAAGCCAGGCGGAATTGTGGACATTGAAATCACCAGCAACGACGATTTCACTGTCCGGATAACTCTCCAGAACTTTCGTTATAAAATCGGAAAGGGCGTCGAAGCCGTTAAGGGAAGCCTCTCTTTCCGCGTTTGGGCTTCTGTATATAAACCCGAAATGAAGTACGTGTGTTCCAATCCTGAACTTAACCCAAAGGGAGTTAAATTTTGGATCTTGTGAGCATAAGTGTTGCTGGCTCTGAAACACTATATCGTTACGTACATATACCACAAGTCCTCTGTGAGAAATAAAAAGAGGTAGGGTGTGATACCCAGGGACGTAAAAATCTTGTGGATCAGAATCCTCACGCACCTGGGTCTCACAAAGAGCTAGAACATCAGGCCTATGGTAATGAATGTGGGAGAACACAGCGAAAAAATTCGTACGCCGGCCACGTATGTTGGCGAAATGTATGTTAAATTTCTTTACCATTACGCCATTACGAGTTCAATGCACCACGGAAAGAGATAAACAGATTCTCTTAGTGCGTTATCGTTGGATTTTGTGTTATTATTTTTTTTCTATGCACCACGGAAAGAGATAAACAAGTTCTCTTAGTGCGTTATCGTTGGTTTTGTGTTATTTTTTTCTGTTCTTTTTCTCATTTTTTTTCCTTCTTATTGTTGTTGTTGTTAGGTTTATTGCACATATGTATGTTTGGTTCTTGTTAGAATTTTGTTTTATGAGTTCCATTTTTTTCGGGTTTTGTTTGTTTGATGTTATTTTTGGTAATGTAGATTAGTTTTCCAGTTGTTATGTTGATGCTTGTTTATGTGCTGAAGCTTGGTTGTTGATTTGTTTTCGTGTTTTATTTTAATTTTGAGTAATTTTATTTTTGTAGGACGGACGATAGAAAACTTTAACGCGGACAACACAAAACGCGTGCGGACTGAACGACGGACAGAACATTAACCTGCACCACCAGACGGCGTTGAAATTGTGTCGCACGCTAACGATCGCACAATTCTGGCGTCAGGACCTAAAGTGGATGTCATATGCGAGAAAATCAACTTAGCACGTTTTTTCACTGCGAGGAATATGAAAATATCCGCCTCCAAATCATCAACCACACTGTCTACTGCATGTACCGCAGAGGTACGGTTGTCACTCAATGTGAAAGTCGATGACGTAAACATCCCGACTACCAACTACCCCAAAATCCTTGGGGTCACATTGGACAGCCTTTTTAGATCCTCTGCACATGCTACAGCTATCTGCGATAAACTCAAAAGTAGGAACAAGGTCCTCAAGCCACTTGCCGGCAGTACTTGGGGAGCCGACAAAGAAACCTTGTTGACCTCTTACAAACCGATAGGTCGGTCAGTAGCAAACTACGCAGCACCTGTATGTCGCCGACCATGTGAGTACGACGCAGTGGAAGAAAATTCAGACTTGCCAGAATGCCGCCCTCAAAACATCAACAGGGAGTCTTCTTAGGACCATTTAAGGGCAATTTACTGCTGTCTAAGCAAATACTGCTAGGGTTTTTTGCAGCAGTCATCCTAACCACCATCTCTGGGACAGGATAAATCCGCCCAGGCAGATCAGGTACGACGATCTAAAGAGAGATGTCCAGCAGTATAAGAGAGAACCTTTAGATAATCGAAACTATCAGGCAGATCTGAACGACATTCACGCCGAGGAAGTCGCAGCAGCAGTATCCAGCTACCGTGTGAATGTAGTGCTAGGGGAGCATCCCCCGGAGATTTCTCTTGAGGAGAAGGTAATACCTCGGCAGACGCGGGTGGTTCTGGCGCAGCTGAGATCTGGCCGGCTCAATTCTTACTGGGCACGAATTGATGCTAACGTTCCGGACATCTGTCCCGCCTGCCATCAGGGACCACATGATGTGCTGCACCTCTTCAATTGTTGGGTCAAGCCCACTCAGCCGACCCCCAGGTCTCTGTGGTCGCTTCCAGTTCAAATGGCACGTTTTCTCCACCTGGATATCGAAGCAGATCCCCCATAGACGGGCAAGACTTTAAAATAAATACATTTTACCAATTTCTTCTTTTTACGTTGATTCTGAAAAAGAAACAACATAAAGGTATAAAAACTGCTCAAGTCATTATAATGATAAAAGACCGAATAAATAAAAAAAGAAAAAACACAAAAAACGTGCACACTTTGGTTGTGCTTTTAGCATTTGTGGTTTTCAACGAAGACCCATGCGAAACGGAATTGGTGGAAATGATATTCCGAGTTGGAGATTGCTCTACGCACAGTTCGAAGACTATACGCAAGAAAACATTAATAAAAATGAGTATCCCGTATAAGTCATTTGATTTGTGGCCGAAGTAATCGTTGCCAAAGACTGCTGAAGAAAAACCTTGGCCGGTTTAGAAACAGCTGTACAGTCTGCCTGCAACCGTAGCAAATGCATTTCACCATTTTCTTCTTTTTACGTTGATTCTGAAAAAGAAACAACATAAAGGTCTCGAACCAGAATAAAAAATTGCTCAAGTCATATATTGTTGTTACAACAACAAAAACTGTATGAACTATGGCCAAAAATGTACAATGTTAAGTAACACTTGACATCAAGGGGTTAAGGTATTACAGAAGTGATACAAGTCATAGAGCGCTAGAACAAGAAAATTTTAATGTAAAATCTGTCGCCAACGTTTTATATAACAAAAACGTTATCCAATCAATGTATAATGTTGAACTCGAATCAGATACGCGCAAACTTAAGAAAAAATAAGTTCACCCAATAAACAAACTTCAGTATTTGTTATGTAGGAGAAGAAAAGCTTAGAATAAATGGCCCAGTTGAATGCCAAAATTTTAAAGAATTCGGATACTAAAACGTATTTTACATTGCCAACTGTTTGCGTTGTATGTTGAGATCTAAAGTCAAATCGCAGGAGTAAAAAAATGTAGTAAAAAATGTAAAATGTAGGGAACAGCAAACTACAGAGGTTATAGGTTTACAAAGAACTCAAAAATAACCTAGAATAGAAGCTTAAATTTATTTCTAACCGAAATACGCCCAGCATTTAATTGACATTTTAAAGACATTTTATTCTAACAACAGAAACATACGCTTATGCTCTAAAGGCGCATACACCTAATGACACTGCGCAACAATTTAAGAACGCTGAATCAATGATTCAACAGCTTATACAGAAAATGAACATGTACATGTCTACTTTGCAATCTATGATGCAAAACTTCATGCGTAACCAAAATCATATAACTCAAGTTCTACTTAGCAAAAAATAGGCCTCTTAAACGCTTTATTTCCACAAAATGTTTATTTCTTATTTGTACATACCTAAGACATGAATGGTTTTGTTGAACAATTTGTAAAAAAAAATTCCGTTGGTTTTCTATAATACAAATTATGGCAAAGTTTGAAAACACATTTAGAAAGATTTTTACTATTTTGGAAAAAAACTGATGCAATCTTTTCTCATCAAGTTATTCAAGATTTCTTCAGCATCTCTTAAATCGGTTTAGCTAATTCTGAGATATAAATATACATCTGTTAGCCGGGTTATTAAGGTCTGGCAGAAGTTCTAAGGCCCACAGCTATGCTAGTAAGTTCTTAAAATTGTGCTCCTAAGACACGTATTAACATTTTCGTTAAGCAGAACATGCAAATTCTACGATTCAATAACGCTGTCTGGCGAAACAAACTACTACGGAGCAACATCAATAATAAATCAGCAAGTACTCCGGTTAACGATTTTACAAACCTGTTAGTTAATGAGATTAACTGTATAAGGTTATGTATCTAGAGGTATTTATTCAAAACAAAAAATATATAAAAATTCAAATCAAATGTGAAATTTTTATTGGTAATTTGAAAGGACATTTTATGGCATTTTTTTTTTGAATATAATTACCTTCAACTGTTGGCAACTGTATTATGGAAATGGGCGTTCGGTGAGAAACGGGAAGATCCGCTGTTTTCGACCAAAATTTTGTTCAGTGATGAGGTCCATTTCTGGCTCAACGGCAAAGTCAATAAACAAAATTTGGGCTGAAGAGTGACAAGAAGAGGTTCAAGAGGTGCCATTCTACCCAGAGAATGCGGTTTATAAGCTGGTGGTAACCGTTAATGGTGCTCACTATAGCGCCATGATATCGATCTTAATGATACCTAAAATTGAAGCCCGTTATATTGACGACACTTAGTTTAAACAGGACAGTGTCACTTGCCATACAGCTGCTCAAACAATGGATCTATTGAGGGGTCATTTTTTGGATAGGCGAGTTAGACGCCTAGATCGAGTGATATCACACCATTAGAGATTTTTGTTTGGGGTTACGTAAAGTCTAAAGTCTATGCAGACACACCAGCTACGATTCAGGTTTTGGAAGCCAACATTACGCGTGTCATTAAAGCCATACCGGTCAAAATGCTCGAACGAGTCATCCAAAATTGCACCCTCAGAATGGAAACCCTGAGGCGTAGTTGCGGCCAACATTTGAAGGAAATTATATTAAAAAAAAATTCCATAATATGTTCTTTTAAATTACCAATCATCATTCCACAATTGGTTCCAATTTTTATATTTTTGTTTTGTTTTGAAAAACTATCTCTAGATGGATCACCCTTTATTATAAATTCCGTGATAGTATACAAATATGTTAAAATTGATTATTCAAATTCATGGTACAACAATGAATTGCGAGAATTGAAGCGGTAGAAAGTTTACTGGCATAATATGAATGTATGGTTCAATAATGATTATTATTGGACATATTATAGAGTCTGGAGAAAACAATACATAAAATAAATAAACGTTTAGAAAGGTAATTACGTCAATAGAAAGATCAATGAATGCCATAATCAAAAGGACATGTGGAAAACTTTAAAAAAAACATCGTAGTAATGAAAAAAGAGTTCGGGAAATTGGAGATAACGGGAAAGCAATATACGAAGAGAAGCTGAGCATTTAATTCGTTTTTCATATATAGTGTTATAGAAATTTCTGATAGAATCACTCATATACAATATGCGAGGACCCGGAAATAAAATTTAGTTTTAAATTATTGAGTGTGGCAGAATTAAAGAGTACTATGAAATCGATGAACAATTAAAAGGATCAAAATAAGCTATCAGTTAGAATGCTATTAGAAAATTTTGATATATTGGGAATGCATCTACAACGTGTAATTAATGAACCACTGCTAAATGGCATTTTTCCGGACTGAATCGAGCGTCGTTCCAGTAAAAAAAAGTTCAAAACACAAAGAATCCTAGTGAAATAAGACCAATCAATGTGATATCAACAATGAGCAGATTAATAAAAAAGTGGTGTATAATCAATTAAATAAATATTTTAAAAACAATAACTTGCTATACAAAACGCAGTCTAGTTTCATAAAAAATCATAACTGTGAATCCCTATTAAATCTTGTTGTGTCGCAGGTGATAGAAGCTGTTTTTTTAGATTAAAAAAAAACATTCGAAGTAATCAACAGAGACATTATGGAATAGAAGGAGTTGAATTAAATTGTCTTAAAAGTTATTTAAGTAACATATCACAAAGAACTAAATGTGGAAATTGTACATCAACTAAAAAATTCATCACTGCAGGAGTTCACCAAGAAGCAGTATTAGGAACTCTGCTTTTTCTTATACAGTAAAAGTTTCAAAATCATAGTTTTCAAGTTCCAATCTTGTAAACAGAAATCAAAATCCATTCTAATGAGCGGACGCTTTTATGACCGGACGCATAATTCTCAAACTTTTCGTCAAAAAATCTCTAAGAAGCGGACACTTATTCCTCTGAACACACAAAACATTTGAATTTATAAGTATATTGCTTTGCAGAATTTAGTGCTGTACAAGTAATTACTTTCAACCGTAACTACTTTCAGCACTTTATAGTATGCTACGTTACGTTACGTCAAATTCACTTATCAGTCCTTAAAGCCTAGTATTCACCAAAAACGAAATTCTCGCTCCCATAAGAAATGCATGGAGCAAAAGAAACGAAAACTACCATTGGTAAAATCCGTTTAGCTATTTTCGTTTGTTGGTACTCAGCTAAAGCGAAAAGGTGGCGGAATTTGCAACTGTTACAATGATGATTATAAGAGCAGTGTAGACTTTTTTCACCACCTGCAAACGAAAATTTATATTCTGATAGTTGTTTGGTCAAGGAATTTTTGAAATTTACAAAAAAAAAAAAAATTAACAAATGTTGTGAAGTCGTTTTTGAGGGTATTTAAATGAATATGACTAAAATTATTTTTTGAAAAAGAATAACGGCTTTCTCTAAACTTCTTTACACTACAATTTTTCCTAAGCGAGAATTTCTTCTCCTAAGCGAGAATTTCGTTTTAGGTGAATACTAAGTTTAAGAGATAAAAAAATCGTTAGGAAAATAAAAGTAACCCAGGGGTGATAAAAAGTATAGGCAATACAAGTAAGGTTTGTGATTTACACTTTTAGTTCTCATAGTTTTGAAGTTTCACTTGTTTCGGTTAAATTGTGCTACGAATTAAAGGTTTACAATGCCGCCCAAAGAAAGGTTTTGCCAATAAAAGAAAAAATGGAAATCATATACTTTTACGAGCAGGATAGATTATCAGTACGGGAATTAGCGAATAGGTATGCAAGTTTCGTTGTTAAGGAACTGATGTTGTAAAAATTAACAATTGTTACTAAAGGTTTAATATTGGAAAACTTTAAGCCGGAGAGATATCTAAGGCAAAGGAATTGATACGATATCAATGACAATCTGGAGTAATAAATAAAAACCAGAAGAAGAATTGTTTGCAACCCAAAGGTTCAATTATAGATCAAAATTGTTTCGAATGGTTTGCAAAAGCCCGGAGCCAGAACATTCCTATATCTGTACCAATTATAAAAGCTAAGGCATAGAAGATTTCGGAAAAATTGGCTATTACGACTTCTCCGCCTCTGATGGCTGACTGCAAAAGTGGCGTAACAGACAATACATGCAATACATTTTAAGAGCATTTTAGGAGAAGCTTCAAGTGTAAATCAAGCAGGTGTGACAGAATTCTTGGATAAACTACCCTCTATGTTATCCGGATATATGCCTGGGTACGTTTATAATGCAGTTGAGTGCGGTGCTCTACCAGATAAAACTCTGGCTTTAAAAAACGAAAAATGTGTTGGTAGAACAATTCTGACATTTCTGACAAATTTTATTTTGTGTCAACATGGCTGGGGAGAAAGTACAATAATTGGTGATTGAGAAAACAGCACGCCCACGGGCATTTAAAAATGTTGTCATCAATAACCTACCGGCGATTTGGAAATCTAACAAAAAGGCTTGGATGACTCGAAATTTTATGGCTGAATAATTGGAACAACTTGATAGAAAAATGCAAATTTTTGGACAATGCCCCTTCCCATCCTAGAGATATGAAACTGAAAAATATAAAAACATATCTTTAGCCTCCAAACACAAATTCGGTGTGTCAGCCCTTGGATTAAGATATCATACAGGGTTTCAAGAGATAAGATAAAGAGCATCAATGTTCTTGATGAATTGTACTTTATTAAACATTCGTGGAACAAAGTAACGGTCGAAACATTTAAAAACTGTATCTGAAAGGCAGGATTTATAAAAGGCTGCATTTCTATGGAATTTGATTTGATTTGGAATTTGATATGCCGTTATCATTTCTTGCAACATATGATAGTCAAGTTGTTGAAGCTCAGAATTTTGAATGTCATGAATGTATTCAAATTGATGGAAACCTTTTGATAGAATCTGATGATAAAGTCTTTGTTGAAGACCATAACATAAGCAGTTAGGAGGATACAGTTATCACCGTAGAAGACCTTAACAAAATATCTTCGTATAAGAAAGCCTTGGAGCAATTTGGCCGTTTAAAGAAATTTGCAGCAGAAGACTACACAGCACTTGAACATTTAAAGTCATTAGAAATTCTCTACAAAGAGCAAATGTCAAAAGAAACAGAAAGCAAATGCAATCAAAAACTATCTCACTTTATTCTCACACACATTAATTTAAAAAAAAATACTGTTTTAATACAATACATAAGTAATAAGATTCCTACAAAAGATATAAATTGAAAAAACAAATAATATTCAAACATTTTGTGTTCCGCTCTAATAAACGGGCATCTTCACTTACCGGACAATATCTTCGCTAACGATGGGTGTCCGCTTATGGCCGCATTTACTGTATATATAAACGATTTGGAAACAATTTTATATAAAGCTAAAGTTTGTTTGTTCGCGTATGTCACTCTTTTATTGTACATTGTTGGCGAAAATGCAGAACAATGCGTGCGTAACCTGAATGAAGAATTAAAAAATGTCTAGAAGTATTTACAAAAGAAAAAAATTAAACTCAACACGACTAAAACTAAATCAATGATAACAAATGACAGTACAAATGAAAATATTTCAATTGAAGGAGTGGAAATAGAGAGAGTAATTCTAATAAAGTATTTGGGAGTAATAATAGGCAATAAACTGAAATTCGAGGAACACTTTAATTACCAAAAAATATCAAAAAAGTATCATTTTTACAAACAATTAGTCACAAAATATAAAAAATTACAGCTATAAATATCTTCAACACGACTATAAAACTTCATTTTTAATATTGGTCTACCATATTTTTTCTGGGAGATGCACAAATGAGAGCAAGACTTCAAAAATTGCAAAACAAGGGAATGCGATGTATCTTAAAATCTCACAGACAGACGCATATAAGCGAGATGCTCAGAAACCTGCAGTGGTTATCTATTAATCAACGACTAATAATGAACGCCCTTATGTAGGGTGATCCAAGTAAAGATACTTTTTTAATAGTCTTTTTTTGACAGATCACGTGAGTCGTGTCATGTTATTTTTTTGCCATTTCATCATGGAAAGACTTACGCCTGAACAACGTTTAAAAATCGTTCAACTTATATAGGGTGATCGAAGTAGGGATACTTTTTTCAATAGCCTTTTTTTGACAGATCACGTGTGAGTCGCGTCATGTTATTTTTGTTTAGCATTTCATCATGGAAAGACTTACGCCTGAACAACGTTTACGAATCGTTCAACTTTATTACGAAAATTCACGTTCTGTGAGAAATGTGTTTCGTGCACTTCGTTCAACTTATGATCAACATAATCGGCCAACATTTCTGACTCAGTGGGTATGTAAACAAGCAAAATTTGGGACGAAGAGCAACCAGAAGAGGTTCAAGAGCTGCCACTTCATCCAGAAAAAAACAACGGTTGGGTGTGGTTTGTGGGCCGGTGGAATCATCGGTTCATATTTCTTCAAAAATGGTAACGGTGAGAACGTAACCGTCGATGGCGACCGATATCGTGCCATGATAACCGACTATTGGATGCCTGAAATTGATGCTCGTGATCTCAGCGACTTTTATTGTCAACAAGATGGCGACACTTTCTATACATCGCATCAATAAATGGATTTATTGAGAGAACACTTCGGTGAGCAGATAATTCACATTTTGGGCCGGTCGATTGGCCACCAAGATCGTGTGATATCACACACATATCCTGTGGGGATATGTAAAGTCTAAAGTTTATGCGGAAATACCCGCTTGGATTCAGTCGTGTCATTCGCCAGTTACCAGTCAAAATGCTCGAACGAGTCTTCGAAAATTGGACTCAACGGTTGAACCATCTGAGACATAGCCGCGGCCAACATTTGATAGACATAATCTTCCAAAAATAAATGCCAAAGAATGTTCTGTCAAATGATAATAAACATTCCCCATTCAA
Organism: Hydrotaea diabolus; assembly: GCA_963513945.1. NCBI lineage: Eukaryota > Metazoa > Arthropoda > Insecta > Diptera > Muscidae > Hydrotaea > Hydrotaea diabolus. Next base: position 95,308,214 of record OY740720.1, read on the forward strand.
TTTGAATTTTCTGGGTTTTTTTTTTTAAAAAAAAGTAGGCAACCTCAAAATTAATCACCCTTTATTTATATACAAAATTAGAAATGGACTATTGCCTAGCTATATGGGGGATTTTCTAGTATATTTAGCAGATATACAACCCTATAGTTTAAGAAATGCTAATGACTTTAGACTAGCATTTGCTTCAACCACCTTTGGTCAAAATTTACTGTTTTATAACGGTCTTAAAATTTTTTATGAATTACCTGTAGAATAGAAAAGTGAGAGTAATTTATTTGTATTCAAACGGAAAATTGTTTTATATGTTAAGCAAAATTTTTAATGTAAAATTCAATTATTACTTTGTTCACTAATGTTACAAAAATGTAAAAAATAGCAATATTGCTAAATAAATCAATCAATCAAACTCACCAATATTTACGCAAATTATTTACAATGGTTATAAAGTTCCGCAAAACTAAACAATGTTTGTTGATGCGTTTTGGATTTGCAGGCAACAGTTCAAAGAATGAGTAACTAAAACAAAATTTGGTGCAAATTCAAAATCAGTGAGAGTCGTCGTTCTTTTTATGCGGGAGCAAAGGCAGTACAAACCCAATTGCAATGTTCTTTTAAAGAGTTGCTCAATTTTGTTGTGAGTTCGTCACATAGAGAGCAATTGTTTTAAAAATGTGCGATTACTGTTAATAGGAAGAGTTAAGAGTTTGTTGAGTCAATTCATACTGTGGACATGAATCTATAGAATTTTGTACAGTCCTTCTGTTTTGTGTCATTTTGTTTGTAGTTAAAGAGGCTACAATGACGAGAATCCTTATTTATTATTTGCACTTTTTAACTTTTTTATTTTAGAAGATGTTTCCTCACATGCCTCATTTGTACAGCACTTAAAAATTAATTTATAGTTTTGTTTTACATGAATTATCAAAAATAACTACTCAGAATTATTTAAATTTAGGAGTTCAAAGCTTTCCTTATTTACGACGCGTCGCGACGCCGCGATACCATAAAGTTAGGGTTCACATTTTTGTCAGTTTTTGGGACTTTTGAACGTAACATCACGCCAAAAAGCAAACTAATAATAATAATAAAACATTAGTTCCTAAACCAATGGTAAAATATATATTGAATATCAAAATTATGTATCGTCACGCCAGATTGTAAGCAATTTCCTTTCATTATTTTTTGTTTCTTTTAAAATTGCATTCAATTATGTTTAATGCAGATGGAACTAGCAAAAACACTTAAAAACGCTTAATTCGGGCGGGTTCACTATAGAGTGCCCTACACCAAGATTCAGCTCCTCTTCTATTCGAAGCACCTTTGCGTTTGTAAACTTGGGCAACTGCTCTTCAAATCTACCAAGTATAATAAGAGTCAAATGCCAATGAGGTAATATTTTCGTCAAATGTTTCATGAAAATAAATGCGATTGGTAAACTTAATTGTTGAAAAACTTACTTAATTATTTGAAAAACATTTCATATCTACTTATATAAGTATATACTTATATATAAAAATTAAATACTGTCCGCTAGTGACGCAAAAGCTAGAGAACGGATTAATCAATTCGCATGATTTTTATTTTGATTGCAAACGCATTGCATAGCGAAAATCTAGCAATACTAAAATTGCAAATTAAACAGAGATTTGGCAAAAAACACAATGATTTTTTTATTCAAATTGCAAACGCATTGCATAGCGAAAATCTAGCAATACTAAAATTGCAAATTAAACAGAGATTTGGCAAAAAACACAATTAAACGAGATCAGAAGAGATATTCGAATTAATTTTTGTTTTTTATCTTAAACTGCTATGGCAGAAAATCGCAATTAGTAGAATTTAACCAGTTGAAGTTAGTGACGCAAAAACTCGAGGACGAAATGACGGATTCGCATATTTTTATTCCAATTTTTTTCCAGGGATGGTTTAAAAGTAAAGAAAATGCCGAAAACCTAACAAAATTGCAAATTAATAGATTTGATAAAAAAAAACGCACCTAAAAGAGTTCAGAAAAAAATTTAAAACCTTCGAGGAAGATTTAGAAGAAAAAAAAATGCAAAAATCTAGAAGAAATTAAGAGAGATTTCGTAAAAAACAACATATGAAAACGAGTTCAGAAGAATTATAGCATAGCGAGAATATAATTAATGAAGAAATTTAAATTAGTAAAGCGTAGGTAAGTAAGAGAAATACAGATCGTTTAAAATGAATCAAGTTCATGCACTCCAAACAAAACGTCAACGAGTAATGCAGAATGAACATGACAGATAACGTCGACATAGTGTACCCATTAATCTTGAATGAGCTGCATTCAATTACGTTGCAGAAATTGACTACAGCGTGAACAGATCAATTCCGAGTAGACAGATGTCGATATTTTGTCAGCTTTGCAAAGCGTTCAAATATACAGGTGAATCTCCTGGATTATGTTGCACAGATACAAAAGCTAAATTGCCACAATTGGAGCCAGTGCCCGAATCATTACCTTCATTTTTTTCAGGATTAGGTAGGAATTCTATCCATTTTTAAGCAATATACAAACATATAACAGTTGTTTCCAAATGACGTCTTTCAGGGCAACTCATATTGTTCAGGAAAATTTTATGCCTACTGGGAGGAAAACTAACTAATAGTTTTTGTATTATAAAAAACTGTAAAAAATTAAACACATTTAAATTTACGATGTAGATTTAGGGGCAAATATATCATTAAGCTGGGTCGTTGTTGCCGCAACCGAATGCGGATAATCTGTTTTGCAACTTTATTTTAGGGGATATTCAGAAGCTTAAGTTAACCAACGTTGCTTTCACAATTCGCCAACAAAACAAAATATTGTCAGTGAATTGCAAACGTTTCTTTATCAGAACAATAACCTTAAAAACTTGTTAAAAACTGCGCTGGAAAAATAGCCGTCACACAGTAACACAATTGTCATTAAGGCTGGCAAAACCCCGACAAGTGAGCATAACAGAATATTCAATGCTCCAACAATCAAGGAAGTGGCTGTAGTTGTTACGGAGAAAAGTTAAAATCTAGAGATATCGTGCTTCATCGCCGAAACAGTGTTTAAAACGAGTGTCAAAAGCGCACAGATCTTACGATCAGATTCCACTTTGGTTAACATGCTCTCCTATTTAACCCAACGATTTGTGGACTAGCTATATAGACAGATGGTCTGAGGATTTTTTGGAACTTCGCGCCCCCTAATGCAGAATTACAAATAACTGCTCCTGGAGCGACAAGCAAAACATTTTTAATTTCATCGATTTTGGCGTATATTCGATCGCACCATGACAACGCCTTAGCGTTATTTTCTTCAGTTATAACTGCAGCTCTTTAATATGGTCGACAAACTGTTCATTCGGCTTTAAAATTCTCACTTAATATGCAAATAAACGAAACTCCAGCCTGCAATATCGGAGAGAACAAATTTCCAAAAATGCAAATTTATTGTTTTGGACGAGTGTACTATGGCCATCAAAAGCTCATCAGAGGCATCGGACAGGATGTTAAGGGATCTGCGAAACAATGAAAACATTTTTGGTGAAGCCATGATATTAGTATACGGTGATTTTTGATAGACTCTTCCAGTAATTACGCGATCAACTGCAGCGGATGAACTAAATGCCTGTCTCAAATCGTCAAATTTGCGGCGACACGTAAAAGCACTAACACTGACATTGAACATGCGGGGGTTTCTACAACAAGTTGAAACTCAATTCAACGAGTTTTTCTAAATATTGCAGAAAACTTTAAATGTAATACTTGGTTAAGCCAACAATCTATATTATCTGCAAAAAAACGAAGACGTTGAAAAGCTCAACATGATAATTTAAAACTTATCCCGGAACAGTTGACACCGTAAAACCAAGAAGAGATAGTCAACCAACAGAATTTTTAAATTCACTGGATTTGCCTGTAGGTTCAGTAATTATAATGGAACTAGACTGGTTGTAAAAAAGCACGTGAGATATATACTTATAACACTGTGGAACATTTTTGGGGTTATTGTCTGGGGGGTGAGAAAATTCCAAGTCAGGGTGATGGTACTAGGTCAGTATATTAAAACCCTCAAAGGGTTTTATTTAAATAATAAAAGTTTTAGTTTTTAATAATAAAGTACAGTTATTTTGTCTTGTTTTTAAAATAAAATAAAGTTTTTAAAACTATGTTACAGGAAAAAGTTCCCTTTTTCTATTTGCGCTTAGAATCGTTGACTATACTTCATAAACCGCGCATATCCCTGGGAGGGAATACTTTTGGGGCATGGGATCGGTCTCATTCCATGCTCAGATGTTGTCCACATCAAAAAAAAAAAAGTGAAAAAGTTGATGAAAAGTTTTGTTCAGGAGAGCCATTTTAAAGATTAGGTCCCTTTCTATTTGCGCTTAGCATCGTCGACTTCACTTTCGTAAAACGCGCATATCTCTGGGAGGGAACACTTTTGGGGCATAGGATCGGTCTCATTCGATGCTCAGATGTTGTTCACATCAAAACAAGAAAAAAATTAAAATTGATTTTTTTACCCTTAGGTCCCTTTCTTTATGAGCTGTCACATATAGAGAATTGCATACGAGTATACTTACATTATTGTAAATGTTGGGACTCGAGCATCTTAGTAAAAGTTCACGACAACATTGGTTATGGCCATTCTGTGCAGCGGCATGAAGCGCAGTAAATCCATCTTTGTTTTTAAAATCAATATTGGTGTTAACTTGTACTTGATCCACGAGGTCACATAAAATGACAACGCATCGACTGAATCCTCTCTTTGCAGCTTCATGCAAAGGTGTGTTTCCGTTGACGTAATTCTTCCGAAAGATATATTTTATGTTTCCCGAGAATTTCAATAGAGCAGCGTAATCTCCCCTGGATGCTGCTTCGTGGAATGGTGTCCAACCGTCTGTAAAAGACTTAAAATATAAATAATTACCAACAATTTTTTTAAACGATATTTATTTAGTTGATAAACTATGTTTAAACTTTTAATTCATTTTTTTAATTTCTAGTTTAATTGTAGTGGCCAACATTGAGCAGTTGAACGTAGTCAAAGATGTCAATATGAAACCAGCTAACTTAAGCTTTTCTTTAAATGTTACGAGTGATATTTTACACAATTTATTAATTTATGTGAAAATTAAGTTCAGTGTATTTTTTATAAATAGTTAATCTTTATTGAATTTAATTATTCGTTTTTTCATCGAAAAAAGTCAGCAGGAGTTCTGCAAATATCAGTGGATAATTTACGGGTGGAGATGGAAAAATATAATTATAAACAAATTGTAGCATCAAAGTATTCAATACCTCACATGACCACGACCCATTTTAGAGAAATTTGGATTTGAGTTATCTCAAAATATTTTACAGTACTTATGTTTTTTTGAACAGTACAGTGCCCCAACTTGGTGAGCTGAGAAGAATAAATATCACGCTCTCATGCCGGTTTTATGTCTTTAGCTCTAGAAGCCACTAACTACAACAAATCCTGATGAAATTTGGCACAAGTTAGTTTTGGACCAAGGATTTGCTTCATTGAAATTGAAGGAGAGCGATTAAGATTTAGATATACTTATAGCTTCCACACATATGTACGTTCAACAAATTTAATGTCTCTAGAAGGCACATATTACATCAAATGTTGATAAAATATTGAAATATTGCAGTTCATAACTGTGCGATTAGTTACCATTGTAAATGAATTTTGTACATATGGGTCCACGTTTTGATATAGCCCCAGTGCAAAGGTCCCTTCCGATTTAACATACAACCGCTTTAGAACAAAATTTTTAATTGGAGTTTGAAACTGTTCCATTGACCTAGTTTTAGGCAGTTAGGGCCCCAAATCATACAAATGATTTTGGCGTCCAAAAAGGACATCCACATATAATATAGGATATGTCATTCTCATATCAAATGAGAATGACATTTTCGCACGAGATCAAAATAAACTTATTTTTTGAAATTTGGTGACGATCAAATCCGTAAAAAATGCAAAATAATTATAAACATTTCTCACAAATCCAACTGTAATATTGTTTTTAAAATCTGGGTAAATTAAGTATACGTCCAATGGGTCCATAGACCTGTTTTATTTCGCTTTACTGCACATTTAGAATTTATAGTTGCTACTTTTAAATTAAGATTTTTTAACTTGATTATAATTCTACTTGATTTCCTTTAGACACTCCAACGAAGGTTGGTGGTATATTTAATTTGTCATTCTGTTTGCAACACTAAGACCATCTACCATGTCAGTGAGTCTGTTGAAAGCACAAAAGGACAGTATCAGTACAGTACAGGATCCATCGGTAATGTTTAAAACAGCCAATTCAATATGTGCCGCATAACCAAGAGCTAGTGCATTGACCTAGAATAGTAATAGTATCTTTGTTTTAGTTTAACAGTGAAACAAAGTATGTGTGTTTCAGGTTCAAGCCTCCTGGTGTTACTACATCTGGTATTATAACGCACGAGATCCTACATAGTAAATAACTTCCTCTTCTTTTGAGTTCTGTCTGTCAATATTTTTTTTTATATATAGCACAAAAATCTCTACCATTTCTCGCAAAACCAAACAGACTTTCAGTTATACAAACCGAAGTTTTTCTTACGCTGTTATTTTTCTTATTAATTTTACATTAAAGTTCATTTTTAAAAATATTTTTTTTATAACAATTCACAATAAATATGCCACTTTGTCGCTGAGGCCATAGTCACAGCACTTGGCTCAGAGCCTGCAAAAAGTTTGCGACGCATGTGGCGAGCTGATTTATGTACCAGTCATTATCAAAAAAATTGTCCAATTAGTAACGACAGAGTAGTGGAAGAACGACAACGTCAAAAAAAGACACGATCTCAGAATATTGTTGGTGCAACAATATAGTACTCAAGTTTCAGCAGATCATGATAGTACCTCAGTTCCCAGATGGCTCAACTGAGACAAGTCTTTCAAGGCTAAATCTCAATATAACTTCCTCGGGACAATTACAAGCTTAGATTAGAACACCTCAACAAGTACACACACACACACACTTTCAAATGTCGAAAATCGAGCTCTCAGACAAATGTTTGGACTTGAGGTAATGTAAACAATAATTCGACTACAGGTATAAATATGTCAGCACCAGGAACATCTTCTTCTTCAGATTTAAATTCTCGTTCGGGTAAGGTGTTACAGATAATATCTAATTGGAAGTTAAAGTTGAGTGGTGTTCCAAACAGCATTTCTATTGAAAACTTTATTTATAGAGTCGAAGCTTTAACCATACAGACGTTACACGGTAACTATGGTTTGATGAGCCAGCGGATGGTTTTGCCGGTACGACCGGTCTGTACATATCATAACGAATTTATTTAACGGCTTGCGACAACAATATCAGGATTCTAGGACTGATGTAGATATCCGAGAACTGATAAGAGATCGAAAGCAAAAATGAAACAAAGATTGGTGATTCTTTTTGCGAATACGTACAAACGCTAACCGATAGTCTCAAAGATCCTTTACCGGACAGAACTTTAGTTGCTTTATTTTGCGTAGGAATTTTGTTGCCTGAAATTTAGCACGAAATTTTAAATACTGAAATAAAATCCATTCAACATTTGCGAGTTACCTTTAGGCGTCGGTAGTTTTTCATGCAATACAATCGGCGTAAAGAAGCCAATGCCAACATAAAAGCGAATTTCAGAAATCGATCAGGATGAAGAAGTTGAAGATAGTTCACATATGTAAAGTCCGCTGACATTTCAGCTTTGAACTTGGTGTGCTAGACTTTCTTTCTGATAAGGTTATTGTCTGTTATGCGGTAGTTTAGACATGTATAAAGCCAACTGCCATAAATGTTATTCAAAAAACGATCGATCGAGTGCATCCAACAAGATGAAACTGTCGAACCTGGATGCAGAGAAACTATTTTAAAAAAGCCGCTCTTTATACCCACCAAATTGCGATTAAGAAGTTACTAATGATGAAAAGAGAATTAAGTATATTTTCGGGAATAAAAAGTAAGTAAGCGCAAAATCCTTCTCACATTCATAGCAATTTCGAGATCTAGAAAAAAACGTCATTTACTACTTCTGGGAGTCCGTTGTATCATTTTGCATTTATGCCTTTCGGGCAATGTAACGCTCCTAAAAACCTAAGACGATCTCTTGATTATATCGGATACGTTTGACAGACATTTTTAGGTTTTAAGATGTGTTGCTCTGAAAATTCGACAATGTACATTGACAATTGACGTTGAAAAAGGCCATTTTTGTGTTTAGAATCCCAAGTTTTTATGACATTAGGTTGGTAACGTGGTAATTCGCACTGTTCCAGAAAAAGAGTCCGCCTTAACCGACTTTCCAGCTCCCCAAATTTGTTTCATATTCGTAGATTTATAGGAATTCGGGATCGTACCGGAAATTTATTAGAAGTAATGCATATAAAGACTGCGGGGGGTGAAGAAGTTTCTATCGCTTTTATGACGAATCAAATTAATAAAGCCCAACGCAACTATTCCGGAACCGAACAGGAATGCTTAGCTGCTATGCTAAGTGTTAAAAAGTTTAGAGCTTACTTTGAAGGACATGATTTTACTGTTATCAGTGACCATGCGTCATTAAAGTGGTTCATGTCCTAGACAGATCTCAGCACAAGATTAGCACGATTGTCGCTGGGATACAAATTTAACATTCAACATAGGTGGTTAAAACATAGTACCTGACTAGGGCCAATACTGAAGACATGTCCATACACCTTAACTCTAAACATTTTCACTCCGACAAATACTTACAAAATAAGACAACTTTTGGATAAAAAGTGGGAGAAACTAAGACAAAATGCCCGACTTAAGATTATTGACGGTTACCTATACAGACGACCTGAACATGTCAACGGTGAACAAGTTCGGGAGGACCTTTCCTAGAAATTATGGATTCCTCGAGGAATGGTACTTGATGTCTTAAGAAGAGCACCTGATAATCCGCTTTCGTCTCGCGAAGTCATTACAAGGTTGCTGGGGTATAGCTCGCAGGGGTAGGGTATGTACCGAAATTCTACGTACAGAGTGTAAGAGAAAGGCACGTGCGTATGGTTTTAAGATACGTTAAGATACGCTTTTGCGGTGGCTGTCTAGGGGGAGACCTGGATAAGTACTACTACCTCTGGAAGACGTTGATAAGTACTGCAGTGAAATCTCTCGGGAGGCCTGGGTAAGTACTGCAGTACTCGAAGATGTCTGATGTAATCGCGAATGAGAACTAGCGACGGGCTAGTACCTAATCTCTAATGTGGGGAGGCTAATAAACACGCGGCGTCTGGAGACCTGTGCCAGTACTGCAGGAGGCTCTCGGATAACAAAGGCAACGCCTCAGGCAAATATGCGGCGTTTAGAGAACTGCGTCAGCACTCCAGGGGGCTCACGGATAATAGAGGAACGCGCCAGGCAAATAAGCGGCATCTGGAGACCTGCGTAAGTACTCGAGGATAACAATAGAAACACGCCAGACGAATAAGCGGCGTCTGGTGACCTGCGTAAGTACTCCAGGATAACAATGGAAACACGCCAGACGAATAAGCGGCGTCTGGATACCTGCGTTAGTATCACAGGAGAACACAGATAGTAAGGGAACGCGTCAGGCGTATATGCGGCGTCTGGAGACCTGCATAAGTCTTGCAGGTGGCTCACGAATGATAAAGGAAACGCATCAGGAGAATAATCGGCGTCTGGAGACCTGCGTACGTACTCCAGAAGGCTCACGGATAATAATGTAATGTACTGATGTTCTGTCTGTCGCGTTATGCTGTCCGCGTTATAGTTGTTGCCATCTCTTTTAAAAATAGACAATTATACGTCTATTGAACTAAACAAAAAAGTTAAAGTAGTATTCAATAAAAAAAAGTACATCACACTCAAATTGAACAATCATTTAACATAAAACACAAATAAATTTAATAAAAATATAAAACCACAAAACAAAGCGTAAAAAAGAAAAACATCACTAAATCTGTTTTGCTACAAATTCACAAAAACAAAATCAAATAAAATACATAAAAGCAACAATAACATTAACAAAATATTACACAGTGTGGTGTGGAAAATAAATCAATCCCTCTTCGTATTGATTGTTTCAGAGCCTGCAACCCTTGTGCACACAAGATTTAGAATTTAACTCCCCTTGGATTAAATTCAGGATTTATATTTTGGGTATATTTACAGAAGTCCAAATTCCGAAAGGGAGGCTTCCCTTAATAGCTTCGACGCCCATTCTTATTCAATAACTCTGCCTAGCTTTCCCATTCAAGCCAAACAACTCCGGAGGGCCAATACGCCGAGCTCTTTACCGCGTAAAATGACGACGCAATTATTGAATAAACCCACTTCGTGTTTCGAAGGGCACCTACCCAATATTCTTGACCATTTCTTAAATTCACACCCTGAAAAGTATGAAGTTAATATCCTTCTACCTCTTGGCCATTCCGATCACTGCATTGTTTCAGAATCTTTTTCGTATTCCGCTCGGCGTGTCGTTTCGATACCAGCCCCAAAGCGGTTAATTTTTATATACGAAAATGCGCGTTGGGTTGAGCTCAACGAGTTTTTTCTGATGTTTATTGGAAGCTATGCTTTCTTGATATCATTAATGCTCCTGCTGAAATGATCGGAAATATAATTTTATTTGGAATAAAGACGTTTATTCCAACTAGAATTATGTCGGTTTAACCAGCCAAAAACAGTTGGTTTAATCAGGCATGCAGGGATGTCGTTAGATCTAAAGAGGAGACGTTCAGAAATTAGCGTTTAAACAAAAACCCAAATACGGAACTGCTGATGGCATCTCGGCACATGTTCCATGTAAGTGCTCTTCGACGCCAGCGTGTCCATTAGGTAACCTTTTCAACCTTGCTTATCGTGCTGGAGTCTTCCCAGCGTTTTGGAAACTTGCAAACATCCAGCCGATCCATTAATGGAGTGAAGCCAATAATCCAGCGAATTATAGACCCATCTTCAAGGTAATGAAGAGCATGGTCAACCACCATCTTGTGCTGCATCTGGAGTCCAATGACCTACTTAGTGATCGACAGTAATGTTTCCGTATAAATTGCTCTACGGGAGACCAGATGGCTTTTTTATCGGAGCGTTCAAGTCGATCTATCCATCAGCTAGGTGAGAGAGAGTCTGACACGGTGCACTCATTTCTAAGCTGATCGCATTTGGTGTCAGTTATAATTTTGCTCGATTTATATCGAACTTTCTTAGGGATCGCACTTTAAGAGTTGTTGTAGATGGGTTATTATCCAACAAATCAACGGGGTCCTTTCATTTTTCCTTAATTTCATTGGCGATCCTTTTGGCCAGACAGAGAATCCAATCTACTCTTTTGCGGATGCAGCAACATGTCATTTATATTAATTCGACGGTTGGTCGATTGTTTAAGATATTGAAGAAAAAATGGATGAGACACTTGGCCGGGATTTACTGGCCATTTCCGAATGGATTCGAGTGAATTTAGTTGAGTTTAGTGCGATTCAAGCGATTCATTGACCCAACAGAGACGTCATTATCTATCGATGGTATGTATATCGAACAATAGGAAGCTCTTGCTGTTTTGGGCATGAAAATACAATGTTATGCTCGTTGGGCCTGGCATGTATTCGAAGTATCGAAAGAAGCACTTAAGTGCATAGGCTTCCTAAAAAGGTGCAAAAAATTTCACAGCTTCTGATATTTTCGGTACCTATACAACCTACATCAAGCCAAAGATGGACCACAACTCCCATATATGGGCAGGTGCTCCAAAATCATCCTTGAAGTTACCTGTTCGTGTTCAGAGGAGAGCGATGGTGCTGATAGGTGACAGTAAGTTATCCAACGCTATTTCCTCCCTGGATCACCGTCGGAGTGGGGGGTGTGTGTCGCTCTGCTATCGCTACTTTCATGGTGTCTGAAAAACACAGACATTCGTGGTCTTATTCATGACGTGAGGATGGCAAAGATATACGACTTTTCCGGAATTTATACCCATTTGTTATCGATTGGTCGGTTGACCACACTACTTATATACACTACACATCGAATTCATTTTTTGCACGTGCTGTCCCTATGTGGAATCGGCTTCCGGCAAACGTATTTCCCGCCAATTACGACGTCCAGAGATTTAAGGCAAATGTCAATAAACATTACTCCCTCTTCCCACCTGCGCTCCGTTACGTTCAACCCACCAACAATGCATCGCATGTATAGGGGAAAACTCTGAGTGTTGGTCAATTAAAAAAATAGCGGCGTCTGGAGATCTTCGTTAGTACTACTGGAACACGACCTAGCGTAAGGATACTGCACTTTATATGTTTCAGTGTTTTTGGACCCATATCCATGGGTCTAAGCCTAACCTCAGCTGAAACTTCAATATAAAAAAAAGATTTGTTTTGGTAGCAATGTATGAGTTGAATTGATTACACATATGTGTTTCCGTTTTAACTACGGACATATGTATGTCCGTATTAACTACTGACATATGTATTTCTGTATTAACTACTGACATATGTATCCGTATTAACTACTGACATATGTATGTCCGAATTAACTAATGTCATATGTGTGTCTGTATTAACTGCAGACATATGTATATCGGTATCAAGTACTGACATATATATGTATATTTAAATATTTTCGGACCGCAAGAACCCAAACGTCCAGCAACTATGCTCTTCTTGAGGGCCCCATTTTAACCATTTCCTGTCCTAAAAAAATTGATTTTTTCTTTAGTCCCGTCGTTGGATGGTATAAAAATTTAGTTAGGCTACTAAATTTTTATAAAGGAAACGTCGATAAAGTCGGACTCTTTGATGCATTGCTCAGCGATATAAAAGCAAAATTGAAAAAAGCAATTATAGCTTATCAGTAATTTTACCGTCCATCGGTAATGTTTAAAAGAGCCAATTCAATATGTGCCGCATAACCAAGAGCTAGTGCATTGACCTAGAATAGTAATAGTATCTTTGTTTTAGTGTAACAGTGAAACAAAGTATGTGTGTTTCAGGTTCAAGCCTCCTGGTGTTACTACATCTGGTATTATAACGCACGAGATCCTACATAGTAAATAACTTCCTCTTCTTTTGAGTTCTGTCTGTCAATATTTTTTTTTATATACCACAAAAATCTCTACCATTTCTCGCAAAACCAAACAGACTTTCAGTTATATAAACCGTAGTTTTTCTTACGCTGTTATTTTTCTTATTAATTTTACATTTAAGTTCATTTTTAAAAAAAAAAATTTTATTACAATTCACAATAAATATGCCACTTTGTCGCTGAGGCCATAGTCACAGCACTTGGCTCAGAGCCTGCAAAAAGTTTGCGACGCATGTGGCTAGCTGATTTATGTACCAGTCATTATCAAAAAAATTGTCTAATTAGTAACGACAGAGTAGTGGAAGAACGATAACGTCAAAAAAAGACACGATCCCGCGACTGCCGGTTCTATGTACCGGATTGACCCGAAACTCTTCGGCCAGGGGCAGTCACCTCAACAATATATGTTTTTTGTTCGTCCATTTTTTCGTCGTGGGAGCAGCACTTCTTGGAATGCCTGCTCCGAATACTACTGGTCCGAGCAGGGATCGAACAAAATCCGGACCTTGGATCTGCTCGGTTTGTCAGAACCGAATACACCATCGTGCTACGTCTGCAAGGTGTAATCGTTGCATGGAGTGGGTGCACTTCAGGAGCTATTCAGGTCTGAACCACATCAGGGAGTATAGCGATGTAGACTTTGTTGCCTCATGCTGTATCAACGAAGTTAGCAGTGGGTCTTTGGATTTGGTGTTATCATCGTCGTCTGCATTATCGTCGTCGTCGTCATCATCCAACTACGAAACTCCCCCGCAGTCGCCCTCGCAACAGCATCAACATATACAGCATCTTACACCACAGATTGCTGTTGCCACTCCTGACAGTGCGTCAATTTTGCAATTTAATTGTAATGGTCTACGCAACAAAATCAGTGAGGTCATAGAATTTATGAATCGGAGAAACATCATGGTCGCTGCGATCCAAGAAACTAAGCTGAATGCCACCTGCAGCCTGCACAGTTGTGACGGATTCAACGTGCTACGTAAGGATCGCACCAGAAGTGGAGGTTGGGGACTTGCTTTCCTGTTACACCATTCTGTGCAGTACAGACCTATTTTGCCTGAGCTTGACTCTAGAGACCCATACATGGAATGTATGGGGGAAGCAGTCAAGTCTGGAACTGCCGAAATAGAGCTGTACAACGTATACATCCAGCCGGTTGGTAGCTGTGCCCCGCGTTATCTGCCAGTTATTAGCAATTTGCTACAAGGCAATAACCGCTTGGTCCTAGGAGACTTTAATGCTCACCACGAACTGTGGCATTCTTTCCTAGACAACGACCAGAGGGGCATAGCTTTGGCAGAGCACATTGATAGCTCTACGTTCTGCACAGTGAATGAGGACGCCCCCACGCGGGTTATGGGCGATTGCCATAGTTTTCCAGACATCACTTTGGCATCGCCTGGCCTGATCAACGACGTCACCTGGCAACCCGTCATCTCACTAGGATCGGACCACCTTTCCATAATTCTCTCCATAAATAGACCACCCGATTTCATAACCTCTGAACGCCGTACGTTTCTCAATCAAAAAAGGCTGATTGGGAGGTCTTCAGAGAAGCCACCAACCGCAGCTTTAATAGTCTAGCTATTCCGTCGGACGTTCGGGTAGCCGAGAAAAAGTTCCGGGCCATCATTAACGCAGCAGCCGCTCGCTATATCCCTGCTGGTCGAATTCCCAAAGTACGACCAAACTTCCCAGCAGAGGCAGCGGGACTCGCAGACGAGCGTGACGACATTCGTCTCTCCAACCCTACTGACCCTAGAATTAGGGATCTCAACTCAGAGATCAGTAGGTTGGTCAACGAATATAAGCGGAACAAATGGCTAGGCCACTTAAAGTAGTGCAACTTGAGTTCCGGAATTGGTAAGTTGTGGACAACGGTCAAATCACTCTCTAACACTGTAAGGAAGAATGATGGGACATCTGTCACGTTCGGTGATAGAACAGTGACAGATCCGAATCGGTGCGCGTGTTATTTTAACCGGCTTTTTATTGAGCACCCAGAGAGTGATAAGGCGAAAAGGAGAGTATTGCGTCGTATCCGCGCTCTCCGAGTCGAAGAGGCACCACCACAATTTACCGTTGGTGAAGTTGCCCTTGTCATCCGCAGCGCAAAGTCATCAAAGGCGCTGGGTTCGGACGGAATCTCAATGCTGATGTTAACGCACTTGGGTACCCCGGGAGTAGAGTACATGACCAAAGTGCTCAATCTGTCGCTAGCCACTCACGAAGTTCCCGATGCCTGGAAAACGGGCAGAGTGGTCCCGCTACTGAAGCCAGGCATAGACGCAAGTAAAGGAGATTCGTACGGGCCGATCTCCTTGCTTTCTCCAGTAGCAAAGACGGTTGAGGCACTGCTCTTCCCCACGAAGAGCAGCACTTTCCTTGTGCTGATTATCAGCATGGATTCCGCAAGCAGCACAGCACAACAACTGCTTTACACGCCATCACCACACGTATAAGTCGCGGCCTTAACCAGAACAAGCCTAACGACAGGACGGTCCTCGTGGCTCTTGACCTTACAAAAGCCTTCGACACGGTCAACGTTGGGTCGTAAACTATATATGTGGGCGCAATCATATGTAGAATTTATAGACAGAAAGTCGAAACCCCGTAGAGTTAAACAAGGAGTTCCCCAGGGTGGAGTTTTATCCCCGGCTCTGTTTAACCTCTACCTCTCTAAAATTCCTGCACCACCAGACGGCGTTGAAATTGTGTCGTACGCTGACGATTGCACAATTCTGACGTCAGGACCTAAAGTCGATGACATTTGCACGTGACTTAGCACGTTTCTTCACTGCGAGGAATATGAAAATACCCGCCTCCAAATCATCAGCCACACTGTTTACTGCTTGGACCGCAGAGGTGCGGTTGTTACTCAATGTGAAAGTCGATGACGTCAACATCCCGACCACCAACTACTGACCCCTTGGGGTCACATTGGACAGCCTTTTTAGATCCACTGCACATGCTACAGCTATCTGCGCTAAACTCAAAAGTAGGAACAAGGTCCTCATGCCACTTGCCGGCAGTACTTGGGGAGCCGACAAGCTTACAAAGCCGACCTCTTACAAAGCGATAGGTCGGTCTGTAGCAAACTAAGCAGCACCTGTATGGTCGGCGAACGTTAGTACGACGCAGTGGAAGAAAATTCAGACTTGCCAGAATGCCGCCCTTAGAACATCAACAGGATGTCTTCTTATGTCTTCTGAGGACCATCTACATGATGAGACGAATGTCCTTTCCGTGCGCAGACACAATTTCCTGTTGTCTAAGCAATACCTGCTAGGGTGTTTTCGCAGCAGTCATCCTAACCACCATCTCTTGAACAGTATGCCTCCACCCAGGAAGATCAGGTACGATCTTCATGATCTAGGGAGAGAGGTCCAGCGGTATAAGAGAGAACCTTTAGATCATCGAAACAACAGGCAGGTTTGAACAACATTCACGCCGATGATGTCACAACAGCAGTATCCAGCTATCGTGTGAATGTAGTGTTAGGGGAACATCCACCGGAGATTTCACCTGAGGAGAAGGTACTACCACGGCAGACGCGCGTGGTTCTGGCGCAGCTGAGATCTGGATGGTGCAGCCGCCTCAATTCGTACTGGGCTCGAATTGATGCTAACGTTCCGGACATCTGTCCCGCCTGCCATCAGGGACCACATGATGTACTGCACCTCTTCAATTATCCGGCCAAGCCCCCTAACCGAACCCCCAGGTCTCTGTCGACGCATCCAGTTCAAATGGCGCGTTTCCTGCACCTGGATATCGAAGCATATCCCCCATAGACTAACAAGACTTCAAAAAAAATATATTGTTGTTACAACAACAAAAACAACGATCGCAGAATTGAACGAATTTGGTGCAACAATATAGTACTCAAGTTTCAGCAGATCATGATAGTACCTGAGTTCCCAGATGGCTCAACTGAGACAAGTCTTTCAAGGCTAAATCTCAATATAACTTCCTCGGGACAATTACAAGCTTAGATTAGAACACCTCAACAAGTACACACACACACACTTTCAAATGTCGAAAATCGAGCTCTCAGACAAATGTTTGGACTTGAGGTAATGTAAACAATAATTCGACTACAGGTATAAATATGTCAGCACCAGGAACATCTTCTTCTTCAGATTTAAATTCTCGTTCGGGTAAGGTGTTACAGATAATATCTAATTGGAAGTTAAAGTTGAGTGGTGTTCCAAACAGCATTTCTGTTGAGAACTTTATTTATAGAGTCGAAGCTTTAACCATACAGACGTTACACGGTAACTATGGTTTGATGAGCCAGCGGATGGTTTTGCCGGTACGACCGGTCTGTACATATCATAACGAATTTATTTAACGGCTTGCGACAACAATATCAGGATTCTAGGACTGATGTAGATATCCGAGAACTGATAAGAGATCGAAAGCAAAAATGAAACAAAGATTGGTGATTCTTTTTGCGAATACGTACAAACGCTAACCGATAGTCTCAAAGATCCTTTACCGGACAGAACTTTAACTTTTGCGTAGGAATTTTGTTGCCTGAAATTTAGCACGAAATTTTAAATACTGAAATAAAATCCATTTAACATTTGCGAGTTACCTTTAGGCGTCGGTAGTTTTTCATGCAATACTTTCGGCGTAAAGAAGCCAATGCCAACATAAAAGCGAATTTCAGAAATCGATCAGGATGAAGAAGTTGAAGATAGTTCACATATGTAAAGTCCGCTGACATTTCAGCTTTGAACTTGGTGTGCTAGACTATCTTTCTGATAAGGTTATTGTCTGTTATGCGGTAGTTTAGACATGTATAAAGCAAACTGCCATAAATGTTATTCAAAAAACGATCGATCGAGTGCATCCAACCAGATGAAACTGTCGAACCTGGATGCAGATAAACTATTTTAAAAAAGCCGCTCTTTATAACCACCAAATTGCGATTAAGTTACTAATGATGAAAAGAGAATTAAGTATATTTTCGGGAATAAAAAGTAAGTAAGCTCAAAATCCTTCTCACATTCATAGCAATTTCGAGATCTAGAGAAAAAACGTCATTTACTACTTCTGGGAGTCCGTTGTATCATTTTACGTTTATGCCTTTCGGGCAATGTAACGCCCCTAAAAACCTAAGACGATCTCTTGATTATATCGGATACGTTTGACAGACATTTTTAGGTTTTAAGATGTGTTGCTCTAAAAATTCGACAATGTACATTGACAATTGACGTTGAAAAAGGCCATTTTTGTGTTTAGAATGACAAGTTTTTATGACATTAGATTGGTAACGTGGTAATTCGCACTGTTCCAGAAAAAGAGTCCGCCTTAACCGACTTTCCAGCTCCCCAAATTTGTTTCATATTCGTAGATTTATAGGAATTCGGGATCGTACCGGAAATTTATTAGAAGTAATGCATATAAAGACTGCGGGGGGTGAAGAAGTTTCTATCGCTTTTATGACGAATCATATTAATAAAGCCCAACGCAACTATTCCGGAACCGAACAGGAATGCTTAGCTGCTATGCTAAGTGTTAAAAAGTTTAGAGCTTACTTTGAAGGACATGAGTTTACTGTTATCACTGACCATGCGTCATTAAAGTGGTTCATGTCCTAGACAGATCTCAGCACAAGATTAGCACGATTGTCGCTGGGATACAAATTTAACATTCAACATAGGTGGTTAAAACATAGTACCTGACTAGGGCCAATACTGACGACATGTCCATACACCTTAACTCTAAACATTTTCACTCCGACAAATACTTACAAAATAAGACAACTTTTGGATAAAAAGTGGGAGAAACTAAGACAAAATGCCCGACTTAAGATTATTGACGGTTACCTATACAGACGACCTGAACATGTCAACGGTGAACAAGTTCGGGAGGACCTTTCCTAGAAATTATGGATTCCTCGAGGAATGGTACTAGATGTCTTAAGAAGAGCACCTGATAATCCGCTTTCGTCTCGCGAAGTCATTACAAGGTTGCTGGGGTATAGCTCGCAGGGGTAGGGTATGTACAGAAATTCTACGTACAGAGTGTAAGAGAAAGACACGTGCGTATGATTTTAAGATACGTTCAGTCTTTATTTAAAGAAAATTCAAGGTGCTTTTGCGGTGGGTGTCTAGGGGGAGACCTGGATAAGTACTACTACCTCTGGGAAGACGTTGATAAGTACTGCAGTGAAATCTCTCGGGAGGCCTGGGTAAGTACTGCAGTACTCGAAGATGTCTGATGTAATCGCGAATGAGAACTAGCGACGGGCTACTACCTAATCTCTAATGTGGGGAGGCTAATAAACACGCGGCGTCTGGAGACCTGTGCCAGTACTGCAGGAGGCTCTCGGATAACAAAGGCAACGCCTCAGGCAAATATGCGGCGTTTAGAGAACTGCGTCAGTACTCCAGGGGGCTCACGGATAATAGAGGAACGCGCCAGGCAAATAAGCGGCATCTGGAGACCTGCGTAAGTACTCGAGGATAACAATAGAAACACGCCAGACGAATAAGCGGCGTCTGGATACCTGCGTTAGTATCGCAGGAGAACACAGATAGTAAGGGAACGCGTCAGGCGTATATGCGGCGTCTGGAGACCTGCATAAGTCTTGCAGGTGGCTCACGAATGATAAAGGAAACGCATCAGGAGAATAATCGGCGTCTGGAGACCTGCGTACGTACTCCAGAAGGCTCACGGATAATAATGTAATGTACTGATGTTCTGTCTGTCGCGTTATGCTGTCCGCGTTATAGTTGTTGCCCGCTCTTTTAAAAATAGACAATTATACGTCTATTGAACTAAACAAAAAAGTTAAAGTAGTATTCAATAAAAAAAAGTACATCACACTTAAATTGAACAATCATTTAACATAAAACACAAATAAATTTAATAAAAATATAAAACCACAAAACAAAGCGTAAAAAAGAAAAACATCACTAACTCTGTTTTGCTACAAATTCACAAAAACAAAATCAAATAAAATACATAAAAGCTACAATAACGTTAATAAATTATTACACAGTGTGGTGTGGAAAACAAATCAATCCCTCTTCGTGTTGATTGTTTCAGAGCCTGCAACCCTTGTGTACACAAGATTTAGAATTTAACTCCCCTTGGATTAAATTCAGGATTTATATTTTGGGTATATTTACAGAAGTCCAAATTCCGAAAGGGAGGCTTCCCTTAATAGCTTCGACGCCCATTCTTATTCAATAACTCTGCCTAGCTTTCCCATTCAAGCCAAACAACTCCGGAGGGCCAATACGCCGAGCTCTTTACCGCGTAAAATGACGACGCAATTATTGAATAAACCCACTTCGTGTTTCGAAGGGCACCTACCCAATATTCTTGACCATTTCTTAAATTCACACCCTGAAAAGTATAAAGTTAATATCCTCCTACCTCTTGGCCATTCCGATCACTGCATTGTTTCAGAATCTTTTTCGTATTCCGCTCGGCGTGTCGTTTCGATACCAGCCCCAAAGCGGTCAATTTTTATATACGAAAATACGCGTTGGGTTGAGCTCAACGAGTTTTTTTCTGATGTTTATTGGAAGCTATGCTTTCTTGATATCATTAATGCTCCTGCTGAAATGATCGGAAATATAATTTTATTTGGAATAAAGACGTTTATTCCAACTAGAATTATGTCGGTTTAACCAGCCAAACCAGTTGGTTTAATCAGGCATGCAGGGAAGTCGTTAGATCTAAAGAGGAGACGTTCAGAAATTAGCGTTTAAACAAAAACCCAAATACGGAACTGCTGATGGCATCTCGGCACTTGTTCCATGTAAGTGCTCTTTGACGCCAGCGCGTCCATTAGGCAACCTTTTCAACCTTGCTTATCGTGCTGGAGTCTTACCAGCGTTTTGGAAACTTGCAAACATCCAGCCGATCCATTAAAGGAGTGAAGCCAATAATCCAGCGAATTATAGACCCATCTTCAAGGTAATGGAGAGCATGGTCAACCACCATCTTGTGCGGCATCTGGAGTCCAATGACCTACTTAGTGATCGACAGTAATGTTTCCGTATAAATTGCTCTACGGGAGACCTGGTGGCTTTTTTTTATCGGAGCGTTCAAGTCGATCTATCCATCAGCTAGGTGAGAGAGAGTCTGACACGGTGCACTCATTTCTAAGCTGATCGCATTTGGTGTCAGTTATAATTTTGCTCGATTTATATCGAACTTTCTTAGGGATCGCACTTTAAGAGTTGTTGTAGATGGGTTATTATCCAACAAATCAACGGGGTCCTTTCATTTTTTCCTTAATTTCATTGGCGATCCTTTTGGTCAGGCAGAGAATCCAATCTACTCTTTTGCGGATGCAGCAACATGTCATTTATATTAATTCGACGGTTGGTCGATTGTTTAAGATATTGAAGAAAAAATGGATGAGACACTTGGCCGGGATTTACTGGCCATTTCCGAATGGATTCGAGTGAATTTAGTTGAGTTTAGTGCGATTCAAGCGATTCATTGACCCAACAGAGACGTCATTATCTATCGATGGTATTTATATCGAACAATAGGAAGCTCTTGCTGTTTTGGGCATGAAAATACAATGTTATGCTCGTTGGGCCTGGCATGTATTCGAAGTATCGAAAGAAGCACTTAAGTGCATAGGCTTCCTAAAAAGGTGCAAAAAATTTCACAGCTTCTGATATTTTCGGTACCTATACAACCTACATCAAGCCAAAGATGGACCACAACTCCCATATATGGGCAGGTGCTCCAAAATCATCCTTGAAGTTACCTGTTCGTGTTCAGAGGAGAGCGATGGTGCTGATAGGTGACAGTAAGTTATCCAACGCTATTTCCTCCCTGGATCACCGTCGGAGTGGGGGGTGTGTGTCGCTCTGCTTTCGCTACTTTCATGGTGTCTGAAAAACACAGACATTCGTGGTCTTATTCATGACGTGAGGATGGCAAAGATATACGACTTTTCCGGAATTTATACCCATTTGTTATCGATTGGTCGGTTGACCACACTACTTATATACACTACACATCGAATTCATTTTTTGCACGTGCTGTCCCTATGTGGAATCGGCTTCCGGCAAACGTATTTCCCGCCAATTACGACGTCCAGAGATTTAAGGCAAATGTCAATAATCATTACTTCCTCTTCCCACCTGCGCTCCGTTACCCACCAACAATGCATCGCATGTATAGGGGAAAACTCTGAGTGTTGGTCAATTAAAAAAATAGCGGCGTCTGGAGATCTTCGTTAGTACTACTGGAACACGACCTGGCGTAAGGATACTGCACTTTATATGTTTCAGTGTTTTTGGACCCATATCCATGGTTCTAAGCCTAACCTCAGCTGAAACTTCAATATAAAAAAAAGATTTGTTTTGGTAGCAATGTTTGAGTTGAATTGATTACACATATGTGTTTCCGTTTTAACTACGGACATATGTATGTCCGTATTAACTACTGACATATGTATTTCTGTATTAACTACTGACATATGTATCCGTATTAACTACTGACATATGTATGTCCGAATTAACTAATGTCATATGTGTGTCTGTATTAACTGCAGACATATGTATATCCGTATCAAGTACTGACATACATATGTATATTTAAATATTTTCGGACCGCAAGAACCCAAACGTCCAGCAACTATGCTCTTCTTGAGGGCCCCATTTTAACCATTTCCTGTCCTAAAAAAATTGATTTTTTCTTTAGTCCCGTCGTTGGATGGTATAAAAATTTAGTTAGGCTACTAAATTTTTATAAAGGAAACGTCGATAAAGTCGGACTCTTTGATGCATTGCTCAGCGATATAAAAGCAAAATTGAAAAAAGCAATTATAGCTTATCAGTAATTTTACTGTCCATCGGTAATGTTTAAAAGAGCCAATTCAATATGTGCCGCATAACCAAGAGCTAGTGCATTGACCTAGAATAGTAATAGTATCTTTGTTTTAGTGTAACAGTGAAACAAAGTATGTGTGTTTCAGGTCCAAGCCTCCTGGTGTTACTACATCTGGTTTTATAACGCACGAGATCCTACATAGTAAATAACTTCCTCTTCTTTTGAGTTCTGTCTGTCAATATTTTTTTTTATATACCCACCCGATTTCATAACCTCTGAACGCCGTACGTTTCTCAATCAAAAAAAGGCTGATTGGGAGGTCTTCAGAGAAGCCACCAACCGCAGCTTTAATAATCTAGCTATTCCGTCGGACGTTCGGGTAGCCGAGAAAAAGTTCCGGGCCATCATTAACGCAGCAGCCGCTCGCTATATCCCTGCTGGTCGAATTCCCAAAGTACGACCAAACTTCCCAGCAGAGGCAGCGGGACTCGCAGACGAGCGCGACGACATTCGTCTCTCCAACCCTACTGACCCTAGAATTAGGGATCTCAACTCAGAGATCAGTAGGTTGGTCAACGAATATAAGCGGAACAAATGGCTAGACCACTTAAAGCAGTGCAACTTGAGTTCCGGAATTGGTAAGTTGTGGACAACGGTCAAAGCACTCTCTAACCCTGTAAGGAAGGATGATGGGACAGCTGTCACGTTCGGTGATAGAACAGTGACAGATCCGATGCGGTGCGCGTGTTATTTTAACCGGCTTTTTATTGAGCACCCAGAGAGTGATATGGCGAAAAGGAGAGTATTGCGTCGTATCCGCGCTCTCCGAGTCGAAGAGGCACCACCACAATTTACCGTTGGTGAAGTTGCCCTTGTCATCCGCAGCGCAAAGTCATCAAAGGCGCTGGGTCCGGACGGAATCTCAATGCTGATGTTAACGCACTTGGGTACCCCGGGAGTAGAGTACATGACCAAAGTGCTCAATCTGTCGCTAGCCACTCACGAAGTTCCCGATGCCTGGAAAACGGGCAGAGTGGTCCCGCTACTGAAGCCAGGCATAGACGCAAGTAAAGGAGATTCGTACGGGCCGATCTCCTTGCTTTCTCCAGTAGCAAAGACGGTTGAGGCACTGCTCTTCCTCACGAAGAGCAGCACTTTCCTTGTGCTGATTATCAGCATGGATTCCGCAAGCAGCACAGCACAACAACTGCTTTACACGCCATCACCACACGTATAAGTCGCGGCCTTAACCAGAACAAGCCTAACGACAGGACGGTCCTCGAGGCTCTTGACCTTACAAAAGCCTTCGACACGGTCAACGTTGGGTCGTAAACTATATATGTGGGCGCAATCATATGTAGAATTTAGAGACAGAAAGTCGAAACCCCGTAGAGTTAAACAAGGAGTTCCCCAGGGTGGAGTTTTATCCCCGGCTCTGTTTAACCTCTACCTCTTTAAAATTCCTGCACCACCAGACGGCGTTGAAATTGTATCGTACGCTGACGATTGCACAATTCTGGCGTCAGGACCTAAAGTGGATGACATTTACACGTGACTTAGCACGTTTCTTCACTGCGAGGAATATGAAAATACCCGCCTCCAAATCATCAGCCACACTGTTTACTGCTTGGACCGCAGAGGTGCGGTTGTCACTCAATGTGAAAGTCGATGACGTCAACATCCCGACCACCAACTACCCCAAAATCCTTGGGGTCACATTGGACAGCCTTTTTAGATCCTCTGCACATGCTACAGCTATCTGCGCTAAACTCAAAAGTAGGAATAAGGTCCTCAAGTCACTTGCCGGCAGTACTTGGGCAGCCGACAAGCTTACAAAGCCGACCTCTTACAAAGCGATAGGTCGGTCTGTAGCAAACTAAGCAGCACCTGTATGGTCGGCGAACGTGAGTACGACGCAGTGGAAGAAAATTCAGACTTGCCAGAATGCCGCCCTTAGAACATCAACAGGGTGTCTTCTTATGTCTTCTGAGGACCATCTACATGAGGAGACGAAGGTCCTTTCCGTGCGCAGACACAATTTCCTGTTGTCTAAGCAATACCTGCTAGGGTGTTTTCGCAGCAGTCATCCTAACCACCATCTCTTGAACAGTATGCCTCCACCCAGGAAGATCAGGTACGATCTTCATGATCTAGAGAAAGAGGTCCAGCGGTATAAAAGAGAACCTTTAGATCATCGAAACAACAGGCAGGTTTGAACAACATTCACGCCGATGATGTCGCAACAGCAGTATCCAGCTATCGTGTGAATGTAGTGCTAGGGGAATATCCACCGGAGATTTCACCTGAGGAGAAGGTACTACCTCGGCAGACGCGCGTGGTTCTGGCGCAGCTGAGATCTGGATGGTGCAGCCGCCTCAATTTGTACTGGGCACGAATTGATGCTAACGTTCCGGACATCTGTCCCGCCTGCCACCAGGGACCACATGATGTACTGCACTTCTTCAATTATCCGGCCAAGCCCGCACAGCTGACCCCTAGGTCTCTGTGGACGCATCCAGTTCAAATGGCGCGTTTCCTTCACCTGGATATCGAAGCATATCCCCCATAGACTAACAAGACTTCAAAATAAATATATTGTTGTTACAACAACAAAAACAACGATCGCAGAATTGAACGAATTTGGTGCAACAATATAGTACTCAAGTTTCAGCAGATCATGATAGTACCTCAGTTCCCAGATGGCTCAACTGAGACAAGTCTTTCAAGGCTAAATCTCAATATAACTTCCTCGGGACAATTACAAGCTTAGATTAGAACACCTCAACAAGTACACACACACACACACACACACTTTCAAATGTCGAAAATCGAGCTCTCAGACAAATGTTTGGACTTGAGGTAATGTAAACAATAATTCGACTACAGGTATAAATATGTCAGCACCAGGAACATCTTCTTCTTCAGATTTAAATTCTCGTTCGGGTAAGGTGTTACAGATAATATCTAATTGGAAGTTAAAGTTGAGTGGTGTTCCAAACAGCATTTCTATTGAAAAATTTATTTATAGAGTCGAAGCTTTAACCATACAGACGTTACACGGTAACTATGGTTTGATGAGCCAGCGGATGGGTTTGCCGGTACGACCGGTCTGTACATATCATAACGAATTTCTTTAACGGCTTGCGACAACAATATCAGGATTCTAGGACTGATGTAGATATCCGAGAACTGATAAGAGATCGAAAGCAAAAATGAAACAAAGATTGGTGATTCTTTTTGCGAATACGTACAAACGCTAACCGATAGTCTCAAAGATCCTTTACCGGACAGAACTTTAGTTGCTTTATTTTGCGTAGGAATTTTGTTGCCTGAAATTTAGCACGAAATTTTAAATACTGAAATAAAATCCATTCAACATTTGCGAGTTACCTTAAGGCGTCGGTAGTTGTTCATGCAATACAATCGGCGTAAAGAAGCCAATGCCAACATAAAAGCGAATTTCAGAAATCGATCAGGATGAAGAAGTTGAAGATAGTTCACATATGTAAAGTCCGCTGACATTTCAGCTTTGAACTTGGTGTGCTAGACTATCTTTCTGATAAGGTTATTGTCTGTTATGCGGTAGTTTAGACATGTATAAAGCAAACTGCCATAAATGTTATTCAAAAAACGATCGATCGAGTGCATCCAACAAGATGAAACTGTCGAACCTGGATGCAGAGAAACTATTTTAAAAAAGCCGCTCTTTATACCCACCAAATTGCGATTAAGAAGTTACTAATGATGAAAAGAGAATTAAGTATATTTTCGGGAATAAAAAGTAAGTAAGCGCAAAATCCTTCTCACATTCATAGCAATTTCGAGATCTAGAAAAAAACGTCATTTACTACTTCTGGGAGTCCGTTGTATCATTTTGCATTTATGCCTTTCGGGCAATGTAACGCTCCTAAAACCCTAAGACGATCTCTTGATTATATCGGATACGTTTGACAGACATTTTTAGGTTTTAAAATGTGTTGCTCTGATAATTCGACAATGTACATTGACAATTGACGTTGAAAAAGGCAATTTTTGTGTTTAGAATGACAAGTTTTTATGACATTAGGTTGGTAACGTGGTAATTCGCACTGTTCCAGAAAAAGAGTCCGCCTTAACCGACTTTCCAGCTCCCCAAATTTGTTTCATATTCGTAGATTTATAGGAATTCGGGATCGTACCGGAAATTTATTAGAAGTAATGCATATAAAGACTGCGGGGGGTGAAGAAGTTTCTATCGCTTTTATGACGAATCAAATTAATAAAGCCCAACGCAACTATTCCGGAACCGAACAGGAATGCTTAGCTGCTATGCTAAGTGTTAAAAAGTTTAGAGCTTACTTTGAAGGACATGATTTTACTGTTATCAGTGACCATGCGTCATTAAAGTGGTTCATGTCCTAGACAGATCTCAGCACAAGATTAGCACGATTGTCGCTGGGATACAAATTTAACATTCAACATAGGTGGTTAAAACATAGTACCTGACTAGGGCCAATACTGACGACATGTCCATACACCTTAACTCTAAACATTTTCACTCCGACAAATACTTACAAAATAAGACAACTTTTGGATAAAAAGTGGGAGAAACTAAGACAAAATGCCCGACTTAAGATTATTGACGGTTACCTATACAGACGACCTGAACATTTCAACGGTGAACAAGTTCGGGAGGACCTTTCCTAGAAATTATGGATTCCTCGAGGAATGGTACTAGATGTCTTAAGAAGAGCACCTGATAATCCGCTTTCGTCTCGCGAAGTCATTACAAGGTTGCTGGGGTATAGCTCGCAGGGGTAGGGTATGTACAGAAATTCTACGTACAGAGTGTAAGAGAAAGGCGCGTGCGTATGGTTTTAAGATACGTTCAGTCTTTATTTAAAGAAAATTCAAGGTGCTTTTGCGGTGGGTGTCTAGAGGGAGACCTGGATAAGTACTACTACCTCTGGGAAGACGTTGATAAGTACTGCAGTGAAATCTCTCGGGAGGCCTGGGTAAGTACTGCAGTACTCGAAGATGTCTGATGTAATCGCGAATGAGAACTAGCGACGGGCTACTACCTAATCTCTAATGTGGGGAGGCTAATAAACACGCGGCGTCTGGAGACCTGTGCCAGTACTGCAGGAGGCTCTCGGATAACAAAGGCAACGCCTCAGGCAAATATGCGGCGTTTAGAGAACTGCGTCAGCACTCCAGGGGGCTCACGGATAATAGAGGAACGCGCCAGGCAAATAAGCGGCATCTGGAGACCTGCGTAAGTACTCGAGGATAACAATAGAAACACGCCAGACGAATAAGCGGCGTCTGGTGACCTGCGTAAGTACTCCAGGATAACAATGGAAACACGCCAGACGAATAAGCGGCGTCTGGATACCTGCGTTAGTATCACAGGAGAACACAGATAGTAAGGGAACGCGTCAGGCGTATATGCGGCGTCTGGAGACCTGCATAAGTCTTGCAGGTGGCTCACGAATGATAAAAGAATCGCATCAGGAGAATAATCGGCGTCTTGAGACCTGCGTACGTACTCCAGAAGGCTCACGGATAATAATGTAATGTACTGATGTTCTGTCTGTCGCGTTATGCTGTCCGCGTTATAGTTGTTGCCCGCTCTTTTAAAAATAGACAATTATACGTCTATTGAACTAAACAAAAAAGTTAAAGTAGTATTCAATAAAAAAAAAGTACATAACACTCAAATTGAACAATCATTTAACATAAAACACAAATAAATTTAATAAAAATATAAAACCACAAAACAAAGCGTAAAAAAGAAAAACATCACTAAATCTGTTTTGCTACAAATTCACAAAATCAAATAAAATACATAAAAGCAACAATAACATTAACAAATTATTACACAGTGTGGTGTGGAAAATAAATCAATCCCTCTTCGTATTGATTGTTTCAGAGCCTGCAACCCTTGTGCACACAAGATTTAGAATTTAACTCCCCTTGGATTAAATTCAGGATTTATATTTTGGGTATATTTACAGAAGTCCAAATTCCGAAAGGGAGGCTTCCCTTAATAGCTTCGACGCCCATTCTTATTCAATAACTCTGCCTAGCTTTCCCATTCAAGCCAAACAACTCCGGAGGGCCAATACGCCGAGCTCTTTACCGCGCAAAATGACGACGCAATTATTGAATAAACCCACTTCGTGTTTCGAAGGGCACCTACCCAATATTCTTGACCATTTCTTAAATTCACACCCTGAAAAGTATGAAGTTAATATCCTTCTACCTCTTGGCCATTCCGATCACTGCATTGTTTCAGAATCTTTTTCGTATTCCGCTCGGCGTGTCGTTTCGATACCAGCCCCAAAGCGGTCAATTTTTATATACGAAAATGCGCGTTGGGTTGAGCTCAACGAGTTTTTTCTGATGTTTATTGGAAGCTATGCTTTCTTGATATCATTAATGCTCCTGCTGAAATGATCGGAAATATAATTTTATTTGGAATAAAGACGTTTATTCCAACTAGAATTATGTCGGTTTCACCAGCCAAAAACAGTTGGTTTAATCAGGCATGCAGGGATGTCGTTAGATCTAAAGAGGAGACGTTCAGAAATTAGCGTTTAAACAAAAACCCAAATACGGAACTGCTGATGGCATCTCGGCACTTGTTCCATGTAAGTGCTCTTCGACGCCAGCGCGTCCATTAGGCAACCTTTTCAACCTTGCTTATCGTGCTGGAGTCTTCCCAGCGTTTTGGAAACTTGCAAACATCCAGCCGATCCATTAAAGGAGTGAAGCCAATAATCCAGCGAATTATAGACCCATCTTCAAGGTAATGGAGAGCATGGTCAACCACCATCTTGTGCGGCATCTGGAGTCCAATGACCTACTTAGTGATCGACAGTAATGTTTCCGTATAAATTGCTCTACGGGAGACCTGATGGCTTTTTTATCGGACCGTTCAAGTCGATCTATCCATCAGCTAGGTGAGAGAGAGTCTGACACGGTGACACCACCGCATTTGGTGTCAGTTATAATTTTGCTCGATTTATATCGAACTTTCTTAGGGATCGCACTTTAAGAGTTGTTGTAGATGGGTTATTATCCAACAAATCAACGGGGTCCTTTCATTTTTCCTTAATTTCATTGGCGATCCTTTTGGTCAGACAGAGAATCCAATCTACTCTTTTGCGGATGCAGCAACATGTCATTTATATTAATTCGACGGTTGGTCGATTGTTTAAGATATTGAAGAAAAAATGGATGAGACACTTGGCCGGGATTTACTGGCCATTTCCGAATGGATTCGAGTGAATTTAGTTGAGTTTAGTGCGATTCAAGCGATTCATTGACCCAACAGAGACGTCATTATCTATCGATGGTATGTATATCGAACAATAGGAAGCTCTTGCTGTTTTGGGCATGAAAATACAATGTTATGCTCGTTGGGCCTGGCATGTATTCGAAGTATCGAAAGAAGCACTTAAGTGCATAGGCTTCCTAAAAAGGTGCAAAAAATTTCACAGCTTCTGATATTTTCGGTACCTATACAACCTACATCAAGCCAAAGATGGACCACAACTCCCATATATGGGCAGGTGCTCCAAAATCATCCTTGAAGTTATCTGTTCGTGTTCAGAGGAGAGCGATGGTGCTGATAGGTGACAGTAAGTTATCCAACGCTATTTCGTCCCTGGATCACCGTCGGAGTGGGGGTGTGTGTCGCTCTGCTTTCGCTACTTTCATGGTGTCTGAAAAACACAGACATTCGTGGTCTTATTCATGACGTGAGGATGGCAAAGATATACGACTTTTCCGGAATTTATACCCATTTGTTATCGATTGGTCGGTTGACCACACTACTTATATACACTACACATCGAATTCATTTTTTGCACGTGCTGTCCCTATGTGGAATCAGCTTCCGGCAAACGTATTTCCCGCCAATTACGACGTCCAGAGATTTAAGGCAAATGTCAATAAACATTACTCCCTCTTCCCACCTGCGCTCCGTTACGTTCAACCCACCAACAATGCATCGCTTGTATAGGGGAAAACTCTGAGTGTTGGTCAATTAAAAAAATAGCGGCGTCTGGAGATCTTCGTTAGTACTACTGGAACACGACCTAGCGTAAGGATACTGCACTTTATATGTTTCAGTGTTTTTGGACCCATATCCATGGGTCTAAGCCTAACCTCAGCTGAAACTTCAATATAAAAAAAAGATTTGTTTTGGTAGCAATGTTTGAGTTGAATTGATTACACATATGTGTTTCCGTTTTAACTACGGACATATGTATGTCCGTATTAACTACTGACATATGTATTTCTGTATTAACTATTGACATATGTATCCGTATTAACTACTGACATATGTATGTCCGAATTAACTAATGTCATATGTGTGTCTGTATTAACTGCAGACATATGTATATCGGTATCAAGTACTGACATACATATGTATATTTAAATATTTTCGGACCGCAAGAACCCAAACGTCCAGCAACTATGCTCTTCTTGAGGGCCCCATTTTAACCATTTCCTGTCCTAAAAAAATTGATTTTTTCTTTAGTCCCGTCGTTGGATGGTATAAAAATTTAGTTAGGCTACTAAATTTTTATAAAGGAAACGTCGATAAAGTCGGACTCTTTGATGCATTGCTCAGCGATATAAAAGCAAAATTGAAAAAAGCAATTATAGCTTATCAGTAATTTTACTGTCCATCGGTAATGTTTAAAAGAGCCAATTCAATATGTGCCGCATAACCAAGAGCTAGTGCATTGACCTAGAATAGTAATAGTATCTTTGTTTTAGTGTAACAGTGAAACAAAGTATGTGTGTTTCAGGTTCAAGCCTCCTGGTGTTACTACATCTGGTATTATAACGCACGAGATCCTACATAGTAAATAACTTCCTCTTCTTTTGAGTTCTGTCTGTCAATATTTTTTTTTTATATACCACAAAAATCTCTACCATCTCTCGCAAAACCAAACAGACTTTCAGTTATATAAACCGTAGTTTTTCTTACGCTGTTATTTTTCTTATTAATTTTACATTTAAGTTCATTTTTAAAAATATTTTTTTTTATTACAATTCACAATAAATATGCCACTTTGTCGCTGAGGCCATAGTCACAGCACTTGGCTCAGAGCCTGCAAAAAGTTTGCGACGCATGTGGCTAGCTGATTTATGTACCAGTCATTATCAAAAAAATTGTCTAATTAGTAACGACAGAGTAGTGCAAGAACGATAACGTCAAAAAAAGACACGATCCCGCGACTGCCGGTTCTATGTACCGGATTGACCCGAACTTCTTGGAATGCCTGCTCCGAATACTACTGGTCCGAGCAGGGATCGAACAAAACCCCGGACCTTGGATCTGCTCGGTTTGTCAGAACCGAATACACCATCGTGCTACGTCTGCAAGGTGTAATCGTTGCATGGAGTGGGTGCACTTCAGGAGCTGTTCAGGTCTGAACCACATCAGGGAGTATAGCGAAGTAGACTTTGTTGCCTCATGCTGTATCAACGAAGTTAGCAGTGGGTCTTTGGATTTGGTGTTATCATCGTCGTCTGCATTATCGTCGTCGTCGTCATCATCCAACTACGAAACTCCCCCGCAGTCGCCCTCGCAACAGCATCAACATATACAGCATCTTACACCTCAGATTGCTGTTGCCACTCCTGACAGTGCGTCAATTTTGCAATTTAATTGTAATGGCCTACGCAACAAAACAGTGAGGTCATAGAATTTATGAACCGGAGAAACATCATGGTCGCTGCGATCCAAGAAACTAAGCTGAATGCCACCTGCAGCCTGCACAGTTGTGACGGATTCAACGTGCTACGTAAGGATCGCACCATAACTGGAGGTTGGGGACTTGCTTTCCTGTTACACCATTCTGTGCAGTACAGACCTATTTTGCCTGAGCTTGACTCTAAAGACCCATACATGGAATGTATGGGGGAAGCAGTCAAGTCTGGAACTGCCGAAATAGAGCTGTACAACGTATACATCCAGCCGGTTGGTAGCTGTGCCCCGCGTTATCTGCCAGTTATTAGCAATTTTCTACAAGGCAATAACCGCTTGGTCCTAGGAGACTTTAATGCTCACCACGAACTGTGGCATTCTTTCCTAGACAACGACCAGAGGGGCATAGCTTTGGCAGAGCAAATTGATAGCTCTACGTTCTGCACAGTGAATGAGGACGCCCCCACGCGGGTTATGGGCGATTGCCATAGTTTGCCAGACATCACTTTGGCATCGCCTGGCCTGATCAACGACGTCACCTGGCAACCCGTCATCTCACTAGGATCGGACCACCTTTCCATAATTCTCTCCATAAATAGACCACCCGATTTCATAACCTCTGAACGCCGTACGTTTCTCAATCAAAAAAAGGCTGATTGGGAGGTCTTCAGAGAAGCCACCAACCGCAGCTTTAATAATCTAGCTATTCCGTCGGACGTTCGGGTCATCATTCATTAACGCAGCAGCCGCTCGCTATATCCCTGCTGGTCGAATTCCCAAAGTACGGCCAAACTTCCCAGCAGAGGCAGCGGGACTCGCAGACGAGCGTGACGACATTCGTCTCTCCAACCCTACTGACCCTAGAATTAGGGATCTCAACTCAGAGATCAGTAGGTTGGTCAACGAATATAAGCGGAACAAATGGCTAGACCACTTAAAGTAGTGCAACTTGAGTTCCGGAATTGATAAGTTGTGGACAACGGTCAAATCACTCTCTAACCCTGTAAGGAAGGATGATGGGACAGCTGTCACGTTCGGTGATAGAACAGTGACAGATCCGAAGCGGTGCGCGTGTTATTTTAACCGGCTTTTTATTGAGCACCCAGAGAGTGATAAGGCGAAAAGGAGAGTATTGCGTCGTATCCGCGCTCTCCGAGTCGAAGAGGCACCACCACAATTTACCGTTGGTGAAGTTGCCCTTGTCATCCGCAGCGCAAAGTCATCAAAGGCGCTGGGTCCGGACGGAATCTCAATGCTGATGTTAACGCACTTGGGTACCCCGGGAGTAGAGTACATGACCAAAGTGCTCAATCTGTCGCTAGCTACTCACGAAGTTCCCGATGTCTGGAAAACGGGCAGAGTGGTCCCGCTGCTGAAGCCAGGCATAGACGCAAATAAAGGAGATTCGTACGGGCCGATCTCCTTGCTTTCTCCAGTAGCAAAGACGGTTGAGGCACTGCTCTTCCCCACGAAGAGCAGCACTTTCCTTGTGCTGATTATCAGCATGGATTCCGCAAGCAGCACAGCACAACAACTGCTTTACACGCCATCACCACACGTATAAGTCGCGGCCTTAACCAGAACAAGCCTAACGACAGGATGGTCCTCGTGGCTCTGACGGTCCTCGTGGCTTGACCAAAAGCCCTCGACACGGTCAACGTTGGGTCGTAAACTATATATGTGGGCGCAATCATATGTAGAATTTATAGACAGAAAGTCGAAACCCCGTAGAGTTAAACAAGAAGTTCCCCAGGGTGGAGTTTTATCCCCGGCTCTGTTTAACCTCTACCTCTCTAAAATTGCTGCACCACCAGACGGCGTTGAAATTGTGTCGTACGCTGACGATTGCACAATTCTGGCGTCAGGACCTAAAGTCGATGACATTTGCACGTGACTTAGCACGTTTCTTCACTGCGAGGAATATGAAAATACCCGCCTCCAAATCATCAGCCACACTGTTTACTGCTTGGACCGCAGAGGTGCGGTATTTACTCAATGTGAAAGTCGATGACGTCAACATCCCGACCACCAACTACCCCAAAATCCTTGGGGTCACATTGGACAGCCTTTTTAGATCTACTGCACATGCTACAGCTATCTGCGCTAAACTCAAAAGTAGGAACAAGGTCCTCATGTCACTTGCCGGCAGTACTTGGGGAGCCGACAAGCTTACAAAGCCGACCTCTTACAAAGCGATAGGTCGGTCTGTAGCAAACTAAGCAGCACCTGTATGGTCGGCGAACGTGAGTACGACGCAGTGGAAGAAAATTCAGACTTGCCAGAATGCCGCCCTTAGAACATCAACAGGGTGTCTTCTTATGTCTTCTGAGGACCATCTACATGAGGAGACGAAGGTCCTTTCCGTGCGCAGACACAATTTCCTGTTGTCTAAGCAATACCTGCTAGGGTGTTTTCGCAGCAGTCATCCTAACCACCATCTCTTGAACAGTATGCCTCCACCCAGGAAGATCAGGTACGATCTTCATGATCTAGAGAGAGAGGTCCAGCGGTATAAGAGAGAACCTTTAGATCATCGAAACAACAGCCAGGTTTGAACAACATTCACGCCGATGATGTCGCAACAGCAGTATCCAGCTATCGTGTGAATGTAGTGTTAGGGGAACATCCACCGGAGATTTCACCTGAGGAGAAGGTACTACCACGGCAGACGCGCGTGGTTCTGGCGCAGCTGAGATCTGGATGGTGCAGCCGCCTCAATTCGTACTGGGCTCGAATTGATGCTAACGTTCCGGACATCTTTCCCGCCTGCCATCAGGGACCACATGATGTATTGCACCTCTTCAATTATCCGGCCAAGCCCGCTCAGCTGACCCCCAGGTCTCTGTGGACGCATCCAGTTCAAATGGCGCGTTTCCTTCACCTGGATATCGAAGCATATCCCCCATAGACTAACAAGACTTCAAAAAAAATATATTGTTGTTACAACAACAAAAACAACGATCGCAGAATTGAACGAATTTGGTGCAACAATATAGTACTCAAGTTTCAGCAGATCATGATAGTACCTCAGTTCCCAGATGGCTCAACTGAGACAAGTCTTTCAAGGCTAAATCTCAATATAACTTCCTCGGGACAATTACAAGCTTAGATTAGAACACCTCAACAAGTACACACACACACACACTTTCAAATGTCGAAAATCGAGCTCTCAGACAAATGTTTGGACTTGAGGTAATGTAAACAATAATTCGACTACAGGTATAAATATGTCAGCACCAGGAACATCTTCTTCTTCAGATTTAAATTCTCGTTCGGGTAAGGTGTTACAGATAATATCTAATTGGAAGTTAAAGTTGAGTGGTGTTCCAAACAGCATTTCTGTTGAAAACTTTATTTATAGAGTCGAAGCTTTAACCATACAGACGTTACACGGTAACTATGGTTTGATGAGCCAGCGGATGGTTTTGCCGGTACGACCGGTCTGTACATATCATAACGAATTTATTTAACGGCTTGTGACAACAATATCAGGATTCTAGTACTGATGTAGATATCCGAGAACTGATAAGAGATCGAAAGCAAAAATGAAACAAAGATTGGTGATTCTTTTTGCGAATACGTACAAACGCTAACCGATAGTCTCAAAGATCCTTTACCGGACAGAACTTTAGTTGCTTTATTTTGCGTAGGAATTTTGTTGCCTGAAATTTAGCACGAAATTTTAAATACTGAAATAAAATCCATTTAACATTTGCGAGTTACCTTTAGGCGTCGGTAGTTTTTCATGCAATACTTTCGGCGTAAAGAAGCCAATGCCAACATAAAAGCGAATTTCAGAAATCGATCAGGATGAATAAGTTGAAGATAGTTCACATATGTAAAGTCCGCTGACATTTCAGCTTTGAACTTGGTGTGCTAGACTGTCTGGTTATTGTCTGTTATGCGGTAGTTTAGACATGTCTAAAGCAAACTGCCATAAATGTTATTCAAAAAACGATCGATCGAGTGCATCCAACAAGATGAAACTGTCGAACCTGGATGCAGAGAAACTATTTTAAAAAAGCCGCTCTTTATACCCACCAAATTGCGATTAAGAAGTTACTAATGATGAAAAGAGAATTAAGTATATTTTCGGGAATAAAAAGTAAGTAAGCTCAAAATCCTTCTCACATTCATAGCAATTTCGAGATCTAGAGAAAAAACGTCATTTACTACTTCTGGGAGTCCGTTGTATCATTTTACGTTTATGCCTTTCGGGCAATGTAACGCCCCTAAAACCCTAAGACGATCTCTTGATAATATCGGATACGTTTGACAGACATTTTTAGGTTTTAAGATGTGTTGCTCTAAAAATTCGACAATGTACATTGACAATTGACGTTGAAAAAGGCAATTTTTGTGTTTAGAATGACAAGTTTTTATGACATTAGATTGGTAACGTGGTAATTCGCACTGTTCCAGAAAAAGAGTCCGCCTTAACCGACTTTCCAGCTCCCCAAATTTCATATTCGTAGATTTATAGGAATTCGGGATCGTACCGGAAATTTATTAGAAGTAATGCATATAAAGACTGCGGGGGGTGAAGAAGTTTCTATCGCTTTTATGACGAATCAAATTAATAAAGCCCAACGCAACTATTCCGGAACCGAACAGGAATGCTTAGCTGCTATGCTAAGTGTTAAAAAGTTTAGAGCTTACTTTGAAGGACATGATTTTACTGTTATCAGTGACCATGCGTCATTAAAGTGATTCATGTCCTAGACAGATCTCAGCACAAGATTAGCACGATTGTCGCTGGGATACAAATTTAACATTCAACATAGGTGGTTAAAACATAGTACCTGACTAGGGCCAATACTGACGACATGTCCATACACCTTAACTCTAAACATTTTGACTCCGACAAATACTTACAAAATAAGACAACTTTTGGATAAAAAGTGGGAGAAACTAAGACAAAATGCCCGACTTAAGATTATTGACGGTTACCTATACAGACGACCTGAACATGTCAACGGTGAACAAGTTCGGGAGGACCTTTCCTAGAAATTATGGATTCCTCGAGGAATGGTACTAGATGTCTTAAGAAGAGCACCTGATAATCCGCTTTCGTCTCGCGAAGTCATTACAAGGTTGCTGGGGTATAGCTCGCAGGGGTAGGGTATGTACAGAAATTCTACGTACAGAGTGTAAGAGAAAGGCGCGTGCGTATGGTTTTAAGATACGTTCAGTCTTTATTTAAAGAAAATTCAAGGTGCTTTTGCGGTGGGTGTCTAGGGGGAGACCTGGATAAGTACTACTACCTCTGGGAAGACGTTGATAAGTACTGCAGTGAAATCTCTCGGGAGGCCTGGGTAAGTACTGCAGTACTCGAAGATGTCTGATGTAATCGCGAATGAGAACTAGCGACGGGCTACTACCTAATCTCTAATGTGGGGAGGCTAATAAACACGCGGCGTCTGGAGACCTGTGCCAGTACTGCAGGAGGCTCTCGGATAACAAAGGCAACGTCTCAGGCAAATATGCGGCGTTTAGAGAACTGCGTCAGTACTCCAGGGGGCTCACGGATAATAGAGGAACGCGCCAGGCAAATAAGCGGCATCTGGAGACCTGCGTAAGTACTCGGGGATAACAATAGAAACACGCCAGACGAATAAGCGGCGTCTGGTGACCTGCGTAAGTACTCCAGGATAACAATGGAAACACGCCAGGCGAAT
The DNA here is from genome assembly GCA_963513945.1 of Hydrotaea diabolus. Taxonomy (NCBI): domain Eukaryota; kingdom Metazoa; phylum Arthropoda; class Insecta; order Diptera; family Muscidae; genus Hydrotaea; species Hydrotaea diabolus. The sequence goes on from OY740720.1 coordinate 95,346,532, forward strand.
AAGCGGCGTCTGGATACCTGCGTTAGTATCGCAGGAGAACACAGATAGTAAGGGAACGCGTCAGGCGTATATGCGGCGTCTGGAGACCTGCATAAGTCTTGCAGGTGGCTCACGAATGATAAAGGAAACGCATCAGAAGAATAATCGGCGTCTTGAGACCTGCGTACGTACTCCAGAAGGCTCACGGATAATAATGTAATGTACTGATGTTCTGTCTGTCGCGTTATGCTGTCCGCGTTATAGTTGTTGCCCGCTCTTTTAAAAATAGACAATTATACGTCTATTGAACTAAACAAAAAAGTTAAAGTAGTATTCAATAAAAAAAAAAGTACATCACACTCAAATTGAACAATCATTTAACATAAAACACAAATAAATTTAATAAAAATATAAAACCACAAAACAAAGCGTAAAAAAGAAAAACATCACTAAATCTGTTTTGCTACAAATTCACAAAATCAAATAAAATACATAAAAGCAACAATAACATTAACAAATTATTACACAGTGTGGTGTGGAAAATAAATCAATCCCTCTTCGTATTGATTGTTTCAGAGCCTGCAACCCTTGTGCACACAAGATTTAGAATTTAACTCCCCTTGGATTAAATTCAGGATTTATATTTTGGGTATATTTACAGAAGTCCAAATTCCGAAAGGGAGGCTTCCCTTAATAGCTTCGACGCCCATTCTTATTCAATAACTCTGCCTAGCTTTCCCATTCAAGCCAAACAACTCCGGAGGGCCAATACGCCGAGCTCTTTACCGCGCAAAATGACGACGCAATTATTGAATAAACCCACTTCGTGTTTCGAAGGGCACCTACCCAATATTCTTGACCATTTCTTAAATTCACACCCTGAAAAGTATGAAGTTAATATCCTTCTACCTCTTGGCCATTCCGATCACTGCATTGTTTCAGAATCTTTTTCGTATTCCGCTCGGCGTGTCGTTTCGATACCAGCCCCAAAGCGGTCAATTTTTATATACGAAAATGCGCGTTGGGTTGAGCTCAACGAGTTTTTTCTGTTGTTTATTGGAAGCTATGCTTTCTTGATATCATTAATGCTCCTGCTGAAATGATCGGAAATATAATTTTATTTGGAATAAAGACGTTTATTCCAACTAGAATTATGTCGGTTTAACCAGCCAAAAACAGTTGGTTTAATCAGGCATGCAGGGATGTCGTTAGATCTAAAGAGGAGACGTTCAGAAATTAGCGTTTAAACAAAAACCCAAATACGGAACTGCTGATGGCATCTCGGCACTTGTTCCATGTAAGTGCTCTTCGACGCCAGCGCGTCCATTAGGCAACCTTTTCAACCTTGCTTATCGTGCTGGAGTCTTCCCAGCGTTTTGGAAACTTGCAAACATCCAGCCGATCCATTAAAGGAGTGAAGCCAATAATCCAGCGAATTATAGACCCATCTTCAAGGTAATGGAGAGCATGGTCAACCACCATCTTGTGCGGCATCTGGAGTCCAATGACCTACTTAGTGATCGACAGTAATGTTTCCGTATAAATTGCTCTACGGGAGACCTGATGGTTTTTTTATCGGACCGTTCAAGTCGATCTATCCATCAGCTAGGTGAGAGAGAGTCTGACACGGTGACACCACCGCATTTGGTGTCAGTTATAATTTTGCTCGATTTATATCGAACTTTCTTAGGGATCGCACTTTAAGAGTTGTTGTAGATGGGTTATTATCCAACAAATCAACGGGGTCCTTTCATTTTTCCTTAATTTCATTGGCGATCCTTTTGGTCAGACAGAGAATCCAATCTACTCTTTTGCGGATGCAGCAACATGTCATTTATATTAATTCGACGGTTGGTCGATTGTTTAAGATATTGAAGAAAAAATGGATGAGACACTTGGCCGGGATTTACTGGCCATTTCCGAATGGATTCGAGTGAATTTAGTTGAGTTTAGTGCGATTCATTGACCCAACAGAGACGTCATTATCTATCGATGGTATGTATATCGAACAATAGGAAGCTCTTGCTGTTTTGGGCATGAAAATATAATGTTATGCTCGTTGGGCCTGGCATGTATTCGAAGTATCGAAAGAAGCACTTAAGTGCATAGGCTTCCTAAAAAGGTGCAAAAAATTTCACAGCTTCTGATATTTTCGGTACCTATACAACCTACATCAAGCCAAAGATGTAGGTTGCTCCAAAATCATCCTTGAAGTTACCTGTTCGTGTTCAGAGGAGAGCGATGGTGCTGATAGGTGACAGTAAGTTATCCAACGCTATTTCCTCCCTGGATCACCGTCGGAGTGGGGGTGTGTGTCGCTCTGCTTTCGCTACTTTCATGGTGTCTGAAAAACACAGACATTCGTGGTCTTATTCATGACGTGAGGATGGCAAAGATATACGACTTTTCCGGAATTTATACCCATTTGTTATCGATTGGTCGGTTGACCACACTACTTATATACACTACACATCGAATTCATTTTTTGCACGTGCTGTCCCTATGTGGAATCAGCTTCCGGCAAACGTATTTCCCGCCAATTACGACGTCCAGAGATTTAAGGCAAATGTCAATAAACATTACTCCCTCTTCCCACCTGCGCTCCGTTACGTTCAACCCACCAACAATGCATCGCTTGTATAGGGGAAAACTCTGAGTGTTGGTCAATTAAAAAAATAGCGGCGTCTGGAGATCTTCGTTAGTACTACTGGAACACGACCTAGCGTAAGGATACTGCACTTTATATGTTTCAGTGTTTTTGGACCCATATCCATGGGTCTAAGCCTAACCTCAGCTGAAACTTCAATATAAAAAAAAGATTTGTTTTGGTAGCAATGTTTGAGTTGAATTGATTACACATATGTGTTTCCGTTTTAACTACGGACATATGTATGTCCGTATTAACTACTGACATATGTATTTCTGTATTAACTATTGACATATGTATCCGTATTAACTACTGACATATGTATGTCCGAATTAACTAATGTCATATGTGTGTCTGTATTAACTGCAGACATATGTATATCGGTATCAAGTACTGACATACATATGTATATTTAAATATTTTCGGACCGCAAGAACCCAAACGTCCAGCAACTATGCTCTTCTTGAGGGCCCCATTTTAACCATTTCCTGTCCTAAAAAAATTGATTTTTTCTTTAGTCCCGTCGTTGGATGGTATAAAAATTTAGTTAGGCTACTAAATTTTTATAAAGGAAACGTCGATAAAGTCGGACTCTTTGATGCATTGCTCAGCGATATAAAAGCAAAATTGAAAAAAGCAATTATAGCTTATCAGTAATTTTACTGTCCATCGGTAATGTTTAAAAGAGCCAATTCAATATGTGCCGCATAACCAAGAGCTAGTGCATTGACCTAGAATAGTAATAGTATCTTTGTTTTAGTGTAACAGTGAAACAAAGTATGTGTGTTTCAGGTTCAAGCCTCCTGGTGTTACTACATCTGGTATTATAACGCACGAGATCCTACATAGTAAATAACTTCCTCTTCTTTTGAGTTCTGTCTGTCAATATTTTTTTTTTATATACCACAAAAATCTCTACCATCTCTCGCAAAACCAAACAGACTTTCAGTTATATAAACCGTAGTTTTTCTTACGCTGTTATTTTTCTTATTAATTTTACATTTAAGTTCATTTTTAAAAATATTTTTTTTTATTACAATTCACAATAAATATGCCACTTTGTCGCTGAGGCCATAGTCACAGCACTTGGCTCAGAGCCTGCAAAAAGTTTGCGACGCATGTGGCTAGCTGATTTATGTACCAGTCATTATCAAAAAAATTGTCTAATTAGTAACGACAGAGTAGTGCAAGAACGATAACGTCAAAAAAAGACACGATCCCGCGACTGCCGGTTCTATGTACCGGATTGACCCGAACTTCTTGGAATGCCTGCTCCGAATACTACTGGTCCGAGCAGGGATCGAACAAAACCCCGGACCTTGGATCTGCTCGGTTTGTCAGAACCGAATACACCATCGTGCTACGTCTGCAAGGTGTAATCGTTGCATGGAGTGGGTGCACTTCAGGAGCTGTTCAGGTCTGAACCACATCAGGGAGTATAGCGAAGTAGACTTTGTTGCCTCATGCTGTATCAACGAAGTTAGCAGTGGGTCTTTGGATTTGGTGTTATCATCGTCGTCTGCATTATCGTCGTCGTCGTCATCATCCAACTACGAAACTCCCCCGCAGTCGCCCTCGCAACAGCATCAACATATACAGCATCTTACACCTCAGATTGCTGTTGCCACTCCTGACAGTGCGTCAATTTTGCAATTTAATTGTAATGACCTACGCAACAAAACAGTGAGGTCATAGAATTTATGAACCGGAGAAACATCATGGTCGCTGCGATCCAAGAAACTAAGCTGAATGCCACCTGCAGCCTGCACAGTTGTGACGGATTCAACGTGCTACGTAAGGATCGCACCATAACTGGAGGTTGGGGACTTGCTTTCCTGTTACACCATTCTGTGCAGTACAGACCTATTTTGCCTGAGCTTGACTCTAAAGACCCATACATGGAATGTATGGGGGAAGCAGTCAAGTCTGGAACTGCCGAAATAGAGCTGTACAACGTATACATCCAGCCGGTTGGTAGCTGTGCCCCGCGTTATCTGCCAGTTATTAGCAATTTTCTACAAGGCAATAACCGCTTGGTCCTAGGAGACTTTAATGCTCACCACGAACTGTGGCATTCTTTCCTAGACAACGACCAGAGGGGCATAGCTTTGGCAGAGCAAATTGATAGCTCTACGTTCTGCACAGTGAATGAGGACGCCCCCACGCGGGTTATGGGCGATTGCCATAGTTTGCCAGACATCACTTTGGCATCGCCTGGCCTGATCAACGACGTCACCTGGCAACCCGTCATCTCACTAGGATCGGACCACCTTTCCATAATTCTCTCCATAAATAGACCACCCGATTTCATAACCTCTGAACGCCGTACGTTTCTCAATCAAAAAAAGGCTGATTGGGAGGTCTTCAGACCTCCGCAGCTTTAATAATCTAGCTATTCCGTCGGACGTTCGGGTCATCATTCATTAACGCAGCAGCCGCTCGCTATATCCCTGCTGGTCGAATTCCCAAAGTACGGCCAAACTTCCCAGCAGAGGCAGCGGGACTCGCAGACGAGCGTGACGACATTCGTCTCTCCAACCCTACTGACCCTAGAATTAGGGATCTCAACTCAGAGATCAGTAGGTTGGTCAACGAATATAAGCGGAACAAATGGCTAGACCACTTAAAGTAGTGCAACTTGAGTTCCGGAATTGGTAAGTTGTGGACAACGGTCAAATCACTCTCTAACCCTGTAAGGAAGGATGATGGGACAGCTGTCACGTTCGGTGATAGAACAGTGACAGATCCGAAGCGGTGCGCGTGTTATTTTAACCGGCTTTTTATTGAGCACCCAGAGAGTGATAAGGCGAAAAGGAGAGTATTGCGTCGTATCCGCGCTCTCCGAGTCGAAGAGGCACCACCACAATTTACCGTTGGTGAAGTTGCCCTTGTCATCCGCAGCGCAAAGTCATCAAAGGCGCTGGGTCCGGACGGAATCTCAATGCTGATGTTAACGCACTTGGGTACCCCGGGAGTAGAGTACATGACCAAAGTGCTCAATCTGTCGCTAGCTACTCACGAAGTTCCCGATGTCTGGAAAACGGGCAGAGTGGTCCCGCTGCTGAAGCCAGGCATAGACGCAAATAAAGGAGATTCGTACGGGCCGATCTCCTTGCTTTCTCCAGTAGCAAAGACGGTTGAGGCACTGCTCTTCCCCACGAAGAGCAGCACTTTCCTTGTGCTGATTATCAGCATGGATTCCGCAAGCAGCACAGCACAACAACTGCTTTACACGCCATCACCACACGTATAAGTCGCGGCCTTAACCAGAACAAGCCTAACGACAGGATGGTCCTCGTGGCTCTGACGGTCCTCGTGGCTTGACCAAAAGCCCTCGACACGGTCAACGTTGGGTCGTAAACTATATATGTGGGCGCAATCATATGTAGAATTTATAGACAGAAAGTCGAAACCCCGTAGAGTTAAACAAGGAGTTCCCCAGGGTGGAGTTTTATCCCCGGCTCTGTTTAACCTCTACCTCTCTAAAATTGCTGCACCACCAGACGGCGTTGAAATTGTGTCGTACGCTGACGATTGCACAATTCTGGCGTCAGGACCTAAAGTCGATGACATTTGCACGTGACTTAGCACGTTTCTTCACTGCGAGGAATATGAAAATACCCGCCTCCAAATCATCAGCCACACTGTTTACTGCTTGGACCGCAGAGGTGCGGTATTTACTCAATGTGAAAGTCGATGACGTCAACATCCCGACCACCAACTACCCCAAAATCCTTGGGGTCACATTGGACAGCCTTTTTAGATCTACTGCACATGCTACAGCTATCTGCGCTAAACTCAAAAGTAGGAACAAGGTCCTCATGTCACTTGCCGGCAGTACTTGGGGAGCCGACAAGCTTACAAAGCCGACCTCTTACAAAGCGATAGGTCGGTCTGTAGCAAACTAAGCAGCACCTGTATGGTCGGCGAACGTGAGTACGACGCAGTGGAAGAAAATTCAGACTTGCCAGAATGCCGCCCTTAGAACATCAACAGGGTGTCTTCTTATGTCTTCTGAGGACCATCTACATGAGGAGACGAAGGTCCTTTCCGTGCGCAGACACAATTTCCTGTTGTCTAAGCAATACCTGCTAGGGTGTTTTCGCAGCAGTCATCCTAACCACCATCTCTTGAACAGTATGCCTCCACCCAGGAAGATCAGGTACGATCTTCATGATCTAGAGAGAGAGGTCCAGCGGTATAAGAGAGAACCTTTAGATCATCGAAACAACAGGCAGGTTTGAACAACATTCACGCCGATGATGTCGCAACAGCAGTATCCAGCTATCGTGTGAATGTAGTGTTAGGGGAACATCCACCGGAGATTTCACCTGAGGAGAAGGTACTACCACGGCAGACGCGCGTGGTTCTGGCGCAGCTGAGATCTGGATGGTGCAGCCGCCTCAATTCGTACTGGGCTCGAATTGATGCTAACGTTCCGGACATCTTTCCCGCCTGCCATCAGGGACCACATGATGTATTGCACCTCTTCAATTATCCGGCCAAGCCCGCTCAGCTGACCCCCAGGTCTCTGTGGACGCATCCAGTTCAAATGGCGCGTTTCCTTCACCTGGATATCGAAGCATATCCCCCATAGACTAACAAGACTTCAAAAAAAATATATTGTTGTTACAACAACAAAAACAACGATCGCAGAATTGAACGAATTTGGTGCAACAATATAGTACTCAAGTTTCAGCAGATCATGATAGTACCTCAGTTCCCAGATGGCTCAACTGAGACAAGTCTTTCAAGGCTAAATCTCAATATAACTTCCTCGGGACAATTACAAGCTTAGATTAGAACACCTCAACAAGTACACACACACACACTTTCAAATGTCGAAAATCGAGCTCTCAGACAAATGTTTGGACTTGAGGTAATGTAAACAATAATTCGACTACAGGTATAAATATGTCAGCACCAGGAACATCTTCTTCTTCAGATTTAAATTCTCGTTCGGGTAAGGTGTTACAGATAATATCTAATTGGAAGTTAAAGTTGAGTGGTGTTCCAAACAGCATTTCTGTTGAAAACTTTATTTATAGAGTCGAAGCTTTAACCATACAGACGTTACACGGTAACTATGGTTTGATGAGCCAGCGGATGGTTTTGCCGGTACGACCGGTCTGTACATATCATAACGAATTTATTTAACGGCTTGTGACAACAATATCAGGATTCTAGGACTGATGTAGATATCCGAGAACTGATAAGAGATCGAAAGCAAAAATGAAACAAAGATTGGTGATTCTTTTTGCGAATACGTACAAACGCTAACCGATAGTCTCAAAGATCCTTTACCGGACAGAACTTTAGTTGCTTTATTTTGCGTAGGAATTTTGTTGCCTGAAATTTAGCACGAAATTTTAAATACTGAAATAAAATCCATTTAACATTTGCGAGTTACCTTTAGGCGTCGGTAGTTTTTCATGCAATACTTTCGGCGTAAAGAAGCCAATGCCAACATAAAAGCGAATTTCAGAAATCGATCAGGATGAATAAGTTGAAGATAGTTCACATATGTAAAGTCCGCTGACATTTCAGCTTTGAACTTGGTGTGCTAGACTGTCTGGTTATTGTCTGTTATGCGGTAGTTTAGACATGTCTAAAGCAAACTGCCATAAATGTTATTCAAAAAACGATCGATCGAGTGCATCCAACAAGATGAAACTGTCGAACCTGGATGCAGAGAAACTATTTTAAAAAAGCCGCTCTTTATACCCACCAAATTGCGATTAAGAAGTTACTAATGATGAAAAGAGAATTAAGTATATTTTCGGGAATAAAAAGTAAGTAAGCTCAAAATCCTTCTCACATTCATAGCAATTTCGAGATCTAGAGAAAAAACGTCATTTACTACTTCTGGGAGTCCGTTGTATCATTTTACGTTTATGCCTTTCGGGCAATGTAACGCCCCTAAAACCCTAAGACGATCTCTTGATAATATCGGATACGTTTGACAGACATTTTTAGGTTTTAAGATGTGTTGCTCTAAAAATTCGACAATGTACATTGACAATTGACGTTGAAAAAGGCAATTTTTGTGTTTAGAATGACAAGTTTTTATGACATTAGATTGGTAACGTGGTAATTCGCACTGTTCCAGAAAAAGAGTCCGCCTTAACCGACTTTCCAGCTCCCCAAATTTCATATTCGTAGATTTATAGGAATTCGGGATCGTACCGGAAATTTATTAGAAGTAATGCATATAAAGACTGCGGGGGGTGAAGAAGTTTCTATCGCTTTTATGACGAATCAAATTAATAAAGCCCAACGCAACTATTCCGGAACCGAACAGGAATGCTTAGCTGCTATGCTAAGTGTTAAAAAGTTTAGAGCTTACTTTGAAGGACATGATTTTACTGTTATCAGTGACCATGCGTCATTAAAGTGATTCATGTCCTAGACAGATCTCAGCACAAGATTAGCACGATTGTCGCTGGGATACAAATTTAACATTCAACATAGGTGGTTAAAACATAGTACCTGACTAGGGCCAATACTGACGACATGTCCATACACCTTAACTCTAAACATTTTGACTCCGACAAATACTTACAAAATAAGACAACTTTTGGATAAAAAGTGGGAGAAACTAAGACAAAATGCCCGACTTAAGATTATTGACGGTTACCTATACAGACGACCTGAACATGTCAACGGTGAACAAGTTCGGGAGGACCTTTCCTAGAAATTATGGATTCCTCGAGGAATGGTACTAGATGTCTTAAGAAGAGCACCTGATAATCCGCTTTCGTCTCGCGAAGTCATTACAAGGTTGCTGGGGTATAGCTCGCAGGGGTAGGGTATGTACAGAAATTCTACGTACAGAGTGTAAGAGAAAGGCGCGTGCGTATGGTTTTAAGATACGTTCAGTCTTTATTTAAAGAAAATTCAAGGTGCTTTTGCGGTGGGTGTCTAGGAAGAGACCTGGATAAGTACTACTACCTCTGGGAAGACGTTGATAAGTACTGCAGTGAAATCTCTCGGGAGGCCTGGGTAAGTACTGCAGTACTCGAAGATGTCTGATGTAATCGCGAATGAGAACTAGCGACGGGCTACTACCTAATCTCTAATGTGGGGAGGCTAATAAACACGCGGCGTCTGGAGACCTGTGCCAGTACTGCAGGAGGCTCTCGGATAACAAAGGCAACGTCTCAGGCAAATATGCGGCGTTTAGAGAACTGCGTCAGTACTCCAGGGGGCTCACGGATAATAGAGGAACGCGCCAGGCAAATAAGCGGCATCTGGAGACCTGCGTAAGTACTCGGGGATAACAATAGAAACACGCCAGACGAATAAGCGGCGTCTGGATACCTGCGTTAGTATCGCAGGAGAACACAGATAGTAAGGGAACGCGTCAGGCGTATATGCGGCGTCTGGAGACCTGCATAAGTCTTGCAGGTGGCTAACGAATGATAAAGGAAACGCATCAGAAGAATAATCGGCGTCTTGAGACCTGCGTACGTACTCCAGAAGGCTCACGGATAATAATGTAATGTACTGATGTTCTGTCTGTCGCGTTATGCTGTCCGCGTTATAGTTGTTGCCCGCTCTTTTAAAAATAGACAATTATACGTCTATTGAACTAAACAAAAAAGTTAAAGTAGTATTCAATAAAAAAAAGTACATCACACTCAAATTGAACAATCATTTAACATAAAACACAAATAAATTTAATAAAAATATAAAACCACAAAACAAAGCGTAAAAAAGAAAAACATCACTAAATCTGTTTTGCTACAAATTCACAAAAACAAAATCAAATAAAATACATAAAAGCAACAATAACATTAACAAATTATTACACAGTGTGTAATAATTTGTTAATGTGTTGATTGTTTCAGAGCCTGCAACCCTTGTGCACACAAGATTTAGAATTTAACTCCCCTTGGATTAAATTCAGGATTTATATTTTGGGTATATTTACAGAAGTCCAAATTCCGAAAGGGAGGCTTCCCTTAATAGCTTCGATGCCCATTCTTATTCAAAAACTCTGCCTAGCTTTCCCATTCAAGCCAAAAAACTCCGGAGGGCCAATACGCCGAGCTCTTTACCGCGCAAAATGACGACGCAATTATTGAATAAACCCACTTCGTGTTTCGAAGGGCACCTACCCAATATTCTTGACCATTTCTTAAATTCACACCCTGAAAAGTATGAAGTTAATATCCTTCTACCTCTTGGCCATTCCGATTACTGCATTGTTTCAGAATCTTTTTCGTATTCCGCTCGGCGTGTCGTTTCGATACCAGCCCCAAAGCGGTCAATTGTTATATACGAAAATGCGCGTTGGGTTGAGCTCAACGAGTTTTTTCTGATGTTTATTGGAAGCTATGCTTTCTTGATATCATTAATGCTCCTGCTGAAATGATCAGAAATATAATTTTATTTGGAATAAAGACGTTTATTCCAACTAGAATTATGTCGGTTTAACCAGCCAAAAACAGTTTGTTTAATCAGGCATGCAGGGATGTCGTTCGATCTAAAGAGGAGGCGTTCAGAAATTAGCGTTTAAACAAAAACCCAAATACGGAACTGCTGATGGCATCTCGGCACTTGTTCCATGTAAGTGCTCTTCGACGCCAGCGCGTCCATTAGGCAACCTTTTCAACCTTGCTTATCGTGCTGGAGTCTTCCCAGCGTTTTGGAAACTTGCAAACATCCAGCCGATCCATTAAAGGAGTGAAGCCAATAATCCAGCGAATTATAGACCCATCTTCAAGGTAATGGAGAGCATGGTCAACCACCATCTTGTGCGGCATCTGGAGTCCAATGACCTACTTAGTGATCGACAGTAATGTTTCCGTATAAATTGCTCTACGGGAGACCTGATGGCTTTTTTATCGGAGCGTTCAAGTCGATCTATCCATCAGCTAGGTGAGAGAGAGTCTGACACGGTGCACTCATTTCTAAGCCGATCGCATTTGGTGTCAGTTATAATTTTGCTCGATTTATATCGAACTTTCTTAGGGATCGCACTTTAAGAGTTGTTGTAGATGGGTTATTATCCAACAAATCAACGGGGTCCTTTCATTTTTCCTTAATTTCATTGGCGATCCTTTTGGTCAGACAGAGAATCCAATCTACTCTTTTGCGGATGCAGCAACATGTCATTTATATTAATTCGACGGTTGGTCGATTGTTTAAGATATTGAAGAAAAAATGGATGAGACACTTGGCCGGGATTTACTGGCCATTTCTGAATGGATTCGAGTGAATTTAGTTGAGTTTAGTGCGATTCAAGCGATTCATTGACCCAACAGAGACGTCATTATCTATCGATGGTATGTATATCGAACAATAGGAAGTTCTTGCTGTTTTGGGCATGAAAATACAATGTTATGCTCGTTGGGCCTGGCATGTATTCGAAGTATCGAAAGAAGCACTTAAGTGCATAGGCTTCCTAAAAAGGTGCAAAAAATTTCACAGCTTCTGATATTTTCGGTACCTATACAACCTACATCAAGCCAAAGATGGACCACAACTCCCATATATGGGCAGGTGCTCCAAAATCATCCTTGAAGTTACCTGTTCGTGTTCAGAGGAGAGCGATGGTGCTGATAGGTGACAGTAAGTTATCCAACGCTATTTCCTCCCTGGATCACCATCGGAGTGGGGGTGTGTGTCGCTCTGCTATCGCTATTTTCATGGTGTCTGAAAATCACAGACATTCGTGGTCTTATTCATGACGTGAGGATGGCAAAGATATACGACTTTTCCGGAATTTATACCCATTTGTTATCGATTGGTCGGTTGACCACACTACTTATATACACTACACATCGAATTCATTTTTTGCACGTGCTGTCCGTATGTGGAATCGGCTTCCGGCAAACGTATTTCAATTATTTTCAATTACGACTTCCAGAGATTTAAGGCAAATGTCAATAAACATTACTCCCTCTTCCCCCCTGCGCTCCGTTACGTTCAACCCACCAACAATGCATCGCATGTATAGGGGAAAACTCTGAGTGTTGGTCAATTAAAAAATAGCGGCGTCTGGAGATCTTCGTTAGTACTACTGGAACACGACCTAGCGTAAGGATACTGCACTTTATATGTTTCACTTTCACCACTCAGGTACTCACCAAATCCAAATCGTGTAATTGACCGATTGATCCCGTTTTCTATTTTCTTCGCCATTAAATACGTTCAGCCGTCGTGACCCTCCATCTCCTGCGCAACATGTACGCTGGTCGGTTCGAACCATGTTCTAGGGCTCCATCTATCATACAGCGTGTGTGAATATTCGTTATGTTCTAATGTTGTTTGTCTCCTTGTAGTTTACAACGATCATTACGACTTGTCGCATTAGGATAAATGTACGTGACAAAGAGTTGGTAAACAAAAAGGAGGCCCGTATGTGCCAGACGGGAAAAATAACGAAGTACACTTAGCCATGGGGTTCAATTTAGGGCTTATTTTTATATACAACTTTTAATAACTTAGACTTTAATCTATTTTTACAGAATGTGCACCCAAAAATGAAAACGTGTGTCACACTGCCCCTCAAATATGAGACAGTTCAGCGGGGCATAACCACGACGTAACACTTGCGGCCGACCACAATGCGAAATCTTCTGCCGGCCATCCTTCACCACCCGATAGGGGTAGGGGTCCGATAGACAGACAGAGCGGCTATAATATGGGGTTGCAGACCCTGTTGCTCCTGACTGGAAAGCTCCTCACAGCACTGTTTTGTTCTAGGCGGAAGAAACCACAATCAAACTCTGTACGCGGATTATCGTTTGTGGCGGCGGTGCCGTGTCCCGCGTCCGGGTTAGCCGGATGTTTTGCCTTGCCGGGGGGTAATTCGAGTTTCGTCCATAGAGCCATTAGACACGAGGAAGGTGAACACCGTTGGCAAAGGGGTCAGATATTTGACTGGAGCCTTCTCCGGGGCTGCAACTGGAAATTGAGATGGTTTGGTGGTGGGGGTGGTGCTGGTTTCTCAAGTCTAATGTTTATGCCACTGCTGTTTGTAATACGCATATGTGTGTATGCTGACAATATTCTTGCTCACCTTCTGATAGCCTTGACAAGAAAAGGATGTTCTGTTATGGGGGGATGTTAAGGGGTTGGTCAAATGGTTTTCTGAAGGGGTGGGAAAGAAGGAGGGGTCCGCAGATCACCCTTCTCAAACCCGCGAATTCACGCGATCACCGGTGCCGAAAAACTGTTGCGATGCAGCGATTCTATCGGTTGCCGAGACAGCACGTAGGCGATGAGGTCACCATTCCGGTACTTTATATTAAATGTATACTGCTGCAGCTCCTGCGCCCACCTGGCAAGACGACCGGTGGGGTTATCGATGGAATTAAGCCATTTTAGCGCCAAGTGATCCGTAATGACTTGAAACCTGTAGCCCTCGAGATAAGGCCACATCTTTTGAATATTTCATTCGATAGGCTAGCACTATTTATCTTTGGCCGAGTAGTTTCTTTCTGCACCATTCAGCGTACGACTCACGTAGACGATAACGCGTTTAACCTCATCGAACTCCTGGGTCAGTACTACTCCTAGGCCCAAATCACTGGCGTCTGTTTGCAGTACGAATGTATTCGAGAAATCGGTACATGCCAAAACTGGGGCCTGAGTCAGTTTTGCTTTCCACAACTCGAACACCGTCTGCTGGTCCTCCATTTATTTCGAATGCTTTCCCTTTTGTTAAGCAGCGATGTCAATGGATGGGCTAAAGTAGCGAAGGATGAGTCGAACCGTCGATACGAGGAGACAACTCCCAGAAACCGGAGAAACTCTTTCGGTGTGAGAGGGCTCTCTGTACAGCTTGCCAGCAGCTCAAGCGGTTCGTTTTCGCCATTGAAGCTGACACCCAATTTCGGCAACTTGATCGGCGATCGCGCCCACATCTACGGCAGTGGATCCGGCTCTCCTAGTCCCGCTATCTCTGGCGGTTGGGGTCCGGATATACGTCCTGCGCTGCAGCGGATACCAGTTTTCTGCTGATGAGCTGGTCCCTTCTCGTCGGCTTGTCGAGGAGGAAACCGATGGCGCGTGGGTACCCTAACACATGACCTCGGTGGTCATGATCGCTGGTTTTTTCTTCGGGGTTGCGGCTTAGTGTCTAGGACTGACTGCTCATGTTCATCCTGCGAGTGGACAATCATGGTCCTGCCACGAACTGAACGACCCGTTTTCGCAGTTCCTCTACTGTACCACCAATCTCGCAAGGTACTCCTTACGTAGACTTTACGCCCACGAAACACGCAGTGTGGTTGCCATTTCCACGGAATTGCTAGCAGTTTGATATCGAGTGCATAGGGTGGGTTAGGTTTCGCCAAAAATGGGAATCACATATAACTTGTACTTTGATTGGTATTTTTTTGTGATCATGGTTGGGTCTGCAAGTTGAACATTTTACGATCATGTTGTTTAACGATCGGCCTGACATCTAGTCCCCTTATTTCCTTTCCCCTCTTTCAAAGTTAGCTCTCTTGCTTTTCAACCTTATTATACCATTTCTTTAGTTATCTTTTTTCCATGCACACAGAAATTATATATACGAGTATTTTATACGTAGCTATGTGAAATGGCCATGAAGCACCTAACCCCCTATGTCAGGCAATAAGACCAGCAAGAAGCGTGCTAAGGCTTCCTTAGTGCCTACAGTAACATCACCTTCCAATATCTTAATCGGCTGTATGCTACAGTTGTAGTGGAATAATTTGTCCGTGATGAAATTCGGTTATTATGTCGATTAAGTTAGACTCTATTTGCTGAAACCTAGTGAATACAAATGTGAGTTTTGAAGACATGTAACCTAGGTACTTCGTTGTCCTTGTTTCCTGGTCTTTCTTTCCGATAAAACTGATTAAAGTAAACATGTTCTTCTGCATCTCTTGCATTTGGCCGTGGGTTGTCAGCTCAAACTGCTTATTTTTCACATATTTAAGGTGTAATCAATGACAGATTTCTGATTGCGCAATAGTTTTATCTTGTGTCCTTGCTTATGCCCAACGTTGTTGATAATTTCTTCTGTGTAATCGGAGTCCGGAAAGTCAGATAGGGTACTGGCGACATTTCTTACGACATTTATTGCTCCTTGTTTCACGCGCCTTTTAAATATTCCCGTTTTATCTTCAAATAGTTGTATTTGAATCAGGTTGAATTATGTCACAATATTGTCACACATTGTCTTTTTTAATGAAATTTCAGATAATGGTTGAAACGTTCGCAATTTATCTAAAATGCATCGAGTTCTGCTCAAAACATGACAAACTCACAATATGTTAAAATTTTCCATTCTGCAGTTAGCAACCTAGTCCTTCGAAGTGTTTGCAAAGAGTAGTGGGAGCACAATAAATCAGCTAATCATCGCTATATTAGTTGTGAACTTTCGACGTGTTGCTGAAATGGGTTCAAAACTATTGCTTTTTGCTGGTTGGTTCTGAATAAGTGGCTGTTGTCTTATCTTCGGAATGGATGATTGTCTGATTGCCATCTGGTTTTTTTTTAACGACGGTGCTAACTTGTTAATGCCCTATTTATGACTCAGGAAACAGTTTTATTCCAACCACGCAAATGACTCCATCATTTCCAGGCTTTAATTCTACAATACATCCAAGAGGTCGTTTCATTACCGGTGTGTTAACCTCCTTATTTTCATTAATTGTCCGACCCCGACGTTGGTGGATATGGATTTTCTCTCCTTTCATTCTTAAAGTTACAACAGGTGTATAGTCTATTAACGCCGCCAGAAGTCATGTTTCAGTTGTAAAACAATTTCCATCCAGTTGGCTCTCAAATGTCAAAAAGTCAAGCCGTTAGAGCTGGTATATCGTTTATGTTTGTTGATATCGGGACGAATGGTTTAGAATCGCTTCCACTTTAATGACTACATCGAACATTTTCATGAGTTTACGAAGCGTTTCAGACAGTGCGGGGAAGATGTATAGCGAATTGGACTGCAACTTGCCACAATCTTCAGAAGTGAGGTGCCTAGTGTGAAATGAACATGAATTCAATACCTTCATAACAACACGACGTGGGGTGGATATTGTGATTTAGTTCTGAATAGCGTCTGCTTATGTACTTCAACGGGGCGTGCCAGAAATCTTGTTAAAGTGTCGATAAAAGCTTCGGTAGTTATATATGTCACTACGTTTAAGTGAACTGACTGATTGGTAAAACAGCAAAATACGACGATATATACCTTGTGTGGTCACATGCTTCGGAGTTTGTAGTAAACCCAGAGTGGACCGCAATAGTCTACGTCTGATTTATGAAAGGCCGCACTGGGTTCAAGCTCCTAGCCGACAGATTCGCCATATTTTGCCTAAATAATTTGGGCCTGGATGTGGCCAGTAATCATTGTGGTCACAACGATGATTTACAATTTAAATGATGCTTAGTATTGTATCATATATTAAACGATATATCAGCGTTAGAGTTGATATATCGTTTGAGCTAACCACTCTACTTCAGGAAACGAGATTTAAGACAAGGGTATGGTGTGTGAACCATACGCAACTACGGCAACGAATCCCTCCAGAAGATGGAGAAGTAAATTTAGGTCTCAAAAATACATCCACCAAGGTCTTCGAGTTAAAATGGATCACAATGACTTCTGAAGGCAGGATTAACTAACTGTTTAACAATCCACAAATGATCTGTCACTTCGGACGATGCCAGAATTTTCGTTGACGTTGCTACAGCCAAGATGCTAATGCAGAAATTATGGAAGATGCAAATATCTGGAACGATCGATTACCAACAAAAATATTCAAAGAATAGTACTACTTTTGCAACAAATTAAATCAGTGGAGCGACACTTGCTTAGGTAGGCAGTCTTCGATAACCAACTACTCCACGTATTTGTTGATTTTCAGAAAAGGCATATAAAGCAGTTTTATAACTTTGTTCAATACAAGGAGAGTGCTTGTCAGATTATTGCGTAAAAAATCTCCGTAGCGGCAATTGGAAGTTGGAGTTTTGGCTATCGAAAAATGACAACCTATGCGAGTGTCGCTTATCTAAATTAATTTGTTGCGAAAGGAATACCATTTTTCGGAAATTTCTCTTGGTAATGAATTGTCCCAGATATTTGCATCTGCCAAAATTTCTGTATGAACATCTTGGCTGCAGCTATGACAGGGCCTACGATTCATAATGTATTCAAAAGTGACCGATTATTTTGTGATAGTTGAACAGTTAGTTATTGCGATCCATATGAACTCAATTACCTTGGTGGATGTGTTTCCGACACATAAACTTACTTCTCGATCTTCAGGAGGGATTCGTTACAGTGTGTATGGTTTTCACATTATTTTCTTCTGTTAAGTCTCTTTTTGTAAAGTAGCGTGTTTAGCAGTTTTTCATTTCTTTAGTCTTCGCAAGGCTATCCGATCACTCATGCCGTCCTCTATGTATAAGTTTTGCTGCAACGTTTGAGCCAGCAGCTGTTGACGTTAAGTCACCATATATGGAGCAGAATTTGTTCCACATGTAACAGTTTATACCATAGATACTTCTATCGTCTCTCCAGTATTTTTCGCCATACAATTAACGTGAATTTGCGATCCTCCTTTCCAACTAAATTTTTTCGATATATTTTATCGATGTAACTTTGAACCTGTACATAGGGTATCGTTGAGTGAGTATCCCGATGTTATTGTGGCTGATGCATCGTACACCACTCGATGTTTCAAACCTTAACGCACAGTGATGAGGAAAAAAATTTGGCTCCCTGTAGGGTTTCGGTATAGTAAAGTTGAGTTTCTTTCTAGCCGTCGTTCCAGTACCAAAAATCGTTTTGACCTTTCGTTTAGTTCTGCATTATTTATTTTGCAGAAGTCGTCGACCTTCCTGAATTGTTGTATAAATTAGCTTGTGTCTAATTCATTCTCACTGTTAATACCACATACTGCTTGATCGGAAGAGCCCACTTCTATTTTTCCACGTGCTATTAAATCAAGATTCGTGGTGCGTAGTATTGGTTAATCATTGGTTAGTCAAATTTCTTCAGATAGCATCAAACAAAAATAGAGTTCTCCCCTGAGGAGGACGTCAAATTTTGAAGTACTGTTAAGGAACGGTTCTGCCAATAGGATGTTCCCCGGAATCGGCCAAGATAAAAAGTCAGACGTCCTTTTGGCCCGAACTGGCACAACGCTTTAAAGAAAAAGGTTTGAACCTACTTAGTCAAAAAAAGGATCGTTTCTCCGTTTAATTTTAAAAGACGAAATTTTAAAAAAAAAATCCCTTGGTCTAGGGTAAAAATACTACATTATTCAAAAAATTTGTGCTACCTAAATCTAGAAAAAAATTCTACTTAAATCTTAAAAAGATGTTCTATTCAAATCTGCAAATTTTACTTGATAACTAAAATCTAAAAAT
This sequence comes from Hydrotaea diabolus, assembly GCA_963513945.1. Lineage (NCBI taxonomy): Eukaryota > Metazoa > Arthropoda > Insecta > Diptera > Muscidae > Hydrotaea > Hydrotaea diabolus. The sequence continues at coordinate 95,365,520 of OY740720.1, forward strand.
TGTGCTTATTAGAAACTAAAAATTTGTGATAATTAAAAAGTAAAAAGTTTAATAATTAAAAAGTAAAAAATAAAATAGTGCGTTAAATTTAAAATTTCGGTCGACCAAAAAAAATAAAATCTTTTGGAACAAAGAAAATCTTTGTGTTGTTATGTAAAGTGAACGTGAGACAACAAAAAGTACCAGACGCTAATAATAACAACAAAACATTAAAACAAATTGCCAAATTTGCGTCTGTTATCAGCTGCTACCACATAGATCCCACTGCAACGGGAGAGAAGACGCGTACAATCGCACCACCGATATCGAGAGAGGACGCCAACGATCCCGCCAAAGCCATACTTGTCGCCAACGACGGACGGACATTGTTGGACGGACATTGTTTCATATGACGGACAAAAGATCAAGAAAGAACGAAGGTAAAAAGCGGGTGATGCAATAAAGCCGATTATGAACACACTATTGCGCGGCTGGTACTAAATCTTAAATTCTTCGAATGACCCTGTACCTTCGTTTTCTTGCCGTTACGTGCTTTATTATCGTATATTTGATGCTTATTACATAACTGATCATAATTTGGGATGCTATACTTGGTTAAAATTTTGACCCATAATTTTTCTCTTATTTTCTTGACCCAATTCGCGTATAGTGACCCGATGATATTCTGTAGTCACTAGTGGGTTCCTTTCCCCTTTTTTTGCGTACACATCAATCCCTTACACTGCAAAAACTGCCTACGAAATTTTCTTCAAAACTGTGAAAAAAATACTTTTTTCTCGAAATTTTTTCGGCGACATTTTTTGGCTTTTGGCCTATTTGCCGTATTGCAAACAGTTAACTAGATTCTTTGCCTTGGCGTCTAGCCGATATTGTGCTCGCATTCACAAAAGTGTCAGCTTTGACCTTTAGCTAAAACCGTATCCGCGTTAACAAGAGAGTCACCCTGATTACTGTGTTAAACAGAGTGTCTAAGCAGATCCCTCGGTCAACTTATAGAAGGAGAGCTTCCCACCTACACGGAAAATGCACATAGAACTTCATTGACCCGCATAAACACCAAAACCTCGTGTAGAAGCTGCGGCTAGAATGGACACTTCGGAGCTAGTCAGAATGAACCTGTTCTATTCTGTTGGTTTGAGAACCTCGTCTGGGATTACGACCCAATGCTGTTGAAGTCAACTTTCGGGTAACGAGATAACAAAGTCTTTGCTAAAGAGCTTTGAAAGCCACGGTGGGTTTCATTGGATTGTAATGACAGAGATATGCAGATTAAACTTTGATACACCGCTCGCAATCCAGCAATGCAAGGGATTATAGACGCATCGATTAACGAAAGCTCGCAAAAGGCTATATTAAACCTTCCTCAGAGTGCCTTGAGTTCCCCGATTCCTTGGCACAAAAATAGAATGGATCATGATGACTCTATATAAACTTAACGCACTTGAATGCTTATCATAGGATACTGTCGAATCAACCATACTGGATCGCAACCGGGAAGCTATGTGCGTAAGTTGTCTTAGCCTAAAGGTACGGTCACATTGGGCAAATATTTGACAAGAATGTATTTCATCATATTTGCTCAAAATTCTTTCAAAATAACACAGGGTTAGTTTTGTGTTCACACTACCGACAAATAGTTGACTGTTTTCGTTTGTTCAAACAGATGTCAAATAGAAGTTTGGGAAACATGTTTGACGTGTGTTCACATTTGAATAAATATTTGACTAACAAAAATATTTTATCAAACTGTTAAATAATAGGAATTTATGTTTAATATATATATTTTTTCTTTAATTTACCGCAAGTCAATTTAATAGTATGACAGCAACAGCTGGTTACTTGGTGTAAGTGCGACCAATTCAGTGTTTCTTTCTACGACATAATCGCTGAAATATTTTGTAATTTATGACGCGGTCTAACGAATCAAGTTTATCGGTGTACGCAAGCGTTTCAAAAATGTTTTCTACATACAATCAATGTTTACAATTATAAGCCAAGTCTACATATTAAATTAATTTGGAATTTAGTCATTATAGTGACGGCTTCCATGAAAAAAATTCTGTCATGTCAGATATAAAGGAGGGATTTAAATTTGTTCGGGATTTAGTTTAGAAATGTATTACAATTTGCAATTTGTATGGAAGTTGACATAAAAACTGCTCAAATTGGATTTTGTTGTATTATTTTTATCGATAACAATAGGTGGTCGGACTGTGAGATCCGCTTGATTGTCGGCACCCTGCTTTGAGCATCGTGGTTCTAAGGATTTTTTCAACGCACAAAAACCTTAAAGCGAAGAAGTTTATTGTTTTTCTTTTAAATTTAATATTCCTTGCTGATGATCGTCGAAGACGATCGAAATATTAGAAAAACATTAATTAAAACAAAAAACAACAACAGTTGTTTTTTCTTTGAATTTGTAAATCGCGAATGAGAACTAGCGACGGGCTACTACCTAATCTCTAATGTGGGGAGGCTAATAAACACGCGGCGTCTGGAGACCTGTGCCAGTACTGCAGGAGGCTCTCGGATAACAAAGGCAACGTCTCAGGCAAATATGCGGCGTTTAGAGAACTGCGTCAGTACTCCAGGGGGCTCACGGATAATAGAGGAACGCGCCAGGCAAATAAGCGGCATCTGGAGACCTGCGTAAGTACTCGGGGATAACAATAGAAACACGCCAGACGAATAAGCGGCGTCTGGATACCTGCGTTAGTATCGCAGGAGAACACAGATAGTAAGGGAACGCGTCAGGCGTATATGCGGCGTCTGGAGACCTGCATAAGTCTTGCAGGTGGCTCACGAATGATAAAGGAAACGCATCAGAAGAATAATCGGCGTCTTGAGACCTGCGTACGTACTCCAGAAGGCTCACGGATAATAATGTAATGTACTGATGTTCTGTCTGTCGCGTTATGCTGTCCGCGTTATAGTTGTTGCCCGCTCTTTTAAAAATAGACAATTATACGTCTATTGAACTAAACAAAAAAGTTAAAGTAGTATTCAATAAAAAAAAGTACATCACACTCAAATTGAACAATCATTTAACATAAAACACAAATAAATTTAATAAAAATATAAAACCACAAAACAAAGCGTAAAAAAGAAAAACATCACTAAATCTGTTTTGCTACAAATTCACAAAAACAAAATCAAATAAAATACATAAAAGCAACAATAACATTAACAAATTATTACACAGTGTGTAATAATTTGTTAATGTGTTGATTGTTTCAGAGCCTGCAACCCTTGTGCACACAAGATTTAGAATTTAACTCCCCTTGGATTAAATTCAGGATTTATATTTTGGGTATATTTACAGAAGTCCAAATTCCGAAAGGGAGGCTTCCCTTAATAGCTTCGATGCCCATTCTTATTCAAAAACTCTGCCTAGCTTTCCCATTCAAGCCAAAAAACTCCGGAGGGCCAATACGCCGAGCTCTTTACCGCGCAAAATGACGACGCAATTATTGAATAAACCCACTTCGTGTTTCGAAGGGCACCTACCCAATATTCTTGACCATTTCTTAAATTCACACCCTGAAAAGTATGAAGTTAATATCCTTCTACCTCTTGGCCATTCCGATTACTGCATTGTTTCAGAATCTTTTTCGTATTCCGCTCGGCGTGTCGTTTCGATACCAGCCCCAAAGCGGTCAATTGTTATATACGAAAATGCGCGTTGGGTTGAGCTCAACGAGTTTTTTCTGATGTTTATTGGAAGCTATGCTTTCTTGATATCATTAATGCTCCTGCTGAAATGATCAGAAATATAATTTTATTTGGAATAAAGACGTTTATTCCAACTAGAATTATGTCGGTTTAACCAGCCAAAAACAGTTTGTTTAATCAGGCATGCAGGGATGTCGTTCGATCTAAAGAGGAGGCGTTCAGAAATTAGCGTTTAAACAAAAACCCAAATACGGAACTGCTGATGGCATCTCGGCACTTGTTCCATGTAAGTGCTCTTCGACGCCAGCGCGTCCATTAGGCAACCTTTTCAACCTTGCTTATCGTGCTGGAGTCTTCCCAGCGTTTTGGAAACTTGCAAACATCCAGCCGATCCATTAAAGGAGTGAAGCCAATAATCCAGCGAATTATAGACCCATCTTCAAGGTAATGGAGAGCATGGTCAACCACCATCTTGTGCGGCATCTGGAGTCCAATGACCTACTTAGTGATCGACAGTAATGTTTCCGTATAAATTGCTCTACGGGAGACCTGATGGCTTTTTTATCGGAGCGTTCAAGTCGATCTATCCATCAGCTAGGTGAGAGAGAGTCTGACACGGTGCACTCATTTCTAAGCCGATCGCATTTGGTGTCAGTTATAATTTTGCTCGATTTATATCGAACTTTCTTAGGGATCGCACTTTAAGAGTTGTTGTAGATGGGTTATTATCCAACAAATCAACGGGGTCCTTTCATTTTTCCTTAATTTCATTGGCGATCCTTTTGGTCAGACAGAGAATCCAATCTACTCTTTTGCGGATGCAGCAACATGTCATTTATATTAATTCGACGGTTGGTCGATTGTTTAAGATATTGAAGAAAAAATGGATGAGACACTTGGCCGGGATTTACTGGCCATTTCTGAATGGATTCGAGTGAATTTAGTTGAGTTTAGTGCGATTCAAGCGATTCATTGACCCAACAGAGACGTCATTATCTATCGATGGTATGTATATCGAACAATAGGAAGTTCTTGCTGTTTTGGGCATGAAAATACAATGTTATGCTCGTTGGGCCTGGCATGTATTCGAAGTATCGAAAGAAGCACTTAAGTGCATAGGCTTCCTAAAAAGGTGCAAAAAATTTCACAGCTTCTGATATTTTCGGTACCTATACAACCTACATCAAGCCAAAGATGGACCACAACTCCCATATATGGGCAGGTGCTCCAAAATCATCCTTGAAGTTACCTGTTCGTGTTCAGAGGAGAGCGATGGTGCTGATAGGTGACAGTAAGTTATCCAACGCTATTTCCTCCCTGGATCACCATCGGAGTGGGGGTGTGTGTCGCTCTGCTATCGCTATTTTCATGGTGTCTGAAAAACACAGACATTCGTGGTCTTATTCATGACGTGAGGATGGCAAAGATATACGACTTTTCCGGAATTTATACCCATTTGTTATCGATTGGTCGGTTGACCACACTACTTATATACACTACACATCGAATTCATTTTTTGCACGTGCTGTCCGTATGTGGAATCGGCTTCCGGCAAACGTATTTCAATTATTTTCAATTACGACTTCCAGAGATTTAAGGCAAATGTCAATAAACATTACTCCCTCTTCCCCCCTGCGCTCCGTTACGTTCAACCCACCAACAATGCATCGCATGTATAGGGGAAAACTCTGAGTGTTGGTCAATTAAAAAATAGCGGCGTCTGGAGATCTTCGTTAGTACTACTGGAACACGACCTAGCGTAAGGATACTGCACTTTATATGTTTCACTTTCACCACTCAGGTACTCACCAAATCCAAATCGTGTAATTGACCGATTGATCCCGTTTTCTATTTTCTTCGCCATTAAATACGTTCAGCCGTCGTGACCCTCCATCTCCTGCGCAACATGTACGCTGGTCGGTTCGAACCATGTTCTAGGGCTCCATCTATCATACAGCGTGTGTGAATATTCGTTATGTTCTAATGTTGTTTGTCTCCTTGTAGTTTACAACGATCATTACGACTTGTCGCATTAGGATAAATGTACGTGACAAAGAGTTGGTAAACAAAAAGGAGGCCCGTATGTGCCAGACGGGAAAAATAACGAAGTACACTTAGCCATGGGGTTCAATTTAGGGCTTATTTTTATATACAACTTTTAATAACTTAGACTTTAATCTATTTTTACAGAATGTGCACCCAAAAATGAAAACGTGTGTCACACTGCCCCTCAAATATGAGCCAGTTCAGCGGGGCATAACCACGACGTAACACTTGCGGCCGACCACAATGCGAAATCTTCTGCCGGCCATCCTTCACCACCCGATAGGGGTAGGGGTCCGATAGACAGACAGAGCGGCTATAATATGGGGTTGCAGACCCTGTTGCTCCTGACTGGAAAGCTCCTCACAGCACTGTTTTGTTCTAGGCGGAAGAAACCACAATCAAACTCTGTACGCGGATTATCGTTTGTGGCGGCGGTGCCGTGTCCCGCGTCCGGGTTAGCCGGATGTTTTGCCTTGCCGGGGGGTAATTCGAGTTTCGTCCATAGAGCCATTAGACACGAGGAAGGTGAACACCGTTGGCAAAGGGGTCAGGTATTTGACTGGAGCCTTCTCCGGGGCTGCAACTGGAAATTGAGATGGTTTGGTGGTGGGGGTGGTGCTGGTTTCTCAAGTCTAATGTTTATGCCACTGCTGTTTGTAATACGCATATGTGTGTATGCTGACAATATTCTTGCTCACCTTCTGATAGCCTTGACAAGAAAAGGATGTTCTGTTATGGGGGGATGTTAAGGGGTTGGTCAAATGGTTTTCTGAAGGGGTGGGAAAGAAGGAGGGGTCCGCAGATCACCCTTCTCAAACCCGCGAATTCACGCGATCACCGGTGCCGAAAAACTGTTGCGATGCAGCGATTCTATCGGTTGCCGAGACAGCACGTAGGCGATGAGGTCACCATTCCGGTACTTTATATTAAATGTATACTGCTGCAGCTCCTGCGCCCACCTGGCAAGACGACCGGTGGGGTTATCGATGGAATTAAGCCATTTTAGCGCCAAGTGATCCGTAATGACTTGAAACCTGTAGCCCTCGAGATAAGGCCACATCTTTTGAATATTTCATTCGATAGGCTAGCACTATTTATCTTTGGCCGAGTAGTTTCTTTCTGCACCATTCAGCGTACGACTCACGTAGACGATAACGCGTTTAACCTCATCGAACTCCTGGGTCAGTACTACTCCTAGGCCCAAATCACTGGCGTCTGTTTGCAGTACGAATGTATTCGAGAAATCGGTACATGCCAAAACTGGGGCCTGAGTCAGTTTTGCTTTCCACAACTCGAACACCGTCTGCTGGTCCTCCATTTATTTCGAATGCTTTCCCTTTTGTTAAGCAGCGATGTCAATGGATGGGCTAAAGTAGCGAAGGATGAGTCGAACCGTCGATACGAGGAGACAACTCCCAGAAACCGGAGAAACTCTTTCGGTGTGAGAGGGCTCTCTGTACAGCTTGCCAGCAGCTCAAGCGGTTCGTTTTCGCCATTGAAGCTGACACCCAATTTCGGCAACTTGATCGGCGATCGCGCCCACATCTACGGCAGTGGATCCGGCTCTCCTAGTGCCGCTATCTCTGGCGGTTGGGGTCCGGATATACGTCCTGCGCTGCAGCGGATACCAGTTTTCTGCTGATGAGCTGGTCCCTTCTCGTCGGCTTGTCGAGGAGGAAACCGATGGCGCGTGGGTACCCTAACACATGACCTCGGTGGTCATGATCGCTGGTTTTTTCTTCGGGGTTGCGGCTTAGTGTCTAGGACTGACTGCTCATGTTCATCCTGCGAGTGGACAATCATGGTCCTGCCACGAACTGAACGACCCGTTTTCGCAGTTCCTCTACTGTACCACCAATCTCGCAAGGTACTCCTTACGTAGACTTTACGCCCACGAAACACGCAGTGTGGTTGCCATTTCCACGGAATTGCTAGCAGTTTGATATCGAGTGCATAGGGTGGGTTAGGTTTCGCCAAAAATGGGAATCACATATAACTTGTACTTTGATTGGTATTTTTTTGTGATCATGGTTGGGTCTGCAAGTTGAACATTTTACGATCATGTTGTTTAACGATCGGCCTGACATCTAGTCCCCTTATTTCCTTTCCCCTCTTTCAAAGTTAGCTCTCTTGCTTTTCAACCTTATTATACCATTTCTTTAGTTATCTTTTTTCCATGCACACAGAAATTATATATACGAGTATTTTATACGTAGCTATGTGAAATGGCCATGAAGCACCTAACCCCCTATGTCAGGCAATAAGACCAGCAAGAAGCGTGCTAAGGCTTCCTTAGTGCCTACAGTAACATCACCTTCCAATATCTTAATCGGCTGTATGCTACAGTTGTAGTGGAATAATTTGTCCGTGATGAAATTCGGTTATTATGTCGATTAAGTTAGACTCTATTTGCTGAAACCTAGTGAATACAAATGTGAGTTTTGAAGACATGTAACCTAGGTACTTCGTTGTCCTTGTTTCCTGGTCTTTCTTTCCGATAAAACTGATTAAAGTAAACATGTTCTTCTGCATCTCTTGCATTTGGCCGTGGGTTGTCAGCTCAAACTGCTTATTTTTCACATATTTAAGGTGTAATCAATGACAGATTTCTGATTGCGCAATAGTTTTATCTTGTGTCCTTGCTTATGCCCAACGTTGTTGATAATTTCTTCTGTGTAATCGGAGTCCGGAAAGTCAGATAGGGTACTGGCGACATTTCTTACGACATTTATTGCTCCTTGTTTCACGCGCCTTTTAAATATTCCCGTTTTATCTTCAAATAGTTGTATTTGAATCAGGTTGAATTATGTCACAATATTGTCACACATTGTCTTTTTTAATGAAATTTCAGATAATGGTTGAAACGTTCGCAATTTATCTAAAATGCATCGAGTTCTGCTCAAAACATGACAAACTCACAATATGTTAAAATTTTCCATTCTGCAGTTAGCAACCTAGTCCTTCGAAGTGTTTGCAAAGAGTAGTGGGAGCACAATAAATCAGCTAATCATCGCTATATTAGTTGTGAACTTTCGACGTGTTGCTGAAATGGGTTCAAAACTATTGCTTTTTGCTGGTTGGTTCTGAATAAGTGGCTGTTGTCTTATCTTCGGAATGGATGATTGTCTGATTGCCATCTGGTTTTTTTTTAACGACGGTGCTAACTTGTTAATGCCCTATTTATGACTCAGGAAACAGTTTTATTCCAACCACGCAAATGACTCCATCATTTCCAGGCTTTAATTCTACAATACATCCAAGAGGTCGTTTCATTACCGGTGTGTTAACCTCCTTATTTTCATTAATTGTCCGACCCCGACGTTGGTGGATATGGATTTTCTCTCCTTTCATTCTTAAAGTTACAACAGGTGTATAGTCTATTAACGCCGCCAGAAGTCATGTTTCAGTTGTAAAACAATTTCCATCCAGTTGGCTCTCAAATGTCAAAAAGTCAAGCCGTTAGAGCTGGTATATCGTTTATGTTTGTTGATATCGGGACGAATGGTTTAGAATCGCTTCCACTTTAATGACTACATCGAACATTTTCATGAGTTTACGAAGCGTTTCAGACAGTGCGGGGAAGATGTATAGCGAATTGGACTGCAACTTGCCACAATCTTCAGAAGTGAGGTGCCTAGTGTGAAATGAACATGAATTCAATACCTTCATAACAACACGACGTGGGGTGGATATTGTGATTTAGTTCTGAATAGCGTCTGCTTATGTACTTCAACGGGGCGTGCCAGAAATCTTGTTAAAGTGTCGATAAAAGCTTCGGTAGTTATATATGTCACTACGTTTAAGTGAACTGACTGATTGGTAAAACAGCAAAATACGACGATATATACCTTGTGTGGTCACATGCTTCGGAGTTTGTAGTAAACCCAGAGTGGACCGCAATAGTCTACGTCTGATTTATGAAAGGCCGCACTGGGTTCAAGCTCCTAGCCGACAGATTCGCCATATTTTGCCTAAATAATTTGGGCCTGGATGTGGCCAGTAATCATTGTGGTCACAACGATGATTTACAATTTAAATGATGCTTAGTATTGTATCATATATTAAACGATATATCAGCGTTAGAGTTGATATATCGTTTGAGCTAACCACTCTACTTCAGGAAACGAGATTTAAGACAAGGGTATGGTGTGTGAACCATACGCAACTACGGCAACGAATCCCTCCAGAAGATGGAGAAGTAAATTTAGGTCTCAAAAATACATCCACCAAGGTCTTCGAGTTAAAATGGATCACAATGACTTCTGAAGGCAGGATTAACTAACTGTTTAACAATCCACAAATGATCTGTCACTTCGGACGATGCCAGAATTTTCGTTGACGTTGCTACAGCCAAGATGCTAATGCAGAAATTATGGAAGATGCAAATATCTGGAACGATCGATTACCAACAAAAATATTCAAAGAATAGTACTACTTTTGCAACAAATTAAATCAGTGGAGCGACACTTGCTTAGGTAGGCAGTCTTCGATAACCAACTACTCCACGTATTTGTTGATTTTCAGAAAAGGCATATAAAGCAGTTTTATAACTTTGTTCAATACAAGGAGAGTGCTTGTCAGATTATTGCGTAAAAAATCTCCGTAGCGGCAATTGGAAGTTGGAGTTTTGGCTATCGAAAAATGACAACCTATGCGAGTGTCGCTTATCTAAATTAATTTGTTGCGAAAGGAATACCATTTTTCGGAAATTTCTCTTGGTAATGAATTGTCCCAGATATTTGCATCTGCCAAAATTTCTGTATGAACATCTTGGCTGCAGCTATGACAGGGCCTACGATTCATAATGTATTCAAAAGTGACCGATTATTTTGTGATAGTTGAACAGTTAGTTATTGCGATCCATATGAACTCAATTACCTTGGTGGATGTGTTTCCGACACATAAACTTACTTCTCGATCTTCAGGAGGGATTCGTTACAGTGTGTATGGTTTTCACATTATTTTCTTCTGTTAAGTCTCTTTTTGTAAAGTAGCGTGTTTAGCAGTTTTTCATTTCTTTAGTCTTCGCAAGGCTATCCGATCACTCATGCCGTCCTCTATGTATAAGTTTTGCTGCAACGTTTGAGCCAGCAGCTGTTGACGTTAAGTCACCATATATGGAGCAGAATTTGTTCCACATGTAACAGTTTATACCATAGATACTTCTATCGTCTCTCCAGTATTTTTCGCCATACAATTAACGTGAATTTGCGATCCTCCTTTCCAACTAAATTTTTTCGATATATTTTATCGATGTAACTTTGAACCTGTACATAGGGTATCGTTGAGTGAGTATCCCGATGTTATTGTGGCTGATGCATCGTACACCACTCGATGTTTCAAACCTTAACGCACAGTGATGAGGAAAAAAAATTTGGCTCCCTGTAGGGTTTCGGTATAGTAAAGTTGAGTTTCTTTCTAGCCGTCGTTCCAGTACCAAAAATCGTTTTGACCTTTCGTTTAGTTCTGCATTATTTATTTTGCAGAAGTCGTCGACCTTCCTGAATTGTTGTATAAATTAGCTTGTGTCTAATTCATTCTCACTGTTAATACCACATACTGCTTGATCGGAAGAGCCCACTTCTATTTTTCCACGTGCTATTAAATCAAGATTCGTGGTGCGTAGTATTGGTTAATCATTGGTTAGTCAAATTTCTTCAGATAGCATCAAACAAAAATAGAGTTCTCCCCTGAGGAGGACGTCAAATTTTGAAGTACTGTTAAGGAACGGTTCTGCCAATAGGATGTTCCCCGGAATCGGCCAAGATAAAAAGTCAGACGTCCTTTTGGCCCGAACTGGCACAACGCTTTAAAGAAAAAGGTTTGAACCTACTTAGTCAAAAAAAGGATCGTTTCTCCGTTTAATTTTAAAAGACGAAATTTTAAAAAAAAAATCCCTTGGTCTAGGGTAAAAATACTACATTATTCAAAAAATTTGTGCTACCTAAATCTAGAAAAAAATTCTACTTAAATCTTAAAAAGATGTTCTATTCAAATCTGCAAATTTTACTTGATAACTAAAATCTAAAAATTGTGCTTATTAGAAACTAAAAATTTGTGATAATTAAAAAGTAAAAAGTTTAATAATTAAAAAGTAAAAAATAAAATAGTGCGTTAAATTTAAAATTTCGGTCGACCAAAAAAAATAAAATCTTTTGGAACAAAGAAAATCTTTGTGTTGTTATGTAAAGTGAACGTGAGACAACAAAAAGTACCAGACGCTAATAATAACAACAAAACATTAAAACAAATTGCCAAATTTGCGTCTGTTATCAGCTGCTACCACATAGATCCCACTGCAACGGGAGAGAAGACGCGTACAATCGCACCACCGATATCGAGAGAGGACGCCAACGATCCCGCCAAAGCCATACTTGTCGCCAACGACGGACGGACATTGTTGGACGGACATTGTTTCATATGACGGACAAAAGATCAAGAAAGAACGAAGGTAAAAAGCGGGTGATGCAATAAAGCCGATTATGAACACACTATTGCGCGGCTGGTACTAAATCTTAAATTCTGCGAATGACCCTGTACCTTCGTTTTCTTGCCGTTACGTGCTTTATTATCGTATATTTGATGCTTATTACATAACTGATCATAATTTGGGATGCTATACTTGGTTAAAATTTTGACCCATAATTTTTCTCTTATTTTCTTGACCCAATTCGCGTATAGTGACCCGATGATATTCTGTAGTCACTAGTGGGTTCCTTTCCCCTTTTTTTGCGTACACATCAATCCCTTACACTGCAAAAACTGCCTACGAAATTTTCTTCAAAACTGTGAAAAAAATACTTTTTTCTCGAAATTTTTTCGGCGACATTTTTTGGCTTTTGGCCTATTTGCCGTATTGCAAACAGTTAACTAGATTCTTTGCCTTGGCGTCTAGCCGATATTGTGCTCGCATTCACAAAAGTGTCAGCTTTGACCTTTAGCTAAAACCGTATCCGCGTTAACAAGAGAGTCACCCTGATTACTGTGTTAAACAGAGTGTCTAAGCAGATCCCTCGGTCAACTTATAGAAGGAGAGCTTCCCACCTACACGGAAAATGCACATAGAACTTCATTGACCCGCATAAACACCAAAACCTCGTGTAGAAGCTGCGGCTAGAATGGACACTTCGGAGCTAGTCAGAATGAAGCTGTTCTATTCTGTTGGTTTGAGAACCTCGTCTGGGATTACGACCCAATGCTGTTGAAGTCAACTTTCGGGTAACGAGATAACAAAGTCTTTGCTAAAGAGCTTTGAAAGCCACGGTGGGTTTCATTGGATTGTAATGACAGAGATATGCAGATTAAACTTTGATACACCGCTCGCAATCCAGCAATGCAAGGGATTATAGACGCATCGATTAACGAAAGCTCGCAAAAGGCTATATTAAACCTTCCTCAGAGTGCCTTGAGTTCCCCGATTCCTTGGCACAAAAATAGAATGGATCATGATGACTCTATATAAACTTAACGCACTTGAATGCTTATCATAGGATACTGTCGAATCAACCATACTGGATCGCAACCGGGAAGCTATGTGCGTAAGTTGTCTTAGCCTAAAGGTACGGTCACATTGGGCAAATATTTGACAAGAATGTATTTCATCATATTTGCTCAAAATTCTTTCAAAATAACACAGGGTTAGTTTTGTGTTCACACTACCGACAAATAGTTGACTGTTTTCGTTTGTTCAAACAGATGTCAAATAGAAGTTTGGGAAACATGTTTGACGTGTGTTCACATTTGAATAAATATTTGACTAACAAAAATATTTTATCAAACTGTTAAATAATAGGAATTTATGTTTAATATATATATTTTTTCTTTAATTTACCGCAAGTCAATTTAATAGTATGACAGCAACAGCTGGTTACTTGGTGTAAGTGCGACCAATTCAGTGTTTCTTTCTACGACATAATCGCTGAAATATTTTGTAATTTATGACGCGGTCTAACGAATCAAGTTTATCGGTGTACGCAAGCGTTTCAAAAATGTTTTCTACATACAATCAATGTTTACAATTATAAGCCAAGTCTACATATTAAATTAATTTGGAATTTAGTCATTATAGTGACGGCTTCCATGAAAAAAATTCTGTCATGTCAGATATAAAGGAGGGATTTAAATTTGTTCGGGATTTAGTTTAGAAATGTATTACAATTTGCAATTTGTATGGAAGTTGACATAAAAACTGCTCAAATTGGATTTTGTTGTATTATTTTTATCGATAACAATAGGTGGTCGGACTGTGAGATCCGCTTGATTGTCGGCACCCTGCTTTGAGCATCGTGGTTCTAAGGATTTTTTCAACGCACAAAAACCTTAAAGCGAAGAAGTTTATTGTTTTTCTTTTAAATTTAATATTCCTTGCTGATGATCGTCGAAGACGATCGAAATATTAGAAAAACATTAATTAAAACAAAAAACAACAACAGTTGTTTTTTCTTTGAATTTGTAAATGACCTCGAGCCAGACTATTCAGATAAAAATATATATATACAATATAGGTCAACAGTACAGTACTAACAAGAAACTATTTTTTTTCAAAATATTTTTTTTCTAATTGAAATTGCGATTTTTTTCCATTTTAATGATTATATTTTTAAAAACTGACAACACTGATATTACCAGATGTTATTTTCATTGTTTGCTCTTACTAAAAAATTTTGCTAGATCAAAAAAATATTTGCCGAAAAGGTAGGAAAATATTTTTTCTCGGGTGGTCACACTGTGTTCACATTAGACATATTTTTGTTTGCTAGCAAATATTTTTGTTTCCCCGAAATCAGCTGTTTTGTTGTTTGCATTCAAAAATATTTTGTGGTCAGATTTTGGCAAAGAAATGTTCAACGTTTTTCTTCAAATATTTGTCTAGTGTGACCATACCTTCGGCGATTGATACTGGTAATTCCCGCTGGAGGAAAAAATTTACGGCGTTTACTGTTGCCGTACAAAAGTTGTACAAGTGGCGGGTGATGCCGCTTAGCATCCACTTAGCACTGAATACTTCCCAAAGAGCACTAGATAATGCGATTAACCAGGAGTTTGAACATTGACGATGATATCATCGTCATAGGTTGAACGTTATATGAAAATTTGTCTAATCTGAGAGGTGTTTTGAAGATTCCAAGCCGAAAACCTAACGATAAATTACGAAAAAAGTGAATTTGTTAATCGTGAGACAATGTATCTTGAACCCGTCGTGGGAATTCACTGTCACCCGGATAATATAGAACCGTTTTACAAAATGCCGCACCCTCCCACACCTAGCCCTCATATAGTGAAGGACTTGCGTCGATTCTTAGGGGTAGTGTCAATATCGCCGAAACGAACAAGCATATAAAGTGGACGAAGGATCAACAAACTGTTTTCGATATGTTGAAACGAAGCTAAAATGTGGTCGCTGACGCTCTTCGTTGGCAACCCATGGAATCACAGCCGATTATGCCGCGGTGAGTACCGAACTTTTTAGACCTACCCCCGGCATCCGGCCGATGAAGAAGGTACCCCATGGAAACAAGGAAACATCACAAAACATTTACGAAAACGAGTGATTAATGGTAACCACAGCCTGACTGCCTCAGGCCACTTAGGATTCGAAAAACCACGAACAGAACCTGCAACCAGTATTTATGGCCTGGAATATCGCTAGTGAGATTCTCCCTAGCATTTTCAAAGAGATGTGGGCCACAGTCTGTGCTGACAGCGACCGCACTAAGGGCTCTATGTTCTCTCCGTGTGCATTGAACCTTTGGTCTCCCCTTCCCACATCCCCTCCTTTCCTTAAAATTCGGCAGTAACACAGAGACGACAGCTTTTGTTTTGTTGCTGTAACTTTTCGGTGTCTAAGGTATAACACTACTCACCGAAGGTTTAACAAAGCAACAAAACGATCACTCTAGCTTACTGTGCTCATCTGCTTGTGACTTGTTTTGCGTCTGTTTGTTTTGTGCAATGGCAGGTACTTTTGCTATTCACTTCTGTAACATACGAGGGCTGAGAGCAAATTTCTTTGCTGTGTATGCGCACATTTGTCACCATCGGCCGAGTGTTCTTGCTCTTTGTGAGGCCTAGGTGTGTGAAGATTCAGATCCACTAGATTTTCATATACCTGGGTATCACCTTCTATCCCTTTTCTTCATCACAGAGAACTTGCGATGTATGTACATAATGATGTTATGTTCCAGAGTCAGCAGCAACTCAACTCAAGAAATCCAGAATTTAGCTCCCTTTGGGCTAAATTCACTATTGGACCACACACCATTCATTTCGGGTTTCTTTATAGAAGCCCAAATACGGAAAGAATGGCCTCCTTTAATGGCTTTGACGCTCTTTCTCACTCTGTATCCCAAGTTTTAGAACGTTACCCGGACAGTGAAATTATAGTTGCTGGTGATTTCAATGTCCATAACGTTTCCTGGCTACCCATTCGAGTCATACAACTCCGGAGGGTCAATACGCTGAACTTTTCGCCGCGCATAACCATTTGGCGCAACTTGTGAACGAACCGACACATATTCCATGTGTCGAAGGGCAATTCTGCAGTACACTTGACCTCTTCTTAACTTCTCATCCTGATAAATATGAGATTAATTTACTTGCACCTCTCGGTAACTCGGATCACTCCATTGTATCTGCATCCTTTTTATATTCTTCTCTTCGTACCGTTGCATCGACAGCCACAAAACGGTCAACTTTCGACTATGAAAAGGCAAATTGGGATGATCTCAACAGTTTCTTCCAGCATTTCAATTGGAAACTCTGTTTTCTCAATAACAATATCG
Organism: Hydrotaea diabolus; assembly: GCA_963513945.1. Classification (NCBI taxonomy): domain Eukaryota; kingdom Metazoa; phylum Arthropoda; class Insecta; order Diptera; family Muscidae; genus Hydrotaea; species Hydrotaea diabolus. The sequence goes on from OY740720.1 coordinate 95,382,019, forward strand.
ATGCTGCAGCAGACATGGTAGTAAATCTTATTCTTATTGAAATGAAGCTCTTCATTCCTAAAAAGAATATATCGGTTAAGCCAAGACATAAGTGTTGGTTTAACCAGACATGTCGACAGGCTGTCAGATGCAGAGAGAAAGCTTTCAGAAACTGGCGTCAGGACAAAAACGCCACTACTGATATGCTACGCAAGCAGGAAAGGGATGCATGTGCCAGGACACTTAGACGGGAAAACATCTGCACGAACAACGTCTACGTGCCAAAGTTCTCTCCTCTCCCAGGGGAAGCAAGAGCTTCTGGTCGTTTGTTAAAAGGATACGGGATAACCCATCTTCGATCCCAACCCTCATTAAGGACGACCAGTTGTTCACTGACCCGGTTGGCAAGGCTAATCTCTTGGCTAGCATTTTTGCAAGGAATTCGTCCTTGCCAGATAGCAACCAACCACTTCCCGTGATAGAAAATGTATCTTCGTCTATGCCTCGGATATTTTTTCGAACTCGAGGAGAAAAAAGGGTTCTTGCGGAACTCAACGTAAATAAATCCCCGGGCCCAGATGGAATCTCAGCACTGGTCCTAAATAAGTGTTCCTCGACGCTAGCTCGTTCATTGCGCAATCTTTTCAACCTCTCGTACCGTGCGGTAGTCTATACCTCGTGTTGGAAGATTGCCAATGCAACACCGATCCCACAAAATGGTGAGGCTAGTAACCCTGAAAACTACCGCCCAATTGCAGTGTGCTCTACACTCTCGAAAGTGATGGAAAGTATGGTTAATCACCATTTTGTAAATTATTTAGAGTCAAATGGCCTTCTCAACGATCGACAGTATGGCTTCCGTAGAAACCGATCTATGGGAGACCTGATGGCGTTCCTTTCGGAGCAGTGGATTCGATCAATTCACCGACTTGGTGAAAGTAAGGTAGTAGCTCTGCATATTTCCAAGGCGTTCGATAGATTGTGGCACGGCGCACTCCTATCAAAGCTAATTGCTTTTGGAGTCGGTACTGATTTTTCTCGATTCATATCGAGTTTTCTCAGTGATCGCTCTATACGTGTTGTTATAGACGGTGTCTCGTCCGATGAGTATGCTATAAATGCAGGGGTTCCGCAAGGCTCTGTTCTCTCTCCCTCTCTGTTTCTCATATTTCTCAATGACCTCCTGAGTCTGACAACAAACCCTATTTACTCGTTTGCTGACGACAGCAGCATCTGTCACTCATATTCGTTCGACCGTAGACCGGGCCTCACAGATACAGAGGCGATGAGGCAAAATATGACTGACACACTCAACGAAGATCTTGTCAGGGTCTCAGAGTGGGGTTTTGCAAATAGGGTCGAGATCAATGCTAGCAAAACCCAATGCTGCCTGTTGAGCCATAAACGATCGACGGGCTTAACATCATCGGCAATACTGATGAATGGAACTGTAGTCAAGGAGTCGGATGCTCTTTATGTTCTGGGCATGAAAATTCAGTGTGATGTTCGCTGTAACAAACACATTTTTGTAGTGTCGAAAGAAGCATTCAAGTGCCTGGGTTTTTCAAAGCAGTGCAAGAAATACTTCACTTCCTCCGACCTCCTCAACATCTACATCACATACATTTGGCCAAAAATGGAGTATAACTCCCACATCTGGGCGGGTGCTTCAAGGTCTTCTTTGGAGTTTCTCGACCGGGTGCAAGGGAGGGCGCTGAGGCTTGTTGGAGATAGCAGGGTGGCCAACTCTGTTATTACACTCGAGCATCGGCGGAGTGTTGGTTGCGTATCACTCTTTTACAGGTACTTTAACGTGATGTGCTCTTCTGAGATAGGTGATCTCATCCCGGAGGTCAGAGTTTTCGTCCGTAACACCTGCTTGTCTAGAAGTTCGCATCAATTTGTTATCGATTAGCCTACTGATCGCACGACGCATTACAGGGAGAATTCGTTCTTCAGCCCCGTTGTCCGTATGTGGAACAGACTTCCCGCAGAGGTGTTTCCTGTCACGTACGACATGAACAGGTTTAAATTAAATGTCCATAAACATTATTCCCTCTTTTCTTCAATACGCTAACCTATCTTCCCTTGATCGATGCAATGCACTGCATATATAGGGGACACCCCCTGAGTGTTGGTAACCGTATGTTGCAACATGGTAACCGTATGTTGCTCGTCTTGTTGACCGCAAATCAACCGTGGTAGGAATCGTCAAGGCCTTTCAAGAACGCATTCTAGCTTGCGGTTCGGAACCTTAAAGGTGTTTACTGCAGGTAATGGAAACCAGTTTACCAGCACGACTTTGTGGAAGTAGCTGCAAGAGAACGATGACCGCCACCAATTCACTGCATTATACTGTCGCCATGAAATATCACTGCATGAGCCAATCGCACCATTAACATGACTAAAGCCCAAATAGTCAAAAACAAGCATAAGTGCGCAGATCACCTACCTGATATAAGCTTGGCTGTTAACACCGGCACGTTGGAGTCGACAAGACATATTCCGGCATACCTCGTTTAAGCAAGGGAGCCACGGTTACCTACCGCTTTGTCCGATGAAGTGGTCACATAAACAGGATCACTACAACGCATAGGGATCACAAACATAGTACACAATGGTATAAAGGGCTAGCGATATGAAGAACTTGATAACTCGGTCAGGAATATTTTTATATATTATATGTAGAAAGTATAGTAAAATTATTCTTTCGAAGTGTCAAGATGGACTTCGACTTTAAAAGCAAACATTTTCTTCGTAAGATCTCTTATCAGAGTGTCCTTGGAAAATTAGAGTATCTGCGTAATATAGAGCCGAATTGGCCTTGTCCAACGAACCAGTTTCAAGGGGAAAGACCCGGTTCAGTTAACGTTGCGTCACCGCAGAACAAGCAACAGAGAAATTTCGATATAGATGTGAGTCAGTAAAGTCCTAATCAAATATATCAAAATTATGCAGAAAATAACTATCGCCAACTGATGCAGAATGAATGTGTCGAAGAATCTCTCGAGTCTTTTATTAAGAGGGGAGAAGTTAGATATGCAGCCGTGAGCGATGGTATTTATTTTCTTATGTTAAAGCATTCTTAATTCCCGTACTTTGAGAGCAAGGCATAGAATGTCCTATAATTAAGATGTTAATAGATACAGATTCGAATAAAATATACATTCAACCCTTATTTGTCGACAGTCCCATTCAAAGTTACGAAACCTTCCTTGCGAAATGCGTCTCCTAGAATAGGCCCACCAACTACCCAGCCCAAAACTATTTGTTGGGCCAGAAAAGAACCGACCTTCCACATAGGAACGCCTATAGTGTAGATCAAGGGTCCTATGTATAATCCTTAGAAGGAAGGGTTTCCAAGACAGGTGCCCAAACATTCAGCTCAAATTCAGGGTCTACACCGGAACGATGGTTAAAGAGACAGCACTTCGTGGAAGTCTCAGAAACCTGTTGACTTAACCCGCTTACATGAGCCAGATTTCGTCTTCTTGGAAGTTTTAAACGATTCCTTAGTTTCTCGGAAATAGATGTTGCTTGCGATCCCAAGTTAGAGTATTCTCGAATTCTCCAAAATAAATTACTACGAGGTGCTGATATACACTAAGGTTCACTAAGATTCAGTGGAAACCTGGGGCAAATTACGGTGACTTCAATTGTTCGTTCACATGCATCTGCTTATTTTCGCTTATAATTAAAAAGTAAAAAATAAAATAGTGCGCTAAATTTAAAATTTCGGTCGACCAATAAAATAATAAAATCTTTGTGTTGTTATGTACAGTGAACGTGAGACAACAAAAAGTAACAGACGCTAATAAGAACAAAACATTAAAACATATTGCCAAATTTGCGTTTGTTGTCAACTGCTGCCACATAGGTTCCGGTGCAACGGGAGAGAAAACGCGTACAATCGCGCAAACGCAATCGAGAGGACGCCAAAAATCCCGCCAACGCCATATTTGTTTCCAACGACGGACGCCATCATTGTTGACGGCCAAGTACACAACGAGTACAAAGGACGAAGAAAAGAGAAAGAAAGGACGAAGGTAACCCGGTCACATGCATATTTATGGAGGACAAGTAGTAAGTACCAATACCTAAAAACACACAAAAGCAAGGAAGCAAACAAGCGGGTGATGTAATAAAGCCGATTACGCACACACTATTGCGCGGCTGTTACTAAATCGTTAATCCTGCGAATGACCCTGTACCTTCGTTACGTACTTTACTATCGTATATTTGATGCTTATTACATAACTGATCACAATTTGCGATTTCCAAAATATTTCACCAAGTAGAGGGTGAAATATTTTGGAAATTTTGACCCATAATTTTTCTCTGATTTTCTTGACCCATTTCGCATATATTGACCCGATGATATTCTGTAGCCACTAGTGGGTTTCGTTTCCTGCACATTTGCGTACATATCAATCCCTTACACTGCAAAAAATGCCTACGAAATTGTCTTTAAAATTGTGAAGAAAAATATTTTTTTTCGAAAATTTTTCGGTGACATTTTTTGGCTCTTGGATTATTTGCCGTATTCCAAGCAGTGCCGTATTCGCGTTCACAAGATTCTTTGCCTTGGTGTCTAGTCGATATTGTACTCGCATCCACAAAACTGCCAGCTTTGATCTTTAGCTAAAACCGCGTTCGCGTTAACAAGAGTGTCACCCTGTGTTAAACAGAGTGTCTAAGCAGATCTCTCGACCGACTTATAGAAGGAGAGCTTTACACCTACGGAAAATGCACATAGAACTTCATTGACCCGCATAAACACCAAAACCGCATGTAGAAGCTGCGGCTAGGAAGGACACTTCGCAGCTCGTCAGAATGAACATGTTCTTTTCTGTTGGTTTCGAGAACATCGTATGGGATTACGAGCCAATGCTGTTGTAGTCACCTTTCGGGTAACGAGAGACGACCCCGTAGAGGGGGGGGGGGGTTGCGAGTGTAACTCACATGGAACCAGTTCCAGCCACGGACGAATCGCCCCGTGATCATACGCCGGTAAGTGACCATTGCCCCGAAGATCAGATTAGATAGCAAAATTCCTTGCTAAATGCATTTCATAGGATACTCTAGAATCGACCATACTGGATCGCGTCCGGGAAGCTAGGTGCGTAAGTTGTTAGCCTAAGCGATTGATACTGGAGGAACAATTATACGGCGTTTACTGTTGCCGGACAAAAGTTGTACCAGTGGCGGGTGATGCCGCTACGCGCACCTTAGCACCGGATTCTTCCCAAAGAGCACTAGATAATGTGATTGACCCGGATTTTGGACCATTGACGATAATATCATCGTCATAGGTTGAACGTTATATGAAAATTTGTCGTGCTGATCGGTAGAGGTCAACAACACACATTTGCTAATCAGTCCGATCTGAAAGAGGGCCAAAATTTATCGCCGACGCCTTTCGTTGGCAACCCATGGAATCACTGAGTGGAGTGAGTCGCTTTACGCAAACCAACCGTGAAAGGAGTCAAGGCCTCTCGAGAACGCATTCTAGCTTACGACTCTGTAGAGAAGGGGTCGCAAAAGACTATATACAGTTGCCCAATTACGAATGGAAAAGAATGGATCATGATGACCTTGTATAAACTTAACGCACTTGAATGCTTATCATAGGATACTCTCGAATCGCGGATCGCGTCCGGGAAGCTAAGTGCGTAAGTTGTCTTGGCCTAAGCGATTGATACTGGAAATTCCCGCTGGAGGAAAAATTATACGGCGTTTACTGTTGCCAGACAAAAGTTGTACCAGTGGCGGGTGATGCCGCTTAGCCTCCACTAAGCGCTGGATACTCCCCAAAGAGCACTAGATAATGTGATTGACCAGGAGTTTGAACCACTGACGATGATATCATCGTCATAGGTTGAACGTTATATCCAATTTGACTAATCTGAGAGGTGTTTTGGCGATTCCAAGCCGAAAACCTGACGATAAATTCCGAAAAAAGTGAATTTGTTAAACGTAAGACAATGTATCTCGAACCCGTCGTGAGAATTCACTGTCACCCGGATATGATAGCACCGTTTCACAAAATGCGCCACCCTCCCACAACTAGCTCTCATATTCTGAAGGACTTGCGCTAATTCTTGGGGTAGTCTCAATATCGCCGGTACGAACAAACATTTTAAGTGGACGACACATCAACACAATGTTTTCGAGTTGTTGAAGCTAACGCAAGCCCCTTCCTGTATTGTCATATGTGGACTTTACGGAGAAGGAATGTTTGGCAATCGTGTGGGGTATCCGGATGGACGTTTGGCGTGACACATTTGCCAATCAGTCCGATCTTAGAGCGGCCCAAAATGTGGTCGCCGACTCTCTCTCTCTCTCTCTCTCTCTCTCTCTATTGGCAACCCATGGAATCACTGCCGATTATGCCGCGGTGAGTACCGAACTTTTTAGATGAAGTGGTCACATGTACAGGATCTCTACAACGCATAGGGATCAAAAACATAGTACATATATAAAAGGCTAGTATGGTATAAAAGGCTAGGGATATGACAGAAATGGACAACTGTAGGAAGTATAGTAAAATTAATCATTTAAAGTGCAATGTTGGCCTTCGACTTTTAAAGCAAAAACTCTCTTCATAAGATCTCTTATCAGAGTGCCCTTGGAAAATTAGAGTATCTGCCTAATATAGAGCCGATAGTGCGCTCGCGTTAACTGAAGTGTCCAGAATTGGCCTTGTCCAACGAACCAGTTTCAAGGGAAAAGACCCGGTTCAGTTGACGTTGCGTCACCGCAGAACAAGCAACAGAGAAATTTCGATATAGATGTGAGTCAGTAAAGTCCTAATCAAATATATCAAAATTATGCAGAAAATAACTATCGCCAACAGATGCAGAATGAATGTGTCGAAGAATCTCTCGAGTCTTTTATTAAGACGGGAGAAGTTAGAGTTGCAGCCGTGAGCGATGATATTTATTTTCTTATGCTAAAGCATTCTTAATTCCCGTACTTTGAGAGCAAGGCAAAGAATGTCCAATAATTAAGATGTTAATAGATACAGATTCGAATAAAATATACATTCAACCCTTATTTGTCGACAGTCTCATTTAAAGTTACGAAACCTTCCTTTCGAATTGCGTCTCCTAGAATAGGCCCACCAACTACCCAGCCCAAAACTGTTTGTTGGGCCAGAAAAGAACCGACCTTCCACATAGGAACGCCTATAGTGTAGATCAAGGGACCAATGTATAATACTTAGAATGAAGGGTTTCCAAGACAGGTGCCCAAACATCCAGCTCAAATGCAAGGTCTACACCGGAACAATGGTTAAAGAGACAGGACTTCGTGGAAGTCTCAGAAACCTGTTGACTTAACCCGCTTACATGAGCCAGATTTCGTCTTCTTGGAAGTTTTAAACGATTCCTTAGTTTCTCCAGTCTTTGAAGTCGATCTTAGGGGTCGTAAGGGTCTGAAGACCGATTCAGTGGGGCAAATTACGGAGACTTCAATTGTTCGTTCACCTGCATTCGCTTATTTTTGTATCGCGCCACGAGATCTTCCCAAGCTATGTCAAAACCCTCGTTAGTCAAAGGTACACGGCTGATAATTTCCCTTGCTTCTCCAGCCGTTTTCTGCCTCAGATGAAACAACTCTTCGATCCGCAAGGTGGCAATCTGAAGTTCGCTCCTTTTTCTCTTGATTCTCGCGACCTGAAAGAGTCTGGATGGCATCATTAATACTGCTAATTACACGTTTGTAACTGGAAAGCGTCTCCTTGTAATGTCTCCTGAGTTTGGATTTAGCAATGGTGGTTTCTCCCTGCTCACGATCTCGACAATCTACTTATAAATATGCCATAGCGATTGAATTCTTTAAACCGGGTAGGTGCGTTTTTTAATTTTAAAAGACGAAATTTTAAAAAACCCCTTTGTCTATGGTAAAAATGCTATATTATTCAAAAAAATTGTGCTACCTAAATCTAGAAAAAAATGTTGTACTTAAATCTTAAAAAGTTGTTCTATTCAAAACGGCGAATTTTACGTGATAACTAAAATCTTAAAATTGTGCCAGTTAGAAACTAAAAATTTGTGATAGTTAAAAAGTTAAATAATTAAAAAGTAAAAAATAAAATAGTGCGGTAAATTTAAAATTTTGGTCGACCAATAAAAAAATAAAATTTTTTGCAACAAAAAAACCTTTGTAATGTTATGTACAGTGAACGTGAGACAACAAAAAGTAACAGACGCTAATAAGAACAACAAAACATTAAAACAAATTGCCAAATTTGCGTCTGTTGTCAACTGCTGCCACATAGGTCCCGGTGCAATGGGAGAGAAAACGCCATATTTGTCGCCAACGACGGACGCCATCATTGTTGACGGCCAAGTACATAACGAGTACATAGGACGGAGAAATGAGCAAGAAAGTACGAAGGTAACCCTGTCACATGCATATTTACGGAGGACAAGCAGTAAGTACCAATATTTAAAAGCACACCAAAGCAAGGAAGCAAACAAGCGGTGATGCAATAATGCCGATTACGCACACACTATTGCGCGGCTGGTACTAAATCGTTAATTCTGCGAATGACCCTGTACCTTCGTTTTCTTGTCGTTACGTACTTTACTATCATTTATTAAAATGCTTAAAATATTTTATAAATTTTGACCCATAATTTTTCTCTGATTTTCTTGACCCAATTCGCATATATTGACCGGATGATAATCTGTAGTCACTAGTGGGTTCTTTTCCTTCTCATTTGCCTACATATCAATCCTTTACACCGCAAAAAATTCCTACGAAGTTTTCTTCAAAATTGTGAAGAAAAATATTTTTGTTCAAAATTTTATTCGTTGACATTTTTTTGCTTTTGGATTATTTGCCGTACTCAAAGCAGTACGACATGTTCTCTTGTCGATATTACCCTCGCGTTTACAAGATTCTTTGCCTTGGTGTCTATATCGGCACGCATTCACAAAAGTGCCAGCTTTGATCTTTAGCTAAAACCGCGTCCGCGTTAACAAGAGTGTCACCATGATCACTGTGTTAAACAGAGTGTCTAAGCAGATCTCTCGACCGACTTATAGAAGGAGAGCTTTACACCTACGGAAAATGCACATAGAACTTCATTGACCCGCATAAACACCAAAACCGCGTGTAGAAGCTGTACATATATAAAAGGCTAGTATGGTATAAAAGGCTAGGGATATGACAGAAATGGACAACTGTAGGAAGTATAGTAAAATTAATCATTTAAAGTGCAATGTTGGCCTTCGACTTTTAAAGCAAAAACTCTCTTCATAAGATCTCTTATCAGAGTGCCCTTGGAAAATTAGAGTATCTGCCTAATATAGAGCCGATAGTGCGCTCGCGTTAACTGAAGTGTCCAGAATTGGCCTTGTCCAACGAACCAGTTTCAAGGGAAAAGACCCGGTTCAGTTGACGTTGCGTCACCGCAGAACAAGCAACAGAGAAATTTCGATATAGATGTGAGTCAGTAAAGTCCTAATCAAATATATCAAAATTATGCAGAAAATAACTATCGCCAACTGATGCAGAATGAATGTGTCGAAGAATCTCTCGAGTCTTTTATTAAGAGGGGAGAAGTTAGAGTTGCAGCCGTGAGCGATGATATTTATTTTCTTATGCTAAAGCATTCTTAATTCCCGTACTTTGAGAGCAAGGCAAAGAATGTCCAATAATTAAGATGTTAATAGATACAGATTCGAATAAAATATACATTCAACCCTTATTTGTCGACAGTCTCATTCAAAGTTACGAAACCTTCCTTTCGAATTGCGTCTCCTAGAATAGGCCCACCAACTACCCAGCCCAAAACTGTTTGTTGGGCCAGAAAAGAACCGACCTTCCACATAGGAACGCCTATAGTGTAGATCAAGGGACCTATGTATAATACTTAGAATGAAGGGTTTCCAAGACAGGTGCCCAAACATCCAGCTCAAATGCAAGGTCTACACCGGAACAATGGTTAAAGAGACAGGACTTCGTGGAAGTCTCAGAAACCTGTTGACTTAACCCGCTTACATGAGCCAGATTTCGTCTTCTTGGAAGTTTTAAACGATTCCTTAGTTTATCCAGTCTTTGAAGTCGATCTTAGGGGTCGTAAGGGTCTGAAGACCGATTCAGTGGGGCAAATTACGGAGACTTCAATTGTTCGTTCACCTGCATTCGCTTATTTTTGTATCGCGCCACGAGATCTTCCCAAGCTATGTCAAAACCCTCGTTAGTCAAAGGTACACGGCTGATAATTTCCCTTGCTTCTCCAGCCGTTTTCTGCCTCAGATGAAACAACTCTTCGATCCGCAAGGTGGCAATCTGAAGTTCGCTCCTTTTTCTCTTGATTCTCGCGACCTGAAAGAGTCTGGATGGCATCATTAATACTGCTAATTACACGTTTGTAACTGGAAAGCGTCTCCTTGTAATGTCTCCTGAGTTTGGATTTAGCAATGGTGGTTTCTCCCTGCTCACGATCTCGACAATCTACTTATAAATATGCCATAGCGATTGAATTCTTTAAACCGGGTAGGTGCGTTTTTTAATTTTAAAAGACGAAATTTTAAAAAACCCCTTTGTCTATGGTAAAAATGCTATATTATTCAAAAAAATTGTGCTACCTAAATCTAGAAAAAAATGTTATACTTAAATCTTAAAAAGTTGTTCTATTCAAAACGGCGAATTTTACGTGATAACTAAAATCTTAAAATTGTGCCAGTTAGAAACTAAAAATTTGTGATAGTTAAAAAGTTAAATAATTAAAAAGTAAAAAATAAAATAGTGCGGTAAATTTAAAATTTTGGTCGACCAATAAAAAAATAAAATTTTTTGCAACAAAAAAACCTTTGTAATGTTATGTACAGTGAACGTGAGACAACAAAAAGTAACAGACGCTAATAAGAACAACAAAACATTAAAACAAATTGCCAAATTTGCGTCTGTTGTCAACTGCTGCCACATAGGTCCCGGTGCAATGGGAGAGAAAACGCCAAATTTGTCGCCAACGACGGACGCCATCATTGTTGACGGCCAAGTACATAACGAGTACATAGGACGGAGAAATGAGCAAGAAAGTACGAAGGTAACCCGGTCACATGCATATTTACGGAGGACAAGCAGTAAGTACCAATACTTAAAAGCACACCAAAGCAAGGAAGCAAACAAGCGGTGATGCAATAATGCCGATTACGCACACACTATCTGCGAATGACCCTGTACCTTCGTTTTCTTGTCGTTACGTACTTTACTATCATTTATTAAAATGCTTAAAATATTTTATAAATTTTGACCCATAATTTTTCTCTGATTTTCTTGACCCAATTCGCATATATTGACCCGATGATAATCTGTAGTCACTAGTGGGTTCTTTTCCTTCTCATTTGCCTACATATCAATCCTTTACACCGCAAAAAATTCCTACGAAGTTTTCTTCAAAATTGTGAAGAAAAATATTTTTGTTCAAAATTTTATTCGTTGACATTTTTTGGCTTTTGGATTATTTGCCGTATTCAAAGCAGTACGACATGTTCTCTTGTCGATATTACCCTCGCGTTTACAAGATTCTTTGCCTTGGTGTCTATATCGGCACGCATTCACAAAAGTGCCAGCTTTGATCTTTAGCTAAAACCGCGTCCGCGTTAACAAGAGTGTCACCATGATCACTGTGTTAAACAGAGTGTGTAAGCAGATCTCTCGACCGACTTATAGAAGGAGAGCTTTACACCTACGGAAAATGCACATAGAACTTCATTGACCCGCATAAACACCAAAACCGCGTGTAGAAGCTGCGGCTAGGATGGACACTTCGCAGCTCGTCAGAATGAACATGTTCTTTTCTGTTGGTTTCGAGAACATCGTATGGGATTACGAGCCAATGCTGTTGTAGTCACCTTTCGGGTAACGAGAGACGACCCCGTAGAGGAGGGGTTGCGAGTGTAACTCACATGGAACCAGTTCCAGCCACGGACTAATCGCCCCGTGATCATACGCCGGTAAGTGACCATTGCCCCGAAGATCAGATGAGATAACAAAATTCCTTGCTAAATGCATATCATAGGATACTCTAGAATCGACCATACTGGATCGCGTCCGGGAAGCTAGGTGCGTAAGTTGTTAGCCTAAGCGATTGATACTGGAGGAAAAATTATACGACGTTTACTGTTGCCGGACAAAAGTTGTACCAGTGGCGGGTGATGCCGCTACGCGCACCTTAACACCGGATTCTTCCCAAAGAGCACTAGATAATGTGATTGACCCGGAGTTTGGCCATTGACGATAATATCATCGTCATAGGTTTAACGTTATATGAAAATTTGGCGTGCCGATCGGTAGAGGTCAACAACACACATTTGCCAATCAGTCCGATCTGAAAGAGGGCCAAAATTTATCGCCGACGCCTTTCGTTGGCAACCCATTAAATCACTGAGTGGAGTGAGTCGCTTTACGCAAACCAACCGTGAAAGGAGTCAAGGCCTCTCGAAAACGCATTCTAGCTTACGACTCCGTAGAGAAGGGGTCGCAAAAGACTATATACAGTTGCCCAATTACGAATGGAAAAGAATGGATCAGGATGACCTTGTATAAACTTAACGCACTTGAATGCTTATCATAGGATACTCTCGAATCGCGGATCGCGTCCGGGAAGCTAAGTGCGTAAGTTGTCTTGGCCTAAGCGATTGATACTGGAAATTCCCGCTGGAGGAAAAATTATACGGCGTTTACTGTTGCCGGACAAAAGTTGTACCAGTGGCGGGTTATGCCACTTAGCCTCCACTAAGCGCTGGATACTCCCCAAAGAGCACTAGATAATGTGATTGACCAGGAGTTTGAACCACTGACGATGATATCATCGTCATAGGTTGAACGTTATATCCAATTTGACTAATCTGAGAGGTGTTTTGGCGATTCCAAGTCGAAAACCTGAGATAAATTCCGAAAAAAGTGAATTTGTTAAACGTAAGACAATGTATCTCGAACCCGTCGTGAGAATTCACTGTCACCCGGATATGATAGCACCGTTTCACAAAATGCCCCACCCTCCCACAACTAGCCCTCATATTCTGAAGGACTTGCGCCGATAGTCTCAATATCGCCGGTACGAACAAACATTTTAAGTGGACGACACATCAACACAATGTTTTCGAGTTGTTGAAGCTAACGCAAGCCCCTTCCTGTATTGTCATATGTGGACTTTACGGAGAAGGAATGTTTGGCAATCGTGTGGGGTATCCGGATGGACGTTTGGCGTGACACATTTGCCAATCAGTCCGATCTTAGAGCGGCCCAAAATGTGGTCGCCGACTCTCTCTCTCTCTGTTGACAGAGACTGCCGATTATGCCGTCGATTATGCCGCGGTGAGTACCGAACTTTTTAGATGAAGTGGTCACATGTACAGGATCTCTACAACGCATAGGGATCAGAAACATAGTACATATATAAAAGGCTAGTATGGTATAAAAGGCTAGCGATATGGCAGAACTGGACAACTGTAGGAAGTATAGTAAAATTAATCATTTAAAGTGCAATGTTGGCCTTCGACTTTTAAAGCAAAAACTCTCTTCATAAGATCTCTTATCAGAGTGCCCTTGGAAAATTAGAGTATCTGCCTAATATAGAGCAGATAGTGCGCTCGCGTTAACTGAAGTGTCCAGAATTGGCCTTGTCCAACGAACCAGTTTCAAGGGAAAAGACCCGGTTCAGTTGACGTTGCGTCACCGCAGAACAAGCAACAGAGAAATTTCGATATAGATGTGAGTCAGTAAAGTCCTAATCAAATATATCAAAATTATGCAGAAAATAACTATGGCCACTGATGCAGAAAGAATGTGTCGAAGAATCTCTCGATTATTTTATTAAGAGGGGAGAAGTTAGATATGCAGCCGTGAGCGATGGTATTTATTTTCTTATGTTAAAGCATTCTTAATTCCCGTACTTTGAGAGCAAGGCAAAGAATGTCCAATAATTAAGATGTTAATAGATACAGATTCGAATAAAATATACATTCAACCCTTATTTGTCGACAGTCTCATTCAAAGTTACGAAACCTTCCTTTCGAATTGCGTCTCATAGAATAGGCCCACCAACTACCCAGCCCAAAACTGTTTGTTGAGCCAGAAAAGAACCGACCTTCCACATAGGAACGCCTATAGTGTACATCAAGGGACCTATGTATAATACTTAGAATGAAGGGTTTCCAAGACAGGTGCCCAAACATCCAGCTCAAATGCAAGGTCTACACCGGAACAATGGTTAAAGAGACAGGACTTCGTGGAAGTCTCAGAAACCTGTTGACTTAACCCGCTTACATGAGCCAGATTTCGTCTTCTTGGAAGTTTTAAACGATTCCTTAGTTTCTCCAGTCTTTGATGTCGATCTTAGGGGTCGTAAGGGTCTGAAGACCAATTCAGTGGGGCAAATTACGGAGACTTCAATTGTTCGTTCACCTGCATTCGCTTATTTTTGTATCGCGCCACGAGATCTTCCCAAGCTATGTCAAAACCCTCGTTAGTCAAAGGTACACGGCTGATAATTTCCCTTGCTTCCCCAGCCGTTTTCTGCCTCAGATGAAACAACTCGCAAGGTGGCAATCTGAAGTTCGCTCCTTTTTCTCTTGATTCTCGCGACCTGAAAGAGTCTGGATGTCATCATTAATACTGCTAATTACACGTTTGTAACTGGAAAGCGTCTCCTTGTAATGTCTCCTGAGTTTGGATTTAGCAATGGTGGTTTCTCCCTGCTCACGATCTCGACAATCTACTTATAAATATGCCAGAGATTGAATTCTTTAAACCGGGTAGGTGCGTTTATTAATTTTAAAAGACGAAATTTTAAAAAACCCCTTTGTCTAGGGTAAAAATGCTACATTATTCAAAAAAATTGTGCTACCTAAATCTAGAAAAAAATGTTATACTTAAATCTTAAAAAGTTGTTTTATTCAAAACTGCGAATTTTACGTGATAACTAAAATCTTAAAATTGTGCCAGTTAGAAACTAAAAATTTGTGATAGTTAAAAAGTTTAATAATTAAAAGAAAAAAATAAAATAGTGCGGTAAATTTAAAATTTTGGTCGACCAATAAAAAAATAAAATTTTTTTTTTAACAAAAAAACCTTTGTAATGTTATGTACAGTGAACGTGAGACAACAAAAAGTAACAGACGCTAATAAGAACAACAAAACATTAAAACAAATTGCCAAATTTGCGTCTGTTGTCAACTGCTGCCACATAGGTCCCGGTGCAATGGGAGAGAAAACGCCATATTTGTCGCCAACGACGGACGCCATCATTGTTGACGGCCAAGTACATAACGAGTACATAGGACGGAGAAATGAGCAAGAAAGTACGAAGGTAACCCGGTTACATGCATATTTACGGAGGACAAGCAGTAAGTACCAATACCTAAAAGCAAGGAAGCAAACAAGCGGTGATGCAATAAAGCCGATTACGCACACACTATTGCGCGGCTGGTACTAAATCGTTAATTCTGCGAATGACCCTGTACCTTCGTTTTCTTGTCGTTACGTACTTTACTATCATTTATTAAAATGCTGAAAATATTTTATAAATTTTGACCCATAATTTTTCTCTGATTTTCTTGACCCAATTCGCATATATTGACCCGATGATAATCTGTAGTCACTAGTGGGTTCTTTTCCTTCTCATTTGCCTACATATCACTCCTTTACACCGCAAAAAATTCCTACGAAGTTTTCTACAAAATTGTGAAGAAAAATATTTTTGTTCAAAATGTTATTCGTTGACATTTTTTGGCTTTTGGATTATTTGCCGTATTCAAAGCAGTACCACATGTACTCTTGTCGATATTACCCTCGCGTTTACAAGATTCTTTGCCTTGGTGTCTATATCGGCACGCATTCACAAAAGTGCCAGCTTTGATCTTTAGCTAAAACCGCGTCCGCGTTAAGAAGAGTGTCACCCTGATCACTGTGCTAAACAGAGTGTCTAAGCAGATCTCTCGACCGACTTTTAGAAGGAGAGCTTCGCACCTACACGGAAGATGCACATAGAACTTCATTGACCAGCATAAACACCAAACTGAGGCTAGGATGGACACTTCGCAGCTCGTCAGAATGAACATGTTCTATTCTGTTGGTTTCGAGAACATCGTATGGGATTACGAGCCAATGCTGTTATAGACATCTTTCGGGTAACGAGAGACGACCCCGTAGAGGAGGGGTTGCGAGTGTAACTCACATGGGACCAGTTCCAGCCACGGACGAATCGCCCCGTGATCATACGCAGGTAAGTGACCATTGTCCCGAAGATCAGGCTAGATAAGAAAATTCTTTGCTAAAGAATTTGAACGTTATATGAAAATTTGCCTAATCTGAAAGGTGTTTTGACGATTCCAAGCCGAAAACCAGGCGATAAATTCCGAAAAAGTGAATTTTTTAAACGTGAGACGATACGATACGAACAAACATTTAAAGTGGACGACACATCAACACAATATTTTCGAGTTGTTGAAAACGAAGCTAAAGCAATCCCCTCCCTGTAGTCATATCTGGACTTCACGGAAAAGGAATGTTTAGCAACCGTGTGGGGTATCCGGATGGACGTTTGGCGTGACACATTTGCCAATCAGTCCGATCTTAAAGCGGCCCAAAATGTGGTCGCCGACGCTCTCTGTTGGCAACCCATGGAACTACTGCCGATTATGCCGCGGTGAGTACCGAACTTTCTAGACATACGCCCCGGCATCCGGCCGATGAAGAAGGTACCAGCGCAAAACAAGGAAACAGCGCAAAACAACGAAAACGGGTGATACATGGTAATCACAGTCTGATTACCGCAGGTCAATTAGGAATTCGGAAAACCACCAACAGAACCTGCAGCCAGTATTTATGGCCTGGAATATTGCGGGATGCTAGTTTTATGCTCCTCAGCATTGTCGAAGCGTTGCCTCGGACAAAACATGGTAACCGTATTTTGCTCTTCTTGTTATACAGCTTATATAATTGGGTGGAGTGAGTCGCTTTACGCATAGCAACCGTGGTAGGAGTCATAAAGGCTTTTCGAGAACGCATCCTAGCTTGAGGTTCGGAACCTTAAAGGTGTTTACTGCACGTAATGGACACCAGAGTATCAGCCCGACTTTGCGGAAGTATCTGCAAAAAAACTTTGTCAGCCACTAGTTCACTGCATTATACTGCCGCCAAGAAATATTACTGCATGAGTCCGGCCTACCTCGTTTAAGCAACGGAGCCGCGGTTACCCGCTTTGTACGATGAAGTGGTCACATGTACAGGATCACTACAACGCATAGGGATCACAAACATAGTACATATATAAAAAGCTAGCATGGTAAAAAAGGCTAGCGATTTGACAGAACTGAACAACTCAATCAGGAACATTTTTATATACTATATGTAGGAAGTATAGTAAAATGAGTCATTCGAAGTGCCAAGTTTGACTTTGACTTTTAAAGCAAAAAGTTTCTTCTTAAGATCTCTTATCAGAGTACCCTTGGAAAATTAGAGTATCTGCGTAATATAGAGCCGATAGCCTTTTCCAACGAACCAGTTTCAAGGGAAAAGACCCGGTTCAGTTAACGTTGCGTCACCGCAGAACAAGCAACAGAGAAATTTCGATATAGATGCGGGTCAGTAAAGTCCTAATCAAATATATCAAAATTATGTAGAAAATAACTATCGCCAACTGATTCAGAAAGAATGTGGCGAAGAATCTCTCGAGTCTTTTATTAAGAGGGGAGAATTTAGAGATGCAGCCGTGAGCGATGATATTTATTTTCTTATGCTAAAGCATTCTTCATTCCAATACTTTGAGAGCAAGGCAAAGAATGTGCAATAATTAAGATGTTAACAGATACAGGTTCGAATAAAATATACATTCAACCATTATTTGTCGACAGTGCCATTCAAAGCTACAAACTCTTCCTTGCGAATTGCGTCTCCTAGAATAGGCCCACCAACTATCCAGCCCATAACTGTTTGTTGGGCCAGAAAAGAGCCGACCTTCCACATAGGAACACCTATAGTGTAGATCAAGGGTCCTATGTATAATCCTTAGAAGGAAGGGTTTCCAAGACAGGTGCCCAAACATCCAGCTCAAATGCAGGGTCTACACCGGAACGATGCTTAAAGAGACAGGACTTGGTGGAAATCTCAGAAACCTATTGACTTAAACCACTTATATGAACCAGATTTCGTCTTCTTGGAAGTTTTAAACGATTCCTCAGTTTCTCGGAAATAAATGTTGCTTGCGATCCCAAGTTAGAGTATTCTCGAATTTTTAAAAAAAAAATACTACGAGGTAGCCGAGTCGTGCTGATATACACTAATATCTGATCCCAGTCTTTAAAGTCGATCTTAGGGGTCGTAAGGGTTTGAAGACTGATTCAGAGGAAACCTGGGGCAAATTACGGAGTCTTTATATTATTTATTTATTTATTTATTACTTTCAATCTAAAGGGCTTAGCCCTTACAGATCAATTCTTACAACTATGTACTTAATTCTAATATAACATATTGGTAAAGTGCTTCTTTGAAGATGAAACGGTTTGCGTAAAAATCTAAATGATTGCTTGCGCTGTTGCACAACATCAGGCACCGCGTAACAACTTCATTTACACCGTAATTACATCCTAAGCTATGTCGATACCCTCGTTAGTCAAAGGTACACGGCTGATAATTTCCCTTGCCTCCCCAGCCGTTTTCTGCCTCAGATGAAACAACTCTTCGACCCGCAAGGTGGCAATCTGAAGTTGGCTCCTTTTTCTCTTGATTCTTCCGCGATCTAAAAGAGTCTGGATGTCATCATTGATACTGCTAATTACATGTTTGTAACTGGAAAACGTCTCCTTGCAATGTCTCCTGAGTTTGGATTTATCAATGGGGGTTTCTCCCTCCTCACGATCTCGACAATCTACTTATAAATATGTCATAGAGAATTAAATCCTTCGAACCGGTTAGGTGCGTTTTTTTAATTTTAAGAAACCCCTTGGTCTAGAGTAAAAATGCTACATTATTCAAAAAATTTGTGCTACCTAAATCAAGAAAAAAATGTTCTACTTAAATCTTAAAAAGTTGTTCTATTCAAATCTGCAAATTTTGCGTGACTAAATTCTAAAAATTGTGCTAATTAAAAAATAAAAATTTGGGATAGTTAAAAAGTTTAATAATTAAAAAGTAAAAAATAAAATAGTGCACTAAATTTAAAATTTCGGTCGACCAATAATATAATAAAATCTTTGTGTTGTTATGTACAGCGAACGTGAGACATCAAAAAGTAAGAGGCGCTAATAAGAACAACAAAACATTAAAACAAATTGCCAAATTTGCGTCTGTTGTCAACAAGTGCCACATAGGTCCCGGAGAAAACGCGTACAATCGCGCCAACACAATCGAGAGAGGACTCTAACAATCCCGCTAACGCCATATTTGTCGCCAACGACATCATCGTTGACGGCCAAAGTACATAACGAGTACATAGGACGGAGAAAAGAGAAAGAAAGGGCGAAGGTAACCCGGTCGCATGCATATTTACGGAGGACAAGCAGTACGTACCAATACCTAAGAACACACAAAAGCAAGGAAGCAAACAAGCGGGTGATGCAATAAAGCCGATTACGCACACACTTTTGCGCGGCTGGTACTAAATCGTTAATTCTGCGAATGACCATGTACCTTCGTTACGTACTTTACTATCATATATTTGATGCTTATTACATAACTGATCACAATTTGGGACGCTATACTTGGTGAAATATTTTGGAAATTTTGACCCATAATTTTTCTCTGATTTTCTTGGCCCAATTCGCATATATTCCCGATGATATTCTGTAGTCACTAGTGGGTTCCTTTTCCTTCTCATTTGCGTACATATCAATCCTTTACACCACAAAAAATGCCTACGAAATTTTCTTCAAAATTGTGAAGAAAAATATTTATTTTCGAAATTTTTCGGTGACATTTTTGGCTTTTGGATTATTTGCCGTATTCCAAGCAGTACCAAATGATCTCTTGCCGATATTACCCTCGCGTTTACAAGATTCTTTGCCATGGTGTCTAGCCGATATTGTGCTCGCATTCACAAAAGTGCCAGCTTTGATCTTTAGCTAAAACCACGTCCGCGTTAACAAGAGTGTCACCCTGATCACTGTGCTAAACAGAGTGTCTAAGCAGATCTCTCGACCGACTTATAGAAGGAGAGCTTTACACCTACGGAAAATGCACATAGAACTTCATTGACCCGCATAAACACCAAAACCGCGTGTAGAAGCTGCGGCTAGGATGGACACTTCGCAGCTCGTCAGAATGAACATGTTCTTTTCTGTTGGTTTCGAGAACATCGTATGGGACTACGAGCCAATGCTGTTGTAGTCACCTTTCAGGTATTGAGAGACGACCCCGTAGAGGAGGGGTTGCGAGTGTAACTCACATGGGACCAGTTCCAGCCACGGACGAATCGCCCCGTGATCATACGCCGGTAAGTGACCTTTGCCCCGAAGATCAGGTTAGATAACAAAATTCCTTGCTGAAGAGCTTTGAAAGCCACCGTAGCTTTCATTGGATTGTAATGACAGATAAATCTAACTCATGATGACTTTGTATAAACTTAACGCACTTGAATGCATATCATAGGATACTCTAGAATCGACCATACTGGATCGCGTCCGGGAAGCTAGGTGCGTAAGTTTTTAGCCTAAGCGATTGATACTGGAGGAAAAATTATACGGCGTTTACTGTTGCCGGACAAAATTTGTACCAGTGGCGGGTGATGCCGCTACGCGCACCTTAGCACCGGATTCTTCCCAAAGAGCACTAGATAATGTGATTGACCCGGAGTTTGAACCATTGATGATGATATCATCGTCATAGGTTGAACGTTATATGAAAATTTGCCTAATCTGAGAGATGTTTTGACGATTCCAAGCCGAAAACCTGAATATAACTTCCGAAAAAAGTTAATTTGTTAAACGTAAGACAATGTATCTCGAACCCGTCGTGGGAATTCACTGTCACCCGGATAAGATTGCACCGTGTCACAAAATGCCCCACCCTCCCCCTCCTAGCCGTCATATTCTGAAGGACTTGGGCCGACTCTTGGGGGTAGTGTCAATATCGCCGATACGAACAAACATTTAAAGTGGACGACACATCAACACAATGTTTTCGAGTTGTTGAAAACGAAGCTAACAAAAGCCGCTCCCTGTATTATCATATCTGGACTTCACGGAGAAGGAATGTTTGGCAATCGTGTGGGGTATCCGGATGGACGTTTGGCGTGACACATTTGCCAATCAGTCCGATCTTAGAGTGGTCCAAAATGTGGTCGCCGTCTCTCTCTGTTGGCAACCCATGGAATCACTGCCGATTATGCCGCGGTGAGTACCGAACTTTTTAGATGAAGTGGTCACACGTACAGGATCTCTACAACGCATAGGGATCAGAAACATAGTACATATATAAAAGGCTAGTATGGTATAAAAGCCTAGCGATATGACAGAACTGGACAACTTGATCAGGAACATTTTTATATACTATACGTAGGAAGTATAGTAAACTTAATCATTCGAAGTGTCAAGTTTGACTTTGACTTTTAAAGCAAAAACTCTCTTTTTAAGATCTCTTATCAGTGTGCCCTTGGAAAATTCGAGTATCTGCGTAATATAGAGCCGATAGTGCGCTCGCATTAACTGGAGTGTCCAGAATTGGCCTTGTCCAACGAACCAGTTTCATGGGAAAAGACCCGGTTCAGTTAACGTTGCGTCACCGCAGAACAAGCAACAGAGAAATTTCGATATAGATGATAGTCAGTAAAGTCCTAATCAAATATATCAAAATAACTATCGCCGCCTGATTCAGAAAGAATGTGTCGAAGAATCTTTCGAGTCATTTATTAAGAGGGGAGAAGTTAGAGATGCAGCCGTGAGCAATATTTATTTTCTTATGCTAAAGCATTCTTAATTCCCGTACTTTGAGAGCAAGGCAAAGAATGTCCAATAATTAAGATGTTAATAGATACAGATTCGAATAAAATATACATAAAACCCTTATTTGGGCCAGAAAAGAACCGACCTTCCACATAGGAACGCCTATAAGGTAGATTAAGGGTCCTGTGTATAATCCTTAGAAGGGAGGGTTTCCAAGACAGGTGCCCAAACATCCAGCTCAAATGCAGGGTCTACACCGGAACGATGGTTAAAGAGACAGGACTTCGTGGAAGTCTCAGAAACCTGTTGATTTAACCCGCTTCTTGGAAGTTTTAAACGATTCCTTAGTTTCTCGGAAATAAATGTTGCTTGCGATCCCAAGTTAGAGTATTCTCGAATTCTCCAAAATAAATTACTACGAGGTAGCCGAGTCGTGCTGATATACTCTAATATCGGATCCCAGTCTTTGAAGTCGATCTTACGGGTCGTAAGGGTCTGAAGACCGATTCAGTGGAAACCTGGGGCAAATTACGGAGACTTTAATTGTTCGTTCACCTGCATCCGCTTATTTACGTATCGGGCCACGAGATTTTCCTAAGTTATGTCGAAACCCTCGTTAGTCAAAGGTACACGGCTGATAATTTCCCTTGCTTCCCCAGCCGTTTTCTGCCTCATATGAAACAACTCTTCGACCCGCAAGGTGACAATCTGAAGTTCGCTCCTTTTTCTCTTGATTCTCGCGATCCGAAAGAGTCTGGATGTCATCATTGATACTGCTAATTACACGTTTGTAACTGGAAAGGGTCTCCTTAGAATGTCTCCTGAGTTTGGATTTATCAATGGGGGTTTCTCCCTCCTCACGATCTCGACAATCTACTTATTAATATGCCATAGAGAATTGAATCCTTCGAACCGGCTAAGTGCGTTTTTTAAATAATTTGACAAAATTTTAAAAAACCCCTTGGCCTAGGGTAAAAATGCTACAATATTCAAAAAAATTTTGCTACCTAAATCTAGAAAAAAGTGTTCTACTTAAATCTTAAAAACTTGTTCTATTCAAATCTGCAAATTTTACGTGATAACTTAAATCTAAAAATTGTGCTAATTAGAAACTAAAAATTTGTGATAGTTAAAAAGTTTAATAATTAAAAAATAAAAAATAAAATAGTGCGCTAAATTTAAAATTTCGGTCGACCAAGAAAAAAAAACCTTTGTAATGTTATGTACAGTGAACGTGAGACAACAAAAAGTAACAGACGCTAATAAGAACAACAAACCTTAAAACAAATTGCCAAATTTGCGTCTGTTGCCAACTGCTGCCACATAGGTCCCGGTGCAACGGGAGAGAAAACGCGTACAATTGCGCCAACGCAATCGAGAGAGGACGCCAACAATCCCGCCAACGCCATATTTGTCGCCAACGACGGACGCCATCATTGTTGATGGCCAAAGTACATAACGAGTACATAGGACGGAGAAAAGAGCAAAAAAGGACGAAGGTAACCCGGTCACATGCATGTTTACGGAGGACAAGCAGCAAGTGCCAATACCTTAAAGCACACAAAAGCAAGAAAGCAAACAAGCGGGGGTTGCAATAAAGCCGATTATGCACACACTATTGCGCGGCTGGTACTAAATCGTAAATTCTGCGAATGACCCTGTACCTTCGTTTTCGTGTCGTTACGTACTTTACTGCCATATATTTGCTGCTTATTACATAACTGATCACAATTTGGGACGCTACACTTGGTTACATATTTTGGAAATTTTGACTCATAATTTTCCCTGATTTTCTTGACCCAATTCGCACATATTGACCCGATGATATTCTGCAGTCACTAGTGGGTTCCTATCCCTTCTCAAACGTGTCAGCTTTGATCTTTAGCGCGTGTCTGCGTCAACATGAGTGTCACCCTGATCAACGTGTTAAACAGTGTCTAAGCAGATCTCTCGCCCGACTGGGAGAGCGTCCCACCTACACGGGATATTTACATAGAATTTTTTAAATGTGAAACAAAGTTTCTCGACCCCGTCGTGGGAATTTACAGTCACCCGGATAAGATAGCACCAATTCAAAAAATGCCTTACTCTCGCACTCCTAGCCCTGATATTCTAAAGGACTTGCGCCGATTCTTGGGGGTTGTGCCAACAAACATTTAAAGTGGATGAAGCACGAACACACTGTTTTGGAGTTGTTGAAAACGAAGCTAAAGCAAGCCCCTGTACTGTCATATCTGGACTTCATGGAGAAGGAATGTTTGACAATCGTGTGGAGTATCCGGATGGCCGTTTGGCGTGATGATCGGTGGAGGTCAACAACACACATTTGTCGATCAGTGCGATCTGAAAGCGGGCCCAAATGTGGTCTCCGACGCTCTCCGTTGGAAACCCATGGAAACCCCCCGGCATCTGGCCGATGAAGAAGGTACCCCATGGGAACAAGGAAACATCGCAAAACATTTACGAAAACGAGTGATGCATGCTGATCAAAGCCTGAATGCCGCAGGTCACTTGGGAATTCGAAAAACTACCAATCTGCAACCAGTATTTATGGCCTGGAATGTAGCGGAATTCTTATTAACTGGACTGTCCAGAATTGGCCTTGTCCAACGAACCAGTTTCATGGGAAAAGACCCGGTTCAGTTAACGTTGCGTCACCGCAGAACAAGCAACAGAGAAATTTCGATATAGATGTGAGTCAGTAAAGTCCTAATCAAATATATCAAAATTATGCAGAAAATAACTATCGCCAACTCATTCAGAAAGAATGTGTCGAAGAATCTTTCGAGTCTTTTATTAAGAGGGGAGAAGTAAGAGATGCAGCCGTGAGCGATATTTATTTTCTTATGCTAAAGCATTCATAATTCCCGTACTTTGAGAGCAAGGCAAAGAATGTCCTATAATTAGGATGTTAATAGATACAGATTCGAATAAAATATACATAAAACCCTTATTTGTCAACAGTCCCATTCAAAGTTACGAAACCTTCCTTGTGAATTGCGTCTCCTAGAATAGGCCCACCAACTACCCAGCCCAAAACTGTTTGTTGGGCCAGAAAAGAACCGACCTTCCACATAGGAACGCCTATAGTGTAGATCAAGGGTCCTGTGTATAATCCTTAGAAGGGAGGGTTTCCAAGACAGGTGCCCAAACATTCAGCTCAAATGCAGGGTCTACACCGGAACGATGGTTAAAGAGACAGGACTTCGTGGAAGTCTCAGAAACCTGTTGACTTAACCCGCTTACATGAGCCAGATTTCGTATTCTTGGAAGTTTTAAACGATTCCTTAGTTTTTCGGAAATAAATGTTACTTGCGATCCCAAGTTAGAGTATTCTCGAATTCTCTAAAATAAATTACTACGAGGTAGCCGAGTCGTGCTGATATACTCTAATATCGGATCCCAGTCTTTGAAGTCGATCTTACGGGTCGTAAGGGTCTGAAGACCGATTCAGTGGAAACCTGGGGCAAATTACGGAGACTTTAATTGTTCGTTCACCTGCATCCGCTTATTTACGTATCGATCCACGAGATTTTCCTAAGTTATGTCGAAACCCTCGTTAGTCAAAGGTACACGGCTGATAATTTCCCTTGCTTCCCCAGCCGTTTTCTGCCTCATATGAAACAACTCTTCGACCCGCAAGGTGGCAATCTGAAGTTCGCTCCTTTTTCTCTTGATTCTCGCGATCCGAAAGAGTCTGGATGTCATCATTGATACTGCTAATTACACGTTTGTAACTGGGTCTCCTTGGAATGTCTCCTGAGTTTGGATTTATCAATGGGGGTTTCTCCCTCCTCCCGATCTCGACAATCTACTTATTAATATGCCATAGAGAATTGAATCTTTCGAACCGGGTAAGTGCGTTTTTTAATTAATTAGACGAAATTTTAAAAAACCCTTGGCCTAGGGTAAAAATGCTACATTATTCAAAAAAAATTTGCTACCTAAATCTAGAAAAAAGTGTTCTACTTATATCTTAAAAACTTGTTCTATTCAAATCTGCAAATTTTACGTGATAACTTAAATCTAAAAATTGTGCCAGTTAGAAACTAAAAATTTGTGATAGTTAAAAAGTTTAATAATTAAAAAATAAAAAATAAAATAGTGCGCTAAATTTAAAATTTCGGTCGACCAAGAAAAAAAAATCTTTTGGAACAAAAAAACCTTTGTAATGTTATGTACAGTGAACGTGAGACAACAAAAAGTAACAGACGCTAATAAGAACAAAACATTAAAACAAATTGCCAAATTTGCGTCTGTTGCCAACTGCTGCCACATAGGTCCCGGTGCAACGGGAGAGAAAACGCGTACAATCGCGCCAACGCAATCGAGAGAGGACGCCAACAATCCCGCCAACGCCATATTTGTTGCCAACGACGGACGCCATCATTGTTGACGGCCAAAGTACATAACGAGTACATAGGACGGAGAAAAGAGCAAAAAAGGACGAAGGTAACCCGGCCACATGCATGTTTACGGAGGACAAGCAGCAAGTGCCAATACCTTAAAGCACACAAAAGCAAGAAAGCAAACAAGCGGGGTTGCAATAAAGCCGATAATGCACACACTATTGCGCGGCTGGTACTAAATCGTAAATTCTGCGAATGACCCTGTACCTTCGTTTTCGTGTCGTTACGTACTTTACTGCCATATATTTGCTGCTTATTACATAACTGATCACAATTTGGGACGCTACACTTGGTTACATATTTTGGAAATTTTGACTCATAATTTTCCCTCATTTTCTTGACCCAATTCGCACATATTGACCCGATGATATTCTGCAGTCACTAGTGGGTTCCTATCCCTTCTCAAACGTGTCAGCTTTGATCTTTAGCGCGTGTCTGCGTCAACATGAGTGTCACCCTGATCAACGTGTTAAACAGAGTGTCTAAGCAGATCTCTCGCCCGACTGGGAGAGCGTCCCACCTACACGGGATATTTACATAGAATTTTTTAAATGTGAAACAAAGTTTCTCGACCCCGTCGTGGGAATTCACAGTCACTCGGATAAGATAGCACCGATTCACAAAATGCCTTACTCTCGCACTCCTAGCCCTGATATTCCAAAGGACTTGCGCCGATTCTTGGGGGTTGTGCCAACAAACATTTAAAGTGGATGAAGCACGAACACACTGTTTTCGAGTTGTTTAAAACGAAGCTAAAGCAAGCCCCAGTACTGTCATATCTGGACTTCATGGAGAAGGAATGTTTGACAATCGTGTGGAGTATCCGGATGGCCGTTTGGCGTGATGATCGGTGGAGGTCAACAACACACATTTGTCGATCAGTGCGATCTGAAAGCGGGCCCAAATGTGGTCTCCGATGATCTCCGTTGGAAACCCATGGAATCACTGCCGATTATGCCGCGGTGAGTACTGAACTTTTTAGACAAACCCCCCGGCATCTGGCCGATGAAGAAGGTACCCCATGGGAACAAGGAAACATCGCAGAACATTTGCGAAAACGAGTGATGCATGCTGATCAAAGCCTGAATGCCGCAAGTCACTTGGGAATTCGAAAAACCACCAATCTGCAACCAGTATTTATAGCCTGGAATGTAGCGGGATTCTTGTGAGATGCTCCTGAGCATTCCCAAAGAGATGTGGGCTACGGTCTGTGCTGACTTTGTCGGAGCGTTGCCGCGGACAAAACATGTTGCTCGTCTTGTTCGACCGTTTATAGAATGTGGAGTGAGTCGTTTTACGCAAAGCAACCGTGGAAGGAATCGTCAAGGCTTTTCGAGAACGCATTATGGCTTCCGGTTGGAACCTTAAAGGTGTTTGTTGTGGAAGTATCTGCAAGAAAATGAAAAAATTGAAAAATGAAAATGCGATACCTCGCTTCTATTTGCACGGGAGATAAGCCGCAGGACGAGCCATCATCGTATCGAACTATCTGCGTTATTTCTATCATGGGAAAAATACTTGAGCGCATTCTGCTCAACCCCCTACGAAGAATCGTTTGGGATACCAGTGTTATTGGAACATCAACATGTATTAAAAAAGTATGTTTCTACTATACTTAGTAGTCAATATAGCAACGGAGGCTATTTCTGGTTAACGCTTCAAAAGAGGCTCCAGTATTGTGTACT
The DNA here is from genome assembly GCA_963513945.1 of Hydrotaea diabolus. Taxonomy (NCBI): domain Eukaryota; kingdom Metazoa; phylum Arthropoda; class Insecta; order Diptera; family Muscidae; genus Hydrotaea; species Hydrotaea diabolus. Next base: position 95,409,988 of record OY740720.1, read on the forward strand.
TGATGTAAACAGCGCTAAATGCATTTAGCCGATTGAGGTAAAATGGATAAACACTTCTTGAGCCGACGGCTTCTTTATATCGGTGAAGAAGGCAAAACTACTAATCATATAACAGTCGGTATCTATTAGAGATTGGTTCACAGTCCACCTCTGTGAAATATCATGTACATTAGAATTCTAAGACTGTAAATCCAACAAGTTACCAAATTAAAAGACTGTTATGGCGACAATACAATTGGTACCGTCGCTAAGCATATCAATAAAATATACGTAAAGACTAACAATGCTATACAACAAGCGCGAACGTATTCAGAAACCGCATGCTAAGAGTTGGCTTACCTAGTATCGGAGGCCCCAAACAAACTAGAAGGCAACTTCAAATGACGGTCGTTAACTCCGTGATCCTTTATGAGATGTTAAGGATGAAAGTCGGAAAAAGTTAACCTATATTTACCGATTGGGTGCCCTCATGTGAGGAGAGCTGAATCACGAAAAGCAGTTAGAAGTACCAGTTAATTTCCACGAAAGAAAAGTGCTACCTAACGCAATTTCTTACAGGTCGTGGTTTCTGAAGGAACTATATGCACATATTTAGACATTACAGCTCGCTCATATATCCCTACTATGTGTAGGAGGAAGAAATCGCATAACAGATTATATTTAACCGCCAAATATTTACAGATTTTATAATGGACATCCCGGGACCTCAGCATATTTAAAGGAACACCTTTAAAATTTTGAATCAAGATCTAATAGCGGAACTGCAAAGTAATACCTTACGGCGGAGTGAAGTTGAAGTGGGGTGAGGTGTGGTTAAGTGCGTATGCGTCAGAGACGACGAAATGCTTCATGCTAGTGTATTTTTTTTGTAAACCGTTATTAAAAATGAAGAAACTTAATGTCTTGTTCACAGATTTCAGTACGAGTTCGTTTTTTCCGCTTATATGCACGACGTTAATAGAAACATTTCTCACTTATAAATTAAATGACCAAAACTTGTATTGTATATGCAGTGTTGAAACAGTGCTACAATTTTTAGCATCACTTTTTCTATCGAGAATGTGCGATGGCTTGTGTGCATAAACGAAATGAATAATAAAGTCAAGTACATTGACACCGTTGTGTACACAAGCCCTTTTTTCATATTTTCGCACATTCTCCCTTGTCCTTTTGTTTTGTTATAGTTAATGTCGCTTTGTGGCGAGTCTATGCGTGTGTTCTAAAACGGCTCACACAAAGCGAAGATTAGTTTATTTGTAAACTTGAGTTCAAAACGTGCGAAAGTTTCCCCCTCCCATGACAAAGTGACAAAGTGAAGTTCAACCTTTTTGGGAAACAGTTGTCCTTTAAAGGTACCTCACTAAAAGGCACACGTTGTTATGTATTTGCTTAACTCATCATAATTTTTGTAAAGGAAAATAGTTAAAGTTGGTACTGTTAGCCACGGCGCACTAAATACGTAAACATATCGAAGTAAAAACAATTTTAACCCGAATTCTCCCGGTTTTCGAAATAGGCACTCGAATGTTTTAAAGTTTTGTTTTCTGCTTATCTGGGATCCCCTTAACAAAAAAAAATTGGGTTATTGGGTCCATATTTTGAGAAAATGGGTGTCGTTATATGACGACGCTATGAAAATTCAGGTACAATTGTTTTAAAAAATTCTCTGATTGAATTTAGTTTTTATTTTTTATTTCTTTTTTTTTGTTCGTCCATTTTTCCGTCGTGGGAGCAGCACTTCCCGGTATGTCTGCTCCGAATACTACTGGTCCGAGCCGGGATCGAACAAAACCCCGGACCTTGGATCTGCTCGGTTTGTCAGAACCGAATGCACCATCGTGCTACGTGTGTAAGGTGTAATCGTTGCATGGAGTGGGTGCACTTCAGGAGCTGTTCAGGTCTGAACCACATCAGGAATTATAGCGATGCAGACTTTGTTGCCTCATGCTGTATCAACGAAGTTAGCAGTGGGTCTCTGGATTTGGTGTTATCATCGTCGTCTGCATTTTCGTCGTCGTCGTCATCATTATCCAACTACGAGACTCCCCGCAGTCGCCCTCGCAACAGCATCAACACACACAGCATCTTACACCACAGATTGCTGTTGCCACTCCTGACAGTGCATCAATCTTGCAATTTAATTGTAATGGCCTACGCAATAAAATCAGTGAGGTCATAGAATTTATGAATCGGAGAAACATCATGGTCGCCGCGATCCAAGAAACTAAGCTGAATGCCACCTGCAGCCTGCACAGTTGTGACGGATACAACGTGCTACGTAAGGATCGCACCAGAAGTGGAGGTGGGGGACTTGCTTTCCTGTTACACCATTCTGTGCAGTACAGACCTATTTCGCCTGAGCTTGACTCTAGAGACCCATACATGGAATGTATGGGGGTAGCAGTCAAGTCTGGAACTGCCGAAATAGAGCTGTACAACGTATACATCCCGCCGGTTGGTAGCTGTGCCCCGCGTTATCTGCCAGACATTAGCAATTTGCTACAAGGCAATAACCGCTTGGTCCTAGGAGACTTTAATGCTCACCACGAACTGTGCCATTCTCTTGTAGACAACGACCAGAGGGGCATAGCTTTGGCAGAGCAAATTGATAGCTCTATGTTCTGCATAGTGAATGAGAACCCCCACGCGGATTATCGGCAATTGCCATTGCTCGCCACACATTACTATGGCATCGCCTCAACGACGACACCAGGCAACGCGTCATCTCACTAGAATTGGACCACCATCCCATCATAATTCTCTCTATAAATAGACCATCCGACTTAATAACATGTGGACGCCGTACATATCTCAATCAAAAAACGCTGATTGGGATGCATTCAGAGAATCCACCAACCGCAGCTTTAATAATCTAGCTATTCCGTCGGACGTTCGGGTAGCCAAGAAAAAGTTCCGGGCCATCATTAACGCAGCAGCCGCTCGCCATATCCCTGCTGGTCGAATACCCGAAGTACGACCAAACATCCCAGCAGAGGCAGCGGGACTCGCAGACGAGCGTGATGGCATTCGTCGCTCCAACCCTACTGACTCTAGAATTAGGGATCTCAACTCCGAGATCAGTAGGTTGTGCAACGAATATAAGCGGAACAAATGGCTAGACAACTTAAAGCAGTGCAACTTGAGTTCCGGAATTGGTAAGTTGTGGACAACGGTCAAATCACTCTCTAACCCTGTAAGGAAGGATGATCGGACAGCTGTCACGTTCGGTGATAGAACAGTGACAGATCCGAAGCGGTGCGCGTGTTATTTTAACCGGCTTTTTATTGAGCACCCAGAGAGTGATAAGGCGAAAAGGAGAGTATTGCATCGTATCCGCGCTCTCCGAGTCGAAGAGGAACCACCACAATTTACCGTTGGCAAAATTGCCCATGTCATCCGCAGCGCAAAGTCATCAAAGGCGCTGGGTCCGAACGGAATCTCAATGCTGATGTTAAAGCACTTGGATACCCCGGGAGTAGAGTACATGACCAAAGTGCTCAATCTGTCGCTAGCCACTCACGAAGTTCCCGATGCCTGGAAAATGGGCAGAGTGGTCCCGCTACTGAAGCCAGGCAAAGACTCAAGTAAAGGAGATTCGTACAGGCCGATCTCCTTGCTTTCTTCAGTAGCAAAGACGCTTGAAGCTCTGCTCCTCCCCAGCGTGATCGAACACTTTCCTAGTGCTGATCATCAGGATGGATTCCGCAAGCAGCACAGCACAACAACTGCTTTACACGCCATCACCACACATATAAGTCGCGGCCTGAACCAGAACAAGCCTAACGACAGGACGGTCCTCGTGGCGTGACGGTCCTTGGCCTTACAAAAGCCTTCGACACGGTCAATCATGCCACTCTGTTCGAGGACATTGAAGAAACGTCCCTTCCGCCCAGTTTGAAACGTTGCGTCGTAAACTATATGTGTCGGCGCCAGTCATATGTAAAATTTAGAGAGAAAGTCGAAGCCCCGTAGAGTTAAACAAGGAGTTCCCCAGGGTGGAGTTTTATCCCCGGCTCTGTTTAACCTCTACCTCTCTAAAATTCCTGCACCACCAGACGGCGTTGAAATTGTGTCTTACGCTGACGAGTGCACAATTCTGGCGTCAGGACCTAAAGTGGATGACATTTGCGAGAAAATCAACTATTACCTACTGACTTAGCACGAGCAATGACGTCAACATCCCGACCACCAACTACCCCTAAATCCTTGGGGTCACATTGGACAGCCTTTTTAGATCCTCTGCACATGCTACAGCTATCTGCGATAAACTCAAAAGTAGGAACAAGGTCCTCAAGTCACTTGCCGGCAGTACTTGGGGAGCCGACAAAGAAACCTTGTTGACCTCTTACAAAGCGAAAGGTCGGTCTGTAGCAAACTACGCAGCACCTGTATGGTCGGCGAACGTGAGTACGACGCAGTGGAAGAAAATTCAGACTTGCCAGAATGCCGCCCTTAGAACATCAACAGGGTGTCTTCTTATGTCCTCTGAGGACCATCTACATGAGGAGACGAAGGTCCTTACCGTGCGCAGACACAATTTCCTGTTGTCTAAGCAATACTTGCTAGGGTGCTAGGTCGCAGCAGTCATCCTAACCACCATCTCTTGAACAGGATGCCTCCACCCAGGCAGATCCGGTACGATCTTCATGATCTAGAGAGAGAGGTCCAGCGGTATAAGAGAGAACCTTTAGATCATCGAAACTATCAGGCAGGTTTGAACAACATTCAAGCCGATGATGTCGCAGCAGCAGTATCCAGATACCGTGTGAATGTAGTGCTAGGGGAACATCCCCCGGAGATTTCAGCTCAGGAGAAGGTACTACCTCGGCAGACGCTCGTGGTTCTGGCGCAGCTGAGATCTGGATGGTGCAGTCGCCTCAATTCTTACTGGGCACGAATTGATGCTAACGTTCCGGACATCTGTCCCGCCTGCCATCAGGGACCACATGATGTACTGCACCTCTTCAATTGTCCGTCCAAGCCCACTCAGCTGACCCCCAGGTATCTGTGGACGCATCCAGTTCAAATGGCGCGTTTCATTCACCTGGATATCGAAGCAGATCCCCCATAGACGAACAAGACTTCAAAATAAATATATTGTTGTTACAACAACAATACAAATACTTTTTATGACTTTTAATGGTATGAAGCAAAGCAATCAATGCACAAACCTTAGTCACATTTTTTGCACTCGGTTCCTACATGTAACTTACATTTATCACCAGCACATCGTCTCTGTTTATTGTTTATCATTCTTTGCACATAGTGCTTATATCCATCGTATCTCATGGAGTCAGCTCCAGGTTGGACTTTCGGTGTTCTTCCAGGACCTTTTGGGACATTATTCTCTAGTAAAAGATATGACATGGCTAAGTCTCTTCGGAAGCTATTTTGCCTTAGCTTAGGACCTTGTTCTCTCACTAAAAGCCAATCATTTTGAACTGAAACGTCCAACATCCACGTAAAGAGTGACCACCACCACTTTTTTCCTCGTATGGATATCCGATCAGCATTTACAGTTTGATCCATACGATCAGTGCCGCCCATATTTTTATTGTAGTTCTGTATAGAATATGAAATATTTACCTCGACATGTTGTAGGTCAGAGCTGTTCTATCTTTTTGCCTTTCCTTCAGGATCAGCAGAAAACATTGTGGAAGCTACTCTTACCACTGCGCTATCTTTCCATCTAGTTAAAATTTTTTCTTTCTGAAATTGTGCAATTGCAACCTGTGTAACACCTCTATCTTTTTTCTTGAATTCGTTTGGATCTAGCAAGCAGCAATTATTTCCTAAGCGGTTACATCTTATGATCCCAGTACAATTGTAACCTCTATTTATCATCTTTTTGAGTAAATGAAAAGTTGTGAACAAATTATCGCAATAGAAGTGATATGGTAGAACTGATTTTGACAAAGGGTATTGGTCAAGTATAGACGCACATTTTCCAAACTTCTTTTCCATTTCTTCGTTACCTTGATAAGTTTTTCCTTGATATGGGTCAAAAGCAATGAGATAACCAGATGGTAAATTTTGATACCAAATTTTGTGTCCAAATCGAATTGGTTTATTTCTGATAGCTTGCTTACTTCCGTGTTTGCCAAAATACTTCACCATTGCTTCATCGTGTGACACTGACTCAGTGGGCTGGAAATGTTTCATAAATGCTTGTTGAAGGTGAGAAATAAGTGGACGTTATTTGCAGAATTTGTCGGTTTTGTCTAAGTTAGCATTAGACTGAAAATGCAACGATTTCATAATTGTGTCAAATCTATTTCTGCGCATTGCATTGTATATTGCGTAATTGCGTACATCATCGCCCATGTTCCAATACATTGCCTTACTGGATAATGGACTGTATCCAGAAACTATCAAAATTGCAATACCTATTCTACGAGGGCGGTTCGGAAAGTTCTTAGCCTATCAATGAAAGAGAATAGTTAGTTTTTCAAAAATATTTTTATTTTTCAATATAATCTCCTGAAACTTCAATACACTTAGTCCAACGATTATCTAGCAAATTCTATCCCTTGATTAAAATAGTTTTCCTCAAGGTCTTCAAAATAGTGGTTTACAACTGTAATTACATCTTCATTTGAGGAAAACGCTTGCCAGCAAGGAATTTTTAGATTTTTGAACAGGTAAAAGTCACTGGGAGCTAAATCAGGAGAATAAGGTGGGTGGTCAAGCAACTGGTACTTTCATTCGTTGATTTAAGCCATTTTTAAAACACTTTTGTGCGCTGGTGCGTTGTCTTAATGAAAAATTATTTTTTTGTGTTGTAAGCCAGGACGTTTTTCTCGAATTTGTACATTTAATTGATCTAATAGGTTGCAATAGTACTCTGAATGTATTGTTTTACCCTTTTGCAGATAGTCAATCAATAAAATACCTTTGAAGTCCCAAAAAACCGTTGCCATAACCTTACCAGCCGATTGAATTGTTTTTGCCTTCTTTGGGGCACTTCCTCCAGCTTCAGTCCATTGTTTGGATTGTTCTTTTGTCTCTGGAGTATAGTGGTGGATCCATGTCTCATCAACAGTTATGAAACGACGCTTAAAATCCATTTAATTACGCTGAAAACGATCCAAACAAGCTTGAGAAATGTTCATTCTTATGCGTTTTTGGTCGACTGTTAACAAGTCCGGCACCCATCTTGCAGAAAGCTTCTTCATCTGTATGCAAAACTTAATGGACTCGATCATTTGAGATGCCCATGATATTAGCTATTTCACGCACTTTTATTCGTCGATCATTTAATACCATATCATGCACTTTGGCTACAATGTCTGTTGTTGTTGCTGTTTTTGGACGTCCACTACGTGGTTCATCTTCAATGCTTGTACGACCACGTTTAAATTCACCAACCCAATTTTTTACTGTTGCATAGGAAGGAGCACTTTCACCTAACACATTCACCATATCGTTATGAATTTCTTGTCCCGATAAACCTTTTTTATGTAAATATTTAATGACACCACGCATTTCTAATTTTTCCATTGTAAAAAAATCGCGGATGCGTCTTTTGTGAACACCTGTTTCTATATGAAGGATTAGCCAGATCGAAATAAAATTTAACATGTGTTCATAGCAGAGATGGAAGTTTCCAAAACACTTAACTTTTTTCTGTTTATACCGCGCTCTTTGTGCTAGGCTAAGAAGTTTCCGAACCGCCCTCGTAAGTTCGTTTTTGCTCAGCTTTACATCTGGCCAATTGTTGGATAAACAATCTTCAGTACTTTGGGCGATTATGATCTATATAAATTCGTCGCTGAAAAAAAACTCAAAATACTTAGCAGCCGTCATGCTTTCGTCATACTCATATACATGTGCACTGACTTCAGGAACTTTTGACGCTTTCCCTCCTAGTTTCGACTTTATCTCATTTTCATTTTGTTTTTTTCGTTGTACTTTTTTCGTTTTACAACTTTGATGTACGGTATCTGCAGGCATTTGTCTATTTATAATTATTTCAGCTGGTGCCAGAAGTTGATTGATATTTCCTTCGGCTTCCTCATCTGAATCTTCATCAGTTAACAAGTTTACGTCTGGAGTTTCCATGTAATGTCTGCGACGCTAAGAGACTTACTAAAAAAATTGAAAGAAAAGAAAAATATATGGTATCGTTTCATCATAGTGTCGTCCATATGACGACAGCCAAATATATTCCCAAAAAGCAAAATTTTTTTCCGCAACCGATTATGACACCAATGTAAACTGACAATGTAAACTTTAAGTTTTTGTAACTTTTATGCCTCATTAATATTATTTAATAAGTTTTAAACACTTGCCTTTTAGCCGAACTCATAATTTTTTAATTTTTCGAAAACCACTGAGAACAAATAATTCACTGACCACGAAGAACACGTTCAATGACAACCATAAACTAAATTTTTTATGAACAAGTAAGCAACGTGCAGGACATATGCACTTGCTTCTTTTGTTTCTAACGGTATAAACCAGATCTCCAATAAGTTGAAGTTGTCAATAATTACGACGTCATATGACGACGCAAGCAGAATTCGGGTTAAAGTACAGGATGGCGCACCTATCGTGCTACAAAAGTAATGTAAATAACTTTTTTTAATCAACGTACATCATTATTTTTATTGTATAGAAAATTAAATTAAATTTTATATTGCTAATTATGTTTGAAGATGATAGATGGCCTCCAGGCTCATCCACGCATATGAGACACCCGTTCACAAAATTATTCATTGCAGCCTGAATGGCTGTAGTTAGGATCGCTTCAATTACTGTTTTAAGGATCTGCTTCAATTCAGTCAAATTCTTTGGTTTCGATTTGTACACCTCTTGCTTGACATAACAAAAGTCTGGTGCAGTTAAGTCCGGTGACCGTGGGGACAGCGAAAAGAATTTCTAGATATTAATTTGTTTGTACATTTTCGTTGGAGCACTGTCATAACCGGTCTGGCTATATGTGCAGTTGCTCCACATTGCTGGAACCAAACGGCGGAGTTATGGGTAAAAAAAACTCATTCAAGACAGACTGAGCAGCACATAGTAACTTGTTCTGAGTGCAGTTCCGGAGTATTTGTGGATAAGATTCACTCCGTATACGGCAATTTTGTTTGTTTAAATTGCCGTTTAGATTAAAATTGACCTCATCAGACATAAATAAGCAAATTATAAGCTGTTGTCTTCTTCGCAATATCAATTTTTTTTTTAAAAATCCAATCCAATAGGCAAAAAGGGTTTAATTTGCTTGTTATTTTGACTTTGTACGGAAACAAGTTGATGTCATCATGAACTCTCCGTTGTAACGACCGTCTGCTAACAGCAATTTGCTCCGACTTGCAGGTCAAATCGCTTGAATTTGCCTAAACGAAAAAATCATGTTTTCCGTCAAACATCAAATAATTACCCACCACCACACAGTGGTACAGGGTGTTATAGCTTTGTGTGATGTTTGTTACTCCTTATAGAAAAAGAGATAGACCTCATGTTGTATCGACCAATTCAGAATCTCATTCTCATTTTATTGGGCAATGTCAGTCCGCCTGTCTATCGTTGTAATTAAAGTAAAGTTTCATTGCATCCATTTCAATGAAACTTGGTACCAAGCTCAGGTTGAGGCCAAGGACGAGTCCTATTTATATCGTGTTATTATACAAAGGCATTTTGTTTCAACCATAATGAGTCACACCTTTTCGCCAAGTTGTTCAACTTAATTTGTCATTTTTTTGTTTTTAAATGTTTTACAAATCCGACAATAGAGAGGTACTCAAATGAGCAGCGCGTGAAGATTGTTGTAGTCTTTTGAGAAAATGCGTGTTCAAATCAGTAATCGTCTAAATGTGTCCACGTGTATTCGTTAGCAAGCAAAATTGCCGCATTTGGGCAAACGAGATTCCAAGCTAAATTGCAACATTTGGGCAAATGAAAAGCCGATGCATTTGCAAAGAGATGTTAATTGGCCGCCACGTTCATGTGATTTGACACCGTTCATTCTTAGGAGATACATAACTTCTTTCTTAGGAGATACTTAAAAGAAAATTGTACGTCTACAAGCCTCGAACAATCCTGGGCGAAACGATGAGGTGATTCGGTACATTAACGACATTGAACATCCTTTATTACTCAGTCATTAAAAATATGGAGCATCGAATGGAGGTATGCCACAGAAGCCGTGACGAGCATTTGGTAGATATTTAGTTTTACACAATTGTTTAGGTCATAATACAAATATTAAGATAATTCTCTGAACACCTTTTGTTTTATTTGCAATTAATATCGCGCGTTTTTGTTGGACCGCCCTTTATACAGATTTGTAAGTTATATTGGTATTTGTGGGATCTGCGTCCAAACAGACCCGGTGGTCAGCTGAGTTGAAGAGGTGCAGCATGCCATACGGTATATGACAGGCAGGACAAACGTCTGGGACGTTCCTTCAGTTCGCGTCCAATTCGAATTAAGGCGGCTGCTCCATCCAGTTATCAGCTGAGCCAGAACCACATGCGTCTGCCGAAGTAGCGTCTTCTCATTTTGTGAAATATCCGGGGTGTCTTCCCCTAGAATTACATTTACGCCATCCCTGGACCTCTTTCTCTAAAGCATGAAGGTCATATCTGATCTACCTGTGAGGAGACATCCTGTACATAAGATGGTGATTGCAATGACTACTGCGACAACACTGTAGCTGATAAGACAACAAGAAATGTTTGTGTCCTACGTCGACGGTCCTCAGAAGACATGAGGAGACAGCCCATTTTTGTTCTCAGGACGGCATTCTAGCAAGTGTGAATTTCCTTCCTCTGCATCGTACTCACGTCGACTACACCGGCGCTGCGTAGTTTGCTACAGACAGAACTTTTGATTTGTAAGAGGTCAACAAGCCTTCTTAGTCAGCTCCCTAGGTACTACCGGCGAGTCGCCTGAGAATCTTGCTGGTACATTTAACTTATCGCATATAGCAGAAGCACGTGCAGATGCTCGAAAAATGCTGTCCAATGTGACCCCAAAGATTTTGGGTTACTTCGTAGTCGGGATTCGGTAGTCGGGATGTTGACGTCATCGACTTTCACATTAAGTGACAACCGCACCTCTGCGATCCATGCAGGTAACAGTGTGAAGAATCATCCTGAAAAGAAGTGTCCATTGTAATTTGTACACTTTAAAGGGTGTCCTATCAACTTGGCGAGCTGCAAACGTAGATACCACTAAATTTATCACTCGATAGTTCAGTGAATGATAAAATAGTAAGAATAAATAAAAAAATGCTTATTTTAAGTTCGCAACACTTACACAGCATGCAACGCGTGCTTTTATTGTATTTAAATTTATTATCTCATACATGCGTTGCACATTAGGGCGTACCAATCCTTTTTAATAGTTTTTTCGTTTTTTTTTTGCTCTACGCACAGTTCGAAGACTATACACAAAGGGTAATTCTCATTAATAAAAATGAGTCTCCCGTATAAGTCATTTGATTTGTGGCCGAAGTAATCGTTGCCAAAGACTGCTGAAGAAAAACCTTGGCGGGTTTAGAAACAGCTGTACAGTCTGCCTGGCAACCGTAGCAAATACATTTCACCAATTTCTTCTTTTTAAGTTGATTCTGTAAAAGAAACAACATAAAGGTCTCGAACCAGAATACAAAACTGCTCAAGTCATAGTAATTTTTTTCCCTAAAACAACCAACGCATGCTGGTGTGGCACGACGAATCATTTGTGTGATTTGGCGATAAACATTCGGGCAATGCAATCACATCTTTCTGAATATTATCCAAATCAACAGATTTAGCTGGCAGTGCCTCCTAGTAAATAATGTAGTTCATATTTATGACCTGGTCATTACCGGAATGCGAAAAATCTAGCCACTAAACCATTTTGCTTACCGACCATGGCAGGTGCGCCGTCTGTACAGATCCCTCGCAGGTTCTTCAGATCAACGTGCGATTCGATGCAAGCTTTTTTAAATGCCAAAAATATGTCTTCTCTCGAGTTTAAGTTAAGAGTATCTCCATGGAGAGTAGATCCACGCACAATTCAAATGTTAGTCCGTAGATTCATCAAAAGCCAGTGCAAACAGGTTGTCGTCCTTATTAATCATTGACTGTATGGAGAGCTGCAGCTGCTTGGCAACAATACTTTGAAGGCGTTGACGGTTTCGCGCGAAAGGAATCGGAAAATAATCCGTTCCATTACCCTGATGAATGCACTTAACAACATCAATGATAAACCTTTTCACGAGTTCCCCTTCGGAATAAGGCTTTCCAGAGACACGAGACGATATGCCACACAATAGGAAGCATCACAGCGCTTATTCGGCATATTAACAAAAGCACACATGACCGAGGTGCGCTCACCCCTCTTTCAGAAAATACTTTCAGTAACAAAGAACTAGCTCCACCCAATATAGCTCTTTCTTTGACAGTCACAGCATGAAATGTTGTCGCTTCTCGCGCAGCAACGCCTAAAGCGCACACGCTATCAGCCTTAGCTACAGCTGCAGCCTAACTAACACCAGCGCGACAAGAATCAATTTCAATGAGCGCTAAACACAGCAATAACAAGTGCTTAAGAGCGTCAATAAAATCGGCATTTCGTTTACAACTTTACATTATATATTGCCAAATTGAAAATATTTGGCGGCCGCATTGCTACCCTAAAGGTAAGCAGATAGACAACATGTTATATCGATCGCTTCATAGTCACATTCTGTCTATCTATTGTTAAAATTAATGTTCATACAATCGATATAATTATAACTCAATTTCAATGAAACTTGCTCTAAAAACAACAAACTCACCCTTATAGTGCTAATGATACGTTACGAGCAATCAACTGTTATTGTAGCAACAGTGTTTGAGCAAGGGCTTTTGTTTTTGTTGTCACTGGTTTTCTTTTTCTTCGTTTCTTTTTGTTTAGTTTCTTTTTTTTGTTTATTTAAAAGTGTGCTATGTTTTTTGTGTGTGTTTAATTCAATGTTTTGTTTTATTATGTTCACTTAAATGTAGGTATGTACAATGTGTGTTTGCTTTAGTTTATGTTTTGAATTCAATGTTTAAAAATGTTTAGTGTTCACAAAATTTGTTTGTAATGTTTAAATTATATGTTTGGTTTCACAATGTTTTTTTATGTACAATAATTGTTTGTAAAATACTTAATGTTCACAAAATTATTTTATGTTTAAATTGTTACAATGTTTTATGTTGTGTTAAAACAATTTATTCACTTTGTCACTTTGTCACGGGGGGAAACTAACGCACGATTTGAATTCTACTTTACTATTAAACTAATCTTCGCTTTGTGTGAGCCTATGAGCCGTTTTCGAACACACGCATAGGCTCGCCACAAAGCGACATTGACAATAACAAAACAAAAGGACAAGGGAGAATGTGCGAAAATATGAAAAAGGGCTTGTGTACACAACGGTGTCAATGTACTTGACTTTATTATTCATTTCGCTTATGCACACAAGCCATCGCACATTCTCGATAGAAACAGTGCTGCTACAAATTGTAGCACTGTTTCAACATTCTGCCCCCATGACTCGGTGATTACATACAAACTAAATACACTTAACAATTAAAAGGATTTCGGGCTGGGCCAGTAAACACATAGCCCAGATGTGTTTTATAGGCTTGGACTCTGCCAAGCCCTGTGGTGATGGCTCCCTCTTGTAGGATCACGGGGTAAACGTCTGCTCCGAATTCCAAGTCTATGGGAGTGTTGCTTCTAGGGTCTATATCGGCACACGTGTCTGGAGAGAAGTTTGATGTCGGGTCCTCAATAAGTGGGTCGCAGTAGGGTTGTCGAGGCAATTCGTCGGTGATAAGCGCCTTCACCTTCAGCACCCATGTGCTCCGCATTTGCCGTGCCATCACCTTGAAGGAGGCAAACCGCTGATTTTGAAAGCGGAAGGACGGCAGGTTGAGGCGCCTATATGTTGCTGTTGCGATTCGAGACACCGTCGACGAAGAGTTGAGAATACCCCTCACTGAAGCCCAAGAGTCGAACTCATCTTCTGCCACACGAACCGTCACCGTTGGCACAAATACAACGGACCTTTGGACGACTGGCTCAGCGGCAGTGGCATCAAATATCGACCGTGTCAGCTGTGGGGCGCCGTGCAAAGACGTGTGGTGACGGTGGTCGCATCTCCGACAGCTCTCCAGTACCGGGCAGTCAGGCGCTAAGTGGCTCCGAGCCAGACAATTGCGGCAGTACCCCCGTCGGTCAACCGCTTCGTACCGTGTCTTCGGCGACATTTCTCGGAAACGCCGACAAGACTTCAAGGCGTGGTCCTCTTGACAAAGACCACAGGAGTACTGCCATCCGCTCGGGCGCTCGCGTCGGCTTCGATGACGATCTAGGCGGTCATCAGAGCGTTCACGTCTCGGTAGGTAGCCGGCCATCTCTAGAGGAAGATACAAAAACAAGTTATTGAAGTTTTGGATAATGGATGGGGTCAAAAAGCCTAGTCAGTCAGAAAACAGCTTGATGACTTTAGTAATAGGACGTCCGATTGTGCCGTTGGTAGTCAATATGTCCACAACCCTGATATTGTTGTCTGTGCCGGGGTGAGTTCCGACAATACGACCCATTTTCCACTCGTTGGGAGACAACTTTTCGTCCTTAATGACGACAAGATCGTTAATTTTAATTTTATCTTGTTGATACTTCCATTTGTATCTACGATGCAGCTCTTTTAAATATTCAGACTTCCATCGTTGGCAAAAATTTTGTGAGATCATTTTCAATCTTTTCCATCTGTTGGCTAGGGTTAGATTATCTTCGGAAATATCAGGCTCAGCTGGAGCAAGAATCGAAGTACCGATGAGAAAATGTCCTGGTGTCAAAGGGGATAAATCTGATGGGTCATCGCTGGCAGCGCTTAAAGGTCTAGAATTGAGGCAGGCCTCTATACGAGCTAATATTGTTGTGAGTTCTTCGAAGGTAAAGTTCATTTGCGGAATCAGCTTGCGCAGATGAGTTTTAAAGGACTTAACTCCCGCCTCCCATAGGCCACCCATATGAGGAGCTCCAGGAGGTATGAATTTC
This sequence comes from Hydrotaea diabolus, assembly GCA_963513945.1. NCBI lineage: Eukaryota > Metazoa > Arthropoda > Insecta > Diptera > Muscidae > Hydrotaea > Hydrotaea diabolus. The sequence goes on from OY740720.1 coordinate 95,425,015, forward strand.
CATTCAAGGTTCTGGTATATATTCTGCTGGATGGTACGAGTTTGAAATGATTTTATGAACGCAATCCGATCCTTACGCATCATTTCCGCTGCACCTACAAAGTTTGTACCATTATCAGAATAGATTCTCGCAGGGCATCCCCGTCTTCCTACAAATCTGGAAAACGCGGCCAAAAATGATTGTGTCGATAAATCGCTCGTTGCTTCTAAGTGGACAGCCTTTATCGCAAAGCACACGAATATGCAGACATAACCTTTGGTGATTAGACAAGCGCGTCCCGTGAAATTTCTGATAGGAAAGGGTCCAGCAAAATCAACGCCTGTGTTGTTAAAGGGTCGGGTCAGCATTGTGCGCTCAGGAGGAAGTGAGGCCATAATCTGAGTTTGAGTATGTTTTTTGTATAGTATACATGTTCGGCAATTGTGAATAACTTTTTTGACTAGAGACTTCAACCTGAAGATCCAAAACTCCGACCTTAGCACACGAACCATGAGTTGATTGCCGCCGTGAATCGTCATTTTGTGGACAAATTCCGTTAATAACTGTGATAGGCGAGCGTCATAAGGCAAAATAATTGGATGTCTTTCATTATAAGATAAGGCAGGTGATTGTACAAGGCGTCCATTGGCTCTGATAACACCTTTTTGGTCTAAAAAAGGATTAAGAGTTAGGAGGCAGCTGCTTGGCGAAATGCGATTCTTTTGAACTAAAGATTGATACTCAGCTTGAAAATGATGGTTTTGTGTAAGAACAAGGAGTCGTATCTTAACATCTTGGATCTCTACCGCTGTAATTTCCTTGGATGAAATTCTCAGGTGAGTCCTATTTGCGCCGGTATTTCGCCAGAATCTGAGGACATATGCCAATACTTTGTAGGCTCGAGATAAGGAGGAAAATCTTGCCAAAGGGTCTTCAAATGTGGTTGTAGCAAGAACTTTGACCGGTTTTGACTCCAGATTTGTGTCTTCCAAATTTTCGTATCTAGGCCATCAATCTTTTGGAAATTTCAGCCATAGGGGCCCCTGCCACCATAGACGATGATATATTAGATCATCTGGAGAGCAGCCTCGGCTGGCGATGTCAGCAGGGTTACATTCGGAATCTACGTGTCTCCAGTTTTCATTTCCAACATTTTCCAAAATAGTAGACGTTCTGTTGCCGACGAAAGTGCTCCATGAACAGGGTGGTTTTGTAAGCCAGGCCAGCACGATCGTTGAATCCGTCCAGTAATGTGTAGCTACATTTGCTAGTTGAAGATTTGGAACAACTGCTGCTGCTAATTCTGAAAGAAGAACAGCTCCGCAAAGTTCCAGACGTGGTAACGAGACTTTTTTTATTGGTGCGACACGAGTTTTCGCAGCAAGAAGAGAAGTATGTGTGGTGTTTGGAAATTCAATTCGAATGTAGAGTGCGGCAGCATAAGCGCTTTCTGATGCGTCACAAAATCCATGGATTTCAATCTGACTTAATGGCTGAAATTGAATCCATCGAGGAATTTTTATTGTGTCTATTAACGGGCAATTTTTTACGAAATTGTTCCAATTCATTTGAGTAATTGGTTTCAACGAGTCATCCCAATTTATTTTGTCTAGCCAGACTTGCTGCATAATCAGCTTAGCCACTACAATCACTGGAGCCAGCCATCCGCAAGGGTCGAAAAACTTGGCTATGGTCGATAGAACTTCTCTTTTGGTACACGATTGTTTTTCTTCGATAAGTGGCGAGGTAAAAGTGAAGCAGTCAGCTGATATAGTATGCCATCTGATCCCCAAAGTCTTCGTTGAGGATTCTTCCGAAATATCCAACCAATTGACGGGTAAAATTTGTTCTGGAGGCAGGTCTTCAATCACCAAAGGATTATTCGAGCTCCATTTCCTAAGTTCGAAACCTGCTGAGTCCAGGGCTGAAATTAATTCCCTTCGGTAATTTACAGCTTCTTCTATGGTATGGCCGCCTGCTAGGACATCATCAACGTATAAATTTTGTCGTATTATTTGCGAGGCTAAAGGGTATTTGTCTTTCACATCTTCCGCAAGTTGAAGAAGTGTCCGAATGGCGAGGAATGGGGCGCAATTTACTCCAAATGTGACAGTTAGAAGCTCAAAATCTTCTACTGGATCTTTTGGCGACTTTCGAAACAGAATTCTCTGATATTTGGCTTGGCTAGGGTCTAACAATATTTGGCGGTACATTTTAGTTACATCGGCATTGAACGCGTACTTGAAAAACCTCCACTTCAGTATCTGCAAAACGAGATCTTGTTGGAGAATTGGTCCAGGATGTAAAATGTCGTTCAAGCTTTTTTTGTTTGAGGTGGGGCTGGATGCATTAAACACGACTCTAAGTTTTGTGGTCACTCGATCTGGTTTAATCACAGCGTGATGTGGTAAGTAGTAATGAGGGTATTCATTTACTTCCGACGGCGAAATTTTCCTCATGTGACCTAGTTCAAGGTATTCCAGAATGGACTGATCATATTGCTCCTTAATTTCCGGTGTCCTAAGAAGTTTCTTTTCCATTCTATTGAATTGTGCCATGGCGATATTTCTCGACGTACCCAGTTCTTCACAAGTTTTGAACGGCAGAGTGACGACGTATCTTCCAGAATCATGGCGACGAGTTGTAGCGCTAAAGTTATCCTCGCAGTACGTGTCTTCTTCTGACCTCAAAATCTTTTTTGGGGTCTCCTCCACCTCCCAAAAACGTGTTAGAATTTTTTCGATTGACACTGTACTGCACAGTGAAATTTGATTTTTATTTTCTATTTGTTGATTGACGGGTCCGCCAATCACCCAGCCAAAAACTGTTTTTTGTGCCATAAAAGATCCAACTAATTGCGTCGGAGCACCAATAGTGAATATTAAGGGGCCGATATCTATTCCAATCAATAGATCAACTGGCCGACTTGCATAAAAACGAGGGTCTGCCAGCTCAAATTTGGCAGTTTCATGCATTTGCAAAGGGTCCAATGTTCTAGGTGGTAGACTAGATGGCAGGGTCTTCAAAACAGGTGCCCATACTTCTAGCCCAAAACTAGGGTCCACGCGAGAACAAAGGTTAAAAAGACAGGCTTTTGTAGATGTTTCAGACACGGTTTGACTTAAACCGGTTACGTGCACGAGATTTCGTTTAGTTGGAAGCTTCAAACGATTTTTGAGTTTTTCCGAGATAAACGTAGCTTGAGATCCCGGGTCTATTATAGCACGGGCATCATATCTTTGTCCTCTAGATTCAATTTGGACAATAGCCGTAAACAACAAGGTTTCTCGATTTTGATTATTTTTACCCTCTTGGAGGGTCAAGGCAGTGACACTAGGAGATTCTAAGTTCTGTGTGGACTGTATCAAGGTTGTTAGGGCTGATGCACTTGTACTAGGGCGTACACCAGCCTGTGTTGTATCGCCACCTGTAGAGTTGGCCTCATTGCCTTTATGCAGCAAACTGTGGTGTTTAAGCTTACAATCTCTACAGGTGTAGCGACTTTTGCAATCTCTCACTCCATGAGCAGAAGAGAGACAATTGTAGCATAAATGTGAAACTTTTACGATATGTATTCGATCATTGATGCTTTTCGCAAGAAATTTTGGACAAACTCTCAAGAAATGCTCTTCTCTACAAAGTTGGCAGTTTGGCGTACCATTTGTATAAGAGTCTTCGCGCATTATTACATGACATTTGAGTTCTGTGAAATATTTGTTTGAAGAGTTTACGCGAGTGTCTTTTTTCCATAATCAGATCGAGGCTGATTATTTTTCGAGAAGGCAGGTTTTATATTTCCAACAGATTCTAGGGTCTTGAATTTGTGTGTCAAAAACGAATCAAATTCAGCCCAAGTTGGTATTGTTGTACAATCTTTTAAAGAATTTTCAAATTCTTCTAGAAAAGTGCGAGGTAGCTTCGTTGAGCTAAGGTAGACTAATATCGGATCCCATCCTTTGATGTCGATGCTGAAGGTATTTAGGGTTTGAATACATCCATTGACCGTGCGCTGCAACTTCTGTATTGTGGAACCAGTTTCTGAGGAGACCTGGGGCAAATTAAACAATGTCTTTAGCTGTTCGTTTATTTGCATTCGCTTGTTTTCGTAACGTGCAACCAAATTTCCCCATGCAATATCGAAACCCTCGTTTGTCAAAGGAACTTGGCTAATAATTTCCCTGGCTTCTCCTGCTGTTTTTTTGTTAAGGTGAAACAGTTTTTCAACCTTGCTTAATTTTGAATTATTTATGTAAATCGCCGAAAATAGATCTCTAAATGTTGGCCATTTTTGGTACCCCCCTTGAAATGTGTCAGTGTCGCAGGGTGGTACTCGAGAAATTGAAGAAAGATTATTATCGTGATCCTGTATCATCAGTGTCGATGTTCTTTCCTGCTTTTCCTTGGTTTGGCGTTCGGAAATTGTCTGGATCTCGTCATTCAATGCGCTGAGTACGTTTTTATAACTGGAGAGCGCCTCCTTGTAGTGTTTTCTCAACTTCGTCTTATCAATAGGTGTCTCTCCAGCTATTTCCTCTCGATCTCGGCACTCCAGATATGATCGCTTTACTTGATCCCACAGAGAATTGAGCTCCACTCGTAATACTTCCAAGGCATGTAAGCTTTCTTCCGATTTTGTGACTGAATAGACGGATTCGAAGTCCATCAAATCATTGACACAGTTGACAAATTTATCTGTCAATGCCTTTGCCATTTTTGCACCCTCAATATAGTAGCAGCAAAAAACTTTTTCAAAAAAAATGCAGGAAATTTTTTCAAAAAATCGCCAAAAAGTTTTCAAAATATTGCCAAAAGGTTTTCAAAAAATCGCCAAAAATTTTTCAAAAAATCGCCAAAAAGTTTTCAAAAAATCGCCAAAATGTTTTCAAAAAATCGCCAAAATGTTTTCAAAAAATCGCCAAAAAAAATTTTCAAAAAATCGCCAAAAAAAATTTCAAAAAATCGCCAAAAAGTTTTCAGAAAAATCGCCAAAATGTTTTCAAAAAATCGCCAAAAAGTTTTCAAAAAATCGCAAAAAAGTTTTCAAAAAATTGCCAAAAGTTTTTCAAAAGATCGCAAAAAAGTTTTTCAAAAAATTGCCAAAATGTTTTCGAAAAATCGCCAAAAAGTTTTCAAAAAATCGCAAAAAAGTTTTCCAAAAAATTGCCAAAAGTTTTTCAAAAAATCGCAAAAAAGTTTTCAAAAAATCGCAAAAAAAGATTTCAAAAAATCGCAAAAAAGTTTTCAAAAAATTGCCAAAAGTTTTTCAAAAAGTCGCCAAATGTTTTTCCAAAGGTCGCCAAAAGTTTTTCCAAAGGTCGCCAAAATTTTTCAAAAAGTCGCCAAAAATGTTTTCACAAATTTTTATAAGGTCGCCAACAGGTTTACAAAAATTCTCCAACAATTTTTAAAAATTCGCCACAAAAATTTTCTCAAGGTTTGCCAAGAATTATTCTAAATTTTCGCAAAAAAATTTCAACTTAATCAGGAATGGGTCAATTTATCTATCCAAAAAATAAATTGCTTCAAGTTGTGTTTCAAAGTTGTGTTACGGAATTTATTTCAAAAAAGAAAATGGCATCCAAGTTAGCCATCAAAGATTTTTCCATCAAGGGGAATTTTCCAACATGCAAGTTCGTTGGAAAACAAAAATTCCAATTTATGCGTATCAAAATTTGTCGAGAAAAAATTTAGAAGATTTAGATCTTTGGCATTGAAAATTTTTCCATTGCGAATTCACCCAACAATTATTTTTCGTACATATAATTTTCCAAATTTCAAACTTTTAGTTTAATGGCGTCGTTTGCGACCGAAGTTTCCAGCAATTGGCATAAATTTCCAATGGAATGGAAGAAAAAAAGATGGCCGCTAGCGATCCAAGTAATAGTCAAGTGTCTATGTTGTTGTAGATTTTGATTCGGTCCAAAATGGCGTCGCAAGGTTACGTAATATCATGTATTTTAATTCGCACGTAACGACAAGAAAATTATGTCCAGGGTCATGCAGCATAACTTTGCTTCAATGTCGGGCACGTAATAGCAGCCGTGCCGTGTCTATAGCTGCACCCTCATCATTTGCTTGTTTTTTGTGCTAAGATCTTGGGTACTTACTACTTCGCTGGGTTTTGTGGTTATGCTTTATACCTCTCACAGCGAATTTGTCCTTCCGATGTCTTCTAGGGGTCGTTTGTGGCGGGGTCCTTGGCGTCCTTCACTATGGCTTCCAAAATGGCGTCCTCAAGTATGGCGGTGGCGTCCTCAAATATGGCGGTGGCGTCCTTCACAATATGGCGGTGGCGTTTTTCACAATATATATTTTTTTGTTATATACACCTTTGCACTTTTTTGTTTAAGTACACACACTTTTTTTCTCGGGTGTATTTCACTTTCCACTATTTGGTTCGCATGGACCAAAATGTTTGAGCAAGGGCTTTTGTTTTTGTTGTCACTGGTTTTCTTTTTCTTCGTTTCTTTTTGTTTAGTTTCTTTTTTTTGTTTATTTAAAAGTGTGCTATGTTTTTTGTGTGTGTTTAATTCAATGTTTTGTTTTATTATGTTCACTTAAATGTAGGTATGTACAATGTGTGTTTGCTTTAGTTTATGTTTTGAATTCAATGTTTAAAAATGTTTAGTGTTCACAAAATTTGTTTGTAATGTTTAAATTATATGTTTGGTTTCACAATGTTTTTTTATGTACAATAATTGTTTGTAAAATACTTAATGTTCACAAAATTATTTTATGTTTAAATTGTTACAATGTTTTATGTTGTGTTAAAACAATTTATTCACTTTGTCACGGGGGGAAACTAACGCACGATTTGAATTCTACTTTACTATTAAACTAATCTTCGCTTTGTGTGAGCCTATGAGCCGTTTTAGAACACACGCATAGGCTCGCCACAAAGCGACATTGACAATAACAAAACAAAAGGACAAGGGAGAATGTGCGAAAATATGAAAAAGGGCTTGTGTACACAACGGTGTCAATGTACTTGACTTTATTATTCATTTCGCTTATGCACACAAGCCATCGCACATTCTCGATAGAAACAGTGCTGCTACAAATTGTAGCACTGTTTCAACAAACAGTATGCAGTCGAACTGGGATAATGAAGGCGTGCATTATCCCAGTTCGACTGCATATTTGCATAATTAAAAATAGTAATAAGTAATTTTTCTGCATCGTTTGTGTGATGATAAAAATTCTTAAACCTACCAATAATGTATATGTAGAGTTTTTTTTTTAGACGTGTGGTTTTTAATCGAAGTACGAGTAGGTCTTTTTTAAAGCTCTCACTTGATTTGTGCCCAGTTTGCTTTGCCATTTCATAATGAATAGTCTTACTCTGGAACTACGTTTACAAATCGTGGTGAATTGGCCCAAGACGAGATGGCCACCGATCCTGATTTTTACAAGAACATTTTGTTCAGCGGTGAAATTTACTTTTGTTTCGATGAGTAAGTTTATATGCAAAATTGTCACATTTGGAGTAATGAAAATCTTTAAGCCATTGTCGAGACGTCGTTACATCCTCAAAATGTCGGTTTTAATACAAAGGCATTTTGTTATTATACAAAGGCATTTTGTTTCAACCATAATGAGTCATACCTTTTCGCCAAGTTGTTCAACTTAATTTGTCATTTTTTTGTTTTTAAATGTTTTACAAATCCGACAATAGAGAGGTACTCAAATGAGCAGCGCGTGAAGATTGTTGTAGTCTTTTGAGAAAATGCGTGTTCAAATCAGTAATCGTCTAAATGTGTCCACGTGTATTCGTTAGCAAGCAAAATTGCCGCATTTGGGCAAACGAGATTCCAAGCTAAATTGCAACATTTGGGCAAATGAAAAGCCGATGCATTTGCAAAGAGATGTTAATTGGCCGCCACGTTCATGTGATTTGACACCGTTCATTCTTAGGAGATACATAACTTCTTTCTTAGGAGATACTTAAAAGAAAATTGTACGTCTACAAGCCTCGAACAATCCTGGGCGAAACGATGAGGTGATTCGGTACATTAACGACATTGAACATCCTTTATTACTCAGTCATTAAAAATATGGAGCATCGAATGGAGGTATGCCACAGAAGCCGTGACGAGCATTTGGTAGATATTTAGTTTTACACAATTGTTTAGGTCATAATACAAATATTAAGATAATTCTCTGAACACCTTTTGTTTTATTTGCAATTAATATCGCGCGTTTTTGTTGGACCGCCCTTTATACAGATTTGTAAGTTCTATTGGTATTTGTGGGATCTGCGTCCAAACAGACCCGGTGGTCAGCTGAGTTGAAGAGGTGCAGCATGCCATACGGTATATGACAGGCAGGACAAACGTCTGGGACGTTCCTTCAGTTCGCGTCCAATTCGAATTAAGGCGGCTGCTCCATCCAGTTATCAGCTGAGCCAGAACCACATGCGTCTGCCGAAGTAGCGTCTTCTCATTTTGTGAAATATCCGGGGTGTCTTCCCCTAGAATTACATTTACGCCATCCCTGGACCTCTTTCTCTAAAGCATGAAGGTCATACCTGATCTGCCTGTGAGGAGACATCCTGTCCATAAGATGGTGATTGCAATGACTACTGCGACAACACTGTAGCTGATAAGACAACAAGAAATGTTTGTGTCCTACGTCGACGGTCCTCAGAAGACATGAGGAGACAGCCCATTTTTGTTCTCAGGACGGCATTCTAGCAAGTGTGAATTTCCTTCCTCTGCATCGTACTCACGTCGACTACACCGGCGCTGCGTAGTTTGCTACAGACAGAACTTTTGATTTGTAAGAGGTCAACAAGCCTTCTTAGTCAGCTCCCTAGGTACTACCGGCGAGTCGCCTGAGAATCTTGCTGGTACATTTAACTTATCGCATATAGCAGAAGCACGTGCAGATGCTCGAAAAATGCTGTCCAATGTGACCCCAAAGATTTTGGGTTACTTCGTAGTCGGGATTCGGTAGTCGGGATGTTGACGTCATCGACTTTCACATTAAGTGACAACCGCACCTCTGCGATCCATGCAGGTAAAAGTGTGAAGAATCATCCTGAAAAGAAGTGTCCATTGTAATTTGTACACTTTAAAGGGTGTCCTATCAACTTGGCGAGCTGCAAACGTAGATACCACTAAATTTATCACTCCATAGTTCAGTGAATGATAAAATAGTAAGAATAAATAAAAAAAATGCTTATTTTAAGTTCGCAACACTTACACAGCATGCAACGCGTGCTTTTATTGTATTTAAATTTATTATCTCATACATGCGTTGCACATTAGGGCGTACCAATCCTTTTTAATAGTTTTTTCGTTTTTTTTTTTGCTCTACGCACAGTTCGAAGACTATACACAAAGGGTAATTCTCATTAATAAAAATGAGTCTCCCGTATAAGTCATTTGATTTGTGGCCGAAGTAATCGTTGCCAAAGACTGCTGAAGAAAAACCTTGGCGGGTTTAGAAACAGCTGTACAGTCTGCCTGGCAACCGTAGCAAATACATTTCACCAATTTCTTCTTTTTAAGTTGATTCTGTAAAAGAAACAACATAAAGGTCTCGAACCAGAATACAAAACTGCTCAAGTCATAGTAATTTTTTTCCCTAAAACAACCAACGCATGCTGGTGTGGCACGACGAATCATTTGTGTGATTTGGCGATAAACATTCGGGCAATGCAATCACATCTTTCTGAATATTATCCAAATCAACAGATTTAGCTGGCAGTGCCTCCTAGTAAATAATGTAGTTCATATTTATGACCTGGTCATTACCGGAATGCGAAAAATCTAGCCACTAAACCATTTTGCTTACCGACCATGGCAGGTGCGCCGTCTGTACAGATCCCTCGCAGGTTCTTCAGATCAACGTGCGATTCGATGCAAGCTTTTTTAAATGCCAAAAATATGTCTTCTCTCGAGTTTAAGTTAAGAGTATCTCCATGGAGAGTAGATCCACGCACAATTCAAATGTTAGTCCGTAGATTCATTAAAAGCCAGTGCAAACAGGTTGTCCTCCTTATTAATCATTGACTGTATGGAGAGCTGCAGCTGCTTGGCAACAATACTTTGAAGGCGTTGACGGTTTCGCGCGAAAGGAATCGGAAAATAATCCGTTCCATTACCCTGATGAATGCACTTAACAACATCAATGATAAACCTTTTCACGAGTTCCCCTTCGGAATAAGGCTTTCCAGAGACACGAGACGATATGCCACACAATAGGAAGCATCACAGCGCTTATTCGGCATATTAACAAAAGCACACATGACCGAGGTGCGCTCACTCCTCTTTCAGAAAATACTTTCAGTAACAAAGAACTAGCTCCACCCAATATAGCTCTTTCTTTGACAGTCACAGCATGAAATGTTGTCGCTTCTCGCGCAGCAACGCCTAAAGCGCACACGCTATCAGCCTTAGCTACAGCTGCAGCCTAACTAACACCAGCGCGACAAGAATCAATTTCAATGAGCGCTAAACACAGCAATAACAAGTGCTTAAGATCGTCAATAAAATCGGCATTTCGTTTACAACTTTACATTATATATTGCCAAATTGAAAATATTTGGCGGCCGCATTGCTACCCTAAAGGTAAGCAGATAGACAACATGTTATATCGATCGCTTCATAGTCACATTCTGTCTATCTATTGTTAAAATTAATGTTCATACAATCGATATAATTATAACTCAATTTCAATGAAACTTGCTCTAAAAACAACAAACTCACCCTTATAGTGCTAATGATACGTTACGAGCAATCAACTGTTATTGTAGCAACAGTATGCAGTCGAACTGGGATAATGAAGGCGTGCATTATCCCAGTTCGACTGCATATTTGCATAATTAAAAATAGTAATAAGTAATTTTTCTGCATCGTTTGTGTGATGATAAAAATTCTTAAACCTACCAATAATGTATATGTAGGGTTTTTTTTTAGACGTGTGGTTTTCAATCGAAGTACGAGTAGGTCTTTTTTAAAGCTCTCACTTGATTTGTGCCCAGTTTGCTTTGCCATTTCATAATGAATAGTCTTACTCTGGAACTACGTTTACAAATCGTGGTGAATTGGCCCAAGACGAGATGGCCACCGATCCTGATTTTTACAAGAACATTTTGTTCAGCGGTGAAATTTACTTTTGTTTCGATGAGTAAGTTTATATGCAAAATTGTCACATTTGGAGTAATGAAAATCTTTAAGCCATTGTCGAGACGTCGTTACATCCTCAAAATGTCGGTTTTGGCGTGCTCTATGGGCAGAGGGAATCATTGGTCCATATTTCTTCAAAAATGATGTTGCCCATAATGTTACAGTCAAAAAAAAATGGGGAACGCCATAGAGCCATGATTAATTACTTTTTCTTGCCTGAATTAAAGGATACTGATGTGGACGACCTTTGGTTCCAACAAGACGGCACTGCATGACATACAGCCAACAAAACAATCAGTTTGTAGAAGGAAAATTTTGATGAATTTGGGCCTCTCGGCTGGAATTTATTCGAGCCTGCCGGCGGCCACTTGCCCAAAATCATTTTTAAAACATAATGGCAAACCCTTATCTTTATAATAAAGCAAAATTCTCGGCTACAGCATTAAATTATATGCGTTTTATTTCTTCTTGAAAACCACACATCTTAAAAAAAACATTATAATATATTATGGCTAAAATTACATTTTAGGAATGTACACCGAAGAGTGGATGGTATATTTAAATATGAACTCAATAAATAAATAAATATTTTATTTTATACCCTTTACCGAAGAGTGGATGGTACATTAAATTTGTCATTACACTTGCAACACCACGAAATTTTATTCGATGACCTTTTAAAGTACGATCTGTTCGTCCGTGTGTCTGTTGAAAGCACGGTCCGGCCAACCTAGGATTTAAGCCTATGCCGTCAAAGGATATGGACGTGTTTCGGTACATATAAACAAGTTGCAAATTTTTTTGACTCCAAAAGATAGTATTTTTTTTACCAGCTAAAATGTTCTAAAATTTTGGCAGTAATTTTTAAACGAATTGATATTTCCGTCCAACCAAATGAAATAAAAAAGCTCAGAAAAGTCAGGTTTCGAAACGAAATCTGATTATATTATAAACATGAATTAAATCTCGCAGCCAATATTTTAAGGGAAACTAACGTATGACTCATGCAACGCAATCCAATACACGACTTGCAGTAAATATGACGTCGTAAAATAAGTGTAAAGGAGTCCTTTAAGCGTAGAGAATGCACGAATTGTCAGGGCATCGGCTAACCCAAGGCATACATCCGTCAAAACGATCTCCTAAATAATTTCATCTCGAAAATAAAAATCACGATCCAAGAAATGATGGGAAATTAAAGCAATCTAATGCATATTAATTTTTTAAGGAAACAAACTCACGCGTAGTCTGTCAAAAAAGGCTATTGAAAAAAGTATTTTTACTTGGATCATCCATTATATAGTCAAAAATGACTACGAATGTGATTTTGGAACACTAACGACCTTATCCAAAATAAAATCGAAGTAAAAAAATTTATACGGCAAAAGAAATTAATATAATCTTTGTCTGTGAGACACATTTTGTTATAAGAAACTGATTCAGAATTCACGGATATTCCTAGTGGGCGAGCCTGTGGTGTAACAGCATTAATTGTGCTCAACAATGCAGGAATATAGATCTTATCACATACAAGCTACGTTAATTAATCTTATAGGTAGTAACATTGACTTCATATAAACACGAAGAAATTTCTCGATTTCCTTTGTACACTAGCCTCAAAACGTATACGTAGTAGAAGGTAATGCCAAACATACCTTTTGGGACTCAACCTTATTACTCCAAAAGTCAGGCAGCTACTAAATGCAGTATCGTTTGCAAATTTACACATTAAGTGTGTCGTTTACTAGAAAATTTGTACAAATGTGTGCAAATTTTTACTGGATCGTGTTCGTTTACGCAAAAAGTCCAGTAAATGAGAGCCAGAGAGAGAAAAAATTTTGACATTTCGATGTTAGAGAGTAAGCAAATTTTGGTTGAAGATAGAACAGATGTTTGAAATCAGATGTTTTATGTAAACAAATAAAAGTAAAAATAAATTTAAATAACAGAATAGGTAAGTAAAAATTGGAATATTATTTTATTTAATATATATGTTAATCACTGAAATTAGAAAGAAAAAAAATTTACTTTTGCTGATTTGCAAATTTTTACTGGGAAATTAAACACTTAATGTTTCTGACCGTTGCGACATTGCAGACGAACACACTTATTAACTTAATGCGTAAAACTCCGAACAGACAAAATGATGCTACAGCTTACCTAGTAAAAACAAAATTCCGTAGAGAAAGGCAACGATACTTCTCTCCCGCCTAAAAATCATTGCCAGAAATCTCTGCATGAATCTCCAGTGCGCCTTGTCGGTGTGGCTTAACTATTTACCTTAGGCCTAGAATACAAAATTCTCTATTATAAGACCTTGATTAAACCCGTATGGACATATGGCATCGAGCTCTAGGATTCTGCCTGTTAATCTGTTGTTCTACGAAAGATTATTGGTGCACCATGGTACAAAAGAAACGCTTAGATCCACATGGATCACAATATTGCCCCCGTCAATAAAGAAAGTTGGTAGTGTTACAGAAAATACGTATGAAGGCTAAAAACCAGTTTTGTTCAGGAGAGCCATTTTAAAGATTAGGTCTCTTTCTATTTGCGCTAAGAATCGTCGACTTCAATTTTGGGGCATGGGATCGGTATCATTCGATGCTGAGATGTTGTCCACATCAAAAAAAAGTGAAAAGTTGATGAAAATTTTTGTTCGGGAAAGCCATTTTAAAGATTAGGTCCCTTTCTATTTGCTCTTAGAATCGTCGACTTCACTTTCATAAAACGCGCATATCTCTGGGAGGGAACACTTTTCGGGCATGGGATCGGTCTCATTCGATGCTCAGATGTTGTCCACACCAAAAAATGAAAATTGATTATATAATTGCGCGAGAAGGTCATAGACGTAGGAGAGTAGGCATCCTATTTATAAAGCATATCTAAGAAACTGAGATTGGAAAACAAACATTCCCCTCACACTATTCTGCAAAAATTTAAATTTAACAAAAACAGGGATATTGAATCTGAAGATCATCAGTCACCGGAATAACAATCAATAAGGATTATTTTACAAGCATTCTTTTACAAGCATTGCACATCGAGACAGTTAAACTTAGAACAGCGAATGAGCCAATAAAGAAGCCGAAAACGCCCTTTTATTATGGTCAAAATTCCCTATTCAATTGACTTTGCTATAATCAAGAACGTTAAGCGTGATCAAATTTATATATACACCTTATTCGATCTATCGCCTGATACCTCGGCCACAGTCACACCATTATTGATAATATGTCTGCAAGTAAAAACGGACGTCGCTTTCCACATAGACGATACCCGACATTATGACGAAAGCTGCAGATGTCGCAGCGCTAAGAAACATCAACTTAATGCGTAAAACTCCGAACAGACAAAATGATGTTAAAGCTTTCCTAGTGAAAAAAACTCCACAGAGAAAGGCAATGATTATTCTCTCCAGCCTAAAAATCATTGCCAGAAATCTCTGCATGAATCTCCAGTGCACCTTGTCGGTGTGGCAAATGTAAAAAAATTACATAAACGAAAACGTTATGTAATTAGAATCACATGGATCTCAATATTGCCCCCGTCAACAAAGAAAGAAGGTAGTATTCAAGAAAATGCGTACGAAAAGGGCTTACACATTCAAATATATTTGCGTGAGAAGGTCATAGACGTAGGGGAGTAGGCACCCTATTTATAGTGCATATCTAAGAAACTGAGGTTGGAAAACAAGCACACCCCTCTCATTATTCTGCACAAAATTTAAATTTTACAATAACAGGAATATTGAATTGGAAGATCATCGGTCACAAGAATTACAATCAATAAGGATGCTCATACAAGCATTGCACAACGAGACAATCAAACTTAAAAAGGCGAATGAGCCACTAAAGACGCCCTTTTAGTATGGTCAGAGAAATTAGATCAAAACCGGCTTAGGTAACCCTTGATGTTGAAAAAGGCAAGCAGTTTGTAACCAACGCGGGGTTTATTTAAGCGGTAAAAGCAAAGAGAGAAAATTAAACTGAATTGAACATTCTTAACAATTTCAAAATTACTTAGTTTACTCCGATGCTGTAGCAAAAGCAGCTCGAAAAAGATTTCTAATATAACCCCACAAATTACGGAAAAGTTAGTAGACGGGATGTTGGCGCAATCGACTTCCACATTAAGTGACATCCGCAGAGCCATTCAGTGAAAAGTGTTGTAGATGCGGATATTTTCATATGCCTCGCATTAAGGTACAAGTTAATTTTATCGCATATGTCATCCACTTTGGAATCTTACGGAAGAGTTGAGCAATCATCAGCGGACGAAACAGCTTCAACGTCATCTGTTCGTGCAGAAATTTTAGAGAGGTAGGCGTTAAACAGTGCGGGAGATATCACCCTGTCCTGAGGAACTTCTTGTTTTACTACACGGAGTATCTCTAAACTCTACATTTAACTGTCGCTAAGTACATCAATGATATATACGAAAAAACTGATGATGCTATACACCAAGCGCGAACGTGGCCAATTGGCTAACATAGTATCGGGGGCCCCAACCAAGTTAGAAGAGAACTTCAAATGACAGTCGTTAACTCCGTGATCCTTTATGTGATGTTAAGGACGAAAGTCAGTCAGAAAAAAGTTAACCTCTATTTACCGATTGGGTGCCCTGTGAGCAATTAGTGGATTCTGAACGGTGGCGAACATAGCAGTTTTCTAGTAGGAGAAATGATTTCGACCGATAAATTGAGGAGCACAAATGGTATGAGAACAATGACTGCTTAGAAAAAAGGGATATGTTAAAGGCCGAAAAAACGCATTAAACTGGCCATCTGGTAGTTGGAATTACCAGTTAATTTCCACTATCTCCCACTGGACTAAGCGGTTCCAAGAGAAAAAAGACCTACCTAACGGAATTTCTTACAGGTCGTGATTGCTTCAGGAACTATCTGAACAGTTTTGAACATTACAGCTCGCTTATATGTCCGAACTGTGTGCAGACGAAAGAAATCGAATAACACTTCACATATTTACAGATTCTCTAATGGACATTCCGGGACCTCAGCATATTTAGAGGAACGCATTTAAAACGTAGAATCAAGATCCAATAGCGTAAAAGCGAAGTAATACCTTACGGCGGAGTTTAGTTGAAGTGGAGGAGGTGCAGTCAGAGACGACGAATCGTTCATGCTAGTGTAGTGTTTTGTTTTTGTAAACCGGTAATAAAAAAGAAGAAAGTTGATGTTTTGTTCACAGATTTGCACCACGCCGCTAATATAAACATTTCACGCTTACAAATTAAATGACCAAAACTTGTATTATTGCAAAACTTCCGTTATAACAAAAAATTGAATAACTCAGTAATTATTGTAGTAATTATTATGTAATTATTTACAAGAAAATATTCTCAGCCATGTAAAAACTTATCTTAATTATGCAGTATATGAAATCATTTCCAACACCGCGAAATATGGATCGGAGACGGAGATCTTTTAAGAAGATCAAGCCATGTCCGTCCGTGTGTCTTTTAAAAGCACGATAGATGTCAAACAATTCAACCTAGGATCCTGCTGATTTTGAATTGTAAAAGTTTATGGTCATAAGCTTTATATTGTAAATGGGCAAATGGTCCATGGGGAAAAACAGTTGTCCTTGAAAGGGCCAAAGGTTCCTGTAAAAACTAGACGTTTTTAAGAATTTGCTTAACTAATCAAAATTTGTTGTAAAAGGACAATAGTTAAAATACTAAATACGTAAACGTATCGTACCCCATCTATAAAAGAAACCACCTTATTGAATATTTAATAACTGTAGCTCGTTTGTGTAAATAAATCGTTAAGTTACCGATTTATGTGACATCAAACCAACTAGATTCAAAGTTACCGATTTCGTGATAACTGCAGTTACGTTGAAATCGTTAAAAATTTGATCTGTGATGGAAACACAAATCGGAAAGAAACTGTAGGAATTGAAACAGATGACAACCAGCTTTTTATTTGCATTTGATTTCATGTACAAATATTTCGATTAAAACACCGCTATTTTAATATAACATACATATCTGAACGACATATGTAACTATTACTTACCTTCTCACTTATTTTGTTAAAAATAAGCAAACAAATAAAAAACGACGAATCAAATAAGCTGGCAGTTTGTGATGTTCTTTACATTGAAAGTAAACAAACATTTGCACTCGGTTATTTTGCATTACCATACCGATTTGGTTCAAATCGGTTCATAATTTGTAAATTTCAACCACTGACATCTTAAATGTTTATATTTTGCTGCCTATTTTCAAACACAATTAAAACATATTTTTTAATTAAATATTTGTTTGTCTAAAATACCACAAATTGGATTTATTTGGTGTAAAAAGTTATATTTGGTTACTTGCTTATTCATAATTGCAACAACACTATAGCATTCGGCAGAGTGAGAAAGTTACCGATTTCAACTTGAGTCGATTTTCTTACAGTAACACTTTTTTAAGCGATTTCTATTGAAGTAGAATCGGAACAATGACATATTACCGATTTGGAACGAGTGAATGAAATAAGAATCGTAAATTTTTTTTACAGAAACAGTGATTTCAGTCGGTAATTTCAGTCGGTTACTGCAATCGGTACGCGTTACAAAAACGAGGTACTGATAAATGATGTGGATATTGCAGTAGAAACAGTTTTAATGTACAGCCTGACGCACCTAAGGTGCTACAAAAGAAATGTAATAACTTTTTTTTAATCAATGTTCATCAATTTTTTATTGTATAGAAAATAAATATAATTTTATATTTTATAGTTTGTTTGAAGATGATAGATGACCTCCATGCTCATCCACGCATATGCGACACCTGTAGCTCGTTTCTTAAGTAAATCGGTTTTTATCGCTGTTTATGTACATTGAAACGGTAAAAATTCGGTACGCGATGGAAAGAACACACAAATCGAAAAAAACGGTAAGAATTAGTACAGATGACAAGCGATCCCGCGACTGCCGGTTCTATGTACCGGATTGACCCGAAACTCTTCGGCCAGGGGCAGTCACCTCAACAATATATTTTTTTTGTTCGTCCATTTTTTCGTCGTGGGAGCAGCACTTCCCGGAATGCCTGCTCCGAATACTACTGGTCCGAGCCGGGATCGAACAAAACCCCGGACCTTGGATCTGCTCGGTTTGTCAGAACCGAATACACCATCGTGCTACGTCTGTAAGGTGTAATCGTTGCATGGAGTGGGTGCACTTCAGGAGCTGTTCAGGTCTGAACCACATCAGGGAGTATAGCGAAGCAGACTTTGTTGCCTTATGCTGTATCAACGAAGTTATCAGTGGGTCTCTGGATTTGGTGTTATCATGGTCGTCTGCATTTTCGTCGTCGTCGTCATCATCTAACTACGAGACTCCCCCGCAGTCGCCCTCGCAACAGCATCAACACATACAGCATCTTACACCACAGATTGCTGTTGCCACTCCTGACAGTGCATCAATCTTGCAATTTAATTGTAATGGCCTACGCAACAAAATCAGTGAGGTCATAGAATTTATGAATCGGAGAAACATCATGGTCGCCGCGATCCAAGAAACTAAGCTGAATGCCACCTGCAGCCTGCACAGTTGTGACGGATACAACGTGCTACGTAAGGATCGCACCAGAAGTGGAGGTGGGGGACTTGCTTTCCTGTTACACCATTCTGTGCAGTACAGACCTATTTCGCCTGAGCTTGACTCTAGAGACCCATACATGGAATGTATGGGGGTAGCAGTCAAGTCTGGAACTGCCGAAATAGAGCTGTACAACGTATACATCCCGCCGGTTGGTAGCTGTGCCCCGCGTTATCTGCCAGACATTAGCAATTTGCTACAAGGCAATAACCGCTTGGTCCTAGGAGACTTTAATGCTCACCACGAACTGTGGCATTCTCTCCTAAACAACGACCAGAGGGGCATAGCTTTGGCAGAGCAAATTGATAGCTCTACGTTCTGCACAGTGAATGAGGACGCCCCCACGCGGATTATGGGCGATTGCCATAGCTCGCCAGACATCACTTTGGCATCGCCTGGCCTGATCAACGACGTCACCTGGCAACCCGTCATCTCACTAGGATCGGACCACCTTCCCATAATTCTCTCCATAAATAGACCACCCGATTTCATAACCTCTGAACGCCGTACGTTTCTCAATCAAAAAAAGGCTGATTGGGAGGCCTTCAGAGAAGCCACCAACCGCAGCTTTAATAATCTAGCTATTCCGTCGGACGTTCGGGTAGCCGAGAAAAAGTTCCGGGCCATCATTAACGCAGCAGCCGCTCGCCATATCCCTGCTGGTCGAATACCCGAAGTACGACCAAACTTCCCAGCAGAGGCAGCGGGACTCGCAGACGAGCGTGATGACATTCGTCGCTCCAACCCTACTGACCCTAGAATTAGGGATCTCAACTCCGAGATCAGTAGGTTGGTCAACGAATATAAGCGGAACAAATGGCTAGACCACTTGAAGCAGTGCAACTTGAGTTACGGAATTGGTAAGTTGTGGACAACGGTCAAATCACTCTCTAACCCTGTAAGGAAGGATGATCGGACAGCTAGCTGTCACGTTCGGTGATAGAACAGTGACAGATCAGAAGCGGTGCGCGTGTTATTTTAACCGGCTTTTTATTGAGTACCCAGAGAGTGATAAGGCGAAAAGGAGAGTATTGCGTCGTATCCGGGCTCTCCGAGTCGAAGAGGCACCACCACAATTTACCGTTGGCGAAGTTGCCCATGTCATCCACAGCGCAAAGTCATCAAAGGCGCTGGGTCCGGACGGAATCTCAATGCTGATGTTAAAGCACTTGGATACTCCGGGAGTAGAGTACATGACCAAAGTGCTCAATCTGTCGCTAGCCACTCACGAAGTTCCCGATGCCTGGAAAATGGGCAGAGTGGTCCCGCTACTGAAGCCAGGCAAAGACGCAAGTAAAGGAGATGCGTACAGGCCGATCTCCTTGCTTTCTCCAGTAGCAAAGACGCTTGAAGCACTGCTCCTCCCCAGCCTGATCGAACACTTTCCTAGTGCTGATCATCAGCATGGATTCCGCAAGCAGCACAGCACAACAACTGCTTTACACGCCATCACCACACGTATAAGTCGCGGCCTTAACCAGAACAAGCCTACCGACAGGACGGTCCTCGTGGCTCTTGACCTCACAAAAGCCTTCGACACGGTCAATCATGCCACTCTGTTCGAGGACATTGAAGAAACGTCCCTTCCGCCCAGTTTGAAACGTTGGGTCGTAAACTATATGTGTGGGCGCCAGTCATATGTAGAATTTAGAGACAGAAAGTCGAAGCCCCGTAGAGTTAAACAAGGAGTTCCCCAGGGTGGAGTTTTATCCCCGGCTCTGTTTAACCTCTACCTCTCTAAAATTCCTGCACCACCAGACGGCGTTGAAATTGTGTCGTACGCTGACTTGTGCAATCGTCAGCGTACGACACAAGGCGTCAGGACCTAAAGTGGATGACATTTGCGAGAAAATCAACTATTACCTCACTGACTTATCACGTTTCTTCACTGCGAGGAATAAGAAAATATCCGCCTCCAAATCATCAGCCACACTGTTTACTGCTTGGACCGCAGAGGTGCGGTTGTCACTCAATGTGAAAGTCGATGACGTCAACATCCTGACCACCAACTGCCCCAAAATCCTTGGGGTCACATTGGACAGCCTTTTTAGATCCTCTGCACATGCTACAGCTATCTGCGATAAACTCAAAAGTAGGAACAAGGTCCTCAAGTCACTTGCCGGCAGTACTTGGGGAGCCGACAAAGAAACCTTGTTGACCTCTTACAAAGCGATAGGTCGGTCTGTTGCAAACTACGCAGCACCTGTATGGTCGGCGAACGTGAGTACGACGCAGTGGAAGAAAATTCAGACATGCCAGAATGCCGCCCTTAGAACATCAACAGGGTGTCTTCTTATGTCCTCTGAGGACCATCTACATGAGGAGCCGAAGGTCCTTACCGTGCGCAGACACAATTTCCTGTTGTCTAAGCAATACCTGCTAGGGTGTTTTCGCAGCAGTCATCCTAACCACCATCTCTTGAACAGGATGCCTCCACCCAGGCAGATCAGGTACGATCTTCATGATCTAGAGAGAGGTCCAGCGGTATAAGAGAGAACCTTTAGATCATCGAAACTATCAGGCAGGTTTGAACAACATTCACGCCGATGATGTCGCAGCAGCAGTATCCAGCTACCGTGTGAATGCAGTGCTAGGGGAACATCCCCCGGAGATTTCGCCTGAGGAGAAGGTACTACCTCGGCAGACGCGCGTGGTTCTGGCGCAGCTGAGATCCGGATGGTGCAGCCGCCTCAATTCTTACTGGGCACGAATTGATGCTAACGTTCCGGACATCTGTCCCGCCTGCCATCAGGGACCACATGATGTACTGCACCTCTTCAATTGTCCGGCCAAGCCCACTCAGCTGACCCCCAGGTCTCTGTGGACGAATCCAGTTCAAATGGCGCGTTTCCTTCACCTGGATATCGAAGCAGATCCCCCATAAACGAACAAGACTTCAAAATAAATATATTGTTGTTACAACAACAACAACAGATGACAAGCAGCTGTTTATTTGTATTTCTTTTCATGTACAAATATTTTGTGTTTAAAACACTGCTATTTTAAGTTACTTTAAATATTTAAACGACATAACTATTAATTACCTTCTAACTCATTTTGTTAAATATTAGAGTTGTGTCGTTCATGAACGAACTAGTTCAAGTGAACGATTCAGTTCAGTGAACGATGTGAACTAGTTCGTACTCTTTCGCTCTTTTAGTTCAATTGCTCATATCGTTCAGTTTGCTCATTCGCTCTGCTTATTTTTTTTTTCTTTTTTTTTTATTTGAGACTTTTTCAGACAACTGACAGGTTTTTACAATAACCATATGACAACTTATTTCTCTTAGAACTATATTTGTCTTGCTCTAATATACGCTGAGTGTGTATATGTTACGTACGAAAATTTGGTAAAGAGGAATGGTGTAGAATACACTAATTTTTGACAGTTAATAAATACAATGCTTGCTCGCGGCATTTTCTTTGACGGACAGAGCGATGTCTGAGAATAATTAAAACTAAAAATACAACAAAAACACTTAAAAACTACTGAACCAGATATGTTTAGAACATATGAACAAAGAGAACATGCAATTAACAACAAAGGGCATGTTGTGACTTAAGACACGAAATGTACATATATACATATAAACATATGAACATACTTAAAGTATATGTGAGTGAAGTGAAAACATCTATTGTAGAAATAAATGTAAATAGATTCCTCTGAGTGAGGATGTATAGTATACAAGTTAATAAAGCAATTTTTGTTTCGTTGCACACAGTTTGAAGGCTGACAAAACAGGCTGAAAACAGCTGGGTTTGTCAGTCTATAAACTGAGTAGGGTAAGTGTGATTATCTTAAATTTAATTAAAGTATGCTAAAAACTTATAGACTAAATTGTAAATATCACAGATGGAATCTAGCCCCTATGGGAGCCTGGTGAAGTTTTATCGAAGAAAGCTGGTGTGGTATAGGAAGAAAGGTTAGTATCCAAAGTTTCGTTTAGAATTCCGATTGGTGATAAGAAGGTAGAATTAATCCAAATGTTGTTTTTTTCAGATTCGTAGATGTCAGACATTAAGAAATTTTCATGCACAGCCAAATTATCGACGAACCGCTTTTGGAGAAATAGTGCATATTTACAAAGGGGTATTATAGCAGATTTTTTATAGAGGTAGGTATTTGAGAAACGTTTTGTTCTGTTTTCAAAATTTTTACCTATGCATTTTCGGATTACGTTTCTTTCTAGGATTTCCAGTTCAGAGGCAACAGTAGGTGAGATGGTAAACCAGATCGGGAAGGCATATAACAGTGCCGGTCTGATTGCCACTTTATATATCAGCAGTTTGGTCTTTTCAGGTAAAAATCTACTGTTGAGCAGACTGGAGAACATACCTGTGATTTTTTTTGATTTTAGCAACATTTTTCTTCCATGGCTGTTAAATTTTAGCATTTTGTTGAAATTTACGCCAAGGTATTTCAGGGAAGTCTTAAATGGTATTTCAGCGCCACAAAGCGAAAGTTGCAGGTTTTTACTTTGTGGTACTACGTCTCTGTGACATTTGCCAGAAGCATTTCTAATACAAATTGCTTCAGACTTTTCTGCATTTATTTTTATGCCCCATTTTTTGTAGTAGTTGTTAATTATGTGTAGATGTGATGATGCTTTATTTAATGCACGGTTCGGGAATACATCATGCGCGTAAATTATGCAGTCATCGGCATATAGGATGGCGTTTGAAGATTCCGACACATGAGGGAAATCAAAAAGGAATAAATTAAATAGTAGAGGTGCAAGCACGCTGCCTTGCGGGACACCACTATTAACGCTGCCGAGGTCAGATACAGAGCCATTGATTTCAACGCAGAATTTGCGGTCCAGGAAATAGTTCGAAAATATTTTTTATCAAAAATGGATCTACGCCTAGATCTACAAGTTTGTACACAATGCCCTTATGACATGCAGAGTCAAATGCCTTCTCGATGTCTAACGAGACTGCAACAGTAGATGTTTTTTCTCTCAAGTTGTTAATGACGTCGTTGTGGAACTTTAGTAAGGCGTGCTGTGTAGAGTGAGCTGGTCTGAAGCCAAATTGAAAAGGGGAGAGGGGATGTATCAGGAATTCATTTTCTAGCTTCCTTTTCAAAATGTGCTCAAAAATTTTTCCCAGATTGGACAAAAGGGATATTGGACGAAAGTCTTCAATGTTGTTGCTGTTATTCTTTTTTTTAATAGGAATAATTTTTGCAGTTTTCCAAGCTGATGGAAAGTATCCGTTGTTCAAGCAGTTATTGAAGATAATGGCTAGGATTTTCAGGGTAGAGTCAGGTAGCTTCTTTATCAAAAAGTTTGATATGTTGTCAATGCCGCTGGATTTTTTATTGTTAATTGAACTTATGATTTCTCTGATTTCCAGCACATCTGTGAAGTGATAGTTGTCATCATTTTGAATGGAATTCAAGGAATCGTCGAATGTATAAATATGATGGGGTACGCTTGCAAGACATGCGGTAACACGGTTATCAAGATCATCCACAGGACATTCAGGTAAGTTTTCGGTATAAACAGAGGAATAATAATTACAAAAAACTTCGCAATTTTCAGAGTCGCTGGTAACTACCGTATTATCGACGAGTATTTGTTGACAGAATTGTGATTTCTTTTTGCCCAGAACATTGTACATCTCTTTGAACGCGGTGGGCCCTGGCTTTATTTTTTGGATTCTTTTATTGAAACTACTGGCTTGCTCCATATTTACCAGTTCCTTGAGGATGATTTTTAAAAGGTGTATTTGCTTAGAGAGGATGTTATATTCTGGACTTGTTCTGTTGCCAGTACGGTGATAGATTTTCTTTAGATCTTTTTGCCATCGGTATTTAATACGAAAAAACATTTTTGTCTTATCTGACAGTGGCAATCTATTGTTTTTTATTTCAATTCTTTCTGAATGGCTGAGAGCAATTGAATTAAAAGATGATGAGAAATCACTGATAAGGGCATCAATCTCATTTTCTTGCAGATTTAAATTTTCAAGAGGCATTAAACTTGATGCTGCCATTTCCATATCGTATCTAAATTGATGCCAGTTGGAATTTTTGTAAGAAGTGAAAAATTTGGGACTTCTTAGAACAAATTCTAAATCTAAAATTTTCAAATCCAATTTCAGAGGAAAGTGGTCCGAGAATGATGGCAGACTCATAACGTGGTAGTTTGGATTATCTCTGTTGATGAGTTGGTTGCTAATCAGGAAGTGGTCCAGAAAGGAAGAGCCATTGGGGTAAGAGGGGGTACTGTCACATAATCTCGTAATGTCCATGCTGTGATCCAGGAGCCAACTGCATAATGTTTTGCCATTTAAATTTTCGACTTGATCGCCCCAACAAGGATTTTTGGCGTTTAAGTCGCCACCAAGAATGAGACCGTCAAAATTACTAGCTATTTCCTGTATTTTGTTTAATCCGTTAGAAAGATCGTCTCGAGGGAAATTTGTTGGAATATAAACAGATCCAATTAAAAATTTTCTCGAAGAGGTATTGTTGTTAACTTCAATTTGAATAAATTTTGTATGAAAACGGATATCAGGAATGTTTACAATTTTATAGGAAATATTATTTTTTATTACGATGGCAACGCCGACGGAGGAACTGTCCCGTAGGAAGTTGTAGCCACGGAAGGAAATGCGTTTGTATGGATTCAGATGACACTCCTGGACGAAGCATATGTCAATTTTGTTGTGGTAAATAGTATTTAGGAGGTCAATTTGGCGACTTTTGTCTACCAGTGATCGCACGTTATACGTCATAATTCTAATTAAATTATGGAACATTTTTGACTTTATTAAAGAGACGCAAAAATTCTGTTTTTGCATCTGACTTTGACATTTTATGGAACTCGTTAAGAAATTTTTCAATTTCTTGTTCTAACGTTAATTCCTCAGGCTCCAGGAAGTACGAAGCAAGCTTAAGGAATTCCTCAATAATGGACTTTGGTTGAGTAATAGTAGGGCGTTGGAAGCAATTGGCAAATGACTTACCGGGGGTGATGTATGATGGTATAATTTTTCTGACATTCGTGGCAGCAATTTCCTTTTCATCGCGAGCTTTCTTCAGCCTCTCTCTTTTCCTTTCTACATACTTAATGTAAGCAGGACATCCTCTCCAACTTGCAGGGTGGCCAGGGTGATGATTAATGTCTGATTTAGTCTTTCCCGCGTGCAGGGTTACCAAAAAAAGCCCGGTATCAAAATCATTTTTAAGTGAATGAGATGTGGTAAATTTTGTCACTTTATTTACCACTCCAGGAAGGTCATTGTCAAGTTGTATTTTTACTTCTTCAGCAGTTGTTCGGAAGTCTAAACCTCAAAGAATCAAAGAAACTTGTTTTAGTTCTTTTGGCGTGAACGAGTAGGAATTCACTCCTTTTTCCCTCAGGAGTGTCATCATCTCCGTGTGTACTGCGGCGTCTGTAAAGTACAATTTACTTTTGCGTCTGTTTACATTCGTAATTTTAAATGTAATTTTTGGTGACTTCGTCTGAAGTTGGCTGACAAGTTCCTTAATGTTTTGGTCATACAGAAAAATTGGCGGACAAAACTTTTTCCTGGACGCAGAAATATGACCGGAATTGGTGACAGGTTTGTTGTTGCTTCGATTGCTTCTGCTAGTAACATTGTTAACATTAAAAATGTTTTGAAATTCCAGGTCCCCCAGGATGGAGAAGCGGTTTTGGTCATTCTCGTTCAGAGAGGTAACATCAAGGCTTTCAGATTAATCGTCGTGTCTCATCTTTTTACTTAAATTTCCAATGGCGGCATCAGACTCCAAGTGTTTGTTGTTGTTTTTGGAAGTTGTCTGTTCGCTGAAAACAGGTTGTTGCACATCCACCTCACCACACTCCATATTAGGGGTGGGAAACATCCAGTATGATACCCAGGCACCACTGTTGTAAACACAGTGCCCGTAATTAATCAATTTTAATAAAAAAAAAGCAAAATTATTTTAATATTTTTTGCGCTCAAAAAAAAACACGTCTAAACAATCTGAAGTTGGTTGCAGTTTTTCGCTCTGCTTATATATTTCGCTCGTTCTGCTTTTATCAGCTGTTTTATGTCGTTGCCAAATCTACTTTTAAAAATTGCCACCAGGAGCATAACTAAATAAAAGAAAAGAAGAAAAAACAAGCGATTTCCATTTAGGTAGACCACATGCGCTTTGTATATTGTTGCCACCTTTAGAAATCCAAAATTATTTTGAAAAAGTGCATCAATTTAGGATGAACGGGACTACTATTAGAGTTAATCAATAAAGGGACAACGTACACATTGATTTCAGGCAGATTGTTATAACTATATAATGAAAAAACAAATGTTTTCCACCCTATGTCTTCAAATTTATATTTTAGAGATTTTCTACAGTTTGGTGGGGACAAGAAAACGTTGAGCTTTGGCAACATTTGTTCTTTTCCTAAGTTGCCATCACAATTTTCTCACAAAATACGTTTTTATTGGCTGTTACGTTCATACATTTCCGAAAATATTTTCATTTTTTACAAAAGTTTTATTAAAATAATAACTATGGCTACAAAGCGAAAACATAGTGAGATATGGTTGCATTTTACTGAAGATGGCGAGAAAAAAACAAAATGCAAATATTGCCAGTCGTCACTGAGTATTGCTGGCGGATCTCATGGCAATTTAAGCCGCCACATGAAATCAAAGCATCCTCTTGTACCTATAAGCATGGACAGGCAAGCAACTTCATCGACAACCGAACCTTCTATTAATTTGACTGAGGCAGAATTGCCATCGACATCGCCTCAGGTGCGGAATATGCAGCCTAATATTACGCAGTTTATCCACAGACCACCTGCTATTCGCAAAGTGGAAAAAATTGATAGACAGGTTTTAAAAATGGTTGCAAAAGGTCACCATGCATTACGCATTGTAGAGGAGCCTGATTTCAAAAAATTAATAGAAGATGTTTCTAAATGCCCAGGCTACACGCTGCCAACACGGAAGACTCTGTCTAATAATTTAATGCCGAGTGTGCATAGTGAGTTATTGAAAGAAATTAAAGATGCACTTTCATTAGCTCATGCCGTATGTCTTACAACGGATGGCTGGACTTCCAAAGTAAACGTGTCCTACATGGCAGTGACAGCTCATTTCATAGACGAACATACAAGGCTAAGATCTAATTTGTTAGTTTGTGATGATTATGACAGTAGTCACCACTCCGATCAGTTGTATAACTTTTTACAAAAAGTAATATCCGATTTTGGTATTGGCCGTAAAATAACTGCTATCGTAAGTGACAATGCATTTAATATCACTGCAGCAGTTCGTCAAGGACAATAGAGAAGCATCGGGTGTTTCGCGCATTCTCTCAATTTAATTGTTCAAGATGGACTAAAGCACCTAGAAGTTACCTTGGAGCGGGTAAAAAAGATCGTCACTTACTTTCATAAAAGTCCTCAAAGTCAGAAAAAACTGTTGGAGAACCAAAAGCAAATGAATTTTCCTGAACTAAAACTGAAGCAGTCGGTGACAACACGGTGGAACTCTACTTACGATATGCTTGAAAGGATTTTGACGATAAGAGATGCAGTGATTACAACATTGTCTCTGGTGCGGCCTGACTTGTTACTACATATAGATGAGTGGGACTTACTAAGCGAAGCAATACCAATTTTGAAGCCTTTCTACGAAATGATAATAGAAGTTTCAGCAGAAAAGAATGTTACTCTATCGAAGGTGACAGTGCTATGTAATATTTTGGGGAGTTTTATAGCAAAAGGCTCATCCAGAAATAGCAGAATTTTGGCAATGTTAGCTACACTGCAGCAAGAAATCAGCGCTCGCTTTGGTGGTCTGGAAAAGAACCCTCTTTATGCTGAAAGCACTATATTGGACCCCCGTTTCAAAAGAAGAGGATTCAAGACTGACCTGGCATATGAAAATGCGTTGAAAACATTGAGAAGCAGAATATGTCTTATAAGACTACCGGACGAAAACGAAGTCAAAATCTTTTGACTTTTGGAATGATTTCGATGAGGAATCCAATCGAATCGTTCGCCCGGATAACAACACCGCAGCAGCCATCCGCGAATTTGACAAATATATAAACGAGGAATATATAGACAGAAAAAAGGATCCCCTCGATTGGTGGAGAGAGCGGAAAAATCAATACCCCCGTGTATACGCATACGCTCTGAAACGTCTCTGCCTAGTAGCTACCTCTGTTCCATGCGAGAGGATTTTTTCTGCCACAGGACAAATTATAAGAGACAGGCGTACCCTGCTGAAACCACAGACGGTCTCAAGTTTAGTTTTTCTACACAACAATATGTAAATATTAAAAAAAGACTGAATATTTTTTTATGTTTTACGATATAAACTTGAATTTATTTAACTTATGTAAATATCCCTATCTACTACATTTTAAATCTGAATTATTTAATTTATTTTAAGAGACCTGAACTCATTTTAAATGTTGTTGATAGCAAAAATTTAATTTTTGCTATTAATTTTATAATAAAAATATAACTTTTTTAGCATTGCTACATTTTCAGAGTTTCTTTTTTCCATAGAAATGTATGCCGTGTTATTTTCGAAACGTATACACGTTCAATTGTAGAAGACTCTACCTATTTCAATATTAAATATGTCGTATATACATTACAAAAAGCAGACGGATTCGCCAACTCGGAACATTAAATGCTCCACAATCGTTCTTACACATAATCAATTATCTTTTTTCAACATGCCAATCGTTTACTTAGGTTAATAGTGATCAGATGCACCAGTTATGAGCACTTTACGTAGTAGTAAATAGTTTAACACTGATAATGTGTTTTGTTTTTAAGCAAAATTTAATGTTTAGATTTTAGTCACCATTACGCTGGTAGTGTGCACCCGACTACTTAAAAGCGCTTTAAAATACAATGTTTTTTAATTATATTAATAGCATGTCTAAAATCACTTTCTTTTTTTACATTTTCAAGGCTTTCTAAAATACTAAACACCTTAAGTTCAAAACCCTCGATTCAGTGAAAAACAGTCCGCAACTTGAGGGATTCGTCAGTCAAAAATGGGTTTGAAAATAAATAGAAAAAGGTAGAGTCGGGCGGGGCCGCTATGATACCCTACACCACGTTTATTAAACAGTAACACGCTAGACCAAAGCGTGAATCGATATGGTAAGCGGCAAGTCTTCAAAACGGGAAAAGACTATATATGGGGGTTATACCAATGAGTGGACCGATATGGTAAGCGGTAAGTCTACAAAACGGGAGGGAACTATATATGGGGGCTATACTAATGCGTTGACCGACATATGACATATTGTAGAGTAATTTCAACATACTATACAAAGTTTGTTTTAAATTGGGTGAAAATTGCACTTTATAAAGCGAAAAACCCTTAAATAGGGAGGGACCCATGTGTGGGGGCTATACCTAAACGTGGACCGATATTAAATACCGTTCGTCCTTATCCGAAACCTAACCAATTTCTAGTTTGGTCGAGATCGATGCATATTTGCGACCTGCACTTTGATTACAACGAATCAGAAATTGATTCTGAGTCGACCAGTATACTTAACATAGGGTCTATCTCGGATATTTTTAGGTGTTACAACCATCAACACAAAGTTATAATAACCTGTACCACAGTAGTGGTGTAGGGTATAATTATTGTTTTTAAATCAATACAAACACGTTGTACAAAAACATGCCTCTGTTGTTGCTATTTGTGGTTGGTACCGCTTCCTTGTGAGTTAAACATCACCCATACTTTTACCACCCAACGTTTTTTTCTGGCTTCTTCTTGGTCCATAATACCGCCGGATGTGGTCAAGACAACAACCGAACTAACGACAGGGCAACAAATTGTTGATCCACTTTTCATTGATGGGAACATCGAAACGGGGCAAGATGACACGCACTTGTTCAAGCGACCGGTAAGATTGACAACAATTTTGCCGGAACGATGGTCATCGGCAATTTTGAATTCACCAATGTACAATGTAGCCATGTTTCATCACGACAATCAAGAACTTGATGACGACCTTGGAGCTGGGGCGGAAGACTTGGCGCTTTCCAATCATTTGAAGGCATATGCCAATACGTCCATACGCACCATGGCTAAAGGGAAAAGAAAACCAATAGATGTTTCTTGTTATTAACTAAAGCACCGACAAATTTATTTTATTATAAATGTAAATAAAATACATACCTAGGTCGTTCAGTGAACGATGTACAAAACTGATATAAAAGTGTCAGTGAACGAAACTGACAGAAATCGTTCAGTGAACGAAAATGAACTATTGAACCAAAAGAGCGAACTAGTTCATTTAACTGAGCTGAACTAAAAAGAGCGCTCACTCAACTGAACGAAAAAGCCCAACTCTATTAAATATATTCAACCAAATAAAAAACAAGCAACTAAATAAAATGACAATTGGTGATGTACATATATTTAAAGTAAACAAACATATGCAACCGGTTTAATTTGCATTACCATACCGATTTCGTTGAAACCGGTTCATATATTGTCGTAAATTTCAACACACTGTGATCATAGATGTTTATGCTACCTATTTTCAAACACAATTAAACCTTTGGTCCCCAACTTTTTATCTGTATCCCTAAAAATGTTTTTACTTTTAATCATTTTGTAGTCATTCCAGTAGTGGCCATAATTTCAAGTCGCCAGGCCTATTCGTTTGGGCGGTAGAGAAAGCTGCTTGTGAGCAACGTTGAGCAATTGTGTTATATAAAAAAAATTGTTTTGTATTTATAGCCGTATTCAGTTTTATTAAATTATTTTAAAAGTTAAGTATGAAAGGACAAAAAACAATTTTTGTTATAATTACAGCAAAGATTAAAGTCCATCTTTTTTTCTTCATTTAAGACATTTGGACATTGGAATTCCTGTTTTGCACAATCTGCTGCGACCCTTTTCTCCAAATACTATCCAATGATCCACTTTATCATACCGCTTTGCATCTGGAGAGTTCGGTTGGAACCTATACTTTTTGGTGTTTTGCGAAGACACACTGCTCGAGGGAGAGATACCATCGGAAGATGTTGGATTATTTTTTTCCAAATTCGGTGGTCGACCTCTTTTTCTTTGGACGGAATCTTCAGAAACGGAACTATATTGCAAAAGTGCATTAGCAATTTCCAGTTAAATTGTATTAATAGAATATGTTTCTGGTTGGGCTGAAGTAGACGAAGATGTTTTCTATAAAGCAACCAGGCATTTGTAACGTTCCTAGGCACCAATAGAAGATTCTTGAGCGGTGGTTTACCTTGATATGCTCATGGAGCTGTACAATGTACAGCTCCATGAGCATATCAGCCAGGTCAACCCCTCGCATGCCTTTATTATAGGAAGCAACAATAGCAGGTCTTGGAACCTCAATGTTGGCTTTTTCCTTCGGGCTCCAACGCTTGCAAACATCAACAGGTAGGTGGTCTATCGGTTTTGCTAGCAAAACAGATTTGTTTTCAAACCATTTAGACATACTAGATTGTTATTAGCTTCACATCTCACGTCAGAAGATCCTCTTCCCCGTTTTTTGAGTTCAGCATCTAAAAGCAACTGACAACTGCTTACCCGATTTTTACGTATAGTACCTGTTGTAAATATGCCAATTTCCTTCAACGCAATAAGAAGACAAACTGATGTAAACCAGTTGTCGAAATAAAGTCTAAAGTTCTTGCGTTTAAGAAGGTTTTGAGCCAAATAAAGGACAACATCCGAAGATAATCCCAATCCGTATGACGGGCAGGTTCCTTCGCCAACATACATTGTAAAATCATATACCACGCCTGTTGATCCAGCACGAGTAAACATTTTCAAACCTCATTTGTGGGGCTTAGCTGGGTTATATTTTTTATAAGTAGATCGTCCTATAACCAAGAGTAACAGTATAAATTTATGAATATATGAATTTATAGATATGTATACATTTGAATGCAACTATCTGTTCATCAACACTTT
Organism: Hydrotaea diabolus; assembly: GCA_963513945.1. Taxonomy (NCBI): domain Eukaryota; kingdom Metazoa; phylum Arthropoda; class Insecta; order Diptera; family Muscidae; genus Hydrotaea; species Hydrotaea diabolus. Next base: position 95,457,692 of record OY740720.1, read on the forward strand.
GATGCTCTTCTTGAGGTAGATTATTGAAGTTCTCCTTGAGGATATTTAGCAAAGGGCGTATCTTGTACAGCTTGTCATAATTTAAATGATCCTTTTTGGGTTGTTGGCTGTTTACATTGAAATGTAGGCCCTGCTTAATTTTTTCAAACCGGCCGCGAGACATTGCTTTTGATATAGCTGTAAGCTTTATGTTTTGGGCCCATGCCATTTTATACTGTGGCAGTCTAAAAACACCTAAGTATAACAAAGCACCAATATACCGTCCTATTTCCTCCTTAGTACAGTTAAGCTCAATGCCGAGTTCCTGTAGCCCATACAAATTAGTTTGCTCTGTGATCAAATCAATACAACGAGTATCAAACATTTTTTCGAAATATTAAACTGGTGTCAAAACTTCATTAACTTCCAGGATATTATCGTCCTTCTTAATAGTCTCTGGGGCTACATATGGCCTTGATCTCCATTTGAGAGTTTTCGGATCAATTTTTTCAAAGCACATGTTAACAGCACCAGAAGATTCTTGCTCAAACTCATTCGCCAGTATGTTGTCAAGAAGGCCGATCACTATGCTTTCTCCTCTTTCCACGATCCCTTCCAAATTCCTCTCCAGCACTGCAGCTACGTCTTCCACCTCATCGCCGCTTTTCTCGTCACTGGAAACACCCCAATCGAAGTTCCAAATTTTTTCAATATCTTTGTTTTTCAAGCCCTTCTCTTGGGGTCTCATGTCTAAAAGTATGTAAATTAATCACCCTAATTGACCAAAATTGCTCACAAGCGACTTGACAACTTTGAAAATTACTCTACTGTTGTTTGCTTGCAATTCTAAGATTTAACTTCTACAAATACTTTACTTGACATTTACTTAAAAAGATTCAAAACATATTTTAAATTTTTGTTATAATTTTGAAAAAAAAAGTCACATGTATATAAACCTCTTTCCAAATTCGCAAATATATTTGTCTTGACACACGCGCGTGCTAATGAAAATAACTTTGATAATTGACAATCAAATTGGATATAGTTTTACTCAACTTAAAGAGAACACTTGTAGCTTTCGATATCGATACGGTTACAAGAACAAAAACAAAGCTGACCGTTAGTCGTCAAACATATGAAGTTGCCCACAAGCAACGTTGTGGCTGAATTCCTATTGTAGTAGGATCGGAACAAATGCCATATTACCGATTTTGAACGAGTGAATGGAATAGGCATCAGCCATTTTTTATAGAAATAGAGAAGCCTGAATATCTGAAGTTGGGATCATTTCAATTACTGTTCTAATGATCTGCTTCAATTCAGGCACCTCTTGCTTGGCATAGCAAAAAACTGGTGAAGTGAAATATCTGGATATTAATTTGTTTGCAATTTTTGTTTGAGCTCGTCATAACCGATCTGACTATATTTGCAGTTGCTCCACATTGCTGGAACTAAATGCTGCGGCGGAGTTCTGGGTAAAAAAACTTATGCAACATCGTTAAATAACGATCCACATTGACAGTCACTGTTACACCGTTTTTTTCAAAGAAGTATGGCGCTACAAAACAGCTTGTAGAGACTGAGCAGCACATAGTAACTCGTTCGGAGTGCAGTTCCGGAGTATTTGTGGATAAGATTCACTCCGTATACGGCAATTTTGCTTGTTTATAAGTATATTGCCGTTTAGATCAGAATTAACCTCATCAGACATAAACAAGCAATTTATCAAGCTGTTGCCTTCTTCGCAATTTCAAATTTTTTTTTTGTCAAAATTCCATTCATTCAAATAGGCATATAGGGTTTAACTCGCTTATTATTTTGACATTGTAAGGAAACAAGTTGAGATCATCATGAACTATTCGTTGCATGACCGCCTGCTAACTGCAATTTGCTTCGACAACTTTCATGTCAAATCGCTCGCAAACATGTAAATGCACCATTATGACGCGAGTAAATGCACCATTATGAGGCTGAATGGTGCATTTACTCGCGTGAGTTCTACAAAACTGCCGCCTAAATTCCTTTTGAACGGAAATGCAGGACTGCAAAGCATGATGCCGCTGCATTATCCAAATCCTCTTTTCGGCATCGCAATTTACTTTAATAAATTTAAATACTAACCTTCCAAATTAAATAAAGAATAAAATTGCCGCATTTGGAAAATGAAAATCCACGAGTGATTGTTAAAAAGCCGATGCAACCACAAAGAGTGACTGTTTGGTGCGGTATATGGGCTGAAGGGGTCATCGGGTCATACTTCTCCAAAATGAGGTCAAGCAGTTACGGTGAATGGTGTTCGCTATGCTATGATGATAACGGTCTTCTTGTAGCCAAAAAAATGTAGGATATGGACCTGGATGATATTGGGTTCCAACAGGATGGTGCCGCACAGCCAACGAAACAATGTCTATTTTGCGCAAGAACTTCAAAGGCCGTGTAATCACAGGTCGTGGCGATGTTAATTGGCCGCCACGATCATGTGATTTGACACCGTTGGACTTCTTTCTTAGGGGATACTTAAAAAAGTGTACGTCAGTAAGCCTAGAACAAACCTGAGCTAAACGATGAAATAGTTCGGCACATTAACGACATTGAAACTCCTTTATGTGTCAAAATCATTAAAATTATGGACCATCGGATAGAGGCATGCCACCGAAGCCGTGACGAGCATTTGGTCGATATTTTGTTTCATACATTATTGGTGTAGGTCATAATAAAAAATATTAAGATAATTCTCTAAAAACATTTTGTTTTATTTTCAATTAACATCGGGCGTTTTAGTTAGACCACCCTTTACATACTTATAGATTTGTAAGTTCTATTAGTCAATGTGGGATCTGCTTCGACAAGAAAACGCGCCATTTGAACTAGGTGCGTCCAACCAGATCTAATGAGTAGCTGAGCTGAAGAGGTGCAGCATATCATGCGGAAGATGATGACAGGAAGATTCTCCATCCAGATATCAGCTGAGCCAAAACCACACGTGTGTGCCTAGGTAGCGTCTTCTCATTCAGTAAGATATCTCGAGTGTGTTTCCTAGAATTACATTTACGTCTTTGCTGAAGACTACCTGATAGTTTCTATAATCTAAGGCTTCCTCTTGTATCCCTGGACCTCTTTCTCTACAGCATGAAGGTCATACATGATCTGCCCGGGAGGAGACATTCTGTCCATGGGACGGTGATTGGTATGACTACTGCGAAAACACTGAAGCCGATACTACTTAGACAACAATAAATGTTTGTCTCCTCATGTAGACGGTCCTCAGATGACATGAGGAGACACCCCTTTGATGTTCTCAGGACGACATTCTGGCAAGTGTAAATTTCCATCCCCTGCAACGTACTCACGTTCGCCGACCACACCGTCGATGCGGAGTTCGCTGTAGACCGACCTTTCGCTTTGTAAGAGGTCATCAAGCCTTCTTTGTTATCTCCCTAAGTACTTCTGGCGAACATTCTTGCTAATTTTTAACTTATCTTACATAGCTAAAGCACGTACAGATGCTCGAAAAAAGCTGTTCAATGTGACCCAAAGAATTTTGGGTAGTTCGTAGTCGGGATGTTGACGTCATCGACTTTCACATTAAGTGACAACCGCACCTCTGCGGTCCATACAGCCAACAGTGTGAAGAAGAATCTTGAATCCGCCCCCAAAAAAATGTTACACATTGTAATGTATACAACTAAATTTCTAACTGGATAGTTCGAGGATACAAGTGAAAAAAGTAGTAAAATGCTCATGTTAGAGGCACAAACGTATTGTATTGTATTTATATTTATTACCTTTAATACGTAATTTGGTAATACACCGTCCATTACACACGGATTGTCTCAGCTTTTAAAATATCTATTTATAAAACGAGATAAAATGTTGATTAATACTGTAGCTCGTTTCTGCGAATAAATCGGTAAGAGGGGTTTTAGACGATGCAATTGGTTGCGTGCAATTTTTTGTATTCTCTTTTAAAGTTGCTTCTTAAAAACATCAGCATTTATACGGTGCAATTTTGCATGCAATACGCTTGAAATTTTTTGACGTTTATTCGCTCAATCTTCTTTAATTGGTAATTCGTAACAATAAAATACATAGTGAAAAAAATTGTTTAAGCAATTGCAAAAATAAAAATGGAAGCTCCACTAGTTCTTTATTCCACATTTTTTATTTTTCCTTTTTGCAAATATTTTGACAACATCACAACACGTATGTTTTCATATTTTTAAAACACCTCAACACGTTGAAAGCAGAATACAAATAAATTAAATGAACAAGAGTACAAACGACAGTGAAGAGAAATATCAAAAAATTGCAAGAGGAACGGAAAACGTGAAATTTTTTCTACCCCCTTTGCTTCTCTACACTGTTTGCCTACAAACAAGAGTTGCATGCAATTATTGCACGAAGAAATTGCATCGTGTAAAAGGCCTCTAATTTACCGATTTATGTGACGTCACACCGACTAGATTGAAAGTTGCCGATTTTGTGATAACTGCTGTTGCTGTACTTTGAAATCGTTAAAAATTCGATCTGTGATGGAAACAAATCGGAAAGAAAAGGTAAGAATTGAAACAGTTGACAGGCAGCTTTCTATTTGCATTTGTTTTATGTACAAATATTTTGTATTAAAACACTGCTATTTTTATATAACTTATATATATATAAACAACATAACTTATATATATATATATATATATAAACAACATAACTATAGTTACCTTCACTCATTTTGTTAAAAATAAGCAAACAAATAAAAAAGAGCAGTTAAATAAGCTGACAGTTGGTAATGCAAATTGCAAGTAAACAAACATTTGCACTCGGTTATTTTGCATTACCATACCGATTTCGTTGAAACCGGTTCATAAATTATTCTATATGTTAACACACTGCCATAGTAAATGTTTATGTTTTGCTACCTATTTTCAAACACAATTTATAATATTTATTTGTATAAAATAACGCCAATAAAGTTGTATTGCGTTCATAAAGTTATATATGATTACTTGCTTCCTCATAATTGCAACAACCCTATAGCAATCGGCAGAGTTCTCACTTGGCTTAAAGTCAGTGAAAAATTACCGATTTCAAGTTGTCACTTTTCTAACAGCAACACTTTTTAAGCGATTCCTATTGGAGTAGAATTGGAACAAATGTCTCATTGCCGATTTGAAACGAGCGAATGGAATAGAAATCGGTAATTTATATAACAGAAACAGTGATGGTAAGAATGACGTCAAAGTAAAGTCAAATCGGTAATATCAGTCGGTAACTGCAATCGGCACTAGTAACAGAAACAAGCTACTGGTATCAATAGCAAACAAATAGGGAAAGGTATTACTTAAGGAAGGATCACAATTGGCAAATAGATAACGCAATTAGGTTTACCTGTGTTTGTGAGTAAACAATCGTTAAATAAGTTTAAGGTTTTAAGGGTTATACCAGGTTTAAGATTTGAATACTTATTATTATTTTCATTTTCTGAAAGATTCGATAAATAAATAAAATGTTTATAAAACAAAAAATATATAAGTACATTTAGCATTTGTTTTATTGACTTTTTCTGTTTTTCCACAAAGCAGTCTAACAATGTCAAATATAATTAATATTTTTAGTCCTCCATTACCAACGACGAAACCCGTGTCCAACTAACGGTGTTTTTCGCTTTAAATTCCCCTATTTAATTTTTCTCCTTCATATGACAAATAAAAGCGAACGTGATCTAACTAGCTTCTGGGGCATTTCACTCTTTCGAAATAACAAAAAAATGTGTCAAAAATATGTAAATCTGACATCATGGTGACACGTACAGCATGAGTTTATTGTTAAGTGGGATTAGTACATTGAGGATTCAATAATTTAAAAAGTGTTTATCGTGGCATAAAATTCTAGTATTTTTTTTCGTAGCAGCAGAACACGACGATATGTCTTTCCCTCAAACAACCCATGTATGATGGTGTGGCACAAACTATCTTCAGCGGACTCATTTGTATGAATTGGCGTTGGTGAAGAGCATCCGCGAGAATAAAAAGGATTATGCAATGCAATCACATCTTTCTGAATATTATCCAAATTAACAGATTTAGCTCACAGTTTCTCCCGGTGAATAATGCAGAGCAGATTTATGAGCATTAACGGAATACGGAAAATCTAGCCTTCTCTACAGATCCCTTGCAGGTTTTTCAGATCAACATGCGAGTCGATGCAAGCTTTTTTAACTGCCAAAAATATGTCTTCTCCCTGAGTTTGAGTTAAGAGTGTCTCCATGGAGAGCAGATTTTCGCACAATTTAATGTTGGGAATAGGGAGCGAATAAATAGTAGCTGCGCTGAATCTGAAATGTTCATTCATAAACAGCCTTGTTAATCATTACTTGTATGGAGAGCTGCAGCTGCTTGGCAATATTATTTTGACGACGTTGTCGGTATCGCGCGGCAGAGACATCAAAGAATAATCCGTTTCATGACCCTTATAAATGCACTTAACAACATTCATGATGCAACTCTCCGTTTCATTACCATGATGAATGCACTTAAGAACATCCATGACAAAACTTTTTACGAATTCCCTATCGGAATAAATCTTCCCAGCGACACTGAGATGGTATGCCACTCGATAAGAAGCTTCACTGCGCTTATTCAAAGTCTTAACAAAAGCTCAAATGACCAAGGTGCGCTCACCGCTCTTTCAGAAAATACTTTCAATGAGCAAGAACTCGATCCACATAATGTAGCTCTTTCTCTGACACGTCATAGCTTGAAACAGCAGAACTGTTGCCGCTTCTCACGCCTGAAGCGCGCCCTCTATCGTCAGCCTTAGCTACAGCTGCAGCCTAACACCAGCGCGGCAAGAGATATTTCAATTTCAATGAGCGCTAAACACTACAGCTGTCAGAATCGAAATTTGCTTCGCAATAACAAGTGCTTAAGAGTGTTAATAAGATCGATATTTCGTTTACAAATTTCATAATACATTGCCAAATTGAAAATATTTGGCGGCCGCAGGTTGTTATATGTGTGGCGGAGTGTGTTGGGTTGCTGAAAAGATATGGCAACTCTATAACGGAGCACACTTTTGACGTTCGCATTAGCATCGTGACATCGCATTTTTTTCTCAATTAAAGTATTTTGTTTAAAGTTATGTTTTATATTAAATTGGAATTAAATAAATAAATCATTTAATTACCAAAGTGGTGACCCCAACGTGATCAACATGAATACTGGTGGCTTCGATAACAAGGATATTAAAGCAGTTGGAACCTCTGCCCAAATGGCTGCAAACTGCTTTGCGCGTCTAATAAATATAAATTGGTATTATTTGTTAGACTTTTATTTTCGAGCAGTTGGCATGTCACAAGACGATAGAAAATGGACATCTCGTCTTCCCTCTTCTGTACAAACGGCCTTAATAATGTGCATGGGCACAGCGAATGAAAAAATTGAGATTACTGATGCTATATTTAAACATATTGAGCTTTCGAATGTTTATTTGGTATCTTTGGACACGACTGATCCCACCTTGGAGCAGTTGTGCGCTACAATCAACAATTTATCTAATCACTTACAGCGATTATGTTTAGCAACCACCGGACAGATTCTTCTAATAGGTAGAAAGCCGTGAACCACAGCAGCGAGACAATACTGAAAACTCTCAGATCGATACTTGGTGGTACCATCATCGATTTAGAGATCGTGCAACAATCTGCGCCTTTAGGCTTGCGCCGCCGGGGGTACAGGCAAATTCAAAGGTGCTGATCCACCCTGCTCAGCAAGAGTCCGTCGTTTGCCACCTTAAAAGTTAGCTGCTGCCAAAAAAAGAGTGTTTGAGCAAGGGCTTTTGTTTTTGTTGTCACTGGTTCTTTTTTCTCTTTTTGTTTCTTTGTTAGTTTCTATTTTTTGTTTAGTTAAAAGTGTGTTATTTTTTTTTTTGTGTGTTTAAATTCAATGTGTTGTTTTATTTTGTTCACTTAAATGTAGGTACAATATGTGTTTTTTATGTTTTAACTTCAATGTTTAATTTAATGTTTAGTTTCAAAATGTTTCTTTTGTTCACAGTGTTTTTTTTATACAATAATTGTTTGTAACAATGTTTAGTGTTCACAAAATTTGTTTTTAATTTAAATGTATTTTATTGTTCTATGTTATGTATATGTTCACAATATTTAGTTTTAGGTTTAATATGTGTTTGGTTAAAAAAACGATTTTACTTCACTTTGTCACGGGGGGAAAGAAATCAAACGCACGATTTGAATTCCAGTTTACAATTAAACTAATCTTCGCTTTGTGTGAGCCTATGAGCCGTTTTAGAACACACGCATAGGCTCGCCACAAAGCGACATCAACAATAACAAAACAAAAGGACAAGGGAGAATGTGCGAAAATATGAAAAAAGGCTTGTGTACACAACGGTGTCAATGTACTTGACTTTATTATTCATTTCGTTTATGCACACAAGCCATCGCACATTCTCGATAGAAACAGTGCTGCTACAAATTGTAGCACTGTTTCAACATTCTGCCCCCCATGACTCGGTGATTACATACAAAACTAAATACACTTAACAATTAAAAGGATTTCGGGCTGGGCCAGTAAACACATAGCCCAGATGTGTTTTATAGGCTTGGACTCTGCCAAGCCCTGTGGTGATGGCTCCATCTTGAAGGATTACGGGGTAAACGTCTGCGCCGAATTCCAAGTCTATGGGAGTGTTGCTTCTAGGGTCGATGTCGGCACACGTGTCTGGAGAGAAGTTTGATGTCGGGTCCTCAATAAGTGGGTCGCAGTAGGGTTGTCGTGGCAATTCGTCGGTGATAAGCGCCTTCACCTTCAGCACCCATGTGCTCCGCATTTGCCGTGCCATCACCTTGAAGGAGGCAAACCGCTGATTTTGAAGGCGGAAGGACGGCAGGTTGAGGCGCCTATATGTTGCTGTTGCGATTCGAGACACCGTCGACGAAGAGTTGAGAATACCCCTCACTGAAGCCCAAGAGTCGACATCATCTTCTGCCACACGAACCGTCACCGTTGGCACAAATACAACGGACCTTTGGACGACTGGCTCAGCGGCAGTGGCATCAAATATCGACCGTGTCAGCTGTGGGGCGCCGTGCAAAGACGTGTGGTGACAGTGGTCGCATCTCCGACAGCTCTCCAGTACCGGGCAGTCAGGCGCTAAGTGGCTCCGAGCCAGGCAATTGCGGCAGTACCCCCGTCGGTCAACCGCTTCGTACCGTGTCTTCGGCGACATCTCTCGGAAACGCCGACAAGACTTCAAGGCGTGGTCCTCTTGACAAAGACCACAGGAGTACTGCCAGCCGCCTGGGCGCTCGCGTCGGCTTCGGTGACGATCTAGGCGGTCATCAGAGCGTTCACGTATCGGTAGGTAGCCGGCCATCTCTAGAGGAAGATACAAAAACAAGTTATTGAAGTTTTGGATAATGGATGGGGTCAAAAAGCCTAGTCAGTCAGAAAACAGCTTGATGACTTTAGTAATAGGACGTCCGATTGTGCCGTTGGTAGTCAATATGTCCACAACCCTGATATTGTTGTCTGTGCCGGGGTGAGTTCCGACAATACGACCCATTTTCCACTCGTTGGGAGACAACTTTTCGTCCTTAATGACGACAAGATCGTTAATTTTAATGTTATCTTGTTGATACTTCCATTTGTATCTACGATGCAGCTCTTTTAAATATTCAGACTTCCATCGTTGGCAAAAATTTTGTGAGATCATTTTCAATCTTTTCCATCTGTTGGCTAGGGTTAGATTATCTTCGGAAATATCAGGCTCAGCTGGAGCAAGAATCGAAGTACCGATGAGAAAATGTCCTGGTGTCAAAGGGGATAAATCTGATGGGTCATCGCTGGCAGGGCTTAAAGGTCTGGAATTGAGGCAGGCCTCTATACGAGCTAATATTGTTGTGAGTTCTTCGAAGGTAAAGTTCATTTGCGGAATCAGCTTGCGCAGATGAGTTTTAAAAGACTTAACTCCCGCCTCCCATAGGCCACCCATATGAGGAGCTCCAGGAGGTATGAATTTCCATTCAAGGTTCTGGTATATATTCTGCTGGATGGTACGAGTTTGAAAGGATTTTATGAACGCAATCCGATCCTTACGCATCATTTCCGCTGCACCTACAGAGTTTGTACCATTATCAGAATAGATTCTCGCAGGGCATCCCCGTCTTCCTACAAATCTGGAAAACGCGGCCAAAAATGATTGTGTCGATAAATCGCTCGTTGCTTCTAAGTGGACAGCCTTTGTCGCAAAGCACACGAATATGCAGACATAACCTTTGGTGATTAGACAAGCGCGTCCCGTGAAATTTCTGATAGGAAAGGGTCCAGCAAAATCAACGCCTGTGTTGTTAAAGGGTCGGGTCAGCATTGTGCGCTCAGGAGGAAGTGAGGCCATAATCTGAGTTTGAGTATGTTTTTTGTATAGTATACATGTTCGGCAATTGTGAATAACTTTTTTGACTAGAGAATTCAACCTGAAGATCCAAAACTCCGACCTTAGCACACGAACCATGAGTTGATTGCCGCCGTGAATCGTAATTTTGTGGACAAATTCCGTTAATAACTGTGATAGGCGAGCGTCATAAGGCAAAATAATTGGATGTCTTTCATTATAAGATAAGGCAGGTGATTGTACAAGGCGTCCATTGGCTCTGATAACACATTTTTGGTCTAAAAAAGGATTAAGAGTTAGGAGGCAGCTGCTTGGCGAAATGCGATTCTTTTGAACTAAAGATTGATACTCAGCTTGAAAATGATGTTTTTGTGTTAGAACAAGGAGTCGTATCTTAACATCTTGGATCTCTACCGCTGTAATTTCCTTGGATGAAATTCTCAGGTGAGTCCTATTTGCGCCGGTATTTCGCCAGAGTCTGAGGACATATGCCAATACCTTGTATGCTCGAGATAAGGAGGAAAATCTAGCCAAAGGGTCTTCAAATGTGGTTGTAGCAAGAACTTTGACCGGTTTTGACTCCAGATTTGTGTCTTCAAAACTTTCGTATCTAGGCCATCGATCTTTTGGATATTTCAGCCATGGGGGCCCCTGCCACCATAGACGATGAGATATTAGATCATCTGGAGAGCAGCCTCGGCTGGCGATGTCAGCAGGGTTACATTCGGAATCTACGTGTCTCCAGTTTTCATTTCCAACATTTTCCAAAATAGTAGACGTTCTGTTGCCGACGAAAGTGCTCCATGAACAGGGTGGTTTTGTAAGCCAGGCCAGCACTATCGTTGAATCCGTCCAGTAATGTGTAGATACATTTGCTAGTTGAAGATTTGGAACAACTGCTGCTGCTAATTCTGAAAGAAGAACAGCTCCGCAAAGTTCCAGTCGTGGTAACGAGACTTTTTTTATTGGTGCGACACGAGTTTTCGCAGCAAGAAGAGAAGTATGTGTCGTGTTGTTTGGAAATTCAATTCGAATGTAGAGTGCAGCAGCATAAGCGCTTTCTGATGCGTCACAAAATCCATGGATTTCAACCTGACTTAATGGCTGAAATTGAATCCATCGAGGAATTTTTATTGTGTCTATTAACGGGCAATTTTTTACAAAATTGTTCCAATTCATTTGAGTAATTGGTTTCAACGAGTCATCCCAATTTATTTTGTCTAGCCAGACATGCTGCATAATCAGCTTAGCCACTACAATCACTGGAGCCAGCCATCCGCAAGGGTCGAAAAACTTGGCTATGGTCGATAGAACTTCTCTTTTGGTACACGATTGTTTTTCTTCGATAAGTGGCGAGGTAAAAGTGAAGCAGTCAGCTGATATATGCCATCTGATCCCCAAAGTCTTCGTTGAGGATCCTTCCGAAATATCCAACCAATTGACGGGTAAAATTTGTTCTGGAGGCAGGTCTTCAATCTCCAAAGGATTATTCGAGCTCCATTTCCTAAGTTCGAAACCTGCTGAGTCCAGGGCTGAAATTAATTCCCTTCGGTAATTTACAGCTTCTTCTATGGTATGGCCGCCTGCTAGTACATCATCAACGTATAAATTTTGTCGTATTATTTGCGAGGCTAAAGGGTATTTGTCTTTCACATCTTCCGCAAGTTGAAGAAGTGTCCGAATGGCGAGGAATGGGGCGCAATTTACACCAAATGTGACAGTTAGAAGCTCAAAATCTTCCACTGGATCTTTTGGCGACTTTCGAAACAGAATTCTCTGATATTTGGCTTGGCTAGGGTCTACCAATATTTGGCGGTACATTTTAGTTACATCTGCATTGAACGCGTACTTGAGAAACCTCCACTTCAGTATCAGCAAAACGAGATCTTGTTGGAGAATTGGTCCAGGATGTAAAATGTCGTTCAAGCTTTTTTTGTTTGAGGTGGGGCTGGATGCATTAAACACGACTCTAAGTTTTGTGGTCACTCGATCTGGTTTAATCACGGCGTGATGTGGTAAGTAGTAATGAGGGTATTCATTTACTTCCGATGGCGAAATTTTCCTCATGTGACCTAGTTCGAGGTATTCCAGAATGGACTGATCATATTGCTCCTTAATTTCCGGTGTCCTAAGAAGTTTCTTTTCCATTCTATGGAATTGTGCCATGGCGATATTTCTCGACGTACCCAGTTCTTCACAAGTTTTGAACGGCAGAGTGACGACGTATCTTCCAGAATCATGGCGACGAGTTGTAGCGCTAAAGTTATCCTCGCAGTATGTGTCTTCTTCTGACCTCAAAATCTTTTTTGGGGTCTCCTCCACCTCCCAAAAACGTGTTAGAATTTTTTCGATTGACACTGTACTGCACAGTGAAATTTGATTTTTATTTTCTATTTGTTGATTGACGGGTCCGCCAATCACCCAGCCAAAAACTGTTTTTTGTGCCATAAAAGATCCAACTGATTGCGTCGGAGCACCAATAGTGAATATTAAGGGGCCGATATCTATTCCAATCAATAGATCAACTGGCCGACTTGCATAAAAACGAGGGTCTGCCAGCTCAAATTTGGCAGTTTCATGCATTTGCAAAGGGTCCAATGTTCTAGGTGGTAGACTAGATGGAAGGGTCTTCAAAACAGGTGCCCATACTTCTAGCCCAAAACTAGGGTCCACGCGAGAACAAAGGTTAAAAAGACAGGCTTTTGTAGATGTTTCAGACACGGTTTGACTTAAACCGGTTACGTGCACGAGATTTCGTTTAGTTGGAAGCTTCAAACGATTTTTGAGTTTTTCCGAGATAAACGTGGCTTGAGATCCCGGGTCTATTATAGCACGGGCATCATATCTTTGTCCTCTAGATTCAATTTGGACAATAGCCGTAAACAACAAGGTTTCTCGATTTTGATTATTTTTACCCTCTTGGAGGGTCAAGGCAGTGACACTAGGAGATTCTAAGTTCTGTGTGGACTGTATCAAGGTTGTTAGGGCTGATGCAATTGTACTAGGGCGTACACCAGCCTGTGTTGTATCGCCACCTGTAGAGTTGGCCTCATTGCCTTTATGCAGCAAACTGTGGTGTTTAAGCTTACAATTTCTACAGGTGTAGCGACTTTTGCAATCTCTCACTCCATGATCAGAAGAGAGACAATTGTAGCATAAATGTGAAACTTTTACGATATGTATTCGATCATTGATGCTTTTCTCAAGAAATCTTGGACAAACTCTCAAGAAATGCTCTTCTCTACAAAGTTGGCAGTTTGGCGTACCATTTGTATAAGAGTCTTCGCGCATTATTACATGATTTTTATTTTTAAACCCCGTGACATTTGAGTTCTGTGAAATATTTGTTTGAAAAGAGTTTACGCGAGTGTCTTTTTTTCCATAATCAGATCGAGGCTGATTATTTTTCGAGAAGGCAGGTTTTATATTTCCAACAGATTCTAGGGTCTTGAATTTGTGTGTCAAAAACGAATCAAATTCAGCCCAAGTTGGTATTGTTGTACAATCTTTTAAAGAATTTTCAAATTCTTCTAGAAAAGTGCGAGGTAGCTTCGTTGAGCTAAGGTAGACTAATATCGGATCCCATCCTTTGATGTCGATGCTGAAGATATTTAGGGTTTGAATACATCCATTGACCGTGCGCTGCAACTTCTGTATTGAGGAACCAGTTTCTGAGGAGACCTGGGGCAAATTAAACAATGTCTTTAGCTGTTCGTTTATTTGCATTCGCTTGTTTTCGTAACGGGCAACCAAATTTCCCCACGCAATATCGAAACCCTCGTTTGTCGAAGGAACTTGGCTAATAATTTCCCTGGCTTCTCCTGCTGTTTTTTTGTTAAGGTGAAACAGTTTTTCAACCTTGCTTAATTTTGAATTATTTATGTAAATCGCCGAAAATAGATCTCTAAATGTTGGCCATTTTTGGTACCCCCTTGAAATGTGTCAGTGTCGCAGGGTGGTACTCGAGAAATTGAAGAAAGATTATTATCGTGATCCTGTATCATCAGTGTCGATGTTCTTTCCTGCTTTTCCTTGGTTTGGCGTTCGGAAATTGTCTGGATCTCGTCATTCAATGCGCTGAGTACGTTTTTATAACTGGAGAGCGCCTCCTTGTAGTGTTTTCTCAACTTCGTCTTATCAATAGGTGTCTCTCCAGCTATTTCCTCTCGATCTCGGCACTCCAGATATGATCGCTTTACTTGATCCCACAGAGAATTGAGCTCCACTCGTAATACTTCCAAGGCATGTAAGCTTTCTTCCGATTTTGTGACTGAATAGACGGATTCGAAGTCCATCAAATCATTGACACAGTTGACAAATTTGTCTGTCAATGCCTTTGCCATTTTTGCACCCTCAATATAGTAGCAGCAAAAAACTTTTTCAAAAAAAATGCAGGAAATTTTTTCAAAAAATCGCCAAAAAGTTTTCAAAAAATCGCCAAAAGGTTTTCAAAAAATCGCCAAAATTTTTTTTTCAAAAAATCGCCAATAAGTTTTCAAAAAATTGCCAAAAAGTTTTCAAAAAATCGCCAAAAGGTTTTCGAATAATCGCCAAAAAATTTTCAAAAAATCGCCAAAAAGTTTTCAGAAAAATCGCCAAAATGTTTTCAAAAAATCGCCAAAAAGTTTTCAAAAAATCGCAAAAAAGTTTTCAAAAAATTGCCAAAAGTTTTTCAAAAAAGCGCAAAAAAGTTTTTCAAAAAATTGCCAAAATGTTTTCGAAAAATCGCCAAAAAGTTTTCAAAAAATCGCAAAAAAAAGTTTTCAAAAAATCGCAAAAAAGTTTTCCAAAAAATTGCCAAAAGTTTTTCAAAAAGTCGCCAAATGTTTTTCCAAAGGTCGCCAAAAGTTTTTCCAAAGGTCGCCAAAATTTTTCAAAATGTCGCCAAAAATGTTTTCACAAATTTTTATAAGGTCGCCAACAGGTTTACAAAAATTCTCCAACAATTTTTAAAAATTCGCCACAAAAATTTCCTCAAGGTTTGCCAAGAATTATTCTAAATTTTCGCAAAAAAAATTTCAACTTAATCAGGAATGGGTCAATTTATCTATCCAAAAAATAAATTGCTTCAAGTTGTGTTTCAAAGTTGTGTTACGGAATTTATTTAAAAAAAGAAAATGGCATCCAAGTTAGCCATCAAAGATTTTTCCATCAAGGGGAATTTTCCAACATGCAAGTTCGTTGGAAAACAAAAATTCCAATTTTTGCGTATCAAAATTTGTCGAGAAAAAATTTAGAAGAAATAGATCTTTGGCATTGAAAATTTTTCCATTGCGAATTCACCCAACAATTATTTTTCGTAACATATAATTTTCCAAATTTCAAACTTTCAGTTTAATGGCGTCGTTTGCGACCGAAGTTTCCAGCAATTGGCATAAATTTCCAATGGAATGGAAGAAAAAAAGATGGCCGCTAGCGATCCAAGTAATAGTCAAGTGTCTATGTTGTTGTAGATTTTGATTCGGTCCAAAATGGCGTCGCAAGGTTACGTAATATCATGTATTTTAATTCGCACGTAACGACAAGAAAATTATGTCCAGGGTCATGCAGCATAACTTTGCTTCTATGTCGGGCACGTAATAGCAGCCGTGCCGTGTCTATAGCTGCACCCTCATCATTTGCTTGTTTTTAGTACTTAAGTTCTTGGGTACTTACTACTTCTTCGCTGGGTTTTGTGGTTATGATTTGTACCTCTCACATCGAATTTGTCCTTTTGAAGTCTTCAGGGGTCGTTTGTGGTAGGGTCCTTGGCGTCCTTCAATATGGCTTTCAAAATGGCGGTGGCGTCCTCAAATATGGCGGTGGCGTCCTTCAAAATATGGCGGTGGCGTCTTTCGCAATATATATTAATTTTTGTTTTATACACTTTTGCACTTTTTTGTTTAAGTGCACACACTTTTTTTTTCGGGTGTATTTGACTTTCCACTATTCGGTTCGCATGGACCAAAATGTTTGAGCAAGGGCTTTTGTTTTTGTTGTCACTGGTTCTTTTTTCTCTTTTTGTTTCTTTGTTAGTTTCTATTTTTTGTTTAGTTAAAAGTGTGTTATTTTTTTTTTGTGTGTTTAAATTCAATGTGTTGTTTTATTTTGTTCACTTAAATGTAGGTACAATATGTGTTTTTTATGTTTTAACTTCAATGTTTAATTTAATGTTTAGTTTCAAAATGTTTCTTTTGTTCACAGTGTTTTTTTTATACAATAATTGTTTGTAACAATGTTTAGTGTTCACAAAATTTGTTTTTAATTTAAATGTATTTTATTGTTCTATGTTATGTATATGTTCACAATATTTAGTTTTAGGTTTAATATGTGTTTGGTTAAAAAAACGATTTTACTTCACTTTGTCACGGGGGGAAAGAAATCAAACGCACGATTTGAATTCCAGTTTACAATTAAACTAATCTTCGCTTTGTGTGAGCCTATGAGCCGTTTTAGAACACACGCATAGCCTCGCCACAAAGCGACATCAACAATAACAAAACAAAAGGACAAGGGAGAATGTGCGAAAATATGAAAAAGGGCTTGTGTACACAACGGTGTCAATGTACTTGACTTTATTATTCATTTCGTTTATGCACACAAGCCATCGCACATTCTCGATAGAAACAGTGCTGCTACAAATTGTAGCACTGTTTCAACAAAGAGTTTGATGTTTTATTACAAGCAAGAATTTGCCGTCAGTCAAAATCAAACTGCTCTAGCCCGCTACATATGGTGAAAAAGCCTGATGGCTCGTGGCCTCCATGTGGGGACTACAGGTCATTAAATGCATTGACAACTCCGGATAGATATCCTTTGCTATTTCTTCACGATTTTGCAGGAATACTTTATGGCAAAAAGATATTTTTAAAGGTAGACCTCCGCAAAGCATTTCATCTGATCCCCATTAATCCGGACGATATACCAATAACTGCTATAACAATGCCATTTGGACTGTTCGAGTTTACCCAGACGACTGTTGGTCTGAGGAATGCTGCACAAACTTTTCAGCGTCTAATCCACGAAGCCCTTCGCCTCGATTTTGCATTTCCCTATATGGATGACATATCTATAGCGTCAGACAATGTTGAACAAAACGAAAGACATTTGAAAGAAGTTTTTAGTCAGTTTCAGCAGCACAATCTTTTGATTAATATATCAAAGTGTGTATTTGGCAAAACGGAGATAGATTTCCTTGGGCACAGAGTTACATCACGGGGAATTTCCCCTACAAACTCACACAGAGAAGCTATTATGAAATGCAAACACCCCGAAACAGTGAAGGAACTTCGATTATTCCTTGCGATGATTAACTTTTATAGAATGTTCCTTCTGCACGCGGCCGAAACCCAAATTCCTTTAAATAAAATGACGCCAGGAAATAAGCGTAATGATAAAACTCCACTTTCATGGTCAGACACAGCTTTAATGGCATTTGAAAGATGTCCGAAATTGCTGAAGAAAGCTGTAGCATTAGCACATCCTAAAATGGCCACTTCATTTGATTTGGTTACTGATGCTTCGAATGTGGCCGCTGGTGCCGCTTTACACCAGATAATAAATGGCAAAGCAGAACCACTCGGATTTTTTCAAAGAAGTTTAACGAAACTCAACAGCGATACTCGACATATGATCGCGAGCTCACTGCAATGTATCTTGCCGTTGATCATTTTCGAGACTTATTGAAAGGCAGACTTTTCACATTGAGACTGACCACAAGCCGCTCATATTTGCTTTCACACAAAGGTCAGAAAAAGCTTTGCCCCGCCAAAAAAACTATATGTGGAGAAAAAAATGAAATAGCGGATCACCTGTCCCGAATCGAAGCGATATCCGCGGATTCTTTATACGGGCGTCTAATGGACTCGCAAAGAAATGATGAGGAGCTTATCAAGTTGCTGACGGGAGAAGTCTCACATTCTCTCGACCCAATATCCCTTCCCGGATAATCTGGTCCTATATATTGTGACACGTCACGCAACGGCATACGCCCTTTTATTACAAAGGATTTACGAAAACAATTTTTTGCTGCAACGTGCGTCTCTACGTTTAATGGTGGATCGCTTTGAGTGAAAAGGCATTCGACACATGTCAAAGAAGTAAGGTTCATCGTCATTCTAAATCCGAACTTCAGAAATACCTGCCACCTGGTGAGCGATTCGCACACATTAATGTGGACATTGTCGGTTCATTTCCGCCGTCAAGAGGTTTTAAGTATTTGTTAACCATAATCGACCGATACACCAGATGGACCGAAGCTATTCCAATGGAAGAAATGACAGCACCGGCATGTGCAAATGCGTTAATCACAGGATGGATATCTTGATTTGGTGTGCCGCTACGGATTACTTCCGATCAGGGTAGGTAATTTACATCCGCCTTATTTTCGCCTTATGATTACTTGCTATCATCCTAAATCGAACGGCATAATAGAAGGATTTCACCGAACGCTGAAGGCAGCTATGAAATGCAGCGACATGACGAATTGGGTTGATCGACCTCCAATCATTCTGCTCGGGTTACGTTTCACCTTAAAAGAAGATATTGGAAGATCGCCTGCAGAACTTGTATACGGCTCGAATCTACGTTTGCCTGCCGATATGCTGGTATTGTACAAACAACCGAGATCATATTCTGAATTTGTAGAAAATCAACGGCGCATTATGCATGATATGGTTCCCACTCAAACGGCCTGGCGCGTAAAGGAAAGCCCTTTTATACACTAGGACTTGAACACATCATCTCACGTTTTCATTCGTAACGATTCGGTGAACGCTACGTGTGTTGCACCTTATGAAGGACCGTTTGAAGTTAAGGAATGGTATGATACATATTTCTTAATTGATGTACGGGGAAGGCTTGTTAAGATATCAGTCGATGCTTATTTGGAAACGTCAGAGATGCTACCATCTAGAGTGTAGGTATCTCCGCAATCGTCACAGACACAGCATGAGGATTCTTTTGCTCAGACCACTCCAACCGACGGAGCGCATATTCCAGAAACTCTATCACATCATGAATATCAGGCTCAACGCACAAGAACTGGTCGGACCATGAAAAGCCCTTCCACTGTGGCGGAGTGTGCTGGGTTGCTGAAAAGATCTGGCAACTCTATAACGGAGCACACTTTTGACGTTCGCATTAGCATCGTCACATCGCATTTTTTCTCAATTAAAATTTTTTGTTTACAGTTAAGTTTTATATCAAATTGGAATTAAATAAATACATCATTTAATTACCAAATATGTAATTTAAACAGATTTCCACTGCCGCACAAGTTTGTACACACGGTCGCAGGTTGCGCACCGCTGCCTGAAAGGAAGAGAGATAGACAGCATGTTTTATCAATCGATTCATACTCGTTATCGATAGACATTCTGTCTATCTATCGTTGAAATTAAAGTACATACAATCGACATAATTATGACTCGATTTCAATGAAACTTAGAACATTGTTCAGGTTTAGGCCAAGAATGAGCGGTATTGCTCTAAAAACCACGAACTCACCCTTATAGTTTTAATGATACGTTACGAGCAACCAGCTGTTATTGTAACAACAATATGCGGTAGAATTGGGATAACGCATCCATTTTAATTGAAAATAATAATTAGTAATTATTGTTCTGCATCGCTTGTGTGAAAATAAAAATTCTTAATGCTACCAATAATGTACATATAAGTTTTGTAGACGTGTGGTTTTCAATCTGGACACACTTTTTTCGAAGTTGGTCTTTTTGACAGCTCTCACTTGATTTGTGCTCAGTTTGCTTTGTTATTTCATAATGAATAGTCTTACCCCGGAACAACGTTTGCAAATCGTGGTGAATGGTCCCAAAGCGGGATGGCCACCGATACTTATTTTCACAAGAAAATTATGTTCAGCGATGAAGCTCACTTTTGGTTGGGTGAGTATGTTAAAAACCAAAAATTTTACATTTGGAGTAATAAAAATACATTAGCCATTGTTACATCCTCAAAAATTCATTGGTTAGTGTGCTCTATGGGGAGAGGGAATCATTGGTCCATATTTCTTTAAAAATGATGCCGGCCATAATGTTACATAATTAATTACTTTTTGTAGCTGAATTGGAGGATGGTGGTGTGGACGACCTTTGGTTCCAACAAAAAGGCGCTACATGGCATACAGGCAACGAAGCAATCAATTTATTGAAGGAAACTTTTGGTTAGCGCATTAACTCGCGTCATGGGTCTGTGAGGTGGCCTCCAAGATCTTGCGATTTAACAAAGCTGGACAATTTTTGTGGGGTTATGTGAAGGTAAAATATAATGGCAAACTCTTATCTTTATAATAAAGCTAAATTCTCAGCGACAACATTAAATTATATGCGTTTTTTTTCTTCTTGAAAATCACACATCTGACAAAACACCCTTTATACAGTCATCTACAAAAGTCAAGGTACACCTAGTAGTAAACCCAAAATTAATTGTTCGGCCTATATTTTTTTTATCGAAATGCCAAAGATAGATTATAATAATTTGACTACTATGTCTACTTTTCAGTTTTTATTAGTTTAAATTTTTTGTTAACCATGGTCAGCAAATATAGCTTTTTCCTGGCAACTCCGAACTTACGTTCCACAAAAGTGTTGGTACAGCTGAGTTAAGTGTGTTTTATTTAGTAAAAAGGGAATTCACTGAAGTAAATATTTCTAGTACGAAGAAAGCGAGATAAGCAGGTGTCTTTTTGTTTAAAATTCGAGGTGGTTGCGTATTTTCAAGTCATCAAAACAACAAAAGCTATGAGTCGAAAAGAGTAAACTTCCAGGGAACGGGAGATTATCCTAGATTTGCATTCCAAGGGCAAATCTTACTCTGAAATAGGTCAACTTTTATCGCGAAGTCGATCAACAGTTCATAAGGCGGTTAACCAATACACCAAAGAAAATAGAGTGAAAAATGCACCCAGAACAGGTCGCCCATCTAAACTAAAGCGCTAAAAGGAAAATTTTGCGAAAAGTTAAGCAAACCCTTTTCTAAGCTGTAGACAAATTTGCGATGACCTTGCAATTTACGATGTGAAGTAGGTTAGTGCAGAAACTGTCCGAAGAACTGTGGTTGATGATGGGTTCTCATCTTGAACACCAAGCAAAAAGCCGCTTGTAAGTTCTATAAAAAAAACAAAAACGAATAACATTCGCAAAATCATACAGTGATAAGCATATATCTCGCACGTGTATTGGCAGATTCCCAGCCTACATGAACCACGTTCATTTGAGTGCCGTTCAGATCTCGATCGCCGTAAGAGTGTGATCTAGGGTGTCCCCCGATTCATTGGTCGAACGCAAGCTACTATATATAAGCATACAGGAGTGCCGTTGCAAGGTCTCCCGTCGTCTCGTCGCATATAGTTGGAGTTTCGACTTAGATATCCTCTCTCAGTGCTTCGCTAAGGAGGACTACAAGTTATTGTTAAGCCACTCGAAACATTTGTGTTCAGCTTTATTTAACAATAAACACTACAACTACAAACATCTTATATACCCGCCGTGTGTCACTTTCTGTCACTACGAATATACATTTCTTTAAACTTTCCCTCCTTCCGCTTTAACCGCTGCAACAGGAGGAATCTCGTCGTAACAATACGACCCGATAGTGAAATTGTAACGTATCCATTCTCCTCGTATATTTTAAAAATATTTTTTCTTCGTTGTATTCGAAAAATTCAAAAAATATGTGTTCAAATGTAAACAAACAAACACAAACGTCACTTTAAAAAACTGTTAAAGTAGGGTCGAAAGAATATTTAAATGCACACATTTAATAATGGTTTACAAAACGATTATTAAGCTAATAAACGTTTATGAATACAGTTCATACATTAAGCTTAACAATCGTTTGCAAAGCTGTTTTAAATATTTATGAATACGGCTGTAAATCTTTATAGGACCTTTAAAGTCTTTAAAATTGTTTTTTATATAAATTAATTGTTCTTCAAAAAATTTCCTACCAAAGTGTTCAAATATCATTACCCTGGTTGTCCCTAGCACTACTTTCAATTGAAATTTTCTCAATTTTTTACAAAAATATTAATTATTTATTTAATAAAGCCGGTCTACATTAAAAAATAATATTCAATTAATTTTGTTGCTATTAACGATTATATTTTTTTATTCAATTTTTATTTTTATGGATTATAAATATTATTTATTTATTTATTTTCTGTCCCTGAAAATACACAGTATTCCCCTGTAAAATCTAATATTCGCTAAAATTCAAATTCCAAACCAATCATGATTTCAAGCAACTCAAATATGATTGAGCATTACTTGAAGTGGGTGCATATCTAATAGTTTTTTCGTCAACAGTCTTATTAAAATTAAGTAAGCCTTGTTTTGTCACTCGTTACGAACGTTCACACTTAAGTTGTCCATTCCCCTGGGTTGTTTTTTAAAAAGATAATTAATACTTTTTATAATTTTGCAAGTGTTTTTTGTGTTTATTGCAAATATAAACTTCCAGCTCAAGTCAATTTTGTATGGGTACGTACTTAAATAAACATTTCAGGGGGTTTAGTATCAATTCATCATTCCCCTGCCAATTTTTTTACAGGGTAATGACGATTAACAGATTTGTTCTTTTATTATTTTTACAAAAGAACTGAATTAAAATGAATTTGTTGATTTTAAAGAAAAAATACTATATATTTTATTGTCTTCGTCATTTATCTGTTCAATAAGTCATTACCCTGGAGGTCATATTTTTAAATTGTTGCATGATTCCGTTAAAAATTAAAATGTTGATGTGTACCTTTTAAAAATGACTAGTCTTTCTTAGAACTAAGACATCTATCTGAATTAAATATTAAATTCTGCAAAAAAGTGGCCCATAATCTTAGAATCACCCATATTCTAGTGTAAATCAACTACCCGACATTAAGACGAAAGCTGCAGATGTCGCAACGCTCAGAAACATCAACTTAATGCGTAAAGGCAACGATAATTCTCGCCTTAAAATCATTGCCAGAAATCTCTGCATGAATCTCCAGTGCGCCTTGTTAACGGAGGTTGGAAAAACAAGCTCCACAGATAATGTAGATGAGTTTTTCAATCATTTGGAATCAGTATTAACTCCAAAGAATGTGACTTCTACGGTCAATATACCCGACATAGACGATGGTTCCCCATGTCCACACAGGTTAAGGTTATAAACTGGAATCTGTGAAAGGCCTTGACCAAGAACGACCAAGAACATAATTCCTGTAAAATCATACCTACCGATTAGCCAGTTATCGATATTGTCAAAAATGTGTTACTTGCAATTTTTCAGTGCTCCGCGCTACTAAATTTTAAATAATTAATTTAAAAAAGTTAAAGAATTATTTATCCGTGTTCAAATTATTAATAATCACTAGAAGTGTTTTTACTTAGTTTGGCGATATATTGCTGTCCAGTGTTTTATCAAATATCTTAATATTTGTGCTTTTTATTCTTGTTGAGTGCTGTTTTATTTTTACAACAACATTGTGATTATTTAAGCTGCAATTGTTGGTAGCTTATCTTTGTGCATTTTGCTTTGTCTTTAATATTCGTTTTGTGTTTCTTGAGTTTTGGACTTGCCACTGTTTTCTTTTTGTTTTTTCCTTTTTGTGTAGTTCACAAATCCAATTTTAATCACTATATATATATATATATATATATATATATATATATATATATATATATATATATATATATATATATATATATATATATATATATATATATATATATATATATATATATATATATATATATATATATATATATATATATATATATATATAGTGATTAAAATTGGATTTGTGAACTACACAAAAAGGAAAAAACAAAAAGAAAACAGTGGCAAGTCCAAAACTCAAGAAACACAAAACGAATATTAAAGACAAAGCAAAATGAACAAAGATAAGCTACCAACAATTGCAGCTTAAATAATCACAATGTTGTTGTAAAAATAAAACAGCACTCAACAAGAATAAAAAGCACAAATATTAAGATATTTGATAAAACACTGGACAGCAATATATCGCCAAACTAAGTAAAAACACTTCTAGTGATTATTAATAATTTGAACACGGATAAATAATTCTTTAACTTTTTTAAATTAATTATTTAAAATTTAGTAGCGCGGAGCACTGAAAAATTGCAAGTAACACATTTTTGACAATATCGATAACTGGCTAATCGGTAGGTATGATTTTACAGGAATTATGTTCTTGGTCGTTCTTGGTCAAGGCCTTTCACAGATTCCAGTTTATAACCTTAACCTGTGTGGACATGGGGAACCATCGTCTATGTCGGGTATATTGACCGTAGAAGTCACATTCTTTGGAGTTAATACTGATTCCAAATGATTGAAAAACTCATCTACATTATCTGTGGAGCTTGTTTTTCCAACCTCCGTTAACAAGGCGCACTGGAGATTCATGCAGAGATTTCTGGCAATGATTTTAAGGCGAGAATTATCGTTGCCTTTACGCATTAAGTTGATGTTTCTGAGCGTTGCGACATCTGCAGCTTTCGTCTTAATGTCGGGTAGTTGATTTACACTAGAATATGGGTGATTCTAAGATTATGGGCCACTTTTTTGCAGAATTTAATATTTAATTCAGATAGATGTCTTAGTTCTAAGAAAGACTAGTCATTTTTAAAAGGTACACATCAACATTTTAATTTTTAACGGAATCATGCAACAATTTAAAAATATGACCTCCAGGGTAATGACTTATTGAACAGATAAATGACGAAGACAATAAAATATATAGTATTTTTTCTTTAAAATCAACAAATTCATTTTAATTCAGTTCTTTTGTAAAAATAATAAAAGAACAAATCTGTTAATCGTCATTACCCTGTAAAAAAATTGGCAGGGGAATGATGAATTGATACTAAACCCCCTGAAATGTTTATTTAAGTACGTACCCATACAAAATTGACTTGAGCTGGAAGTTTATATTTGCAATAAACACAAAAAACACTTGCAAAATTATAAAAAGTATTAATTATCTTTTTAAAAAACAACCCAGGGGAATGGACAACTTAAGTGTGAACGTTCGTAACGAGTGACAAAACAAGGCTTACTTAATTTTAATAAGACTGTTGACGAAAAAACTATTAGATATGCACCCACTTCAAGTAATGCTCAATCATATTTGAGTTGCTTGAAATCATGATTGGTTTGGAATTTGAATTTTAGCGAATATTAGATTTTACAGGGGAATACTGTGTATTTTCAGGGACAGAAAATAAATAAATAAATAATATTTATAATCCATAAAAATAAAAATTGAATAAAAAAATATAATCGTTAATAGCAACAAAATTAATTGAATATTATTTTTTAATGTAGACCGGCTTTATTAAATAAATAATTAATATTTTTGTAAAAAATTGAGAAAATTTCAATTGAAAGTAGTGCTAGGGACAACCAGGGTAATGATATTTGAACACTTTGGTAGGAAATTTTTTGAAGAACAATTAATTTATATAAAAAACAATTTTAAAGACTTTAAAGGTCCTATAAAGATTTACAGCCGTATTCATAAAAATTTAAAACAGCTTTGCAAACGATTGTTAAGCTTAATGTATGAACTGTATTCATAAACGTTTATTAGCTTAATAATCGTTTTGTAAATCATTATTAAATGTGTGCATTTAAATATTCTTTCGACCCTACTTTAACAGTTTTTTAAAGTGACGTTTGTGTTTGTTTGTTTACATTTGAACACATATTTTTTGAATTTTTCGAATACAACGAAGAAAAAATATTTTTAAAATATACGAGGAGAATGGATACGTTACAATTTCACTATCGGGTCGTATTGTTACGACGAGATTCCTCCTGTTGCAGCGGTTAAAGCGGAAGGAGGGAAAGTTTAAAGAAATGTATATTCGTAGTGACAGAAAGTGACACACGGCGGGTATATAAGATGTTTGTAGTTGTAGTGTTTATTGTTAAATAAAGCTGAACACAAATGTTTCGAGTGGCTTAACAATAACTTGTAGTCCTCCTTAGCGAAGCACTGAGAGAGGATATCTAAGTCGAAACTCCAACTATATGCGACGAGACGACGGGAGACCTTGCAACGGCACTCCTGTATGCTTATATATAGTAGCTTGCGTTCGACCAATGAATCGGGGGACACCCTAGATCACACTCTTACGGCGATCGAGATCTGAACGGCACTCAAATGAACGTGGTTCATGTAGGCTGGGAATCTGCCAATACACGTGCGAGATATATGCGTATACAAATAATATAATAGGCACTTTTATTTATGCGGCACTGAGTTTATAATTGATCTAGATATCACGTATTTAAAATCACTGAACGCAGGCGATATATATATATATATATATATATATATATATATATATATATATATATATATATATATATATATATATATATATATATATATATATATATATATATATATATATATATATATATATATATATATATATATATATATATATATATATATATATATATATATATATATATATATATATATATATATATATGTGACCCGGTCTACGAAAAGGGACCTTCGGTGTGAAAATATCATTTTTCACTTTTTTGGCGATTCGGATAGACTAAAGTGTGCTCTTTCTAATGGCGCAAAGCAGAAGTTTCCAACTCGTAAAGAAGTTTGTCAAAGAACGAAACTAACCTCTTCATCTACACTCATTTCACATGACTTGTTTATCTTTAACAGCTGTTTTCTCGAAAACTTGTTTTTACACCGAAGGTCCCTTTTCGTAGACCGGGTCACATATATATATATATATATATATATATATATATATATATATAATTTTGTTGCTATTAACGATTATATTTTTTTATTCAATTTTTATTTTTATGGATTATAAATATTATTTATTTATTTATTTTCTGTCCCCGAAAATACACAGTATTCCCTGTAAAATCTAATATTCGCTAAAATTCAAATTCCAAACCAATCATGATTTCAAGCAACTCAAATATGATTGAGCATTACTTGAAGTGGGTGCACATCTAATAGTTTTTTCGTCAACAGTCTTATTAAAATTAAGTAAGCCTTGTTTTGTCACTCGTTACGGACGTTCACACTTAAGTTGTCCATTCCCCTGGGTTGTTTTTTAAAAAGATAATTAATACTTTTTATAATTTTGCAAGTGTTTTTTGTGTTTATTGCAAATATAAACTTCCAGCTCAAGTCAATTTTGTAAGGGTACGTACTTAAATAAACATTTCAGGGGTTTAGTATTAATTCATCATTCCCCTGCCAATTTTTTTTACAGGGTAATGACGATTAACAGATTTGTTCTTTTATTATTTTTACAAAAGAACTGAAATAAAATGAATTTGTTGATTTTAAAGAAAAAATACTATATATTTTATTGTCTTCGTCATATATCTGTTCAATAAGTCATTACCCTGGAGGTCATATTTTTAAATTGTTGCATGATTCCGTTAAAAATTAAAATGTTGAGAACTAAGACATCTACCTGAATTAAATATTAAATTCTGCAAAAAAATAGAATTCCAAAAATGATGTCGAAAGTGGCCCATAATCTTAGAATCACCCATATTCTAGTGTAAATCAAATCTATATATATATACGGGTGCGGCTTAAGTTACTATATGATGTAAAACAATTGTAACTTCTTTGCTTGCGAGTATTTAACTTTTTCTTTTTTCCTATTTCAGAAATTAAACTTGGGAGAATATTTAAAAATGGAACGCTATACAATTGCGCAAAGAACTAAGATTGTTTTTCTATTCATTGAAAATCATCGTTCGATAATTAATACTCAACGTGCATACAGAAGATTTTATGGTGTAAGAACTGCTCCAACGGGTCCAACCATTCGTTCGTTGGTGAATAATTTTGCTGAATATGGGACTGTCGGAGATTCAAGACTTACGGGCAGACCTCGAACTGGCAGATCGGCCGAAAATATTGATGCTGTGCGACAGAGCGTCGAAGAAAATCCGGAGACATCAACGAGAAGACGATCTTCCCAGTTGCAGCTTTCTGACCGCACTCTTCGGCGAATTTTAAAACACGATTTGCACCTCTTCCCTTACAAAATCCAACTAGTCCAAAAACTAAATCCTGAGGACTTCGTATTGCGCTTGGAATATGCTAGAGCAGTTTTAAATCTCGTTGATCAAAATGAAAATTTTTTGTCAAATTTAATGATGACCGACGAAGCGCATTTTCACTTGAACGGTTTCGTAAATAAACAAAACAACAAATTTTGGGGATCCCAAAATCCCAAAAATCTTCATCAGAAATCTTTACACGCAAGTCGTGTTACCGTTTGGTGTGGCATTACCGCCCAAAAAGTTTACGGTCCTTTTTTTTTGAAAACGATCAAGGTGTATGTGAAACAATAAATGGAGAACGTTACAGAGTAATGCTACAAAATTTTTTATTTCCGTAACTGCCACCAAACGCCAATATATGGTTTCAACAAGATGGTGCAACAGCTCATACTACAGCCCGTGCAACGATGGACTTATTAAGACAACAATTTCCAAATCGGATAATTTCTAAAAACGGCGATTTGAGATGGCCACCACGATCGCCAGATTTGACTGCACCGGATTTTTTCTTGTGGGGCTATCTCAAAGACAAAGTTTATGTGAATAAGCCCCAAACCTTGCAGCAACTAAAGGACAACATTCAAGAAGAAATTGATCGTATACCACAAGAAACACTCAACAAAGTTATGGAAAATGCCATAAAAAGAGCACATTTTTGCGTTAAAGAAAACGGTTCTCATTTAACTGATATTATTTTTCATAATTAATGTAAAAAATAACATAAAATAAACTTTCTTTTTATCATAAATTTTTTTGTTTATTTCATTCCATTCAATAGTTATTTAAAAAACAAATCATTTAGTTACTTTAGCCGCACCCTGTATATATATATACATATATATACATATATATATATATATATATATATATATATATATATATATATATATATATATATATATATATATATATATATATATATATATATATATATATATATATATATATATATATATATATATATATATATATATATATATATATATATATATATATATATATATATATATATATATATATATATATATATATATATATATATATATATATATATATATATATATATATATATATATATATATATATATATATATATATATATATATATATATATATATATACACATATCAAGACACATATGAAGGGGCTCCTTTACTCTCATTTTACTTCATATTTGCGGCAATTCGTGTATTAGATTGCGTTGCATGAGTCATACGTTAGATTCACTATAAATATTGGTTGAGAGATTTTATTTGTGTTTATTATATTATAATCAGATTTCGTTTTAAAACTTTCTTATTCGCGAGCTTTTTTATTTCAGTTGGTTGAACGGAAATATCAATTCGTTTAATTACTGCCAGAATTTTAGAACATTTTAGCTAGTGAATATAATTACTATCTTTCGGAATCAAAGAAATTCGCAACTTGTCTATATGTACCGATATACTTCGGTATCAGTTGGCGGCATAGAAGTGATTTAAATTGTAAATGGAAGTTCCAATAAAAAAAAGCTCCGTTTTTGGGCTGTGCGAAAATTCAAAATTATCTTATTTTAAAAGAATTTGCTTCGCCCATGTGACCATGTGCTCTTTACCGAGTTACCTTTAATTCTTTGGAGGAAAACTATTTTGCCAATTTACAGTCTCTCGTTGGATGTTAAATTGCAACCTATGAGAGTGCATAGCATGTTCATTTTTTATTAAATTATAAAATAACAAATATATATATATATATATATATATATATATATATATATATATATATATATATATATATATATATATATATATATATATATATATATATATATATATATATATATATATATATATATATATATATATATATATATATATATATATATATATATATATATATATATATATATATATATATATATATATATATATATATATATATATATATATATATATATATATATATATATATATATATATATATATATATATATATATATATATATATATATATATATTTGTTATTTTATAATTTAATAAAAAAAGAACATGCTATGCACTCTCATAGGTTGCAATTTAACATCCAACGAGAGAATGTTTGGTTGCTGGATATGTGGTATGTTTGGTCGTACCAAATGTGCCGGCGTTTCTGCGCGTGCCGCTGATGCCATAGGTCAAAATAATGGCATCAGATGGTGTTGCCCGCGGTGTAGAAGAATTGATATACAGTTTTATAAATTCTTCAAGGATAGAAGTATCCAAGATGGGATTGGTGTTATTAAGCATTCAGGAGAAATTTTCTAAATTCTCTGAAATGTTTGATACATATCCGGATTTGGATAAGTTTGTCGTACCACAGACGACGACACCGACATCAAAACGAAAGAAATCGTCGAGGAAAAATTCTCCCAAGCTGACGGAAAGAACATCCGCGGTACCTGTAACGGAACAGGTTAACGATATGCCGATGGATGTGGGACCGTCTTCTGGCGGAGAAGAAATTGCTTGTGCAGTTGGACTAATGGATACTGCTGTTAAAAAACCGGAAGGATCACCGAACTCAATTTCAGCTTTGAGTGTGAACCTGCAGACACCGGTTTTAAAATGTCCTACTACTGTCAGTGAGGTGTTCATTGAGGCCGGGAGAGGCCGGTTATTCAAACGGTTGATTTGGCCTGTTCGACAAGTAATAGCAGACCTAGAAAATTGACAGTCATTCCAGCGAGAAGGACTGTCTTTATTTCTCGGTTTGCCCCTGACACCGAAACAGATGACATTAGTTATTATATGAAGTCGAAGTTGGAAGGTGACTTTGATTTGAATATTTTAAAATTTAACTCGTCTTCTAATCATTTATCCTCATTCAAGATAAATGTGTCAGAAGATATCTTCGATAAGATTGTTGACCCTAAATTTTGGCCGGACAGGGCGCTTGTCAAGGAGTTTGTTCAGAGAAGTAATAGAGGAGGGAGATCTAGGTTAGCGAAATTGCCAGCTAAGTCTACAAACTCTTCAAAAAACTAGATAAGGTATACACTATAGCTTACCAAAACGTAAGAGGTTTAAAAACTAAATTAAGTCGCTTATTTGTTGATAGCTATATCTGATATTGTTGTTTTTTCTGAGACTTGGTTAAAAACTGATATTTTGAACTCTGAGGTTCTGTGTAATAATTATAAAATTTATAGAAAAGATAGAACAGAGAAAATCGGTGGTGGTGTCTTAATTGTTGTTTCCTGCTGTCTACCTTCTGAGCGTATTTTTTCTGATGAATTTAACAATTTGGAATTTATTGCAGTTTGTGTTGCATTGGGATCTAAAAAACTTTTTATTACCTGTTCCTACATTCCTCCTTCGACCGATTTTGATGTTTATAATGAACATTTGACTGCCGTTGGAAAAATAATTACAAGTATGAATGAGTCTGATATTATCCTAACATTGGGAGACTTATCTTCTGTATCATGGCATATGTTGCCTGATTCAGAAGCACTTACTCCTCTTACTAACAGTGATTGGACCACTGATGTTGATGGCCTATTGGCAAAAATGAATTTATCTCAGATTAATAATATTCTTAACCAGAATGGAAGGATTCTAGATTTGATTTTGACCAATGAAATACGTTCATTTCAAGTTATGAGAATGCATCCAATTTCTACTCCGGAGGACAACCACCACCCGACTATAGGTATTTCATTTTCAGTTACATTACCAATCACCATCTAGTCCTGCTGGTGATTTTTCTAGATTTTGCTTCAAACGTTGTGATTTTCATAGACTTAATTCCCTTTTATTATCTGTTGATTGGAATGCTATCTGCTGTTGTAGTACTATTGCGGAATTTGATTTTGCTGTTAAGAAATTTTATGACATACTACATGAATTTGTATCTAAAACAGTGCCTATGGAACCTATTGTTGTAGAAAAATCTATGCCTTGGTCTTCTATGGAGTTATGTAGATTAAAAACATAAAGAGTAAATCATTTAAAAGATTCAAAAGAACAGGACTAACTGCTGATTATGGTAGATATTCCATAGCGAGACAACGGTACAATATCGAGGCTCGTCGATGCTATAGGTCGTACTTGACAAGAGTTAGGGACAATTTTAAAAAAGACCCTAAATCATTTTTATCGATTTGCTAATTTAAAACGTCGAACATCTTCTAAGCCATCGAGAATAAGATTTAATGGTGTTGAGTTCTCAAGCGATCAGTGTATTGCAAACTGTTTTGCTGATTTTTTCGAAAATACATATTCACTACGTTCGTTTAATCCTGCAATTTCCTACCCTTACAAAATTTCATCAGTAGGTCAAATATTTCCTCCTTTTTTAGATTTTTCACTTATTGAATTAAACTTGCATCGTCTTATACCCACTAGTACTTCTGGACCCGATGGCATTCCGAATGTTATATTGAAAGGCTGCTCGGAATCCCTGGTCTTACCCTATTATTTAATTCATCATTACAATTGGGGTACTTTCCTGATTTATGGAAACGGTCTTACTTGTTTCCACTTCACAAATCTGGTAGTCTGTTGGATGTATCGAACTATAGAGGGATTGCTAAATTAAGCAATCCCTCTTAAGTTATATAAAAAAAATTGTAACTCATTTTGTATCACATAATGTGGCGCCTATACTCCATCCATGCCAAAATGGATTTCGTAAGGGTCACTCTACTATTACAAATCTACTTCAGTTTTTCTCTGAAGTTATAGATGCATTTATTCGTCGCAAGCAAACCGACGTTATATATACTGATTTTAGTAAGGCATTTGATAAAGTAAATCACAGACTATTACTATTCAAGTTAAACAAAATTGGGTTTAGTAATAATTTCATAAATTGGCTTTTATCCTACCTAATTGGGAGGGAACAAGTAGTTTTATTTGAAAAAAGTCTTTCCAGATCAATTCGTATTTCCTCTGGTGTCCCACAGGGCAGCCATCTTGGACCTATTCTCTTTTTACTATTCATTAACGACTTGCCCGACTCTATTATCAACTCTAATTTACTAATGTTTGCAGACGACGTTAAATTATTTTCCTCTTATGCTAGCTTTGCGGACAGTCACATACTGCAGGGCGATTTGGACAGATAGTACTTAGTGTGAATTTAATTTTATGGAATTGAACCTTAAAAGTGTAAGCATATGTGCTTTTCTAGACGTAGTTTGTTGGCTACTAAATTTAATTTATGTGGCTCTGAATTGGCATCGGTTGATTCATTTATTGATCTCGGTTTTATGATGGATAGAAAGTTGAATTTTAATAATAAAGCGTATGGTGTCTTTTATTTTGTGAAACGCTGGGCAAAAAAGTTTACTGATCCAAATACTACGAAACAGCTTTATATTTCCCTAGTTAGGCCAATTTTAGAATATGTTAACAAAATTGAGTCCGTGCAGAAAAAATTTTTAATATTCTGCTTAAGAGGTCTTCACTCAAATACTGGTTATGAACTTCCTTCTTATAACGACAGGTTAAATCTTATTAAATTGCCCTCATTGAAGAGTAGGCGAACTATGATGAATACGATGATGTTATATAAAATTATATGTGGGGTTGTGGCTTCTGAATACTTAATATCAAAAATTTCTATTAACGTCCCATTTAGACTATCAGTTCTTACACTTGGATTTTCAAAGGCACAATTATAAATGTGGTGACCCATTTCGTAGAATGTGTGCTGATTTTAATTCGTTATATCATTTAATTGATTTCTCCTTAGGTTTTGATTCATTAAAAACTGTAATAATTTTTTATTTAAACTCATTACACCAAGGCTCATTGTCTTCATAACAATATAGACTGCTATAAACAAATTTAGTAATTGTAATTATTCGTAAATACTTATGTATATTATGCTTTATATTATTTTTATTAGATTTTAGTATTGTAATAAAGAAAGGTGGTGGTTATATTTTGATTTTGTATTGCATGCTTCTAGTCCTTCTCATACTTTGATTGGATTGTATTATTGTATTAAAATAAGGTGGTGGTTATATTATAAAGTATTAATTTGGTGTTTATATTTTCTAGTGATTATTATTAATATTTTTTTTTTTGTACCGATTGGCTGTTGATAAATATATGTAGCTAATTTACATGGATGACGTTTCTTGTCATCTCCATTATGGATCGGTCCATAATGTGTACGTTGTCCCTACGTCATGGGGATGTGGCCTCCTCGGTCGGCAGGGGCGGGTGTGAGTGGCGTGGGAACGTTCGTCAAAAAAAAAAAAAAAAATTCTGTTGATGAAAATTATACCTCATACCTCACAGAAATAAAAAATGCCTGACAATTAATTTGTTTTTCTTAGGCGTCATAGCACCATTGAGCAAGTACACCGTATTTTATCCTTATTAGGAAGGCATATGACAGCGGATAATACAGTTCTGCCCTTTCATCCACATTTTTTATGCATTTGACAAGGTCTAGCATGATGGACTTTTATATAAAATCACACAACTGTATACAGGGTGGGCCAAAAGTTACCATGGGGCTAAAAACTTTAATAAATTATTCGTTTATGATTTTTTTCTCAGATTATATAAGTATTCAAGATGTAAATTTTTTATACACTAAGTATGAAAAATAATGTCACAGAAATGACCCTTGTATTCAGTTTCGCAATGATAGGCCCGTTTTAGAGCATTTCCCATAACAACTTGCAAAATTTGTGGCTGTATTTCTGCAACAATGTTGGCCTTGAGTTGAAGGATTGTCTCGGGCTTGTTCGCGTATACTCGTTTCTCAAATAACCCCAAAGAAAATAGTCGGGTGCTGACAAATCAGGCGGTCGCGGTTAGAATAATTTCCGAAATATCTGGAAATAATTCGCTCCCCAAAAATTTGACTTATAAGTACCATTGTTTTAGGCAGTGGCTCCGTTCTGCTGAAACCACATCTCAGGTCTGTTTTTAAAAGCAGGACGTAAAAAATGTTATATCATAAACCGGTACCGCTCTCCATTTACGGTTACAGCACTTCCATCTTCATTCTCGAAGTAAGGCCCAATGATATTTGCAGATGTGATCCCACACCATACTGTACACCCAATGAGGTGCAATTGGCGTTGATGAATGGCTTCTGCTTATTAACAAAGCCATTTAAATGCAAATTAGCTTCATCACTCTTCACTTTGCGTTCAAATAATTAATCGCTGATTCAAACAATAAAATTCAATCGTTTTGGTTCTTTGTATAGTTGTGAATCTCTCCATTATATGTTCTCCAAGTGTTTTTATATAATCAGAAAAAAAAATAAATAATATATAAACGAAAAAGTTATTAAATTTTCAAACCCCATGGTAACTTTTGGCACACCAAGTATATATCACAGCTCGGTCCCTTGAAGAACGATCAAATGGAGAATTTTCTAGCTCAAAAAAATAAACGCAGGTGTATTTTGGGACCCAAAATGTACACAATCTATACAGTGGATATGCCTACAAGTATAAGTAGTAATACAAACACTTCCCCATTTGCAGATGACATTGTATCCTGAGTTGCAATACATCAGTTCGGTCCCAACAACTGCAGTCACTGGTCTTATTGTTGAAAACGTGGATAAATAAATGGAGAATAATAAATTATGCAGCAAAATGCACTCGCGTCACTTTAACTCTGAGAAGATATAAATGGAAAAAAAAGTTTTTGAAGCAAAATGCACTCACGTCACCTGAACTCTGAGAGGAGATACTTGCCCACCAATAAATTTAAACAATGCTAGTATTCCTCAAAAACCTAGTGTTAAATATCTTGGATTTCATTTTCACCACAGTCTCACATGGTCGTGTCAAATTCACTCCAAAGTGACTCATATCAAGCTAAAGACAATCCAACCTAATGGCTTATAGGTCGTCTGTCTGCCCTAGGCCTAGAATGCAAAATTCTTTATTATAAGACCATGATTAAACTCATATAGCCAGGCATCCAGCCTATGGCATTCTGCCTGCGCATCAAATGTAAAAAAATACAAAGGCGACAATCTGTTGTACTACGACAGATTACTGGTGCACCATGGTACATTAAAAACCCTAACATCCACAAGAATCTTAATATTGCCCCCGTCAACAAAGAAAGTATGTAGTATTCGGGAAAATGCGTATCAAATTGACAAATATATTTCCGCGAGAAGGTCATAGACGTCTTAGGAGAAGAGACATCCTATTTCTAGTGCTTATCTAAGAAACTGTAACAATGAGACGAAATTGATCAGAAATTGGAAAACAAACATACCCCTCTCACTATTCTGCATAAAATTTATATTTTACATCAACTGGAATTTTGAATCTGAAGTCTATCAGTCGCAAGAATTACAATCAAAAAGGATGCTCTTACAGGCATTGCACAACGAAACAGTTAAACTTAAAAAAGCGAATGAGCCAATAAAGAAGTTGAAAACGACCTTTTAGTATAGTTTAGAAAAATTAGATCAAAACAGGCTTAGGTAACAGCTCCTTGTTGTTGGTAAAGCAAGCATTTCGTACCAACGCGGGGTTTATTAGAACGGTAAAAGCAAAGAGAAAACATTCGTTTTATAAATGACCACGGACATATAAAAATATAAAGTAATAAACTGTTATGTTTCAGTTAAATACATAAATGAATCTAAAATTCATAAAACAATTTGAAAATTACTCACTTCGTCTACTCTGATAGCTGTATCAAATACAGAAGGTCGAAAAAAGATTACTAATTTACCCCACAATTTTGGGATAGTTGGTAGACGGGATATTGACGCAATCGACTTCCACAATAAGTGACAACCGCACAGCCATTCCGTGAACAGTGTGGTAAAGGCGGATATATTCATGTGCCTCGCATTAAGGAACAAGTTAATTTTATCGCATATGTCATCCATTTTGGAATCTTCCGCAAGAGTTGAGCAATTGTCAGCGGACGAAACAGCTTCAACGCCATCTGTTCATGCAGGGATTTTAAAGAGGTAGAGGTTAAACAGTGCGGGAGATATCACCCTGTCCTGAGAAGCTTCTTGTTTTACTCCAAGGGACTTCGACTTTCTGGCTCTAAATTCTACGTTTGACTGTCCCTCGCACATATAGATTATGACCCAATGTTTCAAACTGTGCGGAATGCGATGTCCTCAAATAGAGTGACATGATTGATCGTCCTGCCTTAGGGCTTATTCTGCTTTAGTCTGCGACTAATATGTGTGGTGATGTTGGTTCCACATTATTGTCGAAAATAAAGTAACTGTGTGGCTGTTGCTGTTAGTAGTGCCAGAATAATTACCGTCGTTGTTGGCGAAATGGTGATAGAGAAGTTTTTAGGGAATTTTGATGTTGGATTTTTTTTTTAAATCTTATAGGTTTAGTCCGTACAGGTCAATTCTTACAACTATGTACTTAATTCTATTTTTATTTTTCACTTTTACTATAAATGCCTAATAACTGCAAAAATGCTTATTTTTAAGTATGTATTTATCGATCTAGTTTTATAGCCAACATATTAACCTTTCATTTAACGCATTTTTTAAGGTTCAACCCTTCCAGAACAGGAGATAAAGCTCTATATAAAATAAAATTGAATAATTTTTTCAAAAAATCGCGCGATTTTACTATACTGGAAAAATGCTCATTTTTAAGTATGTATATATCGATCTAGTTTTATAGCCTACATATTTTTGACGTTTTAGCCCTTCTAGAACAGGAGATAAAGCTCTTTATTAAAAAAATGTGAAAAATTATTTGAAAAAAATCGCAATTTTTCAGCTTATATCACTCTTACTTCAACATTTTATTTCAGTTATCATGAATTTCTTAATGATTTTTAAATATTTCTTACCTCCAAATCCATCCATCAGCAACTTTTTTATTGTGACAAGCTGAGATGATGGTCTTTTGGGCAGAAATATTTCCCCTCTTTTGGTATTAAGCCTCAGTCCCTTAATATATTTATTGTTCGAGCAGGGATGGCCCGTCTGACTTCATCGCTGAACAATTTTCGCAATTCCCTACTGTTTATATTAATTTTACTACACTTATTAAAAGAAATGTAATTTCGTCTACAAACGATATTGCTAGAAAATGGCAAGACTGATAATTCCATATCGAAAAAAAGATCTATGTAAATTTTTTGTGAAAATTTTGTCCAAATTTTGAACAAAAACTCAAACTAAAATGACAATATCTCCGGCATTTAAAGAGTTAAATTCCAAATCAAAGTACCCAATAAAAGCTTAGTGTTGGCAACAAACTATTAGGAAGAAATTATTACCTTTAAATAGGCAATTTTCCGAGTTTTGACCCATTTTTCTTAAAAACTCTGGTCAAAAATATACAAAATGACCCCCCGCCCACAATGGGTTAAATGATTTGGTTAAAATTGGTTATATACGGTTTGAAAGGTATTGT
The DNA here is from genome assembly GCA_963513945.1 of Hydrotaea diabolus. Taxonomy (NCBI): domain Eukaryota; kingdom Metazoa; phylum Arthropoda; class Insecta; order Diptera; family Muscidae; genus Hydrotaea; species Hydrotaea diabolus. Next base: position 95,496,516 of record OY740720.1, read on the forward strand.
CATAAACTTTCCAACGATACCAATATAGCCTAGGTCAGATTCCAAATGTCGCAGATATATCCAGTTGTAGGTCGTTTTTGTTGTTGTTAAACTTATTCGTTTTTAATGCTCTACAGGGCCATATTTTTTGTTTTTTTTTTGAGAATTGTTACTAAACTAGATTTGTTCCAAAATTAGCTTTTTCCATTTTATTTTTGTTACACATCTCATTTTTTTAACATACTTATAGATAAATAAAAAATGAATGCAAAATTTCGTTGAATATATTATTAAAATTTCGTTATATATGACAGCGCAAGGGACCTAAGGGTAAATTTTCACTTTTTTTTTGATGTGGACAACATCTGAGCATCGAACGAGACCGATCCCATGCCCCAAAAGTGTTCCCTCCCACAGATATGCGCGTTTTATGAAAGTGATGGTACACCAAAGATACACGTATTTAAATCTAAATCAAAATGATTAATCAAATGATTTAAGTCACGAAACGTATTGATGAATGTATATTACGAATATATGTTGGGTCCAAATGGATTTTCAACGCGTTACACTTTTTGTCCGTACCCTTTAACCCAGTGGGAAATGTGTCATCATGTAAATTGGTGTGTATTTTCAATACCTTGTACCTTATCGGAGTATTAAAACTCTGTTATAACCTGCAACCAAGTGTCCCCGGGTTATGCTTACAATATAATTTCCAGAATAAATTTCACTAATTTCTTAGTAGAAGAGTTTGAAGCCGATTAGGGACGTCATACGGTTTTCATCAACGGCGGCATGAACCTAAATTTTGTTGGGCATGAATCAATAAGAACAGATTACGCATTGCGCAGGTCCGTTAGTTCTGTTGCTCTCACTCAGCTGATTGAGTGACGTAGCCAGAGGGCATTGTGGTTTGTTATCTTACATTCGTGGTATATTGTGAAAGCTAGAAAGTCGTTAAAGTTAAAAACAAATAGTGTAAAATAAAAACTAAAATGTGGTGTGCAGTGAAAAATTGTTGTAACAATAACAGAAAAAAGCCGTGTACAATCAGTTTATTTAACTTTCCGGCAGATTCAAAGTTATTAAAGCAATGGATAAGTTTTTGTTGCCGAAAAAATAAAATAAATCCAAAAACTTCCCGCGTATGTATGGAACATTTTAAACCAGAGGACTTCGAAAACAATTTGCAATATGAAATGGGTAACTAATAAGTTACTATATATGCATAAAAATGAAGTGTATACATTTTACGAATCCTGCATAAGGATTTACCAAAAGACGTTTTTTGAAGCGCGGTGCTGTGCCTTCTGTCCGTAAAGATCTCGTATGTATTTCAAAATAAGAAAATTAAACCAGGAGATCATAGGCAGATCGAGTTCGAGAAAAAGAAAATATAAAAAAATAATGAATTAAATATAAAAAAACAAAATTCTATGATTTTTCGTTTTATTTTATTCAAAATAAAAAATAACCATAACATTTTTTAATTACCACAACAAATCTCATACTGTTTTCATAACATACAAGCAGTTGTGCGCTCTGATGACGTACATGCGCAGTAGAAAATTTTTTGAAGAGAGGAATGCGCCATCTGTGTTTATTGCTTCATGTTTGTTGGGAACGTATCAACTTCAAAAACGAAATGGTTAGGTGTACTAAAATTTTTGTCTCCATATGATACACGCGTGTATGTGCATGTGAACAAAAGCCGATTAAAAAAATTTTGATTTGTTGTTGTCAGTGGTCTGCACTAAAACGCTACAAAAATATAAGTTCCTATAAGTAATATTCTTGGTAGTGTGTAGCATAATCGGACAAAATAAATTTTAAATGTATATATAACATTCGAAATTAAATTTATACACCGACTCCGTACTGACAATACATCAGCACTTTTTTACTTATAATTACACACGTAGTTCCCATGTGTAATTTTTTACTTACAATACACGTCTTCGTCATTGTCTCTGATTTTTTTCGTGACAATTAATTCGACATTTTTTTATGTTATTTTAATTTATTAAAATATTGCATTGTAAAAAGAAAATAAAACAAAATCAGGAAGCGAAACGAGACCAACGACGGTTGCTTAAAAGTGTTTTTTTTTTTTTTTTCGAACGTTCCCATCGCCGCCACTCATACCCGCCCCTGCCGACCGAGGGGGCCACATCCCCATGACGTAGGGACATCATGCACATTATGAACCGATCCATAACGGAGAGATGGCAACAAATAACATCATTCGAAGATTAGCTACAGACACAAGTCAACAGCCAACCGGTAAAATACCACATAAATAAAACTAAACTAATATAGAGAATTTAAATAGGCATAATGTACCCACCACCATAATCTTTAAATATCAATAATAATACCCAACACCAAGAAACAATAAGAATTAATACTTAAAGCTAGAATCTAGTATCTGCTAATAATATGATACAGAATGTGAGTTTAAATGAAAAATAATAATAGATTTCAATGCATCGAAGCTTAAGGAAAAATCTATTATGTAGTTGAAATAAGGAATTAAAGTCGGCACACATTCTACGAATTGGATCACCTCATGCGTAATTTTATCGTTGAAAATCCAAGTGTAAAAACTGATAGTGTCTCGAAGGTCTTAACGGGACATTAATATAAATTCTTGATATTAAAAAGTCCGACGGAACAGCCCCCCGAATAATTTTATATATCATCATAGTATTCATCATTGTTCGCCTACTCTTTAATGTGGGCAATTTAGTGAGATTTAACCTACTGGTATAGGATGGTAGTTCATAACCAGAAGACCAGTTAAGATTCCTTAAGCAGAAAAGTAGAAATTGCTTTTGCACAGATTCAATTTTGTTTACGTAAGAATCATATTGGGGATCGCATACCACCGAGCCGTATTCCAAAATTGGTCTCACAAGTGAGGTAAACAGCTGTTTCGTAGTATACGGGTCAGTAAACTCTTTTGCCCAACGTTTCATAAAGAAAAGAACGCCATATGCTTTATTTACCATTGTAATAATATGATTATTGAAATTTAACTTTCTGTCCATCAAAAAACCAAGATCAATAAATGAATCGACAGCCAATTCAATGCCACATAAGTTATATTTTGAGGGCAACATTTTAGATCTGAAGAAACTCATGTGTTTGCATTTCTTTAAGTTGAGTTCCATGCAATTCATATCACACCATCTACTGAATCTGTCCAAGTCATCTTGCAATTTGGTAGAGTCAGCATTATTTGAATAAGATGAATAGATTTTTACATCATCAGCAAACATAAGAATGCTGGATTTGGTAATAGATTCCGGTAAGTCATTTATGAATAATAAAAATAGCACCGGACCAAGGTGGCTACCTTGTGGGACACCAGAGGAAATATGAATTGTTCTAGAAATACAATTTTCAAATGATACCACTTGCTCCCTACCAACTAGATAGGAAGAAAGCCAATTTAAAAAATTATAATTGAATCCAATTCTATTTAACTTGTAAAGTAAGAGCCTATGATTTACTTTATCAATTGCCTTACTAAAATCAGTGTAGATAACGTCAGTTTGTTTACGAGAAACAAACCCATTTATAACTTCAGATGAAAACTGTAGCAGATTAGTTATAGTGGAATGGCCTCTACGAAATCCATGTTGACATGGATGTAAAATAGGGGTCACGCCATGTACAATGAAATTGGTAACAATTTTCTCAAAAAGTTTAGGAACTGCACTCAATTTAGCAATGCCTCTATAGTTCGAAACATTGGTGGTGTCAAATACGACTTTTTCCATATATCTGGGAAGTGCCCTAGTCTCAATGATGAATTAAATAATAAGGTCAACGGCAAAGCAAGAGATTCTGCGCAGCCTTTCAACAACAAATTCGGTATCCCATCTGGGCCTGAAGTACAAGTGGGTTTTATACGTTGCATATTTAAATGAATCAGCGAGTTATCTAAAATAGGAGGAACAACCTGATTAACTGCAGAAATAGTATATGGGTAAGAAATGTCAGCGTCAAACGAACGCGAAGAATAAACAGATTCAAAGAAATCAGCAAAGCAATTTGCAATAGACTGATCAGCAGAGAATTCAACATCGTTACATCTAATCCTAGTTGGCTTAGATGATGTTCGACGTTTCAAATTAACGAAGTTGTAAAACGATTTAGGGTCAGTTTTAAAATTATCCCTAACCTTCAACAAGTAGGACCGATAGCACCGGCGATACTCAATATTATATTTATGTCTAGCCACAAAATATTTGCCATAGTCAGTATTTAACCCAGTACGCTTAAATTTTTTAAAGAGCTTAGTTTTCATATTTTTTAATCTGCATAATTCCTTAGAAGACCATGGAATAATTTTAGTAATAGTAACGGGTACCTTAGGCACCGTTCTAGATACAAATCCCTGTAAAATATCATAAAATTTATCAAGGCATGACTGAATTCCTCAATACTATCACATCTGTACATTCCAGTCTACAGCTGACAATAGTGCATTGAGACATTCAAAATCACAGCGTTTGAAACAAAATCTAAAAGAATCTCTGGAAGTGAATGGTAAAGTTTTGAGAGGCATAGGAGTTGAAAAAGAAACACATAAAGTAGGATAGTGAGTATCCTCCGGAGTAGAAATAGGGTTAATTCTAGATGATTGAAATGAATGTGAATCATTGGTTAAAATCAGGTCTAGAATCTTACCGTTTAAGTTTAGCGTATTATTAATCTGAAACAGGTTCATTTCTTCAAACAACATAGCAACATCAGCTGTCCAATCACTGCTAGTGAGGGGAGTTAGTGCATCTGAGTCAGGTAACATATGCCACGAGACAGAAGATAAATTAAAATCACCTAAAATTAAAATTAAATCGGATTTGCCCATATTTAAAACAATTGATTCAATGGCGGATAAATGGTCCTTATAAACACCAAAATCCGAAGACGGGGGAATATATGAACAAGTAATGAAAAGTTTTACTGTTCCAAGATTAACGCAAACTGCAATAAATTCAATACCACTGAATTCATCAGTAAGAATACGTTCGGAAGATAAAGAAGAGGAAACTGCTATTAAAACTCAACCCCCTATTCTCCCTATTCTATCATTTCTATAAATCAAATAACTACTACACATTACCTCTGAGCTCAAAATATCACTTTTAGGACATGTCTCTGTGAAAACAATGATATCGAACTCAAAGTCATAGCTATCCACAAACAATCGGCTTTATTTTGTATTCAAGCCTCTCACATTTTGGTAAGCTATAGTACAAATGTCAATTAGTTTTTTGATGCTGGCTGTGACTGATGTGGCAGTTTAGCCAAATTCGGTCTTCGCCTTCTATTTGTTCTGTGAACAAATTCTTTAATTAGCGCCCTGTCGGGCCAAAAATTTGGATCAACAATCCTCTGATAGATATCATCAGATACATTAATCCTAAATGACGATAGGTAACTAGATGATGACGACTTAAATTTGAATATATTTAAGTTGTGCTACCAACTAGTTTTGACTTAAATAACAATAGTTCTTCTAGCGGGAATGACTGTTAATTCCCTAGGTCTAGAATAACTAGAAGCAGATGAAGAGGCTACATCAACCGTTTGAATAATCGGTCCTTCTCTCATCTCAACGTCTATAAACACCTGGCTAACGTTGGCTGTATTAACAGCAGCAGGTGTTTCAAGATTGACGTTCAATGTTGAAATTGCCGTCGGTTGTTCTTCGGAATTTTCCACGCCGGGTCCCACAACGTTTGCAGGATTTGGTGCTTCAACAGTTCCGTCTAAACCAAATAAACCTCTGGAAGCCTGGTCGATAATGGACGGTACAACATTTCCCTGGTCCACCGCAAAATCGGGTGTCACAGGTAATGTATTATCATTACCTATATCTGACCTTATTTCCAGTGTTTTCGGGGATTTTTTTTTATTCGACTTCCTACGCTTTGGCGTCGGTGTCGTATTAGGGGGTATATAATTGTCCAATTCAGGATACGAGTTGAAGATATCCGAGAATTTAGAAAATTTTTCTTGGATATCCATCAATTCTTTTCCCATTTTGGAAACTTCCGCTAGTGAATCCTTGAAGAATTTGCAAAATTGGACATCAATTCTTCTACACCGCGGGCAGCACCATCTGATGCCATTGTTTTGACCCAAGGCATCAGCAGCTTTCGCAGAAACATTGGCACATTTGGGATGTGCAAATTTACCACATACCCAACAGCCAATCAACCTCTCAGTTGACGCAGTGGTGCATCCAATTATCAGACACTGCATTATTACTAATTAATTTTAAATAAAATAAATTTAATTAAACAAAAATTTCTATAATTTTATGCAAATCCCTCAAAAAAAATATACAATAAATTTCTAGGATTACACAATTAGTATTTTCACGGGGAAAAAAAAGAAACACAATGGCAATGCTAAACACCAAAGAATGGTATAAAAGAAAATGTACAAAAACACAACAAGAAATGTTACAAAGTCACTCTTTTGTTGTTGTAATACCACAATTACAAATCAACGATAAATAATTCTACACAGTAATAATATATAAAACAAACTTTGACAACACTATTAGCACGGTAAAACCACAGAGCACTTTTCATTCGATTGATGTTATTTTCAATATAATTGGCAATTTAGTTCCAATAAAATAAATTAAAATAAAATTTTGGCACGAGCACTTATATTTTTTATAGTTTACACGACAGTGTTGCCAGACTTGCCCGACTCTATTATCGCCATAGCTGTTTGGATGCAAACGTCACACGATTTTTTTTCTTTTTTGACAATCAATACATAGTCTCAATTGTTTTCGCCAAGTGTCCTGTGAAAACGCAGGATGAAGTCGTTTCTTATGGCGTTCAGATTTTTTTTAATAAAGTGTCGTTTTCTGCTATTCGGATGTTTTTACCGACTCGAGAAACGCATTTCTGTATTGAGCTAAGAGGGGAATATATTGCCACATAATAAAATAATAATTATAATGACTGAATTTACTTAACTATACGCTTTATATGTAAGTTAACTCTTCGAATGCTGTTCCACTATTAACAATTAGAAAGCAATGAGCACTTATAAAATAAAAAAGAGTATAACCAAAAAATATAAAAAACAAGACAAATCTAAAGAAACCCAATTCTTTAACATTGAGATAAAAAATATATTTAAAGATTGACATTTTTTTATTGAAATATTAAAAAGTTATGATATAAGCATTCAGTCCTTTTGCAGAAAATGTAGCTGCTTCTAGTCTGATTTTTATTTCAATCTAGCCATTTTTGCACTCCGATTGCTAGCAGCACTGTATCGGACACGTCTAAACAATGTTTAACCCTCCGGCGGGTGAGAAGAACCTTTTTCATTTTCAAACTGAAATTACTCCTTTATGTCCATGGGAGGTATACCCAACCCCCACATGTATTCCAAGGAACTTTTATCTAGAATCGTTTTTCACACAATACATTCCATCGAAGCCTGTCAAGTACGGTATAAAGATATGGTGGTTGTGAGAACCAAAATCATTTTATCCTGTCAAAGGAATGATTTACTCTGGGAAATTGCCTGACCAGGCACGAGAGGTGAATAAAGGGCAGAATGTTGTACTTCAACTTTCGGAGAGATATTTGAATACAGGCCGCACAATTTATGCCGACAATTTTTTCACAACTTTGGATTTGGCGCGTACTTTGATCAGGAAGAAAACCGCATATGTTGGAACAGTGCGCTCGAATAACACATGTGTGCCTCGGGAATTCAAAAAAAAAAATCATACGCATCCTGTCAACAGCACATTGTTCGGCTTCAACGAAGGCGATATAGCACTATGTTCATATGTGCCCAAAGCGGTAATTTTGCTGTCGACACAACATTATACTTGCGGTGTGGACATGCAAACTGAAAAGAAGAAGCCGTTTGCTATTTTGGATTACAACGCCAACAAATCGGGCGTTGATACAATGGACCAGATGCTTGGCACATATACATGCAAGCGCTCAACAAACCGCTGGCCATTGACCATGTTTTTTAATGTAGTGGACATTGCTGCATTTATTTCATACAACGAGATAAACCCAATAAAAAGAAGTGACAGACGACGGTCATTCCTACTGATGCTGACAGAACAATTGGCACTACCAAACATAGAGGAACAACCGCATATCCAAGGATACGGATCGCAATGGAAGCATTTGATGTAAAGGTAAGAAAAAACAATTCTAATGTTCAAAAGCAGAATAACTACATAATTTTGTTCTTTTTAGATATTATCAAGACCGGCAGAAGGAGCTGCATCGTCGTTTGCGTCTAGAACGAACAGACCGTCATGTCGCCTTTGCCGTTCTGAGTACGGACGGCAGCGGAAAACAAGGGCGTTTTACCATTCCTGTAACAATCCAGTTTGTGCAGAGCACTCAACACTTATGCATCGATGCTACACCTGCACAGAAAAAAAAGACTGGACACCTTGTTGAGTAGCGTCGATGTTGGAGCAAGCGACCCATGCGCAGAGGAATCAATTATAGACATCTTGAAAGAGTTTCAAGATATTTTCCATTTGCTCGGAGAGAAACTCACGGTGAATAATTTATACACACAACGAATACAAACAACAGATACCACACCGGTATACATAAAGAATTACAGACTACCTCATGCGCAGACGGGAGATATAAATGAACAGGTGAAACAACTGCAAGAAGATGATATAATAGAACCTTCAGTTAGTCCCTATAACTCACCACTGTTGATTGTACCAAAAAAGTCATCTGATGATAAAAAAAAGTGGCGCTTGGTAGTGAACTTCAGGAAATTAAATAACAAAATCGTAAACGACAAATTCTCATTAACAAGAATTGAAGATATCTTAGATAGACTTGGTAGAGCTATTTTTCAACATTAGATATGACTAGCTCTGTTCACCAAATAAACCTTCACGAGGAATCTCGACCACTTACCACTTTCTCAACCGGTAATGGTAATTTCCAATTTAAACGCCTACCATTCGGATTGAAAATATCATCAAATAGCTTCCAAAGGATGCTGATGATTGCATTGAGCGGTTTAGATGAAACAGCTTTTCTGTACGTTGATGGCATCATTGTTTTTAGATGCAGTTTAAAACACCACAATGATAATCTGATAGACGTGTTTCGGAGATTGAGAAGATTTAATTTAAAGCTTAATGTAAATAAATGCAGTTTTTTAAAGCCAGAGATTGTCTACCTAGGCCATATGATAACCGATAAAGGAGTAAAGACGGATCCAACGAAAGATGAAGTCAGAAGATTTGTTGCTTTCTGCAACTATTACAGACGATTTATACCGAATTTTGCCGACGAAGCAAAATGTTTAAATGAGTTATTGAAGAAGAATATACCTTTTGTGTGGAGCAATGAATGTCAGGTAGAATTTGAAGCGTTGAGAGACAAATTGCTGAATCCACCAATTTTAAAGTACCCGGATTTTTCAAGACCATTTATTCTAACCACAGATGCATCTAACTACGCTCTTGGCGCGGTTTTGTCCCAAGGAGATGTAGGATCGGATTTACCTATTTCATATGCAAGCATATCTTTGGCAAAACACAACATAAACAAACCAATTATTGAAAAGGAATTACTAGCGATTCATTGGGGAATTAACTTTTTTAGACCTTACCTTTATGGTAGGAGGTTTCTAGTGGTAACAGATCATAGACCTCTAGTGTCACTGTTTTAACACAAGAACCCATCTTTAAAAATGACCCGTATACGAATGGATTTATCCGATTATGATTTCGACATAATTTACAAGAAAGAAAAGATTAACACAAACGCGGATGCGCTGTCCAGAATTAAACTATATTGCGAAATTTTGATAACAATGATTCTGACAAGAAAAGAAACCCATGATAAAATTTTGGCAATAACAAGGAGTATGAACAAAAAAGTTGTAACACCTGAAATTACAGAAGCGACGTCATCATCAGTGAAAAAGCCGGATAAACTTTTTGTCTGGGGATGTACATCGTCATCTCATATAAAAGGTTTAAAGAGGTTAAAGTTTACCTCTGATAAAAATATTAAGAAATCAATAATTAAGGTAGCTGAAGATGAGGTAATAGCGATAGACAGTGAAACTGAACATATACGAGTTAGCATTAAATAAGAAAGATATGATATTTAAAAGTGTGGCCATAGAAGAATTCAAACGGGTTTTTAATAAACTGCAGACCAACGAAAATACGAGATTCAAAATACTTTTATATGATGACCCAAAACGGATTACACGTAAAGACATACAGCAACAACTCATAAATGAGTACCATAATTCAACACATGGAGGACACTTGGGTGTCAGAAAAACATTTCTAAAGAAAAAACAATGATACATATGGAAAAAAGGATAAAATGGTTAAAGATTATGTTTCGAATTGCGCACGATGCCAAACAAACAATACATACCAAAGAACAATTTACGTTAACAGACACTCCAGGGACAAGTTTTGAAGTACTATCGATTGACACAGTAGGTCCTTTGAGGTTATCTAATCACTACCGTTACATCCTCACGATTCAATGTGACTTAACGAAATACATTGTGGCATTTCCGATGGAGACCAAAGATGCGAATACAGTCGCTAGAACATTAGTCGAGCACTTTATTCTTATATATGGTAATTTTAAAATTGTGAAATCGGATAGAGGTACAGAATTCACAAACCAGATATTGACAGAAGTATGTAGACTGTTGGATATTACACAGACTTTTAGTGCATCGTATTACCACGAGACTTTAGGCTCGATAGAACGATGTCATAGGGTACCTAATGAATTTTTATTGAACTTCTCCAGAAACGATGAATGGGATACTTGGATACCTTTCTTTGCGTTTGCCTACGCTGGTATTTCGTAAACTTCCATACTTGCCAAGTGATGAAGTAAATAATGATAAAACGGTCTACGACACCGAAAGCTATTTTAAAGAACTTAAACAGCGCCTAAGGTTTTCTTTGGGAAAAGAATTATTAGAAAAATCAAAAATAAAAAGAATAATCCAAAATGAATACTCAAAACCTCTTCATTTGGAGGTAGGAGATCTGGTACTTTTAAGAATTATAACACTGTGGAACATTTTTGGGTGGGGGGGGCGAATTTCTAAGTCAGGGTGATGGTACTAGGTCAGTATATTAAAACCCTCAAAGGGTTTTGCGTTCGTATGTGCCAGTTTTTTTATGACCTTTTACATTTTTTCCTTATCTTGATGTTTTTTCGCTTAGTTGTAAAATGTTGGCAAAAACGTAGTTTGACATAACTCGAGAACGACTAGTTCGATTTTGCTGAAATAAATTGAGAAAAATTAATAATTACATTTTCTTTAATCCATTAATATACTGTTTCTCTACCAAATCAACATTTTTGCAAATAGAAATAAATTTATGAAGAAATTTTTGCCAAAAAAAAAATTTTTTTTTTTAATTTTAATTATTTTTTATGGCCAGAAGTCTGGAGTTATTGGGGAAAATTTATAAAAAAGGCGATAAATGACACTTTTTTGAATAAAAACATATATCAATATTCTTGTCAAAATGGGATACCTTCACTTAATTGTAAATAAAAGCAGAACGCGTTAATCGATTTCTATGATCTATGAGGCATTTTGTCTTAAGGTTATGTGACTTTACGTGAAAGTTATAATACTCTACACGTTTTTCCGTTTGGGATTTATATGTTTTAAAAAAAAAAATTTTTTTTTAGCAAAATTTTCTTCATAAATTTATTTCTAATTGCAAAAATGTTGATTTGGTAGAGAAACAGTATATTAATGGATTAAAGAAAATGTAATTATTAATTTCTCTCAATTTATTTCAGCAAAATCGAACTAGTCGTTCTCGAGTTATGTCAAACTACGTTTTTGCCAACATTTTACAACTAAGCGAAAAAATATTAAGATAAGGAAAAAATGTAAAAGGTCATAAAAAAACTGGCACATACGAACTATACTGACCTAGTACCATCACCCTGACTTGGAATTTCTCACCCCCCAGACAATGACCCCAAAAATGTTCCACTGTGTAATGTACCCAATATTCTCTTAAAGAGACTTCCAGAAAAGGCAATCCAGCTATTAACTATGTTGTTTAATAGTTATATTCGTCTTAATTATTTTCCTGTAGTATTCAGAAAAGCAAAAGTTGTGGCTGTTGCAAAGCCCAACAAACCGCCCAACAACCCATCCAGCTATAGGTCAATCAGTCTTTTGAGTAATTTCTTGATTTTGCGTCGTAATCAAATATAATATCCAACAATCAATTTGGGTTCAAACAGGGACACAGCACAATCCACCAAATAGGTCGCATTAAAAATAAAATCATACATGACAGAAATATAAAAAAATCAACTGGTCTGATACTTCTAGATGTTGAGAAAGCTTTCGACACCGTGTGGCACAATGGACTTCTCTACAAAATGGTTACCGCTAACATCCCGAAATATATATGCAAAATTGTTTCACAGTTTCTCGACAGTAGAGAGTACGCCGTTTGAGTAAACAGTAGCTTATCTAGTTTTAAGTCTATACCTGCAGGCTTGCCTCAAGGATCGATTATCTCTTCCACTCTGTATTCAATTTATACGTCAGATTTCAAACCTCCACGAGATATTGATACAGCATATTACGCCGACGACTCTGCACTTATATCAGCAAGCAAGTTAACAACAGCTCTTCTAAAGAAAATGGAGCTCAGTCTTAACACTTGTTGTAAATACTTTACTAAGTGGAAAATAAAAATCAATAGCAGTAAAACACAAGCTATTATATTTCCCTCCAACAAATCAACAAAAAGGGTACCAAGTCGGCAACTTTCTGTTAATGGAAATATGATTGAGATCGTTAACGATGTAACCTACTTAGGAGTAATATTGGACAAAAAACTCAAAGCTTTCAGAGCTGTATGGCCTTTTCTTAACCGTCGATCATCCTTAAGCATGAGAAATAAAAATCTAATTTACAAATGTGTAATCCGTCCCATATTATCCTACGCGTCTCCCATATGGTACCGTAGTACCATAGTAGTGTAGTGTCAATATCGCCGATACGAAAAAACATTTAAAGTGGACGACACATCAACACAATATTTTCGAGTTGTTGAAAACGAAGCTAAAGCAATCCCCTCCCTGTAGTCATATCTGGACTTCACGGAAAAGGAATGTTTAGCAACCGTGTGGGGTATCCGGATGGACGTTTGGCGTGACACATTTGCCAATCAGTCCGATCTTAAAGCGGCCCAAAATGTGGTCGCCGACGCTCTCTGTTGGCAACCCATGGAATTACTGCCGATTATGCTGCGGTGAGTACCGAACTTTCTAGACATACGCCCCGGCATCCGGTCGATGAAGAAGGTACCAGCGCAAAACAAGGAAACAGCGCAAAACAACGAAAACGGGTGATACATGGTAATCACAGTCTGATTGCCGCAGGTCAATTAGGAATTCGAAAAACCACCAACAGAACCTGCAGCCAGTATTTATGGCCTGGAATATTGCGGGATGCTAGTTTTATGCTCTTCAGCATTGTCGGAGCGTTGCCATGGTAACCGTATTTTGCTCGTCTTGTTATACAGCTTATAGAATTGGGTGGAGCGAGTCGCTTTACGCATGACAACCGTGGTAGGAGTCATAAAGGCTTTTCGAGAACGCATCCTAGCTTGAGGTTCGGAACCTTAAAGGTGTTTACTGCACGTAATGGACACCAGAGTATCAGCCCGACTTTGCGGAAGTATCTGCAAAAAAACTTTGTCAGCCACTAGTTCACTGCATTATACTGCCGCCAAGAAATATTACTGCATGAGTCCGGCCTACCTCGTTTAAGCAACGGAGCCGCGGTTACCTACCGCTTTGTACGATGAAGTGGTCACATGTACAGGATCACTACAACGCATAGGGATCACAAACATAGTATGTACATATATAAAAAGCTAGTATGGTATAAAAGGCTAGCGATATGACAGAACTGAACAACTCAATCAGGAACATTTGTATATACTATATGTAGGAAGTATAGTAAAATTAGTCATTCGAAGTGCCAAGTTTGACTTCGACTTTTAAAGCAAAAAGTTTCTTCTTAAGATCTCTTATCAGAGTACCCTTGGAAAATTAGAGTATCTGCGTAATATAGAGCCGATAGTGCGCTCGCGTTAACTGGAGTGTCCAGAATTGGCTTTTTCCAACGAACCAGTTTCAAGGGAAAAGACCCGGTTCAGTTAACGTTGCGTCACCGCAGAACAAGCAACAGAGAAATTTCGATATAGATGCGAGTCAGTAAAGTCCTAATCAAATATATCATAATTATGTAGAAAATAACTATCGCCAACTGATTCAGAAAGAATGTGGCGAAGAATCTCTCGAGTCTTTTATTAAGAGGGGAGAAGTTAGAGATGCAGCCGTGAGCGATGATATTTATTTTCTTATGCTAAAGCATTCTTCATTCCGGTACTTTGAGAGCAAGGCACAGAATGTGCAATAATTAAGATGTTAACAGATACAGATTCGAATAAAATATACATTCAACATTTATTTGTCGACAGTCCCATTTAAAGTTACAAACTCTTCCTTGCGAATTGCGTCTCCTAGAATAGGCCCACCAACTATCCAGCCCATAACTGTTTGTTGGGCCAGAAAAGAGCCGACCTTCCACATAGGAACACCTATAGTGTAGATCAAGGGTCCTATGTATAATTCTTAGAAGGAAGGGTTTCCAAGACAGGTGCCCAAACATCCAGCTCAAATGCAGGGTCTACACCGGAACGATGGTTAAAGAGACAGGACTTGGTGGAAATCTCAGAAACCTGTTGACTTAAACCACTTATATGAACCAGATTTCGTCTTCTTGGAAGTTTTAAACGATTCCTCAGTTTCTCGGAAATAAATGTTGCTTGCGATCCCAAGTTAGAGTATTCTCTAATTCTCAAAAAAAAAATACTACGAGGTAGCCGAGTCGTGCTGATATACACTAATATCGAATCCCAGTCTTTAAAGTCGATCTTAGGGGTCGTAAGGGTTTGAAGACTGATTCAGAGGAAACCTGGGGCAAATTACGGAGTCTTCATATTATTTATTTATTTATTTATATATTACTTTCAATCTAAAGGGCTTAGCCCTTACAGATCAATTCTTACAACTATGTACTTAATTCTAATATAACATATTGGTAAAGTGCTTCTTTGAAGATGAAACGGTTTGCGTAAAAATCTAAATGATTGCTTGCGCTGTTGCACACCATCAGGCACCGCGTAACAACTTCATTTACACCGTAATTACATCCTAAGCTATGTCGATACCCTCGTTAGTCAAAGGTACACGGCTGATAATCTCCCTTGCCTCCCCAGCCGTTTTCTGCCTCAGATGAAACAACTCTTCGACCCGCAAGGTGGCAATCTGAAGTTGGCTCCTTTTTCTCTTGATTCTTCCGCGATCTGAAAGAGTCTGGATGTCATCATTGATACTGCTAATTACATGTTTGTAACTGGAAGACGTCTCCTTGCAATGTCTCCTGAGTTTGGATTTATCAATGGGGGTTTCTCCCTGCTCACGATCTCGACAATCTACTTATAAATATGTCATAGAGAATTAAATCCTTCGAACCGGTTAGGTGCGTTTTTTAATTTTAAAAAACCCCTTGGTCTAGAGTAAAAATGTTACAATGTTCAAAAAATTTGTGCTACCTAAATCTAGAAAAAAATGTTCTACTTAAATCTTAAAAAGTTGTTCTATTCAAATCTGCAAATTTTGCGTGACTAAATTCTAAAAATTGTGCTAATTAAAAAATAAAAATTTGGGATAGTTAAAAAGTTTAATAATTAAAAAGTAAAAAATAAAATAGTGCACTAAATTTAAAATTTCGGTCGACCAATAATATAATAAAATCTTTGTGTTGTTATGTACAGCGAACGTGAGACAACAAAAAGTAACAGGCGCTAATAAGAACAACAAAACATTAAAACAAATTGCCAAATTTGCGTCTGTTGTCAACAAGTGCCACATATGTCCCGGAGAAACCGGAGAGAAAACGCGTACAATCGCGCCAACACAATCGAGAGAGGACTCTAACAATCCCGCCAACGCCATATTTGTCGCCAACTACATCATTGTTGACGGCGAAAGTACATAACGAGTACATAGGACGGAGAAAAGAGAAAGAAAGGGCGAAGGTAACCCGGTCGCATGCATATTTACGGAGGACAAGCAGTACGTACCAATACCTGTGAACACACAAAAGCAAGGAAGCAAACAAGCGGGTGATGCAATAAAGCCGATTACGCACACACTTTTGCGCGGCTGTTACTAAATCGGTATTTCTGCGAATGACCATGTACCTTCGTTACGTACTTTACTATCATATATTTGATGCTTATTACATAACTGATCACAATTTGGGACGCTATACTTGGTGAAATATTTTGGAAATTTTAACCCATAATTTTTCTCTGATTTTCTTGGCCCAATTCGCATATATTCCCGATGATATTCTGTAGTCACTAGTGGGTTCCTTTTCCTTCTCATTTGCGTACATATCAATCCCTTACACCGCAAAAAATGCCTACGAAATTTTCTTCAAAATTGTGAAGAAAAATATTTTTTTTCGAAATTTTTCGGTGACATTTTTTGGCTTTTGGATTATTTGCCGTATTCCAAGCAGTACCAAATGATCTCTTGCCGATATTACCCTCGCGTTTACAAGAGTCTTTGCCATGGTGTCTAGCCGATATTGTGCTCGCATTCACAATAGTGCCAGCTTTGATCTTTAGCTAAAACCACGTCCGCGTTAACAAGAGTGTCACCCTGATCACTGTGCTAAACAGAGTGTCTAAGCAGATCTCTCGACCGACTTTTAGAAGGAGAGCTTCGCACCTACACGGAAGATGCACATAGAACTTCATTGACCAGCATAAACACCAAAACCGAGTGTAGAAACTGAGGCTAGGATGGACACTTCGCAGCTCGTCAGAATGAACATGTTCTATTCTGTTGGTTTCGAGAACCTCGAATGGGACTACGAGCCAATGCTGTTGTAGTCACCTTTCAGGTATTGAGAGACGACCCCGTAGAGGAGGGGTTGCGAGTGTTACTCACATGGGACCAGTTCCAGCCACGGACGAATCGCCCCGTGATCATACGCCGGTAGTGACCTTTGCCCCGAAGATCAGGTTAGATAACAAAATTCCTTGCCTTGCTCTCCCGTACTTTGAGAGCAAGGCAAAGAATGTCCAATAATTAAGATGTTAATAGATACAGATTCGAATAAAATATACATAAAAGCCTTATTTGTCAACAGTCCCATTCAAAGTTACGAAACCTTCCTTGCGAATTGCGTCTCCTAGAATAGGCCCACCAACTACCCAGCCCAAAACTGTTTGTTGGGCCAGAAAAGAACCGACCTTCCACATAGGAACGCCTATAGTGTAGATTAAGGGTCCTGTGTATAATCCTTAGAAGGGGGGGTTTCCAAGACAGGTGCCCAAACATCCAGCTCAAATGCAGGGTCTACACCGGAACGATGGTTAAAGAGGCAGGACTTCGTGGAAGTCTCAGAAACCTGTTGACTTAACCCGCTTACATGAGCCAGATTTCGTATTCTTGGAAGTTTTAAACGATTCCTTAGTTTCTCGGAAATAAATGTTGCTTGCGATCCCAAGTTAGAGTATTCTCGAATTCTCCAAAATAAATTACTACGAGGTAGCCGTGTCGTGCTGATATACTCTAATATCGGATCCCAGTCTTTGAAGTCGATCTTACGGGTCATAAGGGTCTGAAGACCGATTCAGTGGAAACCTGGGGCAAATTACGGAGACTTTAATTGTTCGTTCACCTGCATCCGCTTATTTACGTATCGGGCCACGAGACTTTCCTAAGTTATGTCGAAACCCTCGTTAGTCAAAGGTACACGGCTGATAATTTCCCTTGCTTCCAGCCGTTTTCTGCCTCTGAAGTTCGCTCCTTTTTCTCTTGATTCTCGCGATCCGAAAGAGTCTGGATGTCATCATTGATACTGCTAATTACACGTTTGTAACTGGAAAGGGTCTCCTTGGAATGTCTCCTGAGTTTGGATTAATCAATGGGGGTTTCTCCCTCCTCACGATCTCGACAATCTACTTATTAATATGCCATAGAGAATTGAATCTTTCGAACCGGGTAAGTGCGTTTTTTAATTAATTAGACGAAATTTTAAAAAACCCTTGGCCTAGGTAAAAATGCTACATTATTCAAAAAAAATTTTGCTACCTAAATCTAGAAATCTAAATCTTAAAAACTTGTTCTATTCAAATCTGCAAATTTTACGTGATAACTTAAATCTAAACATTGTGCTAATTAGAAACTAAAAATTTGTGATAGTTAAAAAGTTTAATAATTAAAAAATAAAATAGTGCGCTAAATTTAATATTTCGGTCGACCAAGAAAAAAAATCTTTTGGAACAAAAAAACCTTTGTAATGTTATGTACAGTGAACGTGAGACAACAAAAAGTAACAGACGCTAATAAGAACAACAAAACATTAAAACAAATTGCCAAATTTGCGTCTGTTGCCAACTGCTGCCACATAGGTCCCGGTGCAACGGGAGAGAAAACGCGTACAATCGCGCCAACGCAATCGAGAGAGGACGCCAACAATCCCGCCAACGCCATATTTGACGCCAACGACGGACGCATCATTGTTGACGGCCAAAGTACATAACGAGTACATAGGACGGAGAAAAGAGCAAAAAAGGACGAAGGTAACCCGGTCACATGCATGTTTACGGAGGACAAGCAGCAAGTGCCAATACCTTAAAGCACACAAAAGCAAGAAAGCAAACAAGCGGGTTTGCAATAAAGCCGATAATGCACACACTATTGGGCGGCTGGTACTAAATCGTAAATTCTGCGAATGACCCTGTACCTTCGTTTTCGTGTCGTTACGTACTTTATTGTCATATATTTGCTGCTTATTACATAACTGATCACAATTTGGGACGCTACACTTGGTTAAATATTTTGGAAATTTTGACTCATAATTTTCTCTGATTTTCTTGACCCAATTCGCATATATTGACCCGATGAAACGTGTCAGCTTTGATCTTTAGCGCGTGTCTGCGTCAACATGAGTGTCACCCTGATCAACGTGTTAAACAGAGTGTCTAAGCAGATCTCTCGCCCGACTGGGAGAGCGTCCCACCTACACGGGATATTTACATAGAATTTTTTAAATGTGAAACAAAGTTTCTCGACCCCGTCGTGGGAATTCACAGTCACTCGGATAAGATAGCACCGATTCACAAAATGCCTTACTCTCGCACTCCTAGCCCTGATATTCTAAAGGACTTGCGCCGATTCTTGGGGGTTGTTCCAACAAACATTTAAAGTGGATGAAGCACGAACACACTGTTTTCGAGTTGTTTAAAACGAAGCTAAAGCAAGCCCCTGTACTGTCATATCTGGACTTCATGGAGAAGGAATGTTTGACAATCGTGTGGAGTATCCGGATGGCCGTTTGGCGTGATGATCGGTGGAGGTCAACAACACACATTTGTCGATCAGTGCGATCTGAAAGCGGGCCCAAATGTGGTCTCCGACGATCTCCGTTGGAAACCCATGGAATCACTGCCGATTATGCCGGGGTGAGTACTGAACATTTTAGACAAACCCCCCGGCATCTGGCCGATGAAGAAGGTACCCCATGGGAACAAGGAAACATCGCAGAACATTTACGAAAACGAGTGATGCATGCTGATCAAAGCCTGAATGCCGCAGGTCACTTGGGAATTCGAAAAACCACCAATCTGCAACCAGTATTTATAGCCTGGAATGTAGCGGGATTCTTGTGAGATGCTCCTGAGCATTCCCAAAGAGATGTGGGCTACGGTCTGTGCTGACTTTGTCGGAGCGTTGCCGCGGACAAAACATGTTGCTCGTCTTGTTCGACCGTTTATAGAATTCTGTGGAGTGAGTCGTTTTACGCAAAGCAACCGTGGAATGAATCGTCAAGGCTTTTCGAGAACGCATTATGGCTTCCGGTTGGAACCTTAAAGGTGTTTGTTGTGAAAGTATCTGCAAGAAAATGAAAAAATTGAAAAATGAAAATGCGATACCTCGCTTCTATTTGCACGGGAGATAAGCCGCAGGACGAGCAATCATCGTATCGAACTATCTGCGTTATTTCTATCATGAGAAAAATACTTGAGCGCATTCTGCTCAACCCCCTACGAAGAATCGTTTGGGATAGCAGTGTTATTGGAACATCAACATGTATTAAAAAAGTATGTTTCTACTATACTTAGTAGTCAATATAGCAACGGAGGCTATTTCTGGTTAACGCTTCAAAAGAGGCTCCAGTATTGTGTACTTGATGTAAAGAGCGCTAAATGCATTTAGCCGATTGAGGTAAAATGGATAAACACTTCTTGAGCCGACGGCTTCTTTATATCGGTGAAGAAGGCAAAACTACCAATCATATAACAGTCGGTATCTATTAGAGATTGGTTCACAGTCCACTTCTGTGGAATATCATGTACATTAGAATTCTAAGACTGTAAATCCAACAAGTTACCAAATTAAAAGACTGTTATGGCGACAATACAATTGGTACCGTCGCTAACCATATCAATAAAATATACGTAAAGACTAACAATGCTATACAACATGCGCGAACGTATACAGAAACCGCATGCTAAGAGTTGGCTTACCTAGTATCGGAGGCCCCAAACAAACTAGAAGGCAACTTCAAATGACGGTCGTTAACTCCGTGATCCTTTATGAGATGTTAAGGATGAAAGTCGGAAAAAGTTAACCTATATTTGCCGATTGGGTGCCCTCATGTGAGGAGAGCTGAATCACGAAAAGCAGTTAGAAATACCAGGTAATTTCCACGAAAGAAAAGTGCTTCCTAACGCAATTTCTTACAGGTCGTGGTTTCTGAAAGAACTATATGCACATATTTAGACATTACAGCTCGCTCATATATCCCTACTATGTGTAGGAGGAAGAAATCGCATAACAGATTATATTTAACCGCCAAATATTTACAGATTTTATAATGGACATCCCGGGACCTCAGCATATTTAAAGGAACACCTTTAAAATTTTGAATCAAGATCTAATAGCGGAACTGCAAAGTAATACCTTACGGCGGAGTGAAGTTGAAGTGGGGTGAGGTGTGGTTAAGTGCGTATGCGTCAGAGACGACGAAATGCTTCATGCTAGTGTATTTTTTTTGTAAACCGTTATTAAAAATGAAGAAACTTAATGTCTTGTTCACAGATTTCAGTACGAGTTCGTTTTTTTCGCTTATATGCACGACGTTAATAGAAACATTTCTCACTTATAAATTAAATGACCAAAACTTGTATTGTATATGCAGTGTTGAAACAGTGCTTCAATTTTTAGCAGCACTTTTTCTATCGAGAATGTGCGATGGCTTGTGTGCATAAACGAAATGAATAATAAAGTCAAGTACATTGACACCGTTGTGTACACAAGCCCTTTTTTTATATTTTCGCACATTCTCCCTTGTCCTTTTTTTGTTTTGTTATAGTTAATGTCGCTTTGTGGCGAGCCTATGCGTGTGTTCTAAAACGGCTCACACAAAGCGAAGATTAGTTTATTTGTAAACTTGAGTTCAAAACGTGCGAAAGTTTTCCCCCCCCCCGTGACAAAGTGACAAAGCGAAGTTCAATCTTTTTTAAACCAAACACATATTAAACATTGAAACTAATATTGTGAACATATATCATAAAACATTTAATATATTTTAAACATTACAAACAAATTTTGTGAACTTTTACAAACAATTATTGTACAAAAAAAACATTGTAAACATAAAGAAACATTGTGAAACCAAACATTTAATTTAACAGTTTTACAAACAATTGTTATACACATAAACATTGTAACACTAAACATTTAAATTACAAATTGAATTCAAAACATAAAATAAAACAACACATAGAATTTAAACACACAAAAAAAGCACACTTTAACTGAACAAAAAAAACCAGTGACAACAACAACAAAAGCCCTTGCTCAAACATGCAGTATATGAAATCGTTTCCAACACCACGAAATACTGATCGAAGACCGTATAACACCGTTCAACACGCTTTTGCACACATGAAGAAGACCTATATATTCGGAATCTACGTCGAAAAATAAACTACCCGTGTGTCCCAGTTTTTCTAGATCAATTCGTATTTTCGCGAAAAATGTGAATATATATTTGGTTAAAAACCACTTATATAGACATATTTTGTATTAACATACAAGTCCATATTCATAAATTTTTTGCAAAATATACGAATTGATGCAGAAAAAGTGGGATACACGTGTATTTTATTTTTTCCTCCTCTTTCAGAATATACTAATTTTTTCATGTGTGCAACCAAAAGCTTAAATTTGTCATACAGTGTAATAAGTATAGTCGTAATCTTATGAAAGATTACGACGGTCATAAGCTGTTTTGTATTGTAAATGGGCGAAGTTGGCCCGGGGGGGGGGGGGGGGGAGGGGGACAGTTGTCCTTTAAAGATACCTCACTAAAAGGCACACGTTGCTATGTATTTGCTTAACTCATCATAATTTTTTGTAAAGGAAAATAGTTAAAGTTGGTACTGTTAGCCACGGCGCACTAAATACGTAAACATATCGAAGTAAAAACAATTTTAACCCGAATTCTCCCGGTTTTCGAAATAGGCACTCGAATGTTTTAAAGTTTTGTTTTCTGCTTATCTCGGATTTCCTTAACAAAAATTGGGTTATTGGGTCCATATTTTGAGAAAATGGGTGTCGTCATATGACGACGCTATGAAAATTCAGGTACAATTGTTTTAAAAAATTCTCTGATTGAATTTAGTTTTTATTTTTTATTTATTTTTTTTGTTCGTCCATTTTTTCGTCGTGGGAGCAGCACTTCCCGGAATGTCTGCTCCGAATACTACTGGTCCGAGCCGGGATCGAACAAAACCCCGGACCTTGGATCTGCTCGGTTTTTCAGAACCGAATGCACCATCGTGCTACGTCTGTAGGGTGTAATCGTTGCATGGAGTGGGTGCACTTCAGGAGCTGTTCAGGTCTGAACCACATCAGGAATTATAGCGAAGCAGACTTTGTTGCCTCATGCTGTATCAACAAAGTTAGCAGTGGGTCTCTGGATTTGGTGTTATCATCGTCGTCGTCGTCATCATCATCCAACTACGGGACTCCCCGCAGTCGCCCTCGCAACAGCATCAACACATACAGCATCTTACACCACAGATTGCTGTTGCCACTCCTGACAGTGCATCAATCTTGCAATTTAATTGTAATGGCCTACGCAACAAAATCAGTGAGGTCATAGAATTTATGAATCGGAGAAACATCATGGTCGCCGCGATCCAAGAAACTAAACTGAATGCCACCTGCAGCCTGCACAGTTGTGACAGATACAACGTGCTATGTAAGGATCACACCAGAAGTGGAGGTGGGGGACTTGCTTTCCTGTTACACCGTTTTGTGAAGTACAGACCTATTTCGCCTGAGCTTGACTCTAGATAACCATACATTACACCATTTTGTGAAGTACAGACCTATTTCGCCTGAGCTTGACTCTAGATAACCATACATGGAAAGTATGGGGGTAGCTGTCAAGTCTAAATCTGCCGAGATAGAGCTGTACAACGTATACATCTCGCCGGTTAGTAGCTGTGTCCCGCGTTATTTGCCAGACACTAGCAATCTGCTACAAGGCAATAACCGCTTGGTCCTAGGGGACTATAATGCTCACCACGAACTTTGCCATTCTCTTGTAGACAACGACCAGAGGGGCATAGCTTTGGCAGAGCAAATTTATTGCTCTATGTTCTGCATAGTGAATGAGAACCCCCACGCGGATTATCGGCAATTGCCATTGCTCGCCACACATTACTATGGCATCGCCTCAACGACGACACCAGGCAACCCGTCATCTCACTAGAATTGGACCACCATCCCATCATAATTCTCTCTATAAATAGACCATCCGACTTAATAACATGTGGACGCCGTACATATCTCAATCAAAAAACGCTGATTGGGATGCATTCAGAGAATCCACCAACCGCAGCTTTAATAATCTAGCTATTCCGTCGGACGTTCGGGTAGCCAAGAAAAAGTTCCGGGCCATCATTAACGCATCAGCCGCTCGCCATATCCCTGCTGGTCGAATACCCGAAGTACGACCAAACTTCCCAGCAGAGGCAGCGGCGGCTTCTTTATATCGGTGAAGAATGCAAAACTACCAATCATATAACAGTCGGTATCTATTAGAGATTGGTTCACAGTCCACTTCTGTGGAATATCATGTACATTAGAATTCTAAGACTGTAAATCCAACAAGTTACCAAATTAAAAGACTGTTATGGCGACAATACAATAGGTACCGTCGCTAAGCATATCAATAAAATATACGTAAAGACTAACAATGCTATACAACAAGCGCGAACGTATTCAGAAACCGCATGCTAAGAGTTGGCTTACCTAGTATCGGAGGCCCCAAACAAACTAGAAGGCAACTTCAAATGACGGTCGTTAACTCCGTGATCCTTTATGAGATGTTAAGGATGAAAGTCGGAAAAAGTTAACCTATATTTGCCGATTGGGTGCCCTCATGTGAGGAGAGCTGAATTACGAAAAGCAGTTAGAAGTACCAGTTAATTTCCACGAAAGAAAAGTGCTACCTAACGCAATTTCTTACAGTCGTGGTTTCTGAAGGAACTATATGCACATATTTAGACATTACAGCTCGCTTATATATCCCTACTATGTGTAGGAGGAAGAAATCGCATAACAGATTATATTTAACCGCCAAATATTTACAGATTTTATAATGGACATCCCGGGACCTCAGCATATTTAAAGGAACACCTTTAAATATGCTGATATCTAATAGCGGAACTGCAAAGTAATACCTTACGGCGGAGTGAAGTTGAAGTGGGGTGAGGTGTGGTTAAGTGCGTATGCGTCAGAGATGACGAAATGCTTCATGCTAGTGTATTTTTTTTGTAAACCGTTATTAAAAATGAAGAAACTTAATGTCTTGTTCACAGATTTCAGTACGAGTTCGTTTTTTCCGCTTATATGCACGACGTAAATAGAAACATTTCTCACTTATAAATTAAATGACCAAAACTTGTATTGTATATGCAGTGTTGAAACAGTGCTACAATTTTTAGCAGCACTTTTTCTATCGAGAATGTGCGATGGCTTGTGTGCATAAACGAAATGAATAATAAAGTCAAGTACATTGTCACCGTTGTGTACACAAGCCCTTTTTTCATATTTTCGCACATTCTCCCTTGTCCTTTTTTTGTTTTGTTATAGTTAATGTCGCTTTGTGGCAAGCCTATGCGTGTGTTCTAAAACGGCTCACACAAAGCGAAGATTAGTTTATTTGTAAACTTGAGTTCAAAACGTGCGAAAGTTTCCCCCCCCCCCCGTGACAAAGTGACAAAGTGAAGTTCAATCTTTTTTAAACCAAACACATATTAAACATTGAAACTAATATTGTGAACATATATCATAAAACATTTAATATATTTTAAACATTACAAACAAATTTTGTGAACTTTTACAAACAATTATTGTACAAAAAAAAACATTGTAAACATAAAGAAACATTGTGAAACCAAACATTTAATTTAACATTTTTACAAACAATTGTTATACACATAAACATTGTAACACTAAACATTTAAATTACAAATTGAATTCAAAACATAAAATAAAACAACACATAGAATTTAAACACACAAAAAAGCACACTTTAACTAAACAAAAAAGAACCAGTGACAACAACAACAAAAGCCCTTGCTCAAACATGCAGTATATGAAATCGTTTCCAACACCACGAAATACTGATCGAAGACCGTATAAGAAGTATCGTCGTAATCTTCTTATGAAAGATTACGACGGTCATAAGCTGTTTTGTATTGTAAATGGGCGAAGTTGGCCCGGGGGGGGGGGGGGGACAGTTGTCCTTTAAAGATACCTCACTAAAAGGCACACGTTGCTATGTATTTGCTTAACTCATCATAATTTTTTTTTTTGTAAAGGAAAATAGTTAAAGTTGGTACTGTTAGCCACGGCGCACTAAATACGTAAACATATCGAAGTAAAAACAATTTTAACCCGAATTCTCCCGGTTTTCGAAATAGGCACTCGAATGTTTTAAAGTTTTGTTTTCCGCTTATCTGGGATCCCCTAACCAAAAATTGGGTTATTGGGTCATTATTTTGAGAAAATGGGTGTCGTCATATGACGACGCTATGAAAATTCAGGTACAATTGTTTTAAAAAATTCTCTGATTGAATTTAGTTTTTATTTTTTATTTCTTTTTTTTGTTCGTCCATTTTTTCGTCGTGGGAGCAGCACTTCCCGGAATGTCTGCTCCGAATACTACTGGTCCGAGCCGGGATCGAACAAAACCCCGGACCTTGGATCTGCTCGGTTTGTCAGAACCGAATGCACCATCGTGCTACGTCTGTAAGGTGTAATCGTTGCATGGAGTGGGTGCACTTCAGGAGCTGTTCAGGTCTGAACCACATCAGGAATTATAGCGAAGCAGACTTTGTTGCCTCATGCTGTATCAACGAAGTTAGCAGTGGGTCTCTGGATTTGGTGTTATCATCGTCGTCTGCATTTTCGTCGTCGTCGTCATCATTATCCAACTACGAGACTCCCCGCAGTCGCCCTCGCAACAGCATCAACACATACAGCATCTTACACCACAGATTGCTGTTGCCACCCCTGACAGTGCATCAATCTTGCAATTTAATTGTAATGGCCTACGCAACAAAATCAGTGAGGTCATAGAATTTAAGAATCGGAGAAACATCATGGTCGCCGCGATCCAAGAAACTAAGCTGAATGCCACCTGCAGCCTGCACAGTTGTGACAGATACAACGTGCTACGTAAGGATCACACCAGAAGTGGAGGTGGGGGACTTGCTTTCCTGTTACACCATTCTGTGAAGTACAGACCTATTTCGCCTGAGCTTGACTCTAGAGAACCATACATGGAAAGTATGGGGGTAGCTGTCAAGTCTAAATCTGCCGAGATAGAGCTGTACAACGTATACATCTCGCCGGTTAGTAACTGTGTCCCGCGTTATTTGCCAGACACTAGCAATTTGCTACAAGGCAATAACCGCTTGGTCCTAGGAGACTTTAATGCTCACCACGAACTGTGGCATTCTCTCCTATACAACGACCAGAGGGACGTAGCTTTGGCAGAGCAAATTGATAGCATTACGTTCTGCACAGTGAATGAGGACGCCCCCACGCGGATTATAGGCATATAACCTCATAACCTCTGAACACCGTACTTTTCTTAATCAAAAAAATGATTGGGAGGCCTTCAGAGAAGCCACCAACCGCAGCTTTAATAATCTAGCTATTCCGTCGGACGTTCGGGTAGCCGAAAAAAAGTTCCGGGCCATCATTAACGCAGCAGCCGCTCGCCATATCCCTGCTGGTCGAATACCCCACTTAAAGCAGTGCAACTTGAGTTCCGGAATTGGTAAGTTGTGGACAACGGTCAAATCACTCTCTAAACCTGTAAGGAAGGATGATCGGACAGCTGTCACGTTCGGTGATAGAACAGTGACAGATCCGAAGCGGTGCGCGTTTTATTTTAACCGGCTTTTTTGGCCATCCAGAGAGTGATAAGGCGAAAAGGAGAGTATTGCGTCGTATCCGCGCTCTCCGAGTCGAAGAGGTACCACCGTTGGCGAAGTTGCCCATGTCACCCGCAGCGCAAAATCATCAAAGGCGCTGGTTCCGGACGGAATCTCAATGCTGATGTTGAAGCACTTGGATACCCCGAGCGTAGAGTACATGACCAAAGTGCTCAATCTGTAGCTAGCCACTCACGAAGTTCCCGATGCCTGGAAAATGGGCAGAGTGGTCCGGCTACTGAAGCCAGACAAAGACGCAAGTAAAGGAGATTCGTACAGGCCGATCTCCTTGCTTTCTCCAGTAGCAAAGACGCTTGAAGCACTGCTCCTCCCCAGCCTTATCGAACACTTTCCTAGTGCTGAGTACAACATGGATTTCGCAAGCAGCACAGCACAACAACTGCTTTACACGCCATCACCACAAGTATAAGTCGCGGCCTTAACCAGAACAAGCCTATCGACTGGACGGTCCTCGCGGCTCTTGACCTTACAAAAGCCTTCGACACGGTGAATCATGCCGCTTTGTTTGAGGACATTGAAGAATCGTCCCTTCCGCCCAGTTTGAAACGCTGGGTCGTAAACTATATGTGTGGGCGCCAGTCATATGTAGAATTTAGAGACAGAAAGTCGAAGCCCTGTAGAGTTAAACAAGGAGTTCCCCAGGGTAGAGTTTTATCCCCGGCTCTGTTTAACCCCTACATCTCTAAACTTCCTGCACCACCAGACGGCGTTGAAATTGTGTCGTACGCTGACGATTGCACAATTCTGGCGTCAGGACCTAAAGTGGATGACATTTGAGAGAAAATCAACTGTTACCTCACTGACTTAGCACGTTTCTTCACTGCGAGGAATATGAAAATATCCGCCTCCAAATCATCAGCCACACTGTTTACTGCATGGACCGCAGAGGTGCGGTTGTCACTCAATGGGAAAGTCGGTGACGTCAACATCCCGACCACCAACTACCCCAAAATCCTTGGGGTCACATTGGACAGCCTTTTAAGATCCTCTGCACATGCTACAGCTATCTGCGATAAACTCAAAAGTAGGAACAAGGTCCTCAAGTCACTTGCCGGCAGTACTTGGGGAGCCGACAAAGAAACCGTGTTGATCTCTTACAAAGCGATAGGTCGGCTGTAACAAACTACTCAGCACCTGTATGGTCGGCGAACGTGAGTACGACGCAGTGGAAGAAAATTAAGACTTGCCAGAATGCCGCCCTTAGAACATCAACAGGGTGTCTTCTTATGTCTTCTGAGGACCATCTACATGAGGAAACGAAGGTTTACCGTCCGCAGACACAATTTCCTGTTGTCTAAGCAATACCTGCTAGGGTGTTTTCGCAGCAGTCATCCTAACCATCTCTTGAACAGGATGCCTCCACCCAGGCAGATCAGTTACGATCTTCATGATCTAGAGAGAGAGGTCCAGCGGTATAAGAGAGAACCTTTAGATCATCGAAACTATCAAGCAGGTTTGAACAACATTCACGCCGATGATGTCGCAGCAGCAGTATGCAGCTACCGTGTGAATGTAGTGCTAGGTGAAACTCCCCCGGAGGTTTCACCTGAGGAGAAGGTACTACCTCGGCAGACGCGCGTGGTTCTGGCGCAGCTGAGATCTGGATGGTGCAGCCGCCTCAATTCTTACTGGGCACGAATTGATGCTAACGTTCCGGACATCTGTCTCGCCTGCCATCAGGGACCACATGATGTACTGCACCTCTTCAATTGTCCTACCAAGCCCACTCAGCTGACCCCCAGGTCTCTGTGAACGCATCCAGTCAAATGGCGCGTTTCCTACACCTGGATATCGATGCAGATCCCCCATAGACGAACAAGACCTCAAAATAAATATATTGTTGTTACAACAACAACTTACTAGCATGTAAGACGCATAACACATAACAATTTATTCAGCTTTACCAAATCCAAATTAATAAACCAAGACAATTTTAACGCTGCATACCAGATTAATTGCAATGGTGACTTGTCCTACACATACCAAAAGTAATATGTTGGCACTACAAAAACAAAACTAAGGACAAGAATCTCTGCACATAAATCCGACTGAAAAGCGTTAAGTAGACCATTGCAGGTGTTTTATTTTGACCAATTTGGGGTTTTCTTATTTTGTGTTTTATGCTTTTCTGGTCCGTTTTTAACGACGCAGAGAGCCGCATAACACAATAATCCATGCCCTATTGAATTTCACTTTAATGTTCGTATTCTTATTATTAGCCTCCTATGGAGCAGATCTAATAATACCAAATAAATAATTGACAAAGTTTGATCCATTTTCGAAGCATAAATTTGGAAACATAAAGGCTTTCTTCTCGAAAAAAAAAATCAGCGCGATCTGATTATGACAAAAAGGACACTCGCGCAAAATCTTTTCAAACATATATTTCACAGAATTCAAATGTCACGGGGTTTAAAAATAAAAATCATGAAAAGATGCTCGAAGATTTTAATACATAACGTACTAAAAACTGCCAACTTTGTAGAAAAGGACTTTTCTTGTGAGTTTCACATTTATGCTACAATTGTCTCTCGTCAGATCAAGAAGTGGTAGATTGCAAAAGTCGCTATACCTAGCTGTGGAGATACGACACAATATGGTGTACGCCCTAGTACAAGTGCGGCAGCCCTAACAACCTTAATATAGTCCACACTTAAAATTGGAATATCTCAGTGTCACTACCTTGACCCTTCAAGAGGACAAAATAAACCAAATCGAGAAACCCTGTTGTATACGGCGAATGTCCAAATCGAATATAGAGGACGGAGTCATGATGCCCGTGCTATAATTGAACCGGGCTTCTTATGCCAGGTTTATTTCGGATTAACTTAAAAAAATTTTGCAGCTGCCAACCAAACGAATCCTTGTGCACGTTACCGGTTTAAATCAAACCATTACTGAAACATTTACAAAAGCCTGTCGTTTTAAACTTTATTCTCGCATGGACCCTAGTTTTGAGCATGAAGTATGTGCAGCTATCTTGAAGTCCCTTCCGACTAGTTTACAACCTAAAACATTCGACCAATCGCAACTACATGAAACTGCCAAATTTGCGCTGACAGACCCTCGTTTTTATGCAAGCAGACCAATAGATTTATTGATTGGAATAGATATCGGCCGATAATATTTAATATTGGCGCTCAGGCGCAGTCAGTTGGATCTTTTATGGCACACAAATTGTTTATGGCTGGGTGATTGCCAGACGCGTGAATCAACAAAAAGAAAATAATACTTAAATTTTAGTGTACAGTACAATGTTCATCGAGAAAACTCTAACGTCCAGGAATTCCCGTGAATTTTTTTTCGATATTGCCGGAAAATTTTCCTCGGGAGTTTTATTTTAATCTTTAGTATTTAACTTTTTATGGGCAACCCTGTTCATTATTTGGTAAAATATGCAGCACTTAAACACAGCTGACTGTCTTTTGTTATTGTGTGTTGTTCCATTAATGTAAATATAAATGTTTTGTTCTTTTATCACAAGTGGAAAGGTGTTCTTTTATAAAATAAATTGCTTGATTTTCAAAAAAAAATTATATATTTTCACATTGTTCAAAATAATACATAACTTTTTTAACAAACGATAATTTTTAGACTGCTATGGATGGTGTTCGATCTACAGCTTGAAAGTACTTCACCAAGAAACATGATTTGGCACAATGTTTCCTGTGCCCTAAGACACTGACGTATAAAAGTACAAGTACAAGTGGGTTAACACGACATTTGGAAAATGTTCATAAAGTCAAGCCGGATGCTGGTGATGTTATTCCTTCAAAAAAGAGCAAACCTGATTTAATCAAAAAAAAATTTTTGCAACGAAAACAGTCCATGGAAGAGATAGTTTCTCGAATGGCTGCTTTATACAGAATGACAATTAATGCCGTTACTGATAGCAGTTTTTTTTTATTTTAAAAACTTAAAAAGGTAATTTTGTAAATTTTTAAAAATTCCCGGGAATAGCAAAAAAAAAATCTACTGGGATTTTCGGGAATTTAGGAACCCAAGAACCGTGCCTTATTTCATCAAGATTATGTGGCTTCTAGAGCTACATATATCTAAATCTGAAAATTTGCTTTAATTTCAATAACGCCCATCCTTTGTCAACAACTTGATTCTCCAAAATTTCATGAAATTTGTACAACTACGGGTATTGCGACCTGTAAATTTATAACAAGTTTCAGACGGACGGACACACAGACGTATCTTGATCGAGCTTAAAGCAGGGTTAAATATGTGGGACCAAAAAGTGTTAAGGAATTTACAATAAGTAGAAAACGAACATCCTAGAATTTTGAGTAAGGAAATTTTGTGTGTTGAGCTTCTGTGTGCTTAACGCAGACAGAATAGGAAGAGTCGTGTAGAAGCAGTCGAGAGGTAAAACTATTGACGGTTGAAGGAATAATGTTAAATACTACTTAAGTCCCACAACATCTCGTTAAGGAACAAGGGACAATTTCTTGCAAATCAGAGTTGTGCACGATTTTATATTTTCTGACCGAGCGTCTAAGGTTCAAGTATTTTATAGAGAAGTTTTTGCATAGCTTAGAGATAAATCACTTACTTGAAAGTCGCCGGTATTTACGAGGTCGCTACATGTTTCTACCGGGGTTAAAGTCTTTCGCATGGATCTTATGTAGCCACCATACCATAAATGGATTTAGAATATCGACAAACGGGTAAAGTCTTCATATAGTGTCGTGATTCTATTTTCGAGCAGGATGATGTCATCTTCTTCATCTTGATGAAAATTACCGATATCCGCAGGTAATTTACTGGGTATGTACTGGGCTTTAAAAGAGAGGCTTTAGAACGCATGTATTTAGAGTAGGCAGCTGTGTCACCAACTGTTCCCAAAAATTGATATTCCTGTATAAGCCATAGCTTAAGTTGGTCTCTATTAATCCAGTAGGGCAATGTATATTAAATAATATTTTACTTTAAATTACATAATCAAATTTCATTATTATTTTCTAAAAGATAGTTCCAGATTATACCTTTTTATCCTTACAATCTCATCACTCTCGTCTAATAAATTACACTGTGGAGCATTTTTGGGGTTATTGCCTGGGGGGTGAGAAATTCCAAGTCAGGGTGATGGTACTAGGTCAGTATATTAAAACCCTCAAAGGGTTTTGCGTTCGTATGTGGCTGTTGCGTTCTGCTTTTATTTACAATTAAGTGAAGTTACTTAATTTTGAATAAAAGCAGAACGCGTTAATCGATTTCTATGATCTATGTCGCATTTTGTTTATAGGTTATATGACTTTACGTGAAAGTTATAAGACTCTACACGTTTTTCCGTTTGGGATTTATATGTTTAAAAAAAAAATTTTTTTTTGGCAAAATTTTCTTCATAAATTTATTTCTAATTGCAAAAATGTTGATTTGGTAGAGAAACAGCATTAATGGATTGAAGAAAATGTAATTATTAATTTTTCTCAATTTATTTCAGCAAAATCGAACTAGTCGTTCTCGAGTTATGTCAAACTACGTTTTTGCCAACATTTTACAACTAAGCGAAAAAACATCAAGATAAGGAAAAAATGTAAAAGGTTATAAAAAAAAACTGGCACATACCCATTGAGGGTTTTAATATACTGACCTAGTACCATCACCCTGACTTGGAATTTCTCACCCCCCAGATTGGCTGATGTACTGTGTATTAAGTATATTTCAATAATGAATACTAGTATGGATTTATTATGTGGATCTCTGCTTATTGGCAGGAATTTGCATTAATTTGTTTAAAATAGTATATAACTGGTATGGATCACACGTCTGAGAATTTTAAACCTGGTTTAGCTTAAACCTCGTGATAAAGGGCCAGAGGACCCTTACAGTCATTTACAGAGTGTTCGCGATATTATGTAGAGTGCAAAACTCTAGTTATGTATGTATTACGGATAACTCTAGAATAGCAGAGTAGACGACGTAATTTAGATATTGTAGGATTTTCGTGTTGACTGTTTTAAGATTCAAGTATGAGAGCATTTAAGCCTCCAAGGTATGTACCATTATCAGAGAAAAAGTTTCAATGTCGGACAAATGCTAAAATTCAGTGTGAAAGTTACCTGTGTGCATTTGGCCTCATTGACTTTTATTCTCCAGTCAAAGAGCCAAGATTTTACTCATCTGAGATGTACACCTAGATTTATAGATGCAATATGCTGCTTTTTATGTGAGGCTATTATAGCGGTATCGCTGGCAAAAGTGGATGTTAGCACGTTTGGGTTAATAGAGAAACCTGCGATAAACATAAGGTAAAGGATAGGCCCCAGGACACCTCTCTGGGGTACACCAGCTAGTATTTCGCGGTCATCGGTGACGTGTTGTCCACATTTGACTCTGCATCTGCGGTTTTCTAATTAAGACTCAAGAATTCGATGCGTTTTTGCCGGTAAGTACTTGCAAATTTTGTTGATCAAGCCAAAGTGCCAGACTTTGTCATATGCTTGAGCAACATCCTGAAATACGGCGCAGCAATATTCTCGCCGTTCAAATGAATTTTTAATTGCTTGGGTCAGACGGTTTACTTGTTCGATAGTGCTGTGACCTTCCCGGAATCCAAACTAATGGTCTGGATTTAAGTTATTTGAAACGAGGAACTTTTTCAAATAGTTATGATAAGCAGGGAAGCAAACTAAGCATCCTGTATGAGGAAGGTATTGATTTATCATTTCCTGACTTAAAAATTATTTGGATCAGATAAATTTTCCACGCTTTAGGAATGTAACTATGTCTCAAAATTGTGAAAAAATTATTATGCCAGGAACTTCACCTATAGACCTGTGTTCACGGCTTCTTTAATGACATGCATGGCTTTATTTGGGTTAGTAGACAATGGAATTACGGCAGACACGTTATTATCTGGTGGACGGAGGTAGCTACGTTGACTTAAGTAGGATTAAAGTATTAAATAAAAAGATGCGATTGAATAAAGAGATGCGGAACTGCTTTTTTAACTTTTTAAGCAGTCCTTCATTAAAAAATCTATCTAAATCTTTATAATATGCACGACTACCGCTGAGCAGTATTTTTGCGGTTTAAGAATTCCTTATTACTTTTATGATTCGATGACATGGCTCTTAAATCTTTGAAAACATTGGTAAACGCTGATAGGTCGGTAAAATGAGACCATGTTTTCAGCCTCTTTTGATTAAGAAAGTGTTGCAGTCTAATCATTAAAAATATTGGTCTAAAAACCAATTTCAAGCATTTGGAATTGCCTAAGCAAGCGCAGCATTTATTTTACCGTAGCCAGGTGTTTTTTTTATTGCTTAATTCAAGTTTTTAACTTCACGGTTAGTTATATCATGAATAGGTAAGTCAATTTGACAAGAGCACTCTATGATTTACTGTATCTTAGTTCTTTCTTTCAGAGCAATTCAAGGAAAATGGGTCAAATACGTGTTCTTGGTATTTTGAGTACGCATTGAAATTATGTTCATCTAAGAGGTTTCTACTTCTCATCCAGATTCTTCGCATGGTACTTTTATTTCGAATGAGCTGTTTTTATTTTACTTAAGAAGTCTACATTAGAAAGCTGAGTATAAACTCCCTTCTTAAAACAGCAGGTTAAATACACAGCTATACAAAATTGAACTTTCCGAATGGAATGAGACTGAGAATGAAAGTTGCCATTATCCATAACAAAATCTTTAAGGGTTTCCTTTAGTTCAGTGCGAGATTTTTTTATTGCGAATGTTGAATGGGTACCAAGTTATCGTAAAATTCAGGTAATTTTTTAATTTATTTTATATTATATATGCTGCAATGTACAAGACCATATTTGGTATAGGGATACAAGTTTAAAATAGCTTCCTTAAGACCTTGGATTTTTGAGAGATTTAGGACTGGGGAGCCTTCATTACGTTCGTGACCTTTTCTCTCTAAGCCATTTTCCCATTACATAAATTATTATTACAGACTCCTTTTTATTAAAAAAAACTTTGTAATTTATTATGGACCGGAATGACTAGAGTAGGCAATAAAAATTAAATTGTAGCTAAGCCGCTCTAAGCCATGTATGAAAATTTAAAAAATTGCAAAAAAAGGAAATTTGTGAAAGATCTGCGGAAGTGATATTTTCTCTTTTTTTTTGGCAAAATTTTCTTCATAAATTTATTTCTAATTGCAAAAATGTTGATTTGGTAGAGAAACAGCATTAATGGATTGAAGAAAATGTAATTATTAATTTTTCTCAATTTATTTCAGCAAAATCGAACTAGTCGTTCTCGAGTTATGTCAAACTACGTTTTTGCCAACATTTTACAACTAAGCGAAAAAACATCAAGATAAGGAAAAAATGTAAAAGGTTATAAAAAAAAACTGGCACATACCCATTGAGGGTTTTAATATACTGACCTAGTACCATCACCCTGACTTGGAATTTCTCACCCCCCAGATTGGCTGATGTACTGTGTATTAAGTATATTTCAATAATGAATACTAGTATGGATTTATTATGTGGATCTCTGCTTATTGGCAGGAATTTGCATTAATTTGTTTAAAATAGTATATAACTGGTATGGATCACACGTCTGAGAATTTTAAACCTGGTTTAGCTTAAACCTCGTGATAAAGGGCCAGAGGACCCTTACAGTCATTTACAGAGTGTTCGCGATATTATGTAGAGTGCAAAACTCTAGTTATGTATGTATTACGGATAACTCTAGAATAGCAGAGTAGACGACGTAATTTAGATATTGTAGGATTTTCGTGTTGACTGTTTTAAGATTCAAGTATGAGAGCATTTAAGCCTCCAAGGTATGTACCATTATCAGAGAAAAAGTTTCAATGTCGGACAAATGCTAAAATTCAGTGTGAAAGTTACCTGTGTGCATTTGGCCTCATTGACTTTTATTCTCCAGTCAAAGAGCCAAGATTTTACTCATCTGAGATGTACACCTAGATTTATAGATGCAATATGCTGCTTTTTATGTGAGGCTATTATAGCGGTATCGCTGGCAAAAGTGGATGTTAGCACGTTTGGGTTAATAGAGAAACCTGCGATAAACATAAGGTAAAGGATAGGCCCCAGGACACCTCTCTGGGGTACACCAGCTAGTATTTCGCGGTCATCGGTGACGTGTTGTCCACATTTGACTCTGCATCTGCGGTTTTCTAATTAAGACTCAAGAATTCGATGCGTTTTTGCCGGTAAGTACTTGCAAATTTTGTTGATCAAGCCAAAGTGCCAGACTTTGTCATATGCTTGAGCAACATCCTGAAATACGGCGCAGCAATATTCTCGCCGTTCAAATGAATTTTTAATTGCTTGGGTCAGACGGTTTACTTGTTCGATAGTGCTGTGACCTTCCCGGAATCCAAACTAATGGTCTGGATTTAAGTTATTTGAAACGAGGAACTTTTTCAAATAGTTATGATAAGCAGGGAAGCAAACTAAGCATCCTGTATGAGGAAGGTATTGATTTATCATTTCCTGACTTAAAAATTATTTGGATCAGATAAATTTTCCACGCTTTAGGAATGTAACTATGTCTCAAAATTGTGAAAAAATTATTATGCCAGGAACTTCACCTATAGACCTGTGTTCACGGCTTCTTTAATGACATGCATGGCTTTATTTGGGTTAGTAGACAATGGAATTACGGCAGACACGTTATTATCTGGTGGACGGAGGTAGCTACGTTGACTTAAGTAGGATTAAAGTATTAAATAAAAAGATGCGATTGAATAAAGAGATGCGGAACTGCTTTTTTAACTTTTTAAGCAGTCCTTCATTAAAAAATCTATCTAAATCTTTATAATATGCACGACTACCGCTGAGCAGTATTTTTGCGGTTTAAGAATTCCTTATTACTTTTATGATTCGATGACATGGCTCTTAAATCTTTGAAAACATTGGTAAACGCTGATAGGTCGGTAAAATGAGACCATGTTTTCAGCCTCTTTTGATTAAGAAAGTGTTGCAGTCTAATCATTAAAAATATTGGTCTAAAAACCAATTTCAAGCATTTGGAATTGCCTAAGCAAGCGCAGCATTTATTTTACCGTAGCCAGGTGTTTTTTTTATTGCTTAATTCAAGTTTTTAACTTCACGGTTAGTTATATCATGAATAGGTAAGTCAATTTGACAAGAGCACTCTATGATTTACTGTATCTTAGTTCTTTCTTTCAGAGCAATTCAAGGAAAATGGGTCAAATACGTGTTCTTGGTATTTTGAGTACGCATTGAAATTATGTTCATCTAAGAGGTTTCTACTTCTCATCCAGATTCTTCGCATGGTACTTTTATTTCGAATGAGCTGTTTTTATTTTACTTAAGAAGTCTACATTAGAAAGCTGAGTATAAACTCCCTTCTTAAAACAGCAGGTTAAATACACAGCTATACAAAATTGAACTTTCCGAATGGAATGAGACTGAGAATGAAAGTTGCCATTATCCATAACAAAATCTTTAAGGGTTTCCTTTAGTTCAGTGCGAGATTTTTTTATTGCGAATGTTGAATGGGTACCAAGTTATCGTAAAATTCAGGTAATTTTTTAATTTATTTTATATTATATATGCTGCAATGTACAAGACCATATTTGGTATAGGGATACAAGTTTAAAATAGCTTCCTTAAGACCTTGGATTTTTGAGAGATTTAGGACTGGGGAGCCTTCATTACGTTCGTGACCTTTTCTCTCTAAGCCATTTTCCCATTACATAAATTATTATTACAGACTCCTTTTTATTAAAAAAAACTTTGTAATTTATTATGGACCGGAATGACTAGAGTAGGCAATAAAAATTAAATTGTAGCTAAGCCGCTCTAAGCCATGTATGAAAATTTAAAAAATTGCAAAAAAAGGAAATTTGTGAAAGATCTGCGGAAGTGATATTTTCTCTCAGGTATTGTTGAGAACTTTTGCCTCTAAACCCTCACCAGCCTATGTTCTGGAAGCATATGCACATTGTCCAGAACCGCTATCCAATGCAATCTAACCTTATGGCCTCAAATCCTTAATGAGAAAACATAACCCATTCTTTAGCACATAATTTTGGATGTCAAACTAAATTTATTTGAGATAAAAGTATAAAATCCTACACAATTCAAATGTATTTAAAAAATTTAAATGCAACAGTTTTTTATGGATTTGTATTCATTATTTTTTTTGTTTGTATTTCTAGGGAGCATTATTTTACTTCATCATATTAATTCTATTATAAATTTTAAATACAAATACTTATATATATTTGAGTCGAGCTTACTCGGATTGGCTTTCTTATA
Source organism: Hydrotaea diabolus (assembly GCA_963513945.1). NCBI lineage: Eukaryota > Metazoa > Arthropoda > Insecta > Diptera > Muscidae > Hydrotaea > Hydrotaea diabolus. The sequence continues at coordinate 95,535,458 of OY740720.1, forward strand.
CCCCAATGGGTTACTGAAAATTATTGGAAACAGAAAAAAAGAAGAAAAAAATACAGTAACTGACGTTTATATGAACAATGAAAGCAATAACTAACTGAGAAACATTCTGTGGGTGCTAAACTATGATAGAGATCACAAGAGAGATAGGGAACATTGTGGAATGTAAGTCTAGCCTACAGCTTGGGGTATGATAATTACAAAAACAACAACAAAATACGCTCAAAAGAACCAAAAGAAGGAAAAAACCAATGCAAGTTTTTAATAACAGAGTATGTGCAAACATACCTACATAAACATAGTAATGATGGATTTTGTGAAACTTACCAACATATCGATGATCATAACGAAGGCCTTCCTCATGTGTCGATGCTGTTGTCAACTGAGTTAGATATGGTGTTGAAGAAATGTTAAATAGGGATGACTTGCAGAGATTTTGTTACTTTTGGTATGATGGATAATGAAGTTTAAAATAACTTCAAACTATCTGTAAAACGGAAAGTAGTTTCTTGAGAGTTAAAGCTTATTTGTTAAGGCTATAGAATTAATATCATTGTGGATATTATTTTTTACATAATTTGTGGAATAGTTAAAAGGTTTTTAAAAGGTAATACAGACAAACAATTCGAGTATGATTGGTGATCACTACATCCATTTAGAGTTGTTGGATCATAACCAGGAGCGTTTTCTTTCAGGTCTTCCTCGATTTATAGCTGAGGCTGGCATATTCCAAAATAGTAGTCTTGCTTGACTGAATGTCTTGCCTCTTGAGCACAATTGAGGAAAACATTCTGGGATTATAAAATCAATAAAAGATCGGTGGTAGGCAAAAGTTTGGCGTGATATTTCGGTTAACATCCTTCTAATTTTTTGGTTTCAGTCGAATGCCGATCATGAAATTTGGACAATCTTCCACTAGGTCACAACTGCCCTGTGGTAGTGTGTCACTTTGTATAAGTCTCACCCAGACTTTGGGGTTTGTTGTTTGTGGTTACGTCTAATATAGATTGAGTTGTACATGTCTTTTTCTGTTGAGCGACGCACAGCTCTTATCACTTTCTGAACTTCGACCTAATAATATTGGTACTTTTAGTATCAAATAATAAAATTAAATACTAAATATGTGTCCTCGAAAATGTATTGATAGCTAAATATTTAGCCTATTGGAGAATATTTCCTTTCACTCAAAACGAAACGATTGTATATCACTTTAATACTTTTAGATTTTATTTCTTGTCTTGTGAGTTTTTAGAATAGGAAGATTTTGTCCGTTCAGAGTTTCGCAGAAAAAGTAAGTTAATCCAACTTTTGTGCACAGACTTGACTAGAATTCTCTGTCGCAAACTATGACTCGAAAAAGGAATGTCAAATTGGATGGAATATTGACAAATGTTGCCACTTTAATGACTTCAACAATCGCAATGAAAAATGAAAGATACTCTAGACAGCAACAGTACAGTTGAAAAAACATTGAGGAGATCAAAGCAAAAATCGAATCAAAACAAAATCGTTTTTGCCTGTGATCAAAACTGTCAAATCCACTATAGGAAGAAAACATTGAAAGAGAACATGTAAATTTACTGATTTGTATTTTTAGACATAGGCAAATTCGCTTAAAAAAGAGCTGTAAATGAAGAAGGGGGATTTATTTTGCTACTCCAAAGTGAATCAAATGAATAACACACAAAGTTTGAAATGCAAATTTCTCTATATTCCTAGATAAAAGTATGTCACTGTGTAATTAAAATTGCGAGTACCTATTGTACGAATATATTTTTATTGAGTTTATTTTCCAAATAAGTTAGTGAATTTTGTCTGTGAAGATGGCAGAAAAAATGTTGTCTGCCTATCACTTGTATCAAATATTTCCCTGAGGTAGAAGACGTGTATTACAATGAACAAAACATGTATTATATATTAAATATATTAATTTTATTTTGCATTTTCATATCTTCTCAGGTGAACACCTTAAATTACAGTTTTATGCGTGTTTAAATAGCATTAAAGCAAGAAACAGATTAAATAGAAGAGGCATGGTATATGGTGGTACAAAATATGCAGAATTACCTAAACAACATACAGAGTTTACTCCAATACAAAAACCAGCAAGTCCAAACGTAACTCCAAATTATCTACGAATGCTGCAGAGACAATTCGGTACGATTCTACTTACGAGCATTCTGAGTTTTACAATCGTGTGATCCCAATATCACAATACTGGTTTACTAAAACCTGGTGTAAGAATAACTGTATTTCCATAATATTCCTCTGTCAACAAAGAAAATACATTCGTTTACTGTAATGATATTAAAAAACTTATGGCAGAAATGGGTATGAAGTATGTTCCTCACAAATAGAGATTATTTATATATTCTTCAAAAACCAGTATGAAAGCAGTTGTATTGTACTACAGTAACAAAAAAGAAAGCATTCCAATAGCATACAATTTGAACAATAAAAAACCTAAGAATCAGTAAACTATCTACTGGAATCAGTGACTTATGAGACTCAATTCTCAACTCAATCTATATTAGACGTAACCACAAAAAACAAACCCCAAAGTCTGGGTGAGACTTATACAAAGTGACACACTACCACAGGGCAGTTGTGACCTAGTGGAAGATTGTCCAAATTTCATGATCGGCATTCGACTGAAACCAATAAATTAGAAGGATGTTAACCGAAATATCTCGCCAAACTCTTGCCTACCACCGATCTTTTATTGATTTTATAATCCCAAAACGTTTTCCTCAATTGTGCTCAAGAGGCAAGACATTCAGTCAAGCAAGACTACTATTTTGGAATATGCCAGCCTCAGCTATAAATCGAGGAAGATCTGAAAGAAAACGCTCCTGGTTATGATCCAACAACTATAAATGGATGCAGTGACCACCAATCTTACTCTATTTTGGAATATGCCAGCCTCAGCTATAAATCGAGGAAGATCTGAAAGAAAACGCTCCTGGTTATGATCCAACAACTATAAATGGATGCAGTGACCACCAATCTTACTCGAATTGTTTGTCCGTATTACCATTTGAAAACCATCAGTCAAATTACCTTCAAATTTCATAACTATTCCACAAATTATGTGAAAAATAATATCCACAATAATATTAATTCTATAGTCTTTAAAATCTAAGCATTAATTCTCAACAAACAATTTACCGTTTCACAGATAGTTTTAAGTTATTTTTAACTTCATTATCCATCATGCCAAAAGTAACAAAATCACTGCAAGTCATCCCTATATAACATTTTTTCAACACCATCTCCAGCTTAGTTGACAACAACATCGACACGTGAGGAAGGCCATGAAGAAGGCCTTCCTCGATATGTTGGTAAGTTTCACAAAATCCATCATTACTATGTTTATGTAGGTACATACTCTGTTATTGAATACTTGCATTGAGTTTTTTCTTTCTTTTGGTTATTTTCTTTTAATGATTTTTCTAACTTAGAGAGAGACCACATTTGAGCGTATTTTGTTGTTGTTTTTGTAATAATCATCACCCAAGCTGTAGACTTACATTCCACAATGTTCTCTATCCCTCCCATAGTTTAGCACCCACAGTATGTTTCCCAGTTAGTTATTGCTTTCATTGCTCATATCAACTACAGATACTGTAATTTTTCTTTTTTTAACCCATTGGGGTCTAAGAAAGAAAATCCGAGTTAGCTCGACTCAAATCTATATGTGACAGCGCATAGAGAAAGGGACCTAAGGGTAAAAAAATCAATTTTCATTTTTTTTTTTTTTGATGTGGACAACATCTGAGCATCGAATGAGACCGATCCCATTCCCCAAAAGTGTTCCTTTCCAGAGATATGCGAGTTTTATGAAAGTGAAGACGACGATTCTAAGCGCATATAGAAAGGGTCCTAATCTTTAAAATGGCTCTCCTGAATATATATATATATATATATATATATATATATATATATATATATATATATATATATATATATATATATATATATATATATATATATATATATATATATATATATATATATATATATATATATATATATATATATATATATATATATATATATATATATATATATATATATATATATATATATATATTCTGTTTTTTATTGGGGTATAGAACTTTAAGTTGGCATCACTTTTTTAACTGGCGGCCATTTTGTCAGCTGTCAAGTGATTAATATTTAGTTTGGTTTGCCATTTCATCATGGACAGGTTGACAAAAGAACAACGCTTGCAAATCGTGCAAATTTATTTCGAAAGTAATGGTTCAGTTCGCGAAGTTCACCGCAAGCTCCGTCCATTTTATGGTCGACATAATCGTCCATCAGAGCAATTAATTCGGTTAACCATGGATCGGTTAACATGGACCATTGGATTATTTTCTTAGGGAATATGTGAAGTCGCTCGTCTACTCCAACAAACCAGAAACACGTTAGGGGACTTGGAAGCCAACATTCGTGGCGTTATTGCCAACATACGGCCCCATATGCTCGAAAAAGTGGTTGAAAATTGGACCTGTAGAATTGGCTTTATTCGAGCCAGCCGCGGCGGCCACATGCCCGAAATCATATTTAAACATTAATGGCATAAAATTATCCTTCCAATAAAGCCAAATTGATGGACATTAAAACGATTTTCTTGTGTTTTATTTCAATAAACACCCTTTATATATATATATATACAGTAAAAGCTCTCTTAAGCGGACACTGACGGTCGCAGCGATTTTGTCCGCCTGAGGGAGATGTCCGCCCAATAGAGCGTTTTAAAAAAATAAAAAAAAAACAAATATGTATAATGTTTCCACCACTATGGAAATAAATATGTTAAAACATTTCAAAACATTTTGTAATAAATTTTAATTATTAAAGTAAAATATTCATGTATAAAAAATTCAGATTCATAAACTTAAATGAAATTAGTATTAGATATTAATACATATACAAAATTTAAAAATTAGTTTTGTTGCTGGAAAAATTGACGGATTGATGATTGCTTTAGGTTGGTTTGCTTCCATTTTTTCTCATTTTCCACAAGACGAATCTCTAAAGACGCTAATTGTTGATATGCAACAACATCACTTTTAGCAAACGTTTTCAAGCGAGAAATTTGTTTGAATGCTTCATGATAATTATTAATTAGATCCGAGTCTTCCACAGCTACCTCCTCATCAGAATCACTTTAATCCTCCCCAGTATTAGTAATGCCTTCATAATCAATTTCAATATTGTCATTTTCTGTGTATGCAACGTTATCAATATTTAAATAATCCTCTAATATAAAGTCACTAAGTTGTGCAATTTCATTTAAATTAAAGAGCGTTGCTAATGGAATATCATCCTCAGGCTCAAACAGTTCGACATTCGAATTTTGTATAAATCCCGATTTTCGGAAACAGTTTTCTATGTTTGACGCTTCAGTTTTGTCCCAAGAAGCTTTTACAAAACACAGAGCATCAAGTACATTTATTTTTTTTGATAATTCTGATGCGGATTTAGCTGTATCCATATTTGATAGCATATCTTTTATAATGAAGTTTCTGTATATGACTTTAAAATTTTGTATTATGTCCTGGTCCAAGGGCTGGCATATGGATGTTGTATTAGGAGGTAGAAACTCTAAAGTTATGTTTGTCAGGCAGATATCTCTAGGATGAGAGGCGGCATTATCTAAAAATAAAAGAATATTTCTTTTGCGAGAATTCATTTTTGTGTCAAGTTGTCGTACCACTCCGTCATAATTTCTCTTGTCATCCACGCCTTTTTGTTCGATTTCCAATCGACTGGTAAATCGGCAATTTGTATGTGTTTAAAAGCTCTCGGGCGGGCCGCTTTTCCGATGACTAATAGCTTTTCTTTTTGTCCAACCATATTGACGCAAAACATAATGGTTAGTCTTTCCTTCGACAATTTACCACCAGTACATTTCTCTGATTTTAGAGCCAACGTTTTGTCAGGCATGGCTCGAAAAAAGAGACCGCTTTTATCGGCATTGTACACATCTTCAGGTCTGTACTGACTCAGCAAAGAAGGAAGTTTTTGCCTGAATTGGTTTACATCTTCTGGAGTAACATCAGCAGCTTCACCCGATATGCATTTAAATGCCACGGTATGTCTTGTTCGCCACTTCTGAAGCCATCCATCTGATGCGGAAAATGTTGTGTATCCTATGTGTTCTGCTATTTCTTTGGCCTTGGATTTTATTATTGGACCTGAAAGAGGTATGTTTTTGCTTCTTGCTACAGCGAACCAGTCATAACACAACTTATCGACCTGGGAGCCCTTAGGTGTGAGGAAAATTCTTTTTTGGTTAATATTAAACCCAGACTTCCATTTAGCTTTGATGTCTTCTTTATTTTTGATAATTGCTGCAGATTGCGTTTTTCCAATGTTAAACCTTAAGAAAATCGTAAGAATGAATTGATGGCCGACCACTAAAAATACAAAAATGTTACCTCTTTGCTATATCACGCGCAGAAATTTTTTCTTTTTCTTGGAAATTTATTATTTCCATTTTTTCTTTTAAGGAGAGCACATTTCGCGATGCCATTCTTATTAAGAGTTACACACAAGTGATCGTTTTCAACAAATGTTTATCAAAATAGTACAGCATAAAAAAACACATTTCTAAAGTAACGGTTAATCGCAGTAGCTACGGCATTTTTTGTCTATGAACAAAATACGGGGAATCACAGCTTAACGCACATTACTTGTCTGACGCATGTTGCTAGCCACGACAGTGAAAAGCAAAATGTTTGATTAAGTATGCAAATATGATTTCTTCTTTGCTTTATAAATGTGTACATAGTTATGAGAAAACTGTATAACAATTTGGGAGAGGGGAGAGAGCAACTCACCCACACAAACTCTAAATTATGGTTGTATGCGTTTGCCGACCAATGATTTAAAAACTAGATAAAGCAAGACAAATGGTGAAGTTGAAGAGAGAGTTGTCCGCTCATTGGAGATGTTTCGTAATAAAAAAGTGTCCGCGTCCGTCCAAGGGAGCGTCCGCTTAAGGGAACATAATTTCTTCCTGAAACAATGCAAACATTTTGGGACCAAGAAATTTGTCCGCTTAAGAGAGCTGTCCGGCTATAAGAGCTGTCCGCAAGGAGAGCTTTCACTGTATATATATATATATATATATATATATATATATATATATATATATATATATATATATATATATATATATATATATATATATATATATATATATATATATATATATATATATATATATATATATATATATATATATATATATATATATATACCTTGCTGGAAATGTAACACGTCTGCCACATTTGGTCGGTACAGCAGAAGTATCATGATGTACTGCTTGCGAAGAATGCTGACCTTCTCGGTTGGTGTCTGTTTTCTCACATTCTCGAGTTTTACTCGATGTGACATTTTCAGAACCAGAACTGGAAGCTTCGAGATCAATATTTTGTTTAGCGTTAGACGCGCTCGGTGTGTCGCCATCTGGCTCTACCGTTGTTGTAAATGCAGGGTTTAGTCGATCGACGCTAATGTTGACAGGACGTCCTTTAATAATGACTGTAAAAAACTTCTTAGCTTTTCGTGAAACGGGATAAGGACCATCATATGGATGCGTTAGAGACGGACGTATTGAGTCGTTGCGAACAAAAACGTGTGTTGAAGAATTTAGAGAGGGGCTGACAAAGGTTTTTACATCTGTGTGATGCGATGTCTGCGTTGGTCGAAGCTTTTGCATTGCAGATCGAAATTGTGTAACTGCCTCACTGGAGATTTCAGTTGGTTTAACTGCGTCGAAAAATTCGCCAGGTAATCTTAATGCTGTACCGTAGACGAGTTCGGCTGGTGATGACTTTATATCAGGTTTGACTCGTAAACCTAGCAGAATTGTTGGCAGGCTATGTAACCATTTTGATGGGTCACTACACAGTATAGCTGCTTTAAAAACTCGATGCCATCTCTTAATGACACCATTCGATTGTGGATGGTATGGTGTGGTACGCAAATGATTTGCACCAATCGTTGTCATCAATTCAGTGAAGACAGCTGACTCAAACTGTCTACCACGATCAGATGTTATCCTCGCAGGCACACCAAATCTAGCAATCCAGTGAATCAAAATGGCTTTGGCTACGGTTTCGGCGGTCATGTCTGTAATTGGTTCAGCTTCCGGCCAACGTGTAAAGCGATCGATCATCGTTAAGCAATATCGCTGTCCTTCGCACAATGGAAATGGACCAACGATGTCGATGTGCGAAAATCGTTCTTTCGGCGGATCGTACCTTGCTGGTGTTGTTTTTGTGTGACGTTGAACTTTTGAGCGCTGACAAGCGAGACAATTTCGAACAAATTTTGCAGAGTCGTTTCTGATTGAGGACCACACAAATCTTTTTGTCATCAGTCTAATCGTAGCACGTTTCCCAGGATGAGCCAAATTGTGTACCATTGACAACACTTGGTCGCGAAATTCTTTTGGGATGAATGGGCGTACATTACTTGTGGAAGTGTCACATAATAGCTCAAGTTCACTTCCTGTAATGGCAAAAGATTTTAGTATGAGTGAATTAGAAGATATACCTGACATTATTTGGCGAAGTTCGTCATCATCTTTTTGAGCAGCAGCGATTTTTTGATAATCCACAAACTGGTTGATTGTCTGTATGCGTGAAAGAAAATCAGCTGTGACATTATCTTTGCCGGGCGTGTAGCGAATATCAGTTGTGAACTGGGCGAAATCAAGCAGGCGTGCTCTTCTAGGTGATGCTTTTTCGAGGCTTTGATGAAAAGTAAATGTCAGGCGGTGGTCGGTGCAAATACAGCAACTTCTTCATTCGATCATATATCGGAAATGACAAACATCTTGATACACTCCAGCTAATTCGCGGTCGTATGTACTGTATTTTAGTTGGGAGTCGGTTAGCATCTTAGAATAAAACCCAAGCGGTTTTAGGTTGCCATTTACGCATTGGTGAAGTGCTGCACCAACTGCTGTGTCAGATGAATCAACAAATAATGCTAACTGAGCGGTTTTAACCGGATGTATTAAAACTGTTGCATCTATGAGCTCTTGTTTACAATTCTCAAATGCAATTTCGGTGTCGTTTGTCCATGCGATGGGCGTGTTGTCGTTTTTGATGTTGCCGTTTACAAGTGTCTGAAGCAATAACTGGGTTTTAAGCGCATGTGGCAAGAATTTTCTATTAAAATTTATCATTGCCATAAATCTTTTTAACTCTTTAGCCACTGTTGGTTTTGGGAAATCGCGGACTGCAGCAATCTTTTCAGGCAAGGAGCGAATTCCATTTGCAGACACTAGATGACCAAGAAATGTTATTTCGGTTCTTCCAAACTCGCATTTTGAAAGATTTATCGCCAGGTTGTTTTCTCTTATACGCTCCAAAACTGTTTTGATATCTTTTCGATGTTGTTCCGCAGTGGATGATGCAATAAAGATATCGATGTATGGGAATACAAAGTCCAGACCACGTAGAACTTCGTTTATGAGTCTTTGGAACGTCTGCGCGGCGTTGCATAGCCCAAATGCCATAAATTCATACAGGCCAAAAGGTGTCGTTATGGCTGTTTTTGAGACGTCATCGGGATGGATCGGCACCTGATGGAAAGCTTTTTGATGATCAATTTTAGAAAAGATTTTCTTACCATTCAAAATTGCGGTGAAATCGGTCAAATATGGCAATGGGTATCGATCAGGAACTGTCTGTGCATTGAGCGCGCGGTAATCGCCGCAGGGTCTTAATGAACCATTGCTTTTTTGCACCAAATGCAAGGGGCTTGCCCAATTGCTACTCGATGGTTGAAAAATTCCTGCTTGCCTCAGAATTTCGAATTCAGCTCGTGCTGCTTCCAACTTTTCGGGCGATAGGAGTCGTGGTCGGGAAAAACTGGTTGGCCTGTCGTTTTGATGGGATGGAAAATTGTTGATTTGGTGACGGAACCAAACGGTTATAACTTCGTGATATCTGCGAATTCGTTTATAAGATCGGCAAACTCGAATATTTTAATTTCAGCGGCGTTGATTTAGGCGGTTGATGTCGTTGTAGCTGGAGAATTTGATGTACTTTCGATAAGTCGGTTTCGCCTCAAGTCTTTTAGCAGATCGTAATAACGAATGAAATCAGCACCTATGATGGGTATGGTTACATCAGCTATTATAAATGACCACTCAAAATTGCGTTTCAGACCAAGGTTTAATGCTATACGTTTTTCTCCAAGAACTTTAATCGATGCTCCATTAGCTGCGTATTTTGTTGTTTTCATGTTTTGTGATTTTGCAGTGAGCGGCAGATTTTGCAGTAAGCGGTGTCAACCAAAAATTTTTTTTTTTATGTAATCTCTCACCAGCAAGCGAAATATTTTGCGATTTGTGGACGAACTTTCGCTAGCACTCGCCACTCTTATTTGGCTTCATGCTGACGTCACACCGGTGTTGGAAGAAACCGTGTTTACCGAACGCTTTTGTTTGTGTCGGCAGGGGGTTCTACACTTTTGGGCATTTCGTCCGTATTTTTGGTGATACCAGCATTCATCAAATGACGTTTCGTTTGTCGAAGACTTTGTTCTAGATGGGGCTCGAGTATTACGGCTTCGTGAACGGGATCGTGTTGTAAATTTGTCAAAGCGTTTTGTCAAGCTTGCAACAGCTGCACGTAGATCATCCATTTCGCTGGGTGTATGCGTTGCAACAGCACGTACCTGATTTGTAGAAACCGCATCTAAAACGGAGTCGGCAATTTTGGTAAAATCGGTGGCATTGCCAGATGATGCAGCAACAACAGGTTGAACATAGTCAGGCAAACGTTTAATCCAAAGTCCTTTCAAAGCGGCTTCGCCAAGCGTAGAACCAGCAACGCGTTTCATCTCGTAGTATAATTCTGATGGCTTTATGTCCCCAAGAGGCAGTTCAGACAATAAGCGGTTCAAGCGTCGTTGTTCGCTGTCAGCAAAATGATAGATAATGTGTTTGCGTACATGATCGATCTTTCGGTCTGTGGCATAGATGTTATTACGTCGGTTAACTGCTAACAACACTAGGATCCAACGCTGCTAACTCGGTTGTGGCTTTTTGTTTATCCGATGTAATATCAGACGCAGTGAACCAAAAATCCATAGTCGTGAACCATCATTCAATGTTTGAGCTGGCCAACTGTGGTAATGAAAGTCTGACGTACACCACTTAAACGTTGCTGCTTGTTGCAGGCTGAGCTGGCGGTGGAGGGTCTGTCATAATGTCGTGATGAATGTTTTCGTCTGCTAAACCACTGTCGATGTTTTCCATGTGTTAAAAAAAATTATGAGAAGCACATGAAAATTTTAGAGGTTATCTCAATGACTCTTGCAAAAAACTTCTAAAACGTTGCCAATGTTAGTGGTACTTTTCTAACGGATCCATTTTCTTTTGTTCTTGTGTCACAAACAGTTTTTTGTTAGCGGACGCACACACGCTCTCATGTAAAAAATGCCGGTTTGCCACCACGAGAACTGCGGGGTCACAACTTTAGCAAATATTTATTTTGCTTAATTAAATAAATCTCGTGGTGTTTATTTTAATCCATAATCAATAAATTCATACTACTATTGTGTGGATGTATGTAAATCATACTATTGTTGTGACGATCATAATATTGTTGTGCCACAACCATATACCCAACGCTACTATGATGCTCTTCGAATATTTTCACTGCAACTATTGTTTTTTTCTTTGTGTACCAATAACACTGTGGAACATTTTTGGGGTTATTGTCTGGGGGGGTGAGAAAGTGAAGTTACTTAATTGTAAATAAAAGCAGAACGCGTTAATCGATTTCTATGATCTATGTCGCATTTTGTTTATAGGTTATGTGACTTTACGTGAAAGTTATAAGACTCTACACGTTTTTCCGTTTGGGATTTATATGTTTATAAAAAAAAAAAAATTTTTTTGGCAAAATTTTTTTCATAAATTTATTTCTAATTGCAAAAATGTTGATTTGATAGAGAAACAGTATATTAATGGATTAAAGAAAATGTAATTATTAATTTTTCTCAATTTATTTCAGCAAAATCGAACTAGTCGTTCTCGAGTTATGTCAAACTACGTTTTTGCCAACATTTTACAACTAAGCGAAAAAACATCAAGATAAGGAAAAAATGTAAAAGGTCATAAAAAAAAACTGGCACATACGAACGCAAAACCCTTTGAGGGTTTTAATATACTGACCTAGTACCATCACCCTGACTTGGAATTTCTCACCCCCCAGATTGGCTGTTGTACTGTGTAATATATGCCAATTATTCTCGACATACGTTCATTACGTAACAAATTTATTTTATGTAAATGCATATACATTTATTGCAAAACCTACCAAAATACGGCTTAGCCTACCATCCTACCAAATGAAAAAAATCCTACCAAATTTAGTACGAAAAGTCCAAAACGGCAACACTGAATAAAATATACAGTGTGTATTAAGGCTCAGGCACAAAAGATTGTTTTTTGACGCTGCGTATTTTTTAACTTCCGGTAGTCTACAAACCATTGAAATAGATTTTGAAAGTTTACACAAAGTAAATGACATGGCAGTGTCGGCATAGAAAGGCCTGCCATCAATGTTTTTGTGGGGTTCGGACGTTTATTTCAATAATTTGTAGACAGAACGAAAAAAGCTTCAGTGTGCCTGAGCCTTTTCGCTTAGTAGTTTTACATTTACCTATGTTAGAATCATCTCATACTCGGAAAGTCACTGAGGAAAAAGATTTATTGGAAATCCGTTTACTCACAAAATCGCCATTACATATACATAAAAAGTATATCGTGTAGTAGCAAAGGAGTTTTTACACTATCTATATATCATTTTCAATTTATTTTCAAGCTATGTATTTACGACCAAATAAAAAATTACATAGTATACAAGTGCATGAACACGCTATATTATAATATTAATATGTCTTAATTTCTCTGCCTTACTTACTTTTACGCATAATGGTGTTGCTTTTCTATATTTTATATTTTTACGATTATATGTGACTGCGCATAGAGAAAGGGACCTAAGGGTAAAAAAAAATCATCTGAGCACCGAATGAGACCGATCCCATGCCCCAAAAGTGTTCCCTCCCAGAGATATGCGCGTTTTATAAAAGTGATGGTACACCAAAGATACACGTATTTAAATCTTTAAAATGGCTCTCCTGAACAAAACTGGTTTTTACCCTTAGGTCCCTTTCTACTTTGGGCGTAACACTTTTTGTTTAAAAAGCATCAAATGAAAACTATGCGGATAATTAAATAAAATAAAGTATTTGTCATATCACATCATGTTACGGTACGTAACAATTCGCAGCCCTGAATATTAAGTATTTTAACTCCACCTCTGAGTTTCATCAAAAATTGTTTAGCTTGTCGATGACTTTCCCACTTTTATAGATGTTGGCAAAACCCACTTGTATTTTTGTCACCGGACGAACGACGTTTTTTTAATAATATGACAATGACTCTTAACTTTTACATTTAACACTCCGACGGTTGAGTCATCCGTTGCCCTTATACGAAGTACAAGGTCCACAGGGACCTTTTTTTTATTTGTATGGAATGTTTAGCTCGTTTGTTTTATTTCGGTCTGTTGCTTTTACACATTGAACAGGGATTAAACCGGCTCAAGACCTCTTGCTTCTATATATAAATAGAAGACAAGTTTTTAACAAAATGGCAAAGTGACATTGATTTTCGTGGCTGCACACTACTTTTATCATGATTTCGGGTCCGTGACAAACCTCTTCAGAAAGCCTTGCTGCAATTGTTGAAAGTAAAACCGAACTCTATAAGGCCAGGCTCTCCCCAAATGAATGATAACTACTGTTGTTAACCTTACTTTTCAAGTTTTCTTCACACAATTACCCACGACAATACAACTCACTCTTGCCACCTCTAAAGAGACTCCACATCGAGAGCATCGATGCATATGTGTTGAATGCTCTGCACAAACTGGATTGTTACAGGAAGGGCAATAGGCCCTTGTTTTCCGCTGCCGTCCGTCCTCAGAACGGCATAGGCGACATGACGGTCTATTCGTTCTAGACGTAAACGACGGTGCAGCTCCTTCTGCCGGTCTTGATAATATCTAAAAAGAACAAAATTATGTAGTTATTCTGCTTTTGAACATTAGAATTGTTTTTTCTTATCTTTACATCAAATGCTTCCATTGCGTTCCGTATCCTTGGATATGCGGTTGTTCAGCGCTCGTTTCTCTATGTTTGGTAGTGCCAATTGTTTTGTCAGCATCAGTAGGAATGACCGTCGTCTGTCACTTCTTTTTATTCACTTCATCTCGTTGTATGAAATAAATGCAGCAATGTCCACCATAGTAAAAAAACATGGCCAATGGCCATCGATTTGTTGAGCGCTTGCATGTATATGTGCCAAGCATCTGGTCCATTGTATCAACGCCCGATTTGTTGGCGTTGTAATCCAAAATAGCAAACGGCTTCTTCTTTTCAGTTTGCATGTCCACACCGCAAGTATAATGTTGTGTCGACAGCAAAATTACCGCTTTGTTCTTCTTGGGCACATATGAACATAGTGCTATGTCGCCTTCGCTGAAGCCGAACAATGTGTTGTTGACGCACATGTCTTATTCGAGTGCACTGTTCCAACATATGCGGTTTTCTTCCTGATCAAAGTAAGCGCCAAATCGGAAGTTGTGAAAAAATTGTCGGCATAAATTGTGCGGCCTGTATTCAAATATCTCTCCGAAAGTTGAAGTACAACATTCTGCTCTTGATTCACGTGTCGTGCCTGGTCAGGCAATTTCCCAGACCAAATCATTCCTTTGACAGGATAAAATGATTTTGAGTCGCACAACCACCATATCTTTATACCGTACTTGGCAGGCTTCGATGGAATGTATTGTGTGAAGCGGGTGCGGCCTCTGTATGGAAAAACCTGCTCATCAAAGGTCACAGCATCATGCGGAGTGTAAGCTGCTGCCAAGTTAGACTGCAACATTTGCCAAATTGGAAGGCCTTCAGAGAAGCCACCAACCGCAGATTTAATAATCTAGCTATTCCGTCGGATGTTCGGGTAGCCGAGAAAAAGTTCCGGACCATTATGAACGCAGCAGCTGCTCGCCATATCCCTACTTGTCGAATGCCCGAATTACGACCAAACTTCCCAGCAGAGGCAGCGGGTTTCGCAGACGAGCGTGATGACATACGTCGCTCCAACCCTACTGACCCTAGAATTAGGGATCTCAACTCCGAGTTCAGTAGGTTGGTCAACGAATATAATCGGAACAAATGGCTAGACCACTTAAAGCAGTGCAACTTGAGTTCCGGAATTGGTAAGTTGTGGACAACGGTCAAATCACTATCTAACCCTATAAGGAAGGATGATCGGACAGCTGTCACGTTCGGTGATAGAACAGTGACAGATCCGAAGCGATGCGCGTGTTATTTTAACCGGCTTTTTTTGAGCACCCAGAGAGCGATAAGGCGAAAAGGAGAGTATTGCGTCGTATCCGCGCTCTCCGAGTTGAAGCCTGTAAAATGGGCATAGTGGTCCCGCTACTGAAGCTAGGCAAAGACGCAAGTAAAAGAGATTCGTACAGGCCGATCTCCTTGCTTTCTCCAATAGGAAAGACGCTTGAAGCACTGCTCCTCCCCAGCCTGATCGAACACTTTCCTAGTACTGATCATCAGCATGGATTCCGCAAGAAGCACAGCACAAGAACTGCTTTACACGCCATCACCACACGTATAAGTCGCGGCCTTAACCAGAACAAGCCTAACGACAGGACGGTCCTCGTGGCTCTTGACCTTACAAAAGCCTTCGACACGGTCAATCATGCCACTCTATTCGAGGACATTGAGAAACGTCCCTTCCGCCCAGTTTGAAACGTTGGGTCGTAAACTATATGTGTGGGCGCCAGCCATATGTAGAATTTAGAGACAGAAAGTCGACTCTATGTCCCCATAGAGTTAAACAAGGAGTTCCCCAGGGTGGAGTTTTATCCCCGGCTCTGTTTAACCTCTACCTCTCTAAACTTCCTGCAGAACCAGGCGGCGTTGAAACTGTGTCGTACGGTGACGATTGCACAATTTTGGCGGGAGGACCTAAAATTGATGACATTTGCGAGAAAATCAACTGCTACCCCACTGACTTAGCACGTTTTTCACTGCGAGGAATATAAAAATATCCGCATCCAAATCATCAGCCACACTGTTTACTGCATGGAACACAGAGGTGCGGTTGTCACTTAATGTGAAAGTCGATGACGTCAACATCCGGACAACCAACTACCCCAAAATCCTTGGGGTCCATCTATATGAGGAGACTAAGGTCATTACCGTGCGCAGACACAATTTCCTGTTGTCTAAGCAATACCTGCTAGGGTGTTTTCGCAGCAGTCATCCTAACCACCATCTCTTGAACAGGATGCCTCCGCCCAGGCAGATCAGGTACGAGAAAGAGAACCTTTAGATCATCGAAACTATCAGGCAGGTCTGAACAAC
The DNA here is from genome assembly GCA_963513945.1 of Hydrotaea diabolus. Lineage (NCBI taxonomy): Eukaryota > Metazoa > Arthropoda > Insecta > Diptera > Muscidae > Hydrotaea > Hydrotaea diabolus. The sequence goes on from OY740720.1 coordinate 95,551,955, forward strand.
AATCACGCCGATGATGTCGCAGCAGAAGTATCCAGCTACCGTGTGAATGTAGTGCTAGGGGAACAACCCCCGGAGATTTCACCTGAGGAGAAGGTACTACCTCGGCAGACGCGCGTGTTTCTGGCGCAGCTGAGATCTGGATGGTGCAGGCGCCTCAATTCTTACTGGGCACGAATTGATGCCAACGTTCCGGACATCTGTACGGCCTGCCATCAGGGACCACATGATGTGCTGCACCTCTTCAATTGTCCGGCTAAGCCCACTCAGCTAACCCCCAGGTGTCTGTGGACTCATCCAGTTCAAATGGCGCGTTTCCTCCACCTGGACATCGAAGCAGATACCCCATAGACGAACAAGACTTCCAAATAAATATATTGTTGTTACAAGAACAACAACACGTTCCCGTAGTAAACACATTTAAATCTCAATAGAAACTTAACTATTGGTCGGGTCGCTTTGCATTTTTTTAAAACGATTCTAGATTGTTCAGCGGTCGTTCCTCTATGTTCGTTAGTGTCAATTGTTTTGTCAGCATCAGTAGGAATGACCGTCGTCTGTCACTTCTTTTTATTGGCTTCATCTCGTTGTATGAAATAAATGTTGGCGTTGTAATCCAAAATAGCAAACGGCTTCTTCTTTTCAGTTTGCATGTCTACACCGCAAGTATAATGTTGTGCCGACAGCAAAATTACCGCTTTGTTTTCTTGTTGTTCTTATCTGTTGACAGGACGCGTATGAATTGTTTTGGAATTTCCGAGGCGCACATGTCTTATTCGAGCGCACTGTTCCAACATATTCGGGTTTCTTCCTGATTAAAGTACGCGCTAAATCCAAAGTTGTGAAAAAATTGTCTGCATAAATTGTGCGGCCTGTATTGAAATATCTCTCCGAAAGTTGAAGTACAACATTCTGCCCTTAATTCACCTCTCGTGCCTGGTCAGGCAATTTCCCATAGTAAATCATTCCTTTGACAGGATAAAATGATTTTGAGTCGCACAACCACCATATCTTTATATCGTACTTGGCAGGCTTCGATGGAATGTGTTGTGTGAAGCAGGTACCTCTGTATGGGAATAAGTGCTCATCAACGGTCACTGCATCATGCGAAGTGTAAGCTGCAGCCAAGTTAGACTGCAACATTTACCAAATATCTTCTTTTTATTGTTAAGATTTAGAGAAATTTCGATGTAGCTATATTATTTAAAGTGTGACTTAACGAAAATTGTGGTCCAGGGATGAGAAGTTGATGCAGTTGGCTACCTACAAAGCCAGAAAGAACGAATTTGAATGTCCACGGCGAAAAAGAAAAGCCTACCAATGAAATTAAAATTGTCAATAAAATGTTACCAAAACAAGAAACTATACGAAATAACAAAATTCGTTTTCCACAATTTGTTTTTTCTTTGTAAACAAACTTTTCTTGAGCTTATGCTGCCAGCTGATTCAAAATGTTGTTGGATTTTGCTAGAATACCATATTGCTAACAGATAAGGCAACTAAGCTACTTATAGTTGCCTGAAAAGTACACCACTATTATGCCAACGAAATATTCACATTTGTTTACATTTTAAGCGTCACGAGCCCTACTCTGTTATTACGACAATAAAACTGACTGCTAATCAGAAATTGCTATTTTCTTTCATGGCAAGGTTAATGTGTTTTTCTTTGCTTGTTGTCTTAATTTTACACCAATAAATATAAAGTCAGCTTGAAAAACTATGGTCGATTAACAGGGTATTTCTATTTAATATTTTTATGTCACGTGCGCGTCATAAAGAAACTCATATTTGTAAAACTTCTATGTCGTGCGTTGCCAGTTGTCGAAAATTCGGATTTACGGGTTTTATATTACATATCATTAAAAGATGGCATGTAACGTCACTGAATTCAGTTGTAACTAAATTTTTTTTAGTCCTTCACTGGGGAACTTTTCCTCCTTTTGCATGATTCGTTTCACTTTCCACACAAACCGGTCTACAACTATATGGCATATATAGTTATATAGTAAGAAGACTCTAGGATTTTTTGTTTGGACTAAAAGAAACTTCGGACATCACGTACTCTGGGCTTGTTATGTGCCAGAAGCATCGTTACAGTTCGTAATAACATATACATTTCATTGAAAACCCGTTCTCGACATCCCTACTTACGCTTTCCGTTTTTTGTGGTTGACTGTTCGCTGAAGAAAATGATAGGTCACACCCGAATTCCACGGAAATTACGGTGTTGTCGAATTCTTTTTTAAAAAAAGACAATTTTCTTTGGTTTTTGGTTGGCAGCTTTGCTAAACGCTACATTTTGAATTCTATTTAGCTCAAACGAAGCATAGCGCATTGTGTTCAGCCTGTAACTATATTGTCCTGGTAATATTGATAATATCGGTAAATGTTTTTTTTATTTAACCTAAACAAAGCACATTTCTTCAGCTCCAAAGATGCCATATTAAGTCCGAGTTTTAAATAATAGAATGTAGTGGGTATCTCACATTTCTTCTAATTATTAAAAAGCATCAAATCAAAACAATGCGGATAATTAAATAAAATAAAGTATTTGTCATATCACATCATGTTACGGTACGTAACAATTCGCAGCCCCGAATATTAAGTATTTTAACTCCACCTCTCAGTTTCATCAAAAATTGTTTCGCTTTTCGACCCACTTTAATAATATGACAATGACTCTTAATAATATGACAATGACTCTTAACTTTTACATTTAACACTCCGACGGTTGAGTCATCCGTTGCCCTTATACGAAGTACAAGGTCCACAGGGACCTTTTTTTATTTGTATAACCGAACTCTATAAGGCCAGGCTCTCCCCAAATGAATGAGAACTACTGTCGTTAACCTTACTTTTCAAGTTTTCTTCACACAATTACCCACGACAATACAACTCACTCTTGCCACCTCTAAAGAGACTCCACATCGAGAGCCATCAATAGATTTGTCAACTTGTGTGCGTGCCGTGCATGTACGTATGTTTAGCTCGTTTGTTTTATTTCGGTCTGTTGCTTTTACACATTGAACAGGGATTAAACGACAACAAATCGGGCTTCTTCTTTTCAGTTTGCATGTCCACAGCGCAAGTATAATGTTGTGTCGACAGCAAAATTGCCGCTTTGTTCTTCTTGGGCACATATGAACATAGTGCTATATCGCCTTCGTAGAAGCCGAACAATGTGCTGTTGACAGGACGCGTATGATTTTTTGGAATTCCCGAGGCACACATGTCTTATTCGAGCGCACTGTTCCAACATATGCGGTTTTCTTTCTGATCAAAGTACGCGCCAAATCAAAAGTTGTGAAAAAATTGCCGGCATAAATTGTGCGGCCTGTATTCAAATATCTCTCCGAAAGTTGAAGTACAACATTCTGCCCTTGATTCACCATTCGTGCCTGGGCCCCATAACTCTTCAAGAGGTTCACTATTCGATTAAGTGAGTCCAACATACAAAATTATAGCCAAAAAAGCATCGAACTCATTCAAAGTGATTGGTTTCCATTCCTATGTTTTAGTTGGATTTGCCAAATTCTATGCAGCGTTCACTTCCCTACCTTTCCGATTTGATTCGCGTATTATGATGTACACCATGTCTTAAGTGATGAGCGAGCGGAATATGGTAAAGGGATCATATGTGGTTCCTACTGGTCCCGGATTCCCCCTTGTGTAGTCGACCGCGTTATGAGCACGAGTGCGGGAAGTCGGTGGTGCATTTTTAGCCCATTTGGTGCCATCTTTGGAAATGAAGTAATTGTCACTTTTTTTGCTGAGCATCAGTTTCTTCCTCTTCATCATCGTTGTCATCACTAATATCTTCATTGATGTCTATGTGGTTCAGTTCCCGCATCCAAATCATCAACATGCTTGATATGTGAAATCGTCATCATCCGCGGGAGGACCTAAAATTGATGACATTTGCGAGAAAATCAACTGCTACCTCACTGACTTAGCACGTTTTTCACTGCGAGGAATATAAAAATATCCGCATCCAAATCATCAGCCACACTGTTTACTGCATGGAACACAGAGGTGCGGTTGTCACTCAATGTGAAAGTCGATGACGTCAACATCCGGACAACCAACTACCCCAAAATCCTTGGGGTCCATCTATATGAGGAGACTAAGGTCATTACAGTGCGCAGACACAATTTCCTGTGGTCTAAGCAATACCTGCTAGGGTGTTTTCGCAGCAGTCATCCTAACCACCATCTCTTGAACAGGATGCCTCCGCCCAGGCAGATCAGGTACGATTTTCATGATCTAGAGAAAGAGGTCCAGCGGTATAAAAGAGAACCTTTAGATCATCGAAACTATCAGGCAGGTCTGAACAACAATCACGCCGATGATGTCGCAGCAGAAGTAAACAGCTACCGTGTGAATGTAGTGCTAGGGGAACATCCCCTGGAGATTTCACCTGAGGAGAAGGTACTACCACGGCAGACGCGCGTGTTTCTGGCGCAGCTGAGATCTGGATGGTGCAGCCGCCTCAATTCTTACTGGGCACGAATTGATGCTAACGTTCCGGACATCTGTCCCGCCTGCCATCAGGGACCACATGATGTGCTGCACCTCTTCAATTGTCCGGCTAAGCCCACTCAGCTAACCCCCAGGTGTCTGTGGACTCATCCAGTTCAAATGGCGGGTTTCCTCCACCTGGATATCGAAGCAGATACCCCATAGACGAACAAGACTTCCAAATAAATATATTGTTGTTACAAGAACAACAACACGTTCCCGTAGTAAACACATTTAAATCTCAATAGAAACTTAACTATTGGTCGGATCGCTTTGCATTTTTTTAAAACGATTCTAGATTGTTCAGCGCTCGTTCCTCTATGTTCGTTAGTGTCAATTGTTTTGTCAGCATCAGTAGGAATGACCGTCGTCTGTCACTTCTTTTTATTGGCTTCATCTCGTTGTATGAAATAAATGTTGGCGTTGTAATCCAAAATAGCAAACGGCTTCTTCGTTTCAGTTTGCATGTCTACACCGCAAGTATAATGTTGTGCCGACAGCAAAATTACCGCTTTGTTTTCTTGTTGTTCTTATCTGTTGACAGGACGCGTATGAATTGTTTTGGAATTCCCGAGGCGCACATGTCTTATTCGAGCGCACTGTTCCAACATATTCGGTTTTCTTCCTGATTAAAGTACGCGCTAAATCCAAAGTTGTGAAAAAATTGTCGGCATAAATTGTGCGACCTGTATTCAAATATCTCTCCGAAAGTTGAAGTACAACATTCTGCCCTTAATTCACCTCTCGTGCCTGGTCAGGCAATTTCCCATAGTAAATCATTCCTTTGACAGGATAAAATGATTTTGAGTCGCACAACCACCATATCTTTATATCGTACTTGGCAGGCTTCGATGGAATGTGTTGTGTGAAGCAGGTGCCTCTGTATGGGAATAAGTGCTCATCAACGGTCACTGCATCATGCGAAGTGTAAGCTGCTGCCAAGTTAGACTGCAACATTTGCCAAATATCTTCTTTTTATTGTTAAGATTTAGAGAAATTTCGATGTAGCTATATTATTTAAAGTGTGACTTAACGAAAATTGTGGTCCAGGGATGAGACGTTGATGCAGTTGGCTACCTACAAAGCCAGAAAGGACGAATTTGAATGTCCACGGCTAAAAAGAAAAGCCTACCAATGAAATTAAATTTGTCAAAAAAATGTTACCAAAACAAGAAACTATACGATTTGTTTTTTCTTTGTAAACAAACTTTTCTTGAGCTTATGCTGCCAGCTGATTCAAAATGTTGTTGGATTTTGCTAGAATACGATATTGCTAACAGACAAGGCAACTAAGCTACTTATAGTTACCTGAAAAGTACACCACTATTATGCCAACGAAATATTCACATTTGTTTTCATTTTAAGCGTCACGAGCCCTTCTCTGTTATTACGACAATAAAACTGACTGCTAATCAGAAATTGCTATTTTTCTTTCATGGCAAGGTTAATGTGTTTTTCTTTGCTTGTTGTCTTAATTTTACACCAATAAATATAAAGTCAGCTTGAAAAACTATGGTTGATTAACAGGGTATTTCCATTTAATATTTTTATGTCACGTGCGCGTCATAAAGAAACTCATATTTGTAAAACTTCTATGTCGTGCGTTGCCAGTTGTCGAAAATTCGGATTTACGGGTTTTATATTACATATCATTAAAAGATGGCATGTAACGTCACTGAATTCAGTTGTAACTAAATTTTTTTTAGTCCTTCACTGGGGAACTTTTCCTCATTTTTCATGATTCGTTCCACTTTCCACACAAACCGGTCTACAACAATATGGCATATATAGTTATATAGTAAGAAGACTCTAGGAAACTTCGGACATCACGTACTCTGGGCTTGTTATGTGCCAGAAGCATCGTTACAGTTCGTAATAACATATACATTTCATTGAAAACCCGTTCTCGACATCCCTACTTACGCTTTCCGTTTTTTGTGGTTGACTGTTCGCTGAAGAAAATGATAGGTCACACCCGAATTCCACGACAGCCGGTTATATGGACCTGACTGACCCGAAGATTAGTTCTGCGGCCAAGGGAGCGCACCACGGCACTTAGTTGTCGCTACAACACCAACATTGGTCGCACTCGCAAGCAAGATAAATTTAAGTTAAACTGTCAAACATGATCGCCAGTGTCACCGCACTTAAGAACTTAATTGGGTCTAATCGGCACTTAGTTGTCGCTACAACACCAACATTGGTCGCACTCGCAAGCAAGATAAATTTAAGTTAAACTGTCAAACATGATCTCCAGTGTCACAGCACTTAAGAACTTTAAAAATTGCGGTGTTGTCGAATTCTTTTTTAAAAAAAGACAATTTTCTCTGGTTTTTGGTTGGCAGCTTTGCTAAACGCTACATTTTGAATTCTATTTAGCTCAAACGAAGCATATCGCATTGTGTTCACCCTGTAACTATATTGTCCTGGTAATATTGATAATATCGGTAAATGTTTTTTTTTTATTTAACCCAAACAAAGCACATTTCTTCAGCTCCAAAGATGCCATATAAAGTCCGAGTTTTAAATAATAGAATGTAGTGGGTATCTCACATTTCTTCTAATTATTAAAAAGCATCAAATCAAAACTATGCGGATAATTTAATAAAATAAAGTATTTGTCATATCACATCATGTTACGGTACGTAACAATTCGCAGCCCCGAATATTAAGTATTTTAACTCCACCTCTGAATTTCATCAAAAATTGTTTCGCTTTTCGATGACTTTCCCACTTTTATAGATGTTGGCAAAACCCACTTGTATTTTTGTCACCGGACGAACGACGATTTTTTTTAATAATATGACAATGACTCTTAACTTTTACATTTAACACTCCGACGGTTGAGTCATCCGTTGCCCTTATACGAAGTACAAGGTCCACATGGACCTTTTTTTATTTGTATAACCGAACTCTATAAGGCCAGGCTCTCCCCAAATGAATGAGAACTACTGTCGTTAACCTTACTTTTCAAGTTTTCTTCACACAATTACCCACGACAATACAACTCACTCTTGCCACCTCTAAAGAGACTCCACATCGAGAGCCATCAATAGATTTGTCAACTTGTGTGCCGTGCCGTGCATGTACGTATGTTTTGCTCGTTTATTTCGGTCTGTTGCTTTTACACATTGAACAGGGATTAAACGCCACCAAATCGGGCTCCTTCTTTTCAGTTTGCATGTCCACAGCGCAAGTATAATGTTGTGTCGACAGCAAAATTGCCGCTTTGTTCTTCTTGGGCACATATGAACATAGTGCTATATCGCCTTCGTAGAAGCCGAACAATGTGCTGTTGACAGGACGCGTATGATTTTTTGGAATTCCCGAGGCACACATGTCTTATTCGAGCGCACTGTTCCAACATATGGGGTTTTCTTTCTGATCAAAGTACGCACCAAATCAAAAGTTGTGAAAAAATTGCCGGCATAAATTGTGCGGCCTGTATTCAAATATCTCTCCGAAAGTTGAAGTACAACATTCTGCGAAAAAGAAAAGCCTACCAATGAAATTAAATTTGTTAATAAAATGTTACCAAAACAAGAAACTATACGATTTGTTTTTTCTTTGTAAACAAACTTTTCTTGAGCTTATGCTGTCAACTGATTCAAAATGTTGTTGGATTTTGCTAGAATACCATATTGCTAACAGACAAGGCAACTAAGCTACTTATAGTTACCTGAAAAGTACACCACTATTATGCCAACGAAATATTCACATTTGTTTTCATTTTTAGCGTCACGAGCTCTTCTCTGTTATTACGACAATAAAACTGACTGCTAATCAGAAATTGCTATTTTTCTTTCATGGCAAGGTTAATGTGTTTTTCTTTGCTTAAATAAATATAAAAATATAAAGTCAGCTTGAAAAACTATGGTTGATTAACAGGGTATTTCCATTTAATATTTTTATGTCACGTGCGCGTCATAAAGAAACTCATATTTGTAAAACTTCTATGTCGTGCGTTGCCAGTTGTCGAAAATTCGGATTTACGGGTTTTATATTACATATCATTAAAAGATGGCATGTAACGTCACTGAATTCAGTTGTAACTAAATTTTTTTTAGTCCTTCACTGGGGAACTTTTCCTCATTTTTCATGATTCGTTCCACTTTCCACACAAACCGGTCTACAACTATATGGCATATATAGTTATATAGTAAGAAGACTCTAGGAAACTTCGGACATCACGTACTCTGGGCTTGTTATGTGCCAGAAGCATCGTTACAGTTCGTAATAACATATACATTTCATTGAAAAACCGTTCTCGACATCCCTACTTACGCTTTCCGTTTTTTGTGGTTGACTGTTCGCTGAAGAAAATGATAGGTCACACCCGAATTCCACGACAGCCGGTTATATGGACCTGACTGACCCGAAGATTAGTTCTGCGGCCAAGGGAGCGCACCACGGCACTTAGTTGTCGCTACAACACCAACATTGGTCGCACTCGCAAGCAAGATAAATTTAAGTTAAACTGTCAAACATGATCGCCAGTGTCACCGCACTTAAGAACTTAATTGGGTCTAATCGGCACTTAGTTGTCGCTACAACACCAACATTGGTCGCACTCGCAAGTAAGATAAATTTAAGTTAAACTGTCAAACATGATCTCCAGTGTCACAGCACTTAAGAACTTTAAAAATTGCGGTGTTGTCGAATTCTTTTTTAAAAAAAGACAATTTTCTTTGGTTTTTGGTTGGCAGCTTTGCTAAACGCTACATTTTGAATTCTATTTAGCTCAAACGAAGCATATCGCATTGTGTTCACCCTGTAACTATATTGTCCTGGTAATATTGATAATATCGGTAAATGTTTTTTTTTATTTAACCCAAACAAAGCACATTTCTTCAGCTCCAAAGATGCCATATAAAGTCCGAGTTTTAAATAATAGAATGTAGTGGGTATCTCACATTTCTTCTAATTATTAAAAAGCATCAAATCAAAACTATGCGGATAATTTAATAAAATAAAGTATTTGTCATATCACATCATGTTACGGTACGTAACAATTCGCAGCCCCGAATATTAAGTATTTTAACTCCACCTCTGAGTTTCATCAAAAATTGTTTCGCTTTTCGATGACTTTCCCACTTTTATAGATGTTGGCAAAACCCACTTGTATTTTTGTCACCGGACGAACGACGATTTTTTTTTAATAATATGACAATGACTCTTAACTTTTACATTTAACACTCCGACGGTTGAGTCATCCGTTGCCCTTATACGAAGTACAAGGTCCACAGGGACCTTTTTTTATTTGTATAACCGAACTCTATAAGGCCAGGCTCTCCCCAAATGAATGAGAACTACTGTCGTTAACCTTACTTTTCAAGTTTTCTTCACACAATTACCCACGACAATACAACTCACTCTTGCCACCTCTAAAGAGACTCCACATCGAGAGCCATCAATAGATTTGTCAACTTGTGTGCCGTGCCGTGCATGTACGTATGTTTAGCTCGTTTGTTTTATTTCGGTCTGTTGCTTTTACACATTGAACAGGGATTAAACGCCAACAAATCGGGCTTCTTCTTTTCAGTTTGCATGTCCACAGCGCAAGTATAATGTTGTGTCGACAGCAAAATTGCCGCTTTGTTCTTCTTGGGCACATATGAACATAGTGCTATATCGCCTTCGTAGAAGCCGAACAATGTGCTGTTGACAGGACGCGTATGATTTTTTGGAATTCCCGAGGCACACATGTCTTATTCGAGCGCACTGTTCCAACATATGGGGTTTTCTTTCTGATCAAAGTACGCACCAAATCAAAAGTTGTGAAAAAATTGCCGGCATAAATTGTGCGGCCTGTATTCAAATATCTCTCCGAAAGTTGAAGTACAACATTCTGCCCTTGATTCAACATTCGTGCCTGGGCCCCATAACTCTTCAAGAGGTTCACTATTCGATTAAGTGAGTCCAACATACAAAATTATAGCCAAAAAAGCATCGAACTCATTCAAAGTGATTGGTTTCCATTCCTATGTTTTAGTTGGATTTGCCAAATTCTATGCAGCGTTCACTTCCCTACCTTTCCGATTTGATTCGCGTATTATGATGTACACCATGTCTTCGGTGATGAGCGAGCGGAATATGGTAAAGGGATCATATGTGGTTCCTACTGGTCCCGGATTGCCCTTTGTGTAGTCGACCACGTTATGAGCACGAGTGCGGGAAGTCGGTGGTGCATTTTTAGCCCATTTGGTGCCATCTTTGGAAATGAAGTAATTGTCACTTTTTTTGCTGAGCATCAGTTTCTTCCTCTTCATCATCGTTGTCATCACTAATATCTTCATTGATGTCTATGTGGTTCAGTTCCCGCATCCGAATCATCAACATGCTTGATATGTGAAATCGTCATCATCCGCATCTTCAAGACCAAGAATGCAGGAATAGCACCTTCATTGTCATCACTCATGAAGTCTGCAAATCTATCTATCCAATGTACGTCTTTCATCCTCACTTATTTGCTGGTAGCGTGTTCTACGACGTACCACAATTTCAGCAATGTCTAAATTTTCCTCTGCCATTGTATTGTAGTTTTATTTCTCTTTATAAAATTCAAAATAAAATTTCGCGCTCGATGTTCACTGTTCACTGTCTTAACTTTTACTGATTTGGTTTACGAAAATACAGCCGCTTTTATACCCTTTTGGCTTCGAGCTTGTACATCTGCGTCTATGTGAGAGTAAGAGTAGGTAAGAGTGTGCTTAAAAAGTTAGGGTAAATTCAAGCAACTCAAAAGGGAAGGTGACAAAAATTCAAAAAGGGGCGGAAAAATTATTATGTTTCAAGGAAAGGCACAATAAAATAATCCAAAAAGTAACTAAAATTCAAGGAACACGTTTGCGATGTGTTCAAACAATAAAACAATCCAAAAGAGGGTGCGTTTATTAACGATTTCTTGAAATTTCGGTACAAGGTCCCAGCGGACCTTTTCACACGTTCACATTTCATAACCTCTGAACGCCGTACGTTTCTCAATCAAAAAAGGCTAATTGGGGGGCCTTCAGAGAAGCCACCAACCGCAGCTTTAATAATCTAGCTAAATTAATAATGTTTTTTTATATAACATTATTAATTTTTTATGAGTTTTTCATATAAAAAGCCTAAACAACTATTGTTGTGTAGATTGTCCCTCGTCCAACATATTTTCTGTGCAGGTGTAGCATCGATGCATAAGTGTTGAATGCTCTGCACAAACTGGATTGTTACAGGAAGGGCAATAGGCCCTTGTTTTCCGCTGCCGTCCGTCCTCAGAACGGCATAGGCGACATGACGGTCTATTCGTTCTAGACGTAAACGACGGTGCAGCTCCTTCTGCCGGTCTTGATAATATCTAAAAAGAACAAAATTATGTAGTTATTCTGCTTTTGAACATTAGAATTGTTTTTTCTTATCTTTACATCAAATGCTTCCATTGCGTTCCGTATCCTTGGATATGCGGTTGTTCAGCGCTCGTTCCTCTATGTTTGGTAGTGCCAATTGTTTTGTCAGCATCAGTAGGAATGGCCGTCGTCTGTCACTTCTTTTTATTGGCTTCATCTCGTTGTATGAAATAAATGCAGCTAATGCACCAATGTCCACCATATTAAAAAACATGGCCAATGGCCAGCGGTTTGTTGAGCGCTTGCATGTATATGTGCCAAGCATCTGGTCCATTGTATCAACGCCCGATTTGTTGGCATTCTAATCCAAAGTAGCAAACGGCGTCTTCTTTTGAGTTTGCATGTCCACAACGCAAGTGTTGTGTCGACAGCAAAATTACCGCTTTGTTCTTCTTGGGCACATATAAACATAGTGCTATATCGGCTTCGTTGAAGCCGAACAATGTGCTGTTGACAGGACGCGTATGATTTTTTTGGAATTCCCGAGGCACACATGTCTTATTCGAGCGCACTGTTCCAACATATTCGGTTTTCTTGAAATTTCGGTACATGGTCCCAGCGGACCTTTTCACACGTTCCCGTATTAAACACATTTAAATTTCAATAGAAACTAAAATAATGGTCGGATCACTTTGAAATTTTTCCCTTGGAATACATGTGGGGGTCGGGTATACTTCCCATGGAACATCAAGGAGTAATTTCAGTTCGAAATTAAAAAAGTTCCTCAGGGACCTTGTCACCCGCCGGAGGGTTAAAGTGGTTCAAAAATACTATTTAAAAAAAGAATATTTCAAAATTATTTGCCTGTGTGCGTATGCACGCAGGTAAGCTGGGGACTACTGCAACAACGCGTACGGTACTTTTTTTTTGATTTTCGGTGCATTAGAAGTATGCGATTGTCTTAGCTACCATTTGATTTTATTTTATGCATTTTCCGCCAGTATGTATATTTAGTTAAATTAAAGTAATTTGTATTAAATAAAGTGAGTTTGTTCATAACCGCTCCGTTTTCATATGTGGAGTGCATATAAAACACGGTGTTAGTAAATACTATCATGGGTATTTCCAGGATCGAGAACGGGACACTCGTAAGTAAAAAAAGTATGAAAACGACAACTTTTGAGCCCTCATTAGATTGCTTAATTGCTTTTCAGTAGCACTAATTTGAGTGAAAATTGTATAACTTCAACGATTCGCAAATACTTAAGATAAACTTTAAATCGCGAACGGGACAAAAAATTTAAGTCGTTTTTGCAAGTATGTGTAAAAATCAACGAATTTTCTCGCATTATTTGGTAGTTCAATTTGTTTAACTATTAGCACTGTCACAGATTTCATACGAAAACGAAGTAATTTCGAAGATGCCATTTTGTAACGTTTCGGTTTTGTTTTTTTTCAAATTCCGAACGCTTTGATAAAAACGAATAAAATTTAAATATATTATTTTGCAATGAACATCTGGCAGCTCTATAAGAAAAGAATAACAAAAACAGAGGAACATCAGAAAACAAATAAGAATAAAATTAAAGTAACAAAAAAAATTTGCGAAAAATAAAAATTACTTTTTGAAGGTTGTAAACAAATAAATTAAAATATTTTAAGGGCTTATTTATTATAAGAAGGAAGTATACCAGGTGTTTCCGTAGCTACTGCTATAAATCATCAACGGAGTCGATATTTTGTTGAAAAATTGAACCGGTGAAATTTAAGAGACGCATCCGATCCTCTGCAGCATCCTAATGCAAGGCAAATACATACACATTTATTGCTTTTTTACTATATAAGTTAATGTATATTTTAGTTTCATTAGGCTTTATCGTCTTAACACGGAAGCATTTGTTATGGTCTTCGAAAACATTGAACCCTGTGTCAAACGATCCCGTAATACTGGTGTCCATTATGCCGTTTTCAGAATAAACTTCCAACTTGCTGGCTTCCCAAGATGTCCCAATCGCCTTTTAAATTGATGACACCAAATCGTTGATGCTGATTAGTTTGGGTTTATTGTTGGTTTGTTTGTGGTTTATTATCTACACAAATAAACAAAAATGATAATAAAATTATTATAATAAAATAAACAAAAAATCATTAAACAAAATTAAAACAAATAAAATAAATAAATAAATTACAAAAAACTTCACTCACTTATTTTTTGGTTACAGCAAAAAAAAAGTATTGTGTGTCTGAAGCGCCTATTTACTCGTATATGTGTTTAAATGTTCTAAAAACAATACTAACACTAACATAAATGACATTTAAAAAATAAACATATAGTGTCTCTCCTTCAGCTTGGGATATTATTGGTGGTCAATAATTTTAGTTTGCCTTGCCATTGTCAGGGTGACCATCCCTGACAACCCGCCGTCGTGAACTGATCCAGTTAAAGAGGATTCAACATCATCGCCACAGAGTTTCACCTCAAGAACCGCTAATTTTGATACGGGCCTTCTACAGACCTCTGAGCTCGTTCTAACTTCAGACGATCGCGCAACACCGTCTTTGGCAAAATCAAGTTTGATGATACGCCCTCGTTACCACTGAAATCTTGGCATATCTATGTCACATATGAATACTAGGCACCCTATGTTCAACGGTTGAGAATGAAGGCAAAATTTGGTACGTCGTATTAAAAATCCACTTAATGCCCAGCGCAGTCACTTCTGAAGCGATAGAGTCATTATCAATAAAGTTACTTACGCCTTGTAGCTCTTTTGCTAGACCGACAAAACTTGTTCCATTGTCACTTCGCAACATAACAAGCACCCCTCTACGATAAATAAATTTGCGAATGCAAATAAGGCAAGCACGGACTGTAAGGCATGTGAACAGTGCAATCTATTATTTTTCTTGTCTACGGCCAACCGAGACAGTAACAGGTCCAAAATAATCCAAGCCTGTATACGTGAAGGCCCGTACATATGGCGTGACAAGATCCACAGGTAAGGCAGCCTTTGGGGTTGACGATATTTACCAAAGCGTATTCGGCAAACTTGGTATTGTGATTGCACTCCTCTCAATATCTGGCGAAGATAAGGGACCCAAAATCGTAGACGAATTTCGCTCAGCACGGTAGTTACGTTTATGTGACAAAATTTGAGGTGATATGATGCCACCAGAAGTCGCGTAAAATTGTTATTTTTCGGCAATAGGATGTGCTGTCGTGTCTCAACAGACAGGAACGCAGCACTCTATTGGCCACATACTGCTTGTATCATCGGTGGTCCGAGCGGATCCACTGTATGACGGTGGACGAATCTGACAAAAAATAAACTTTATTAACATTCATTAACTGATAATGTAAGATTAACTCCTTCAGTCGCACCCCCATTACCGCCGCTTGCAATTCAAGTTTTGGAATTGTATGATACCGTGTGGGTGCACAGCCGGTTTTGCCCATGACAAACACTACATTTACACAATGACTACTTACAGCACGCCACTGTCTCTTCTCTTGCGTCCGCAAATATGTGTAGGTCTACTACGCTGCTGGAGCAATTGTCAAAATAACATCGGGGCACAGAAAATTCCAATAACTTTGGCAGCTCTTGCAACCACCTTCTAGGGGACATAAATTTCTGCAGGCAATTCTTCGTCCCACTTGTCCATACTCTCTACATCAGCACTTTAGACGGCACTAAGAAATCCGAAAGAAAGCCAAATGGATCGTAAATTGACATATTTAATGACAACATTTCATGTTTTGTGGGTATTTTTTTGCACGATAATATTTCTTTGTTTACTTTGTGCAGTTTTAATTGAAAACAAAAAACATCTGTTTTCGCCAGCCAATGGATGCCCAATACCCTTTCAATTTCATCGGAGCTAAGAAACTCACCACTGTGTTGAACTTCAGAAACATCTGTAACTGAATTAAGTCTTTTAAAACATGAACAGCTTTATCTTCAGATTGGAAACAATCGACGTAATGTCGCACAGCACAGGAAGACTCTTCCAAGAAATTGTTGTCATATACATTTTTCACATATTGGGCTATTTTGGGTAAGCAAGTAGCTCCAAATATAAGTCGCTCCATCACGTATGTTTTCACCGGCTGATTCTCATGTCCATTTCTCCATAAAAATCTCTGGCTATTTTGGTCTTCTTTAGAAAAGGCGATTTGGTGGAACATTTCCTTAATATCTCCGCAGACCGCTACTGAAACTTCTCAAATTTTAAAAGAATGCCAATTAATGTATTGTTTATATCAGGTCCTGGCATAAGGGCTTAATTCAGTGAAAAATTATTAACTTAGGCAGCTGCGTCAAACACCAGACGTATCCCTTTTTCATTCGGGTTCTTGACATCAAAGTATGGCAAATAAATTATTCAACAGTTGTTCTTCTCTATTTCACTTTGTCAATTTTCTGGCTTAACCCTTATTCAAATAATCTTGTATTTTTTCGCAATAATGTGTGGTCTGTCTTTGGCCATTTTTCTCTCCACTAAATACAGCCTGTTTAAAGCCATTTTGTACGAATCTGGGATGGGCGGTACGTCTTCCCTCCATTGCAGAGAGCAGTTATATCGGCCTTTAATTTTCACAGTGTTCTCCCTTATAATGCCATGGCCCTTTCATTTTCCTTTGATACCAGCGATTTTGTAGATAACTTTATGCCCAATGTTTCCATGTCGAAATATCCGCGCATCATCCCGTACAATTCCTGCAGCAAACTATGATCACCTTCATGCGAACATCTACGGAAATGAAAAACTCAGTTTTTAGATGGAGATTTTTCGCCTGGAAAAGGTCAATAAATAATAGCTCCCAGCCGCGTAATTGTCACAAATGGTCCAGAATCGGTCAACATACGTGGAATCTCCAGTGGCACTGTCAAAAAAGAATGACTAATGCATTAAACACATAGACGACAGCAAGCAGCGAGCGACAACCTGTCAAAATTAAAACACACACGTTTATATGAAAATGATTACTTTGACGGCGTCACAGCAGCACGACGGCACAGCAGCCGTTGCTGTTGTCGCCAATATAAACTAATTTCTATTTTGAAAGGCGACAATATCAGATACAGTGTTGGTAATGCACTAAAGTAGTTGTAATAATTTAGAGATTAAAGGCGTTTAACTAAAAACTGAAAATTTGCGTCAAACATTTTGGGATTTATTAATTGTTCAAGGTGTCAAGGTGTTTTTATATATCTTCTTGGTATGCTAAAATATAATTTCGCTATATAAAGATTTCTTGTGAAGCCGGTCTTCGTCCGGGGGTATGCCAAAATATGGCTTCGCCTTTTAAATATTTCCTGCCTCTTTGCAATCTATTCAATCCACTCATTAATAAACAAACTATAATGAAAATAAAACATATAATATATAAATAATATATAAAATACTCTGTTCCGGAATCTTTTTTTCAATGTGCTTCTTATCTGATACTTCGGCTTCACTACTGGGGAAAATACACGAAACATCCGATTGCTGCATAGTGAGTGAGCTATGTCTGGTTTTACACGGACAATTATAATTGTCACGATTGTTGAGTTGGTTGGAGAGAGAGGTAAGAAGTATGGAACGGGGAACAATGGCGACAATTATAATTGTCCGTGTAAAACCAGACTATGTATTTTGCAACGAAACTGTCAATCTGATGTACGGTCTATTTCCTATGAAGGGTGCACACGATTACAATAAATTATTATGTAGAACATAAATCGTTTGTTTGTGTGCCTCATAAACGTCATATTGGCATCACTGAAAAATACATTGCTCCAATAAACAGCTGTGCATACTAAAATTTTTTTATTGTGTTGGTTGTCATTTGCTGAATTTGGTAAGTTTTTGATTATATTTGATTAATTTGTTTTATTTATGTGTATTAATGTATTTTAGATAAGAAATATTGACGCCGTCGAAACTTATTAAAATTCTGTCAAAAAAACAATATCAGCTGTTTACGCTGCTGCTGCCGTTCTCAAAATATTTTAAAAGGTGGCAGCACAACGACAAATGTCGCCAACGACATTTGAAGTCAGTCGTCGTGCTGCTTGCTGTCGTCTATGTGTTTAAAGCATAAGGCTTAAAATTAGTTTTGGTTGCACATTTGATTAATTCTGCACGGAAGGTTTGGCGATTTTCGCCATTTCGTGGGATTCCCAAATTTTTGACATGTGGCAACTCTGCATTGGCAATGATAAGTCAGCTGATATATAAGAGTAGAAACAGCACACTGCGGCTGCGGCGACGGAAACGGTGCGGCAAGAAAATGTAAATTAAATGACGACGGGTGCAGCGACGGTTTTTGTTATCATTTCTCAGCTGTTTTTATTTATTATTTGGCCTTGAGTGATTTTGAAAAAAATACATTAAATCTATTTGCAAACTAAAGAAGAATTATTTTGAAATGTTCAACTGCAAATTGCATGAACAATCAAACTGTTTTTATTTTATTATAATTTTCTTATTTTGGGTCCATTGTTCATTAATTTTGCTTTCCTGCAAATACTTTTAAAATTTATGATTTCTTCTTCTTACTGCAAATATGCACAAAAACTATTAGGTCATACGTTTTTTGTTTACAAAAACCATAAGAATATAGCATCACATAGCAAGAAAATCCGCAGAGTAAATAGAAAAAGATTAAATTCAGTGCGGTTTTGCCTCTCAATTTTCTATACAAATTTGACAACCACTACCGCAATGTTGTGTTTCTACTCTAAACATTAGAAATTGTAAATTTTTTGTCGTTCTTACCAACTCCTCTCACGGTTAAATTAATTTTCTCAGTTTTTGGTGAAATTTGGTGATCATGGAGCCACTAGAGCTCCAAAGTTTCAGGTTTGCTGCAAATATAGAGTTCGCGTGCGTTGGCTCCGCTGTCAACAAACGCGTACGTTTTTATGGTTTTAAGCTATCCATACAGTATTGCGGTCAATATTTGAAATAAAACACTGTCGGTACTGACGGCGGCATGACAATTTCTACGTTCGGATGGTGGTGACTGAGAATCTGACATATTTCTTGGCATGGCTGTTGTCAATTGTTGTGGTGACTCAGTGGTGGTTGTTGACACGACCTGTCGTGTGTAGTGTTGTGCATCAAAGGGTGCTGCGATTTCGGGCAATCGGTCAACCCACATTTTCTCTTTCTTCGGCAAAGTTTGAGTTGGTGATCCGGTTTAAGGCAGCAAAAACAAACTGATTTGTTTTATTTTGTTCCAGCGTTCATTTACGTGCATTTGTAAAAAATCCGAACAGTTTTTTATGCTGTTACACTCACCCTGACAGATGATACATCTGGAACCGACGGATTTTAAGTGCAGTGGAAGCAGGCTGTCAATTTTTTCTGGAAGGCCTGTAAACAAAGGAAGTAGATACATTTTTTTGTGTAAACTGGCGGAAGAACTTTGAGTATATGGTGTTTGCCCAGAATTCTCGGATTCCATGGAGTTGGTTGCCGGAATACAAAATGGCGGCGACTGTGTCCATTGTCTTTAAAGTGTCAATGGCGACGGCTGTGTGCGAATGGTGGCTGTTGCTGTTGCACTGACGTTGACGGCTGCTGTGGCGTTGGTTGTTGCAGTGATGGCGGCTGAAAGCTGGCAAGCTGCGTTTGCATCGTTTGTGTTGTGCTGGCGAGTTGGGCTTAGAGTCGGCGTGTTGAAGCCAGAAACTCTGTCTGCATTTTTCGCTGAAGCTGCTCCATTTGTCGTTTGAATTGATTCATTTCATTACTTTCAGCTCGTGCTCTCCGTGCGCGAAGAGAACGGTCGTTAAAAGAAATCCTCTCGGAAATTAATTCTAATAAAATAAAATAAGCAGGAAAAGAGCAAAAATAAACTTAATTGCCGGTAAAATAATTATCTAAAATTGTTTGAATTCATTATAAGTATTAACTTGTAAGGAATTCAAGCAGTTTTATGACAAAATAAAATTTTGAGTTGAACAACAAATCCAGTTGTGTAAGAATCAGTGTAACAAAACAACCAAAATAAAAAAGGCATACACACAGCTAAACAAACTCACAGCTTGATGAGCCATCGTCTCACTCAAGAGTAAGAACAACGCAGACACTCTTTCTGCAGTAAGTTCACGGAATGCATACTTCGCGATAAATGCAGATGTAAACAATGGAATGAAAGAGGTTACGCCACTAAGACAAAAAACTCTCTCACCAGGCAGTGCTAGCAACAACAATAATAACAAAAAAGGTAGAAGCACAGCGAACATAGAAAGAATACAGGAAAACAATGACAAATCATTAAAGGCGGTACAGACAGGCATGGATCGCTACATTACTATAAAGCGTAAAAGCAGCCCTGCCAAAGGCAACTCTAACAAAAAAAAGTTGCAAAATTGTGAACGGTTAAGAACCACCAACGTCCGTCACGGGTAAGAACCGGTTTGCATTGCTGAGCGAAGAAGAACCTCAATCTTCTTCCTCAGCAAAAGCCGCACCTCCAAGGCCGCCACCAATATACCTACTTGAGAGTAGCTCAAATGAGCTAGTAAATATCATTGCCCAACTTGTTGGTAGTGGTGGCTTTCATATAGTGTCAATAAAGAAAGGGAACATTAACGAGACAAAAATTCAGGCATACACAGAACACGGCTTTCGCACTATTTCTAGTTATTTTAACGATAGAAATAATTTTTTTTACACTTATCGTCTAAAGAGTAGTAAGGGTATCGCGGTAATCTTAAAAGGCATTGAATCATTTGTAGGAACTGATGAAGTAAAACGAGCACTGGAAAAGGAGAATTTTAACGTTCACTCCGTGGTAAACGTTCTTAACAATAAAAAGTTTCCCCAACCAATGTTCAAGGTCGAACTTCAACCTGACTCACGGAAACTAAAGAAAAAATAAGTACATCCTATATACAACCTTCAATATTTGTTCTATAGAAGAATTACGGTCGAAGAACCCCAAAAAAGAAATGGTCCCGTTCAATGCCAAAATTGTCAAGAGTATGGACACACAAAATCATACTGCACTTTGCCAACCGTTTGTGTTGCATGTGGTGATCAACACCAATCATCCGTCTGCAAAGTAAAATCGCAGGAACAGAAAAAGTGCAGTAATTGCGTGGAACAACATACCGCAAACTACAGAGGTTGTAGGGTTTACAAAGAACTTAAGCATTTACCAGAAGAGAAGCGTAAACACATTTCTAACCGAAACACGCCGAACCCTATAATCGACATCCAACAGACACCAGTTTACTCTTTTTTTTAAATAACCAACACTCAGGGGATGCCCCATATACATGCGGTGCATTGCGTTGGCGAGTGGAAAGTAATGGATCGGAGGGGGGAAAGAGGGAGTAATGATTATTGACGCTTGCCTTGAACTTCTGGATGTCGCAATTAGTGGGAAATACATTTGCCGGAAGTCGATTCCACATACGGACCGTACGAGCGAAAAACGAATTTGATCTGTAGTGTATAGTGCGGTCAACTGGCCAATCGATAACAAACGGGTGTGAATTTCTAGAAAGTCGCGTATCCCTGCCGAACATCCTCACGTCAGGAATAAGGCGACGGATGTCTGATGAACACACACCATAAAAGTAACGATAGAACAGCGTCACGCAACCCACATTCCGACGATGCTCAAGGGAATCAATAGAGTTGGATACCCTACTGTCACCTATCAGCACCATCGCTCTCCTTTGAACACGGTCAAGTAGCTGCAAGGATGATTTTGGAGCACCTGCCCATAAATGGGAGTTGTATTCCATCTTTGGCCTGATGTAAGTTGTAAAGATATTGAAAAGATCAGAAGGAGTGAAATATTTCTTGCACCGCTTTAAAAAGCCGATGCACTTGAGTGCTTCTTTCGACACTTCGAATACATGTCTCGCCCAACGAGCGTCACATTGTATTTTCATGCCCAGAACATCGAGAGCTTCTGATTGTTCAATATACGTACCATCGATAGAAATTGACGATAATGTTGGGTCAGCGAATCGCTTGTGAGACAACAAGCAGCACTGTGTCTTACGTGCATTAAAATCTACTATATTCACTCGACCCCATTCGGAAATGGCCAGTAGATCCTGGGCAAGTGTCTCATCCATAATTCGCCTTTTGTCTTCAATATCTTGAAGACTCGGCCTACGGTCGAATGAATATGAACGACAGAGGTTACTATCATCTGCGAAAGAGTAGATTGGATTCACGGTCTGACCAAATAGATCGTCAATGAAAATAAGAAATAAAGAGGTAGAAAGGACAGAGCCCTTTGGTACCCCTGCGGTCAGCCTATGTGTGTTGGATGAGAACCCATCTACAACAAATCTAATAGTGCGATATAAACCGAGAAAACGTATTACCGACACCAAAAGCGATCAGCTTTGATATGAGTGCACCGTGCCAGACTTTATCAAAGGCCTTGGAGATATCTAGAGCCACGACCTTAGTCTCACAAAACTGGTGGATAGACCGACTCCAACGCTCCGACAAGAACGCCAACAGGTCTCCGGTAGAGCGGTTTCTGCGGAAGCCATACTGTCGATCACTTAGCAAGTCGTTGGTCTCTAAATACCTCACAAGATGGTGGTTTGCCATGCTCTCCATTACCTTGGAGAGCGCAGAGCAAATCGCAATTGGCCGATAATTCGCAATATTATTGGCTTCACCCATTTTTGGGATCGGCTGGACGTTCGCAACCTTCCAACACGCTGGAAAAACTCCCGCACTGTAAGCAAGGTTGAAAAGGTTGCGTAATGGACGAGCAAACGTATTACCGACACCAAAAGCGATCAGCTTTGATATGAGTGCGCCGTGCCAGACTCTATCAAAGGCCTTGGAGATATCTAGAGCCACGACCTTACTCTCATCAAACTGGTGGATAGACCGACTCCAACGCTCCGACATGAACGCCAACAGGTCTTCGGTAGAGCGGTTTCTACGGAAGCCATACTGTCGATCACTTAGCAAGTCGTTGGTCTCTAAATACCTCACAAGATGGTGGTTTACCATGCTCTCCATTACCTTGGGGAGCGCAGAGCAAATCGCAATTGGCCGATAATTCGCAGGATTATTGGCTTCACCCTTTTTAGGGATCGGCTGGACGTTCGCAACCTTCCAACACGCTGGGAAAACTCCCGCACGGTAAGCAAGGTTTAAAAGGTTGCGTAATGGACTCTAGCGACGGAAACGGTATTACAAACGGTATAACATACGCGAATGTTCTAAGGGCGCATACACCTAATGCCCCAGTGCAACAACTTGGTAACGCTGAATCAATAATTCAACAACTGGTACAGAGTGTAAACATGTTCATGTCAACTATGCAATCACTGGTGCAAGAATTCATGCGTAACCAGAATCTGTTAATTCAAATTCTACTTACCAAAAAATAGGCCCTCTTAAGATATGTACATGGAACGCAAACGGTGTGAACCAACATAGACACGAACTGACAGAGTACCTAGATCGGCAGAATATTTATATAATGCTACTATCGGAAACGCATCTTACATACAAATACAATTTTCAGATATATAATTTTAGATTTTATGGTACTCACCACCCCAACGGTAGGGCTCATGGGGGCACTGGTATCCTAATACGAAAACGAATGAAACATGAAGTCGCTGAATGAGTCTCACAATACTACCTTAGTCAACCTACATATTGGCCTTCTGATATTAACAAAAAGCCTGACTAAATCTAACTTATCTGCTAGTACCTGCCCAGACTTATCGTGAGACCACTCGCCAGTTATATTTCTTCTTCACGAGAAAACAGTACTTGTAGACGACCCACTAAGTCTTACTTCATACACAACTAACTGGTTAAAATACATGAAGTACATTAGCAGTCATTTAGATTAGAATCATTTAATTTCTACCGCGAAAGAGATCGATATCAACGTATCCAACTTGAACGTGATCCTGGAACAGGCGGCCATTCACGCTCAACAGACAAATAAAAGCGACAAATAGTTTAAATACTTACACTAACCGGGGAATAGAGCACCTTGTAAGTGAAAAAACTGAAGCTACTAAAAGGCTGCAAAGCGCACTTAGAAATGAAGACAGTAGACAGCATGCTAGTTTCATTACAATTTTAACTCTGACAGCTTCAACCAAATTCTCATTATGGAAAACATTAATAAATACTAGTATGCCCACCGAAACGCAATTTCCAATACGCGACGCAAATAACGAGTGGGCAATATCAGAAGAGGAAAAAGCAAATGTTTTTGCAAACCATCTGTCCCAGGTATTTCGCCCAAATCCTGCAAGTAGCGACCTCCTTCCACCTGATGATAAAATGTCTGCCGTAATTTCATTGTTTACTAACGCAAATGAAGTACTGTATGTCATTAAAGAAACCGTGAATCCAGGTAAAACACCTGGATATGATCTTATCACGCCTAAAATGATCTTGGAACTTCCCTATATTGCTGTGAAGTTCTTGGCAAAATTGTTTAACTCTATTTTGAGACATGGTTGCTTTCCAAAAGTGTGGAAAATTTCTCTGATTCAAATGATTTTAAGGCCAGGAAAGCACAAATCAATACCTTCTACATACCGAGTTTGCTTCCCTGCTTATCCAAACTATTTGAAAAAGTTCTTTTTTTATCGAAAATAAAACCGTTCCTCGTGTCAAATAACATAATACCAGACCATCAGTTTGGATTCCGGGAAGGTCACAGCACCATCGAACAAGGAAACCGTCTGACCCAAGCAATTGAAAAATCATTTGAACGGCGAGAATATTGCTGCGCCGGATTTCTGGATGTTGCTCAAGCATTTGACAAAGTCTGGCACTTTAGCTTGACCTACAAAATGTGCAAATACTTACCGACAAATACGCATCAAATTCTTGAGTCTTACTTAGAAAGCCGCAGATTCAGAGTCAAATGTGGGCAGCACGGCACCGATGACCGCGAAATACTGGCAGGTGTGCCCCAGGGAAGCGTCATGGGGTCTATTCTTTACCTTCTGTTTACCGCAGATATCCCTACCAGCCCAAACATCCACTTTTTCCGACGATACGGTTATAATGGCCGCACATAAAAAGCAGGATATTGCATCTATGAATCTAGGTGTACATCTCAGACGAGTAGAATCTTGGCTCTCTGATTGGAGAATAAAAGTCAATGAGGCTAAATGCACACATGTAACTTTCACACTGAATTTTAGCACTTGTCCGACATTGAAACTAAACAATATCCCTTTTTCTCAATCTGATCATGTTACATACCTTGGAATCCACCTGGATCGCCGACTCAGCTGTAGAAGTCATATCGAAACCAAGAAAACTCAAATGAAACTTAAGGTCCATCAACTTCACTGGCTCCTAAACGCGAACTCAAAACTAAGCCTTGAATATAAGGTCCTGCTATACAACAGTGCAATCAAACCTATCTGGTTATACGGTGCCCAGCTAAGGGCATTACCGGTGCCCCTTGGTATATGAGGAATGAAAACATCCACCGAGACTTAAAAATACCTCTTGTTAAAGAGGCAATTCAAAAAATCAATATAATGCACAAAGAGAAGCTCGAACGTCATGATAACTAGACAATGATAGCTAGACAATTATTGTGCAGTCCAAGCTCTAAAAGACTTCGGAGAAACGAACGCCGTGTTTTCTAATCTACACTTGTGCATCATCCGTAACAGTAATCGCGAACACACGAGCCCGAAAGACTGTGTACAATTCTTTATTCTACGTCACGTGGCTTAAATGCTCTCATACGTGATCCTTAAAACAGCCAACCCGAAAAAACTACAAAACCTGAATTACGTCGTACATAACTAGAGTTCTTCTCTCTACATAATATCGCGAGCACTCTGTAAATGACTGTAAGGGTCCTCTGGCCCTTTATCACGAGGTTTAAGCCAGAACAGGTTTATAATTCTCAGACATGTGATCCATACCAGTTATATACTATTTTGACCAAATTAATTTAAATTCCTGCCAATTAGCAGATATCCACATTACAAGAAATCCATACTAGGATTCATTATTGAATTATACATAAGATTTGTATACTTATCGTTAGGCTCCTTTGGAGCAGATTCAATAATTCAAATAAAGCATATATAAAAAAAAATACTTTTTGAACTTTTTGCAGGTGAACTAGTTTCAAGAGGCTGATCGGTATAATGACGGAAGACGAACCTGGATTCGGCGGCTGCAGGTTATCTTTATTTGGCGAGTGTTGCATCATTTTAGTTACGTAGGACTCAAAACAGGCTGGTGGAATTCCTTGATTACGTCTGCTACTAGTTCTTCTTGGCTGATCTTCGTTTTTTGACATAAAAAAGACAGGATCACTGAACCACAGGTGAGTAGGCGACACAATAACCAAAATATATTTAATGCAAATTTGGCAAATAATTCGTGGAAGAAAAAATGTGTATTAAATTATTACAAAATGTCCGTCCAGATGACAATACAGCAACTTTCACATAAATCAGACGAGAAAAAATTGCGACACTTAACAAAAATTTTACCAAATAAAGAATAAAAATGCCCTTTTTGCTGTTTTCGGAATAAACTTCCAACTGGCTGGCTTCCCAAGATGTCCCAATGACCTTTTAAATTAATGACACAAAATCTTCAATGTTGATTAGTTTCGGTTTATTGATGGTTTGTTTTTTGTTTATTCTCTACACACAAATATACAAAAGAAATTAATTTACTCAAATAAACAAGAAAAGATAATAAAAGAACGTACAATTGTAGTAATTAAAAGTCTATTTAGATGTTTATTGGATAAAATGCCTTACATTCCAGTAAAAGCTATGCAGGCTATCAATGTTTCCTGCGCGCTCCATAAAAACTCTTATTCTAGATCGGAATGGTGATCTTCCCGATGTCATTTGGCATTGAAATAGATAATTTTGACCGGAATCTGTATAATTTTGTTAGGTCTTTAAGAGATAGCATAGCAATAATTTAGTATTTTAAATCAGTGTCAGTATGCACTATAAAAATGAAAAACAGCGCTTGTTTTTTTAGTATATGTATGTAATTCAAGCTCAGATATTTTTTCTCACTAAAAAGAAACAAATTAATAAGCATTTACAGGTCAGTACATAACCGGGTGTAATGTTGGAAATTTCCCTATGAAACGACCTAGTATATGCTTTTGGTCTAGGTAAGGAGATTACAAAAGAAATTAAAAAATTGTTAAGCCCCTTTCGAAAAATCAACTGGGCCTACAACATACTCTAAGTATTCCTCAAGTGAATTTCACGTTCTCTTTTTTGTAAAACTGCATAACTAATGTTGATGATGTCCTTTTGATTTTTTCTTTGCAACTTAAGCTTAATTTCTTCTATTTCAATCATTTTAAGTTTCAGAGCATTTTTTTAACATCCAAGATGTGTAACTTATCAGCTATATATTTTTTTCCAGCATGTATCAAAGTCGGCCTAATTTTTGATTTTGCAATTTTATTTGGTTGTATTGCTCTTGCAAAAGTTAGCAAATATTTTGCAGCGTTTGATTTTCTTCGGATAAGTTGGTATTTGCTGGACCAGATAGCCTACGTCTTTTAGCTGTCGGCGTAGACGTACTAGCCCTAAAGGCTGTAACAGAAGTGGGAAATTCGTCTCTATTTGATGTTTATGGTACTTTTTCGGTATCTTCGTTTTTCTTATCAGACCCATCAGTATCCACCATATCTTTTTTGCATTTCCAAAGCTTTCAGACCCTGCAACTCCATCAACAGTTTTATGAAAGACGATATTATGGCGATATTATTATGCTTTCCCCTTAAATTAAAAAATGTAAATATTTAATTTTATTAATGTCTTACAAAATTACTTTTTTTTTAGCCCTCCGACGGTTGAGTCATCCGTTGCCGTTATACGATGTACAAGGTCCACAGGGACCTATTTCAATTTGTATGGAATTTTATATGAAAACGAATTCTTTCACATTTTGTTTGTTTTGAATTATTATTATTTAGTAATTATATATAACATTTTTTTTATATATAACATTATTAATTTTTTATAAGTTTTATATGAAAAAAGCCTACAAAACTATTGTTTTGTAGATTGTCCCTCGTCCAACATATTTTCTGTGCAGGTGTAGCACTAATTCATATGTGTTGAATGCTCTGCACACGGACGCTGCCGTCCGTACTCAGAACGGCATAGGCGACATGACGTTCTAGACGCATTTTACATTAACAAATGCTTCCATTGCGTTCCGTATCCTTGAATATGCGGTTATTCAGTGCTCGTTCCTCTATGTTTGGTAGTGCCAATTGTTTTGTCAGCATCAGTAGGAATGACCGTCGTCTGTCCCTTCTTTTTATTGGCTTCATCTCGTTGTATGAAATAAATGCAGCAATGTCCACCAAAGTAAAAAAACATGGCCAATGGCCAGCGGTTTGTTGAGCGCTTGCATGTATATGTGCCAATCATCTGGTCCATTGTATCAACGCCCGATTTGTTGGCGTTGTAATCCAATTTTCTTCTTCTTTTCAATTTTCATGTTCACACTGCAAGTATAATGTTGTGTAGACAGCAAAATTACCGCTTTGTTCTTCTTGGGCACATATGAACATGGTGTTATATCGCCTTCGTTGAAGCCGAACAATGTGCTGTTGACAGGACGTGTATGATTTTTTTGGAATTCCCGAGGCACACATGTCTTATTCGAGAGCACTGTTCCAACATATGCGCTTTTCTTCCTGATCAAAGTACGCGTCAAATCCAAAGTTGTGTGCCCTTGATTCACCTCTCGTGCCTGGTCATGCGATTTCCCAGAGTAAATCATTCCTTTGACAGGATAAAATGATTTTTGTATTGTGTGAGGCGGGTGCGGCCTCTGTATTGTAATAACTGCTCATCAACTGTCACTGCATCATGCGGAGTGTAAGCTGCTGCCAAGTTAGACTGCAACATTTGCCAAATATCATCAATAGCCGCAGTTTTACTGTTGATTAGTCGCTGCTGTCGCGTATTTCCATTGTCGAATCTAAGGCAATGTTTTGTGCACTTCATACGATCTAATGATAATGCAGCTTTATATATTGGACAGCGCGTTGGGCCCAATAACTTTTCAGGAGGTTCACTTTTCGATTCAGTGAGTCCAGCATACAAAATAATAGCCAAAAAAGCATTGAACTCTTTCAAAGGGATTGGTTTCCATTGCTTTGTGAGAGTAAGAGTAGGTAAGAGTATGCGTATAAAGTAAGGGTAAATTCAAAAAACTCAAAAGGGAAGGTAACAAAAATTCAAAAAGGGACGAAAATTTTATTATGTTTCAAGGAAAGGCACAATAAAAAAATCCAAAAAGTAACTAAAATTCAAGGAACACGTTTGTGATGTGTTCAAACAATAAAACAAGCCAAAAGACAGTGCATTTATTAACGATTTCTTGACATTTCAGTACAAGGTCCCAGCGGACCTTTTCACACGTTCCCGTACTAAACACATTTAAATCTCAATAGAAACTAAACTATTGTTCGGATCGCTTTTTTTTAAGCGATTCTAGATAAAATTTCCTTAGTTTCAGTTTGAAAATGATAAAGGTCCCCAGGGTCCTTCTCACCCGCCGGAGGGTTAAAGTATTTTACACTTGACAAAATACATGATTCAATAAATATAAATAAATAGTATTTTCTTGTTTTTCTTTACATTTTCAATTTTACCATCTGTTTTAAAACGCAAAATTTTGGCGTTTTTCTGTAGAAGCACAATGCCAAATTGATTTCACTTTCGAACGTAATTGTGCTCTGTGACAGGGCTGTATATTGGATTAATTAATAAAGCTTTCATTATAGTTATTTTCTAAAATGGGTTTAATCGTTCGTTTTTAAAAGACATTTGTAACATTCGCAAACGGGATCCAGCAAGATTGTTTTTATATTTTATTACACATAAAAAACATTAAAAAAAATTTGCTTTTGTTGTTTGATGTTGTAAGAGGCAAGTTATGTGAAATTTGTTGTATGAAAAAAAAAAATAAAAAGTGTTAATAAAAACATCAAAATGTACGGATTAAAGCACAATCTCAAGTTGAAGCCGACAAAAGCAAAGATGAGTAATTCATTTTAAAATATCGAAACGGATTTTATCCTAAGGACTTTTAATTTTTTCTTCTTCCTTCTCCCTCTGCAGCAAATGCCCATATATAACTTCAAAAATACTGCGTCTCGAGTAAAAGTAAAATCGTCATTCTGTCCATCATATACGATCTTATAGGATTCACTGCAAAATTTACACATTCTCTCTATTATATCGAATACGATATCGATTCAATTTACGAGAATATGATTTATTTTAGACTTAACTTCGAGTCATTTTGCATACCGAATTGCTTAAATATAAGAAAGTGGATTATTTTTATAATTCATTTGAAATATTTTTGACAGGTTATCATAACATTTAGTTCTGCTACGTAATATTAATAAACTCTGTATTTTATTCAATGTACATTTTATTATATAACCTTTAATTTTAAAGTTCACACTAATTAAGTCCATTTAAAGTGTGTGTATATAAAGCGACATAGATACTGACGGATATTAACCGGAAAGATCACCATGATCAAATAGTGATTGATCATAAGGTTCTGCTACAACCCGTCGACCTCCAAAAAACTTGCAGTGAAGTGCATCTTTTCCGCGATCTGCTTCTGCAGCAATTGAAAATTCAACGAATATTTTAACGATTATTTCTGCCTCATCGTCATCTTCATTTTCAGTTGCTTTTCGTTAAAAATAATAACACGGCTAACGGTTCCAAACTTTGTACATTCTTCCTGAATTTCTGCTTGGAGTGTTTCATCGACGTCTTCAGGGCCAACAATATTGCGCAATATTGTTACGCGGGATTCTTGGGGCCTCATCCAACGCTGCATTACAAATTGTCTAGCGCTTTGTCCTTTTATAGACATATTTTCCTGTTGCTGTAACGTTTGCGTTTCCCCTTCTTCTATCAATTTCTTCTGCAGATCTTCTTGTTGCTTTTCATGGGCTTTTTTGATATTGTCTGATTGGCCTGCAACGGATACAACGCTTTTTGTCAACAGTGCAGTAACTACAGGAGGTGACGCAGTTGAAGCAATACCATCAAATACAGCGCCACTTGCTTTTCCACCAATTGGCACATTTATAATGGGTGACGAACCGAGTATTGTTTTGTTTACAGAATTAATAGATTGCGTTGTTGTTACAGCTTGCAATGTAGGTGCTGTAGCTGTAAGTATGTTAGGAGTTACATTGGGACTTTGAAACATACCACCAGCAGTCAGAAATGTAGCTCCAGCTGCTGCAGGCATAGCAATAGAAGGGAGAAAACTATTTGCAGTTGTCGATAAAGGCAGTGTGCCAACTTTAGCTACTGCAAGAGGAGATATACATAAAGCTGGTGTTGTGGAGGACAAGCCAAGCACAGCGTTGCTAGCAACTGCATCCAGAGCTTGAATTTTTGCTGTGGCTGCGGCAGCTGCAACAGCTGCAGCGGTAGGCATGGTGGAGTTTGTGGCAGGACTTACAAGTGCATTTGGAGGTGTGATTGAGCGTCCAACTCTGCAATTAAAGAAACAAATTATATATATGTAAAAAACTAGTTTTAGAAGAGAAAAAATACGATGGCTGCTACATATATTTCTGGCCTAATAATGAAAATGCGAATATTTATCATCATAAATGGTTTTATTGTTTTTCCAAGTATTCTCCAGCATGATTTATACACTTTTACATGAGTTCAAACCAATTGTCGAAGTACTTTTTCCACTTTGATTGTGACACCTCCAAAACATGGTTTTTGAACGCTTCAAGAGCATCTTCTGACGACGATAATCGTTGGGCACGTATTTTTTTTCTTTATTTGTGTGAATAAAAAAAAAGTCATTGGGAGCCAAGTCAAGGCTGTACGGCGGATGACCCATCAATTCGACGTTTTGACCGGTCAAAAATGCGCTGTTTTGAGCCGATGTGTGAGAGCTCGCATTGTCATGGTGCACAATGATGCGTCTTCTCTTGTTCGTTTTTCGAATTTCCCCGAACACTTCAGGCAAGCAAATGTGGTGTAACACTCAGAATTGACCTCCTACGCTGCACAAGCGGAACAGTAACCACATGACCAGTTTTGCCGAAGAAACAGGAGACCATTTGCTTCGAAGTGCTTCTTCCACGAACAACTCTTGTTGGATTTGGCTCGTCTTCGAAGACCTACACGGTCGATTGCTGTTTTGTTTCGGGATCATACACATAGATCCATTATTCGTCACCTGTGAAGATCTTATAAACGTCTTTTGAAGCACCACGACGTTTTTTCAAAATTTCTTTGCACCAATCGACACGAGCATTTTTTGAGCGATTGTCAAATTGTGCGGGATCCAACGAGAACAAACCTTTTTTACGGCCAGGTGTTCATGCAATATCGAATGTATGCTGGTGGAAGAAATGCCCAAGAGTGCCTCTATCTCACGGTATGTCACATGATGATCTTGCATTATCAGTTCACGCACGGCATCAATCTTCTCTAACACATCGGCCGTTTTTGGACGACCTTCGTCTTTAATCGAGCGTCGGCCACGAGTGAATTTATTAAACCAGTTTTTCACAGTGCTATAGGATGGTGCTTCATCGCCATACAAAGATTTAAGTTCATCGATGCACTCTTGTCGTGATAATCCACGTCGAAAGTTGTGAAAATGATCGCACGACACATGTTTACGAGTTAATTCCATTTTTGTGCCAAATATGTGACGCGCAAAATAGAAAGGGACCTAAGGGTAAAAACCAGTTTTGTTCAGGAGAGCCATTTTAAAGATTTAAATACGTTTATCTTTGGTGTACCATCACTTTCATAAAACGCGCATATCTCTGGGAGGGAACACTTTAAGTTTGTCCTGGTTGAAGCTAATTCATCCTTCATTTTGGAATGCTAGGTCTGTACACCGACTTACAGCCAATCAAGGAAGCGTTAAGGTTCTAAATTCCACGCCATTTTGATAACCTTACATAGTACAATATAATACCAAAAAAAAAAAATTAAATGGGCGCGCAACCGCCTATATTTCCCCCAGTATTAGTTTACCAGATATTGTCTTTCAAACCTTCGAAACGGATTTTGTCCTAAGGACTTTTAATTTTTTCTTCTTCCTTCTCCTTCTGCAGCAAATGCCCATATATAAGTTCAAAAATACTGCGTCTCGAGTAAAAGTAAAATCGTCATCCTGTCCATCCTATACGATCTTATAGGATACTGCAAAATTTACACATTCTCTCTATTATATCGAATACGATATCGATTCAATTTACGAGAATATGATTTATTTTAGACTTTACTTCGAGTCATTTTGCATACCGAATTGCTTAAATATAAGAAAGTGGATTATTTTTTATAATTCATTTGAAATATTTTTGACAGGTTATCATAACATTTAGTTCTGCTACGTAATATTAATAAACTCTGTATTTTATTCAATGTACATTTTATTATATAACCTTTAATTTTAAAGTTCACACTAATTAAGTCCATTTAAAGTGTGTATATAAAGCGACATAGATACTGACGGATATTAACCGGAAAGATCACCATGATCAAATAGTGATTGATCATAAAGTTCTGCTACAACCCGTCGACCTCCAAAAAACCTGCCGTGAAGTGCATCTTTTCCGCGATCTGCTTCTGCAGCAATTGAAAATTCAACAAATATTTTAACGATTATTTCTGCCTCATCGTCATCTTCATTTTCAGTTTGCTTTTCGTTAAAAATAATAACACGGCTAACGGTTCCAAACTTTGTACATTCTTCCTGAATTTCTTCTTGGAGTGTTTCATCGACGTCTTCAGGCCCAACCATATTGCGCAATATTATTGCGCGGGATTCTTGGGGCCTCATCCAACGCTGCATTACAAATTGTCTAGCGCTTTGTCCTTTTATAGACATATTTTCCTGTTGCTGTAACGTTTGCGTTCTCCTTCTTCTATCAATTTCTTCTGCAGATCTTCTTGTTGCTTTTCATGGGCTTTTTTGATATTGTCTGATTGGCCTGCAACGGATACAACGCTTTTTGTCAACAGTGCAGTAACTACAGGAGGTGACGCAGTTGAAGCAATACCATCAAATACAGCGCCACTTGCTTTTCCACCAATTGGCACATTTATAATGGGTGACGAACCGAGTATTGTTTTGTTTACAGAATTAATAGATTGCGTTGTTGTTACAGCTTGCAATGTAGGTGCTGTAGCTGTAAGTATGTTAGGAGTTACATTGGGACTTTGAAACATACCACCAGCAGTCAGAAATGTAGCTCCAGCTGCTGCAGGCATAGCAATAGAAGGGAGAAAACTATTTGCAGTTGTCGATAAAGGCAGTGTGCCAACTTTAGCTACTGCAAGAGGAGATATACATAAAGCTGGTGTTGTGGAGGACAAGCCAAGCACAGCGTTGCTAGCAACTGCATCCAGAGCTTGAATTTTTGCTGTGGCTGCGGCAGCTGCAACAGCTGCAGCGGTAGGCATGGTGGAGTTTGTGGCAGGACTTACAAGTGCATTTGGAGGTGTGATTGAGCGTCCAACTCTGCAATTAAAGAAACAAATTATATATATGTAAAAAACTAGTTTTAGAAGAGAAAAAATACGATGGCTGCTATATATATTTCTGGCCTAATAATGAAAATGCGAATATTTATCATCATAAATGGTTTTATTGTTTTTCCAAGTATTCTCCAGCATGATTTATACACTTTTACATGAGTTCAAACCAATTGTCGAAGTACTTTTTCCACTTTGATTGTGACACCTCCAAAACATGGTTTTTGAACGCTTCAAGAGCATCTTCTGACGACGATAATCGTTGGGCACGTATTTTTTTTCTTTATTTGTGTGAATAAAAAAAAAGTCATTGGGAGCCAAGTCAAGGCTGTACGGCGGATGACCCATCAATTCGACGTTTTGACCGGTCAAAAATGCGCTGTTTTGAGCCGATGTGTGAGAGCTCGCATTGTCATGGTGCACAATGATGCGTCTTCTCTTGTTCGTTTTTCGAATTTCCCCGAACACTTCAGGCAAGCAAATGTGGTGTAACACTCAGAATTGACCTCCTACGCTGCACAAGCGGAACAGTAACCACATGACCAGTTTTGCCGAAGAAACAGGAGACCATTTGCTTCGAAGTGCTTCTTCCACGAACAACTCTTGTTGGATTTGGCTCGTCTTCGAAGACCTACACGGTCGATTGCTGTTTTGTTTCGGGATCATACACATAGATCCATTATTCGTCACCTGTGAAGATCTTATAAACGTCTTTTGAAGCACCACGACGTTTTTTCAAAATTTCTTTGCACCAATCGACACGAGCATTTTTTGAGCGATTGTCAAATTGTGCGGGATCCAACGAGAACAAACCTTTTTTACGGCCAGGTTTTCATGCAATATCGAATGTATGCTGGTGGAAGAAATGCCCAAGAGTGCCTCTATCTCACGGTATGTCACATGATGATCTTGCATTATCAGTTCACGCACGGCATCAATCTTCTCTAACACATCGGCCGTTTTTGGACGACCTTCGTCTTTAATCGAGCGTCGGCCACGAGTGAATTTATTAAACCAGATTTTCATAGTGCTATAGGATGGTGCTTCATCGCCATACAAAGATTTAAGTTCATCGATGCACTCTTGTCGTGATAATCCACGTCGAAAGTTGTGAAAATGATCGCACGACACATGTTTACGAGTTAATTCCATTTTTGTGCCAAATATGTGACGCGCAAAATAGAAAGGGACCTAAGGGTAAAAACCAGTTTTGTTCAGGAGAGCCATTTTAAAGATTTAAATACGTTTATCTTTGGTGTACCATCACTTTCATAAAACGCGCATATCTCTGGGAGGGAACACTTTAAGTTTGTCCTGGTTGAAGCTAATTCATCCTTCATTTTGGAATGCTAGGTCTGTACACCGACTTACAGCCAATCAAGGAAGCGTTAAGGTTCTAAATTCCACGCCATTTTGATAACCTTACATAGTACAATATAATACCAAAAAAAAAAAATTAAATGGGTTGCAACCGCCTATATTTCCCCCAGTATTAGTTTACCAGATATTGTCTTTCAAACCTTCGAAACGGATTTTGTCCTAAGGACTTTTAATTTTTTCTTCTTCCTTCTCCTTCTGCAGCAAATGCCCATATATAAGTTCAAAAATACTGCGTCTCGAGTAAAAGTAAAATCGTCATCCTGTCCATCCTATACGATCTTATAGGATTCACTGCAAAATTTACACATTCTCTCTATTATATCGAATACGATATCGATTCAATTTACGAGAATATGATTTATTTTAGACTTTACTTCGAGTCATTTTGCATACCGAATTGCTTAAATATAAGAAAGTGGATTATTTTTTATAATTCATTTGAAATATTTTTGACAGGTTATCATAACATTTAGTTCTGCTACGTAATATTAATAAACTCTGTATTTTATTCAATGTACATTTTATTATATAACCTTTAATTTTAAAGTTCACACTAATTAAGTCCATTTAAAGTGTGTATATAAAGCGACATAGATACTGACGGATATTAACCGGAAAGATCACCATGATCAAATAGTGATTGATCATAAAGTTCTGCTACAACCCGTCGACCTCCAAAAAACCTGCCGTGAAGTGCATCTTTTCCGCGATCTGCTTCTGCAGCAATTGAAAATTCAACAAATATTTTAACGATTATTTCTGCCTCATCGTCATCTTCATTTTCAGTTTGCTTTTCGTTAAAAATAATAACACGGCTAACGGTTCCAAACTTTGTACATTCTTCCTGAATTTCTTCTTGGAGTGTTTCATCGACGTCTTCAGGCCCAACCATATTGCGCAATATTATTACGCGGGATTCTTGGGGCCTCATCAAACGCTGCATTACAAATTGTCTAGCGCTTTGTCCTTTTATAGACATATTTTCCTGTTGCTGTAACGTTTGCGTTTCCCCTTCTTCTATCAATTTCTTCTGCAGATCTTCTTGTTGCTTTTCATGGGCTATTTTGATATTGTCTGATTGGCCTGCAACGGATACAACGCTTTTTGTCAACAGTGCAGTAACTACAGGAGGTGACGCAGTTGTAGCAATACCATCAAATACAGCGCCACTTGCTTTTCCACCAATTGGCACATTTATAATGGGTGACGAACCGAGTATTGTTTTGTTTACAGAATTAATAGATTGCGTTGTTGTTACAGCTTGCAATGTAGGTGCTGTAGCTGTAAGTATGTTAGGAGTTACATTGGGACTTTGAAACATACCACCAGCAGTCAGAAATGTAGCTCCAGCTGCTGCAGGCATAGCAATAGAAGGGAGAAAACTATTTGCAGTTGTCGATAAAGGCAGTGTGCCAACTTTAGCTACTGCAAGAGGAGATATACATAAAGCTGGTGTTGTGGAGGACAAGCCAAGCACAGCGTTGCTAGCAACTGCATCCAGAGCTTGAATTTTTGCTGTGGCTGCGGCAGCTGCAACAGCTGCAGCGGTAGGCATGGTGGAGTTTGTGGCAGGACTTACAAGTGCATTTGGAGGTGTGATTGAGCGTCCAACTCTGCAATTAAAGAAACAAATTATATATATGTAAAAAACTAGTTTTAGAAGAGAAAAAATACGATGGCTGCTATATATATTTCTGGCCTAATAATGAAAATGCGAATATTTATCATCATAAATGGTTTTATTGTTTTTCCAAGTATTCTCCAGCATGATTTATACACTTTTACATGAGTTCAAACCAATTGTCGAAGTACTTTTTCCACTTTGATTGTGACACCTCCAAAACATGGTTTTTGAACGCTTCAAGAGCATCTTCTGACGACGATAATCGTTGGGCACGTATTTTTTTTCTTTATTTGTGTGAATAAAAAAAAAGTCATTGGGAGCCAAGTCAAGGCTGTACGGCGGATGACCCATCAATTCGACGTTTTGACCGGTCAAAAATGCGCTGTTTTGAGCCGATGTGTGAGAGCTCGCATTGTCATGGTGCACAATGATGCGTCTTCTCTTGTTCGTTTTTCGAATTTCCCCGAACACTTCAGGCAAGCAAATGTGGTGTAACACTCAGAATTGACCTCCTACGCTGCACAAGCGGAACAGTAACCACATGACCAGTTTTGCCGAAGAAACAGGAGACCATTTGCTTCGAAGTGCTTCTTCCACGAACAACTCTTGTTGGATTTGGCTCGTCTTCGAAGACCTACACGGTCGATTGCTGTTTTGTTTCGGGATCATACACATAGATCCATTATTCGTCACCTGTGAAGATCTTATAAACGTCTTTTGAAGCACCACGACGTTTTTTCAAAATTTCTTTGCACCAATCGACACGAGCATTTTTTGAGCGATTGTCAAATTGTGCGGGATCCAACGAGAACAAACCTTTTTTACGGCCAGGTGTTCATGCAATATCGAATGTATGCTGGTGGAAGAAATGCCCAAGAGTGCCTCTATCTCACGGTATGTCACATGATGATCTTGCATTATCAGTTCACGCACGGCATCAATCTTCTCTAACACATCGGCCGTTTTTGGACGACCTTCGTCTTTAATCGAGCGTCGGCCACGAGTGAATTTATTAAACCAGTTTTTCACAGTGCTATAGGATGGTGCTTCATCGCCATACAAAGATTTAAGTTCATCGATGCACTCTTGTCGTGATAATCCACGTCGAAAGTTGTGAAAATGATCGCACGACACATGTTTACGAGTTAATTCCATTTTTGTGCCAAATATGTGACGCGCAAAATAGAAAGGGACCTAAGGGTAAAAACCAGTTTTGTTCAGGAGAGCCATTTTAAAGATTTAAATACGTTTATCTTTGGTGTACCATCACTTTCATAAAACGCGCATATCTCTGGGAGGGAACACTTTAAGTTTGTCCTGGTTGAAGCTAATTCATCCTTCATTTTGGAATGCTAGGTCTGTACACCGACTTACAGCCAATCAAGGAAGCGTTAAGGTTCTAAATTCCACGCCATTTTGATAACCTTACATAGTACAATATAATACCAAAAAAAAAAAAATTAAATGGGCGCGCAACCGCCTATATTTCCCCCAGTATTAGTTTACCAGATATTGTCTTTCAAACCTTCGAAACGGATTTTGTCCTAAGGACTTTTAATTTTTTCTTCTTCCTTCTCCTTCTGCAGCAAATGCCCATATATAAGTTCAAAAATACTGCGTCTCGAGTAAAAGTAAAATCGTCATCCTGTCCATCCTATACGATCTTATAGGATACTGCAAAATTTACACATTCTCTCTATTATATCGAATACGATATCGATTCAATTTACGAGAATATGATTTATTTTAGACTTTACTTCGAGTCATTTTGCATACCGAATTGCTTAAATATAAGAAAGTGGATTATTTTTTATAATTCATTTGAAATATTTTTGACAGGTTATCATAACATTTAGTTCTGCTACGTAATATTAATAAACTCTGTATTTTATTCAATGTACATTTTATTATATAACCTTTAATTTTAAAGTTCACACTAATTAAGTCCATTTAAAGTGTGTATATAAAGCGACATAGATACTGACGGATATTAACCGGAAAGATCACCATGATCAAATAGTGATTGATCATAAAGTTCTGCTACAACCCGTCGACCTCCAAAAAACCTGCCGTGAAGTGCATCTTTTCCGCGATCTGCTTCTGCAGCAATTGAAAATTCAACAAATATTTTAACGATTATTTCTGCCTCATCGTCATCTTCATTTTCAGTTTGCTTTTCGTTAAAAATAATAACACGGCTAACGGTTCCAAACTTTGTACATTCTTCCTGAATTTCTTCTTGGAGTGTTTCATCGACGTCTTCAGGCCCAACCATATTGCGCAATATTATTGCGCGGGATTCTTGGGGCCTCATCCAACGCTGCATTACAAATTGTCTAGCGCTTTGTCCTTTTATAGACATATTTTCCTGTTGCTGTAACGTTTGCGTTCTCCTTCTTCTATCAATTTCTTCTGCAGATCTTCTTGTTGCTTTTCATGGGCTTTTTTTGATATTGTCTGATTGGCCTGCAACGGATACAACGCTTTTTGTCAACAGTGCAGTAACTACAGGAGGTGACGCAGTTGAAGCAATACCATCAAATACAGCGCCACTTGCTTTTTCCACCAATTGGCACATTTATAATGGGTGACGAACCGAGTATTGTTTTGTTTACAGAATTAATAGATTGCGTTGTTGTTACAGCTTGCAATGTAGGTGCTGTAGCTGTAAGTATGTTAGGAGTTACATTGGGACTTTGAAACATACCACCAGCAGTCAGAAATGTAGCTCCAGCTGCTGCAGGCATAGCAATAGAAGGGAGAAAACTATTTGCAGTTGTCGATAAAGGCAGTGTGCCAACTTTAGCTACTGCAAGAGGAGATTATACATAAAGCTGGTGTTGTGGAGGACAAGCCAAGCACAGCGTTGCTAGCAACTGCATCCAGAGCTTGAATTTTTGCTGTGGCTGCGGCAGCTGCAACAGCTGCAGCGGTAGGCATGGTGGAGTTTGTGGCAGGACTTACAAGTGCATTTGGAGGTGTGATTGAGCGTCCAACTCTGCAATTAAAGAAACAAATTATATATATGTAAAAAAACTAGTTTTAGAAGAGAAAAAAATACGATGGCTGCTATATATATTTCTGGCCTAATAATGAAAATGCGAATATTTATCATCATAAATGGTTTTATTGTTTTTCCAAGTATTCTCCAGCATGATTTATACACTTTTACATGAGTTCAAACCAATTGTCGAAGTACTTTTTCCACTTTGATTGTGACACCTCCAAAACATGGTTTTTGAACGCTTCAAGAGCATCTTCTGACGACGATAATCGTTGGGCACGTATTTTTTTTTCTTTATTTGTGTGAATAAAAAAAAAAGTCATTGGGAGCCAAGTCAAGGCTGTACGGCGGATGACCCATCAATTCGACGTTTTGACCGGTCAAAAAATGCGCTGTTTTGAGCCGATGTGTGAGAGCTCGCATTGTCATGGTGCACAATGATGCGTCTTCTCTTGTTCGTTTTTCGAATTTCCCCGAACACTTCAGGCAAGCAAATGTGGTGTAACACTCAGAATTGACCTCCTACGCTGCACAAGCGGAACAGTAACCACATGACCAGTTTTGCCGAAGAAACAGGAGACCATTTGCTTCGAAGTGCTTCTTCCACGAACAACTCTTGTTGGATTTGGCTCGTCTTCGAAGACCTACACGGTCGATTGCTGTTTTGTTTCGGGATCATACACATAGATCCATTATTCGTCACCTGTGAAGATCTTATAAACGTCTTTTGAAGCACCACGACGTTTTTTCAAAATTTCTTTGCACCAATCGACACGAGCATTTTTTTGAGCGATTGTCAAATTGTGCGGGATCCAACGAGAACAAACCTTTTTTACGGCATGCAATATCGAATGTATGCTGGTGGAAGAAATGCCCAAGAGTGCCTCTATCTCACGGTATGTCACATGATGATCTTGCATTATCAGTTCACGCACGGCATCAATCTTCTCTAACACATCGGCCGTTTTTGGACGACCTTCGTCTTTAATCGAGCGTCGGCCACGAGTGAATTTATTAAACCAGATTTTCATAGTGCTATAGGATGGTGCTTCATCGCCATACAAAGATTTAAGTTCATCGATGCACTCTTGTCGTGATAATCCACGTCGAAAGTTGTGAAAATGATCGCACGACACATGTTTACGAGTTAATTCCATTTTTGTGCCAAATATGTGACGCGCAAAATAGAAAGGGACCTAAGGGTAAAAACCAGTTTTGTTCAGGAGAGCCATTTTAAAGATTTAAATACGTTTATCTTTGGTGTACCATCACTTTCATAAAACGCGCATATCTCTGGGAGGGAACACTTTAAGTTTGTCCTGGTTGAAGCTAATTCATCCTTCATTTTGGAATGCTAGGTCTGTACACCGACTTACAGCCAATCAAGGAAGCGTTAAGGTTCTAAATTCCACGCCATTTTGATAACCTTACATAGTACAATATAATACCAAAAAAAAAAAATTAAATGGGTTGCAACCGCCTATATTTCCCCCAGTATTAGTTTACCAGATATTGTCTTTCAAACCTTCGAAACGGATTTTGTCCTAAGGACTTTTAATTTTTTCTTCTTCCTTCTCCTTCTGCAGCAAATGCCCATATATAAGTTCAAAAATACTGCGTCTCGAGTAAAAGTAAAATCGTCATCCTGTCCATCCTATACGATCTTATAGGATTCACTGCAAAATTTACACATTCTCTCTATTATATCGAATACGATATCGATTCAATTTACGAGAATATGATTTATTTTAGACTTTACTTCGAGTCATTTTGCATACCGAATTGCTTAAATATAAGAAAGTGGATTATTTTTTATAATTCATTTGAAATATTTTTGACAGGTTATCATAACATTTAGTTCTGCTACGTAATATTAATAAACTCTGTATTTTATTCAATGTACATTTTATTATATAACCTTTAATTTTAAAGTTCACACTAATTAAGTCCATTTAAAGTGTGTATATAAAGCGACATAGATACTGACGGATATTAACCGGAAAGATCACCATGATCAAATAGTGATTGATCATAAAGTTCTGCTACAACCCGTCGACCTCCAAAAAACCTGCCGTGAAGTGCATCTTTTCCGCGATCTGCTTCTGCAGCAATTGAAAATTCAACAAATATTTTAACGATTATTTCTGCCTCATCGTCATCTTCATTTTCAGTTTGCTTTTCGTTAAAAATAATAACACGGCTAACGGTTCCAAACTTTGTACATTCTTCCTGAATTTCTTCTTGGAGTGTTTCATCAACGTCTTCAGGCCCAACCATATTGCGCAATATTATTACGCGGGATTCTTGGGGCCTCATCAAACGCTGCATTACAAATTGTCTAGCGCTTTGTCCTTTTATAGACATATTTTCCTGTTGCTGTAACGTTTGCGTTTCCCCTTCTTCTATCAATTTCTTCTGCAGATCTTCTTGTTGCTTTTCATGGGCTATTTTGATATTGTCTGATTGGCCTGCAACGGATACAACGCTTTTTGTCAACAGTGCAGTAACTACAGGAGGTGACGCAGTTGTAGCAATACCATCAAATACAGCGCCACTTGCTTTTCCACCAATTGGCACATTTATAATGGGTGACGAACCGAGTATTGTTTTGTTTACAGAATTAATAGATTGCGTTGTTGTTACAGCTTGCAATGTAGGTGCTGTAGCTGTAAGTATGTTAGGAGTTACATTGGGACTTTGAAACATACCACCAGCAGTCAGAAATGTAGCTCCAGCTGCTGCAGGCATAGCAATAGAAGGGAGAAAACTATTTGCAGTTGTCGATAAAGGCAGTGTGCCAACTTTAGCTACTGCAAGAGGAGATATACATAAAGCTGGTGTTGTGGAGGACAAGCCAAGCACAGCGTTGCTAGCAACTGCATCCAGAGCTTGAATTTTTGCTGTGGCTGCGGCAGCTGCAACAGCTGCAGCGGTAGGCATGGTGGAGTTTGTGGCAGGACTTACAAGTGCATTTGGAGGTGTGATTGAGCGTCCAACTCTGCAATTAAAGAAACAAATTATATATATATAAAAAACTAGTTTTAGAAGAGAAAAAATACGATGGCTGCTATATATATTTCTGGCCTAATAATGAAAATGCGAATATTTATCACCATAAATGGTTTTATTGTTTTTCCAAGTATTCTCCAGCATGATTTATACACTTTTACATGAGTTCAAACCAATTGTCGAAGTACTTTTTCCACTTTGATTGTGACACCTCCAAAACATGGTTTTTAAACGCTTCAAGAGCATCTTCTGACGACGATAATCGTTGGGCACGTATTTTTTTTCTTTATTTGTGTGAATAAAAAAAAGTCATTGGGAGCCAAGTCAAGGCTGTACGGCGGATGACCCATCAATTCGACGTTTTGACCGGTCAAAAATGCGCTGTTTTGAGCCGATGTGTGAGAGCTCGCATTGTCATGGTGCACAATGATGCGTCTTCTCTTGTTCGTTTTTCGAATTTCCCCGAACACTTCAGGCAAGCAAATGTGGTGTAACACTCAGAATTGACCTCCTACGCTGCACAAGCGGAACAGTAACCACATGACCAGTTTTGCCGAAGAAACAGGAGACCATTTGCTTCGAAGTGCTTCTTCCACGAACAACTCTTGTTGGATTTGGCTCGTCTTCGAAGACCTACACGGTCGATTGCTGTTTTGTTTCGGGATCATACACATAGATCCATTATTCGTCACCTGTGAAGATCTTATAAACGTCTTTTGAAGCACCACGATCGTTTTTTCAAAATTTCTTTGCACCAATCGACACGAGCATTTTTTGAGCGATTGT
This sequence comes from Hydrotaea diabolus, assembly GCA_963513945.1. Classification (NCBI taxonomy): domain Eukaryota; kingdom Metazoa; phylum Arthropoda; class Insecta; order Diptera; family Muscidae; genus Hydrotaea; species Hydrotaea diabolus. The sequence goes on from OY740720.1 coordinate 95,596,153, forward strand.
CAAATTGTGCGGGATCCAACGAGAACAAACCTTTTTTACGGCCAGGTGTTCATGCAATATCGAATGTATGCTGGTGGAAGAAATGCCCAAGAGTGCCTCTATCTCACGGTATGTCACATGATGATCTTGCATTATCAGTTCACGCACGGCATCAATGTTCTCTAACACATCGGCCGTTTTTGGACGACCTTCGTCTTTAATCGAGCGTCGGCCACGAGTGAATTTATTAAACCAGTTTTTCACAGTGCTATATGATGGAGCTTCATCGCCATACAAAGATTTAAGTTCATCGATGCACTCTTGTCGTGATAATCCACGTCGAAAGTTGTGAAAATGATCGCACGACACATGTTTACGAGTTAATTCCATTTTTGTGCCAAATATGTGACGCGCAAAATAGAAAGGGACCTAAGGGTAAAAACCAGTTTTGTTCAGGAGAGCCATTTTAAAGATTTAAATACGTTTATCTTTGGTGTACCATCACTTTCATAAAACGCGCATATCTCTGGGAGGGAACACTTTAAGTTCGTCCTGGTTGAACCTAATTCATCCTTCATTATGGAATGCTAGGTCTGTACACCGACTTACAGCCAATCAAGGAAGCGTTAAGGTTCTAAATTCCACGCCATTTTGATAACCTTACATAGTACAATATAATACCAAAAAAAAAAAATTAAATGGGCGTGCAACCGCCTATATTTCCCCCAGTATTAGTTTACCAGATATTGTCTTTCAAACCTTCGAAACGGATTTTGTCCTAAGGACTTTTAATTTTTTCTTCTTCCTTCTCCTTCTGCAGCAAATGCCCATATATAAGTTCAAAAATACTGCGTCTCGAGTAAAAGTAAAATCGTCATCCTGTCCATCCTATACGATCTTATAGGATTCACTGCAAAATTTACACATTCTCTCTATTATATCGAATACGATATCGATTCAATTTACGAGAATATGATTTATTTAAGACTTTACTTCGAGTCATTTTGCATACCGAATTGCTTAAATATAAGAAAGTGGATTATTTTTATAATTCATTTGAAATATTTTTGACAGGTTATCATAACATTTAGTTCTGCTACGTAATATTAATAAACTCTGTATTTTATTCAATGTACATTTTATTATATAACCTTTAATTTTAAAGTTCACACTAATTAAGTCCATTTAAAGTGTGTATATAAAGCGACATTGATACTGACGGATATTAACCGGAAAGATCACCATGATCAAATAGTGATTGATCATAAAGTTCTGCTACAACCCGTCGACCTCCAAAAAACCTGCCATGAAGTGCATCTTTTCCGCGATCTGCTTCTGCAGCAATTGAAAATTCAACAAATATTTTAACGATTATTTCTGCCTCATCGTCATCTTCATTTTCAGTTTGCTTTTCGTTAAAAATAATAACACGGCTAACGGTTCCAAACTTTGTACATTCTTCCTGAATTTCTTCTTGGAGTGTTTCATCGACGTCTTCAGGCCCAACCATATTGCGCAATATTATTACGCGGGATTCTTGGGGCCTCATCAAACGCTGCATTACAAATTGTCTAGCGCTTTGTCCTTTTATAGACATATTTTCCTGTTGCTGTAATGTTTGCGTTTCCCCTTCTTCTATCAATTTCTTCTGCAGATCTTCTTGTTGCTTTTCATGGGCTTTTTTGATATTGTCTGATTGGCCTGCAACGGATACAACGCTTTTTGTCAACAGTGCAGTAACTACAGGAGGTGACGCAGTTGAAGCAATACCATCAAATACAGCGCCACTTGCTTTTCCACCAATTGGCACATTTATAATGGGTGACGAACCGAGTATTGTTTTGTTTACAGAATTAATAGATTGCGTTGTTGTTACAGCTTGCAATGTAGGTGCTGTAGCTGTAAGTATGTTAGGAGTTACATTGGGACTTTGAAACATACCACCAGCAGTCAGAAATGTAGCTCCAGCTGCTGCAGGCATAGCAATAGAAGGGAGAAAACTATTTGCAGTTGTCGATAAAGGCAGTGTGCCAACTTTAGCTACTGCAAGAGGAGATATACATAAAGCTGGTGTTGTGGAGGACAAGCCAAGCACAGCGTTGCTAGCAACTGCATCCAGAGCTTGAATTTTTGCTGTGGCTGCGGCAGCTGCAACAGCTGCAGCGGTAGGCATGGTGGAGTTTGTGGCAGGACTTACAAGTGCATTTGGAGGTGTGATTGAGCGTCCAACTCTGCAATTAAAGAAACAAATTATATATATATAAAAAACTAGTTTTAGAAGAGAAAAAATACGATGGCTGCTATATATATTTCTGGCCTAATAATGAAAATGCGAATATTTATCACCATAAATGGTTTTATTGTTTTTCCAAGTATTCTCCAGCATGATTTATACACTTTTACATGAGTTCAAACCAATTGTCGAAGTACTTTTTCCACTTTGATTGTGACACCTCCAAAACATGGTTTTTAAACGCTTCAAGAGCATCTTCTGACGACGATAATCGTTGGGCACGTATTTTTTTTCTTTATTTGTGTGAATAAAAAAAAGTCATTGGGAGCCAAGTCAAGGCTGTACGGCGGATGACCCATCAATTCGACGTTTTGACCGGTCAAAAATGCGCTGTTTTGAGCCGATGTGTGAGAGCTCGCATTGTCATGGTGCACAATGATGCGTCTTCTCTTGTTCGTTTTTCGAATTTCCCCGAACACTTCAGGCAAGCAAATGTGGTGTAACACTCAGAATTGACCTCCTACGCTGCACAAGCGGAACAGTAACCACATGACCAGTTTTGCCGAAGAAACAGGAGACCATTTGCTTCGAAGTGCTTCTTCCACGAACAACTCTTGTTGGATTTGGCTCGTCTTCGAAGACCTACACGGTCGATTGCTGTTTTGTTTCGGGATCATACACATAGATCCATTATTCGTCACCTGTGAAGATCTTATAAACGTCTTTTGAAGCACCACGATCGTTTTTCAAAATTTCTTTGCACCAATCGACACGAGCATTTTTTGAGCGATTGTCAAATTGTGCGGGATCCAACGATGCAATACTATCTGTCTATAATTACCAAATGTCATACTATAAATTTCTAGCTATATTGCGTCAACAAAATTTTGTAAAATAATCAGTTACGCCGAAGATGGAAATATATTGCGAAATCGTTGTTTCTTGAGGTCCGAGATGGATGATTTGTTATGTCTGTAAAGGTATGTCACCTTTTGACAAAAGATCTATGTATAAGTAGATCACCACCATTAGTCTGTAGAGAAAATCGTCGTGTAAGTCGATCTTTACCGTGCACCTGCAACTGTTGAACTTTGTCGAGAGTCGTGGTAAAAGATTACAATGTGGTGATGGATATATCTGCTTGTTAACGATAATTTGCTCAACAATTTAGCTCTTTCCCACGAAAAACGGATTAATTCAAATATATCTCCAACCCATAATAAGTCGGTATAATTACAAAGTCAATGTAAGGTAAAGCTATTCCCTTTTTGGTCAGATCTCAAACTATAGCATTTATGTACCTGTGGAATGCACCTGATGAGTTGGATATGTTAAATAGAACTTTCCGAAACTGATGCTGACTTGAATGGGTTAAGAAGGATGTATTCTGCCTACAGGACTCTTTTACTGAAACTTGGAAAAATCAATGTCTGAGATCTATTGTAGTAAATACGAGTATCTTGCATCTTAAAGGATACCGATCCTTTATTAATTCTGCGATAGTCGATGCAAAGGTACCATCGCTATTCCTGATCAAAACAACTGGGCTAATAAATTCATATGCAAATTTATTCTTTGCATCCTCTTTATAAAGAAGAAGGCAAAGAATAAATCCATTGGCTATTATAGGCCTATGTCCGTCGATAGAGGTCGTCGGTCCGCAAAATTCTGCAGCGTCTGTCCTCATATCGAGCGGTTGTTGGTTTGCATCCATATCCTGACGAGCGGCAGTTTCACTACGCCTGGAAGAAGTCATAAAATGCAACATGAAACTCTTTCGTAATGTCCGAACAAAAATCACGTCTTGCATATCCGGCAAAGGGCTTCACAATCTCCGGAGAACCAATTACTGCAGCGTCGGCTTCAGGTTAGTTGTCTGATACTACAAGGATTGCTATTTATATTTCGGGTCTTGACAATACTAGTATTGCCAGATGCAAACTGGAACTTCCATTGGAAACCTTGGTGAAGTTATGTTAAAAAATGCATAACTAAGATATTGCATGTTCATTTGGCCATGAAAAAAATTTGTTCTCGTTGGACCCCACATAATTTGACGAATGCTTAAAAAAAGCTCGCATGGATTGGCGCAGAGATGTTGAAAAAGTATAACTGCGGTTGCTCAAAGGCAGTGTAGAACATTGTCACAGGTGACTAATCATGGATCTATGCATATGATCCCGAAACAAAACAGCAGTCGACCGTATGGGTTCTCCAAGACAAGTCAAATCCAACAAAAGTTGTTCGTGGAAGAAGTACAACAACAATAACAACATTGCTCTTTTTTCGGTATAACCGGCGATGTTGCCACAGTGCCTTTAGTGGAACGTAGGACGGTCAATTCTGAGTGGTATACCACCGTCTGTTTGCCAACAGTGTTCGAAGAAATGAGGAAAGATAATATGAGAAGAAGGATCATGCGAACTCTCACACATCAGCTGAAACGATGAGCTATTTGACTACTCAAGATGTCGAATTTATGGACCATCCACCGTACAGCCCTGATTAGGCACGCAATAACTTCTTCTTATTCCCTAGCATCAAAAAAAAGTGTGTGGTCAACGTTTGTCATCGCTCGAAGCAGCTGTTAAAGCGTTAAAAAATCATGTTTTGGAGGTGTCTCAATCGAAGTGGAAAAAGTGCTTCGAAAATTGGTTTGTGCGCATGCAAAAGTGTATTGATCTTTAAGGAGAATATTTTGAAAAATAATAAAACCATTTCCAATGATAAATTATTGTGTTTTTATTGCCGGACCCAACATATAAATAGACTTTCGTAATGCCCAGTTTATTGAAGTAAATGCGCCAGGCACCAATTGTTGGCTTGTGCTACAAACCCAATTGACTAAGCCGGTGGGCGGTTGAATGCCGAGCTTTGTGCAGGGTTGTAAAACCTCAACTTGGGTGTTAATCGAGCATCCTCCCCTGCAGAGGATGGCAAGCCAAAACAGTCGCCATCCGATGTAGCGCTTCAATGGCAACGGTCAGAAATGGATACTCTTCTAGGGACGAAATGTCCCGCGAACACGCAACCCGACCCAAAGAAGATAGTAGAAATGCTGCAGATAAATAACCTCTATCTTTTCACACAGGCGTGGAAAAAGTCAGGGACACTTATGCTGTAGACGGTTTCAGGAGTGCCACTCTGGTTCTAAACACTGACTCCTTATCCTCTTATTTGCATAAAGACCGGGTTCGCGTACGCAAAATAGCCGTACCGTATAATGTTCTGCAATTGAAAAGTGTCAGAAGACTGTTACTTTTCTGATCACATGTATATCGACTTCAAAGGAAAAATTGAACAGAACACTAGTTCCTTGAGATAAGGAATAACAACTTCGTCCACTTATGCAGAGTTATTCACCCCTATCATGAATAAAAAGTGAAATATCATTTTTCACGGAATGTTCCGTCCCCTAAAAGTGGAATTTGGTATCATGAATCTCCTCCGGAATATGTTTCACTTCGAAAATTCGGAAATAAATCAGCTGTTGACGGTGAAATAAATTAGCATCGATCAGTGAATGGCAATAGGAAAAAGAAGATCTTTTTATTTAAGGACCGAAATAATTTAAGAAATTTATTTTGTCATGTTTGGAATTGTAAGAATTGTCATGTTGGAGGAAGCAGAAGAAGAAGATAGTAACCAACTGCGAGCAATTCGGCGAAGTTTAAGAGATTCGTCAAATCCATTGGACTTACCCAAAACATTGTAAGTAACATTGCGCCACATTGGGTTAGTTAATGATTTGTTTTAGATTTATGCAACATTATAGGGTAAATAAGTCAGCTTTCGCATACCTTTTGCAAATCCTGAACACTTCGCTACCACCAATGAAGAAATCGTTTGGGATTCCATGTGCAATAAAACTAAGTGCATGCTTGAGATTCTTTGCCGAAGGAGGGTACCAAAAATGTGTTGCCCGAGACCATGAAGTTGGCATGGCGCAGTCCACATTTAGTCAAGTACTCTCTGAAGTTTTGGATATTTTTGAACAAATAATTTGCCCCCGTTGGATAAAATTTCCAAGGCAAGCTGAAGGGAGAGTTATAGCACAGGAATTTTATAGAAAATTTGGAATACCCGGTGTAATGGGATGTATTGATGGCACACATATTAATATAGTATCTCCCAAAGAATCACCTGTTCTACAATCGAAAGGGAAACTTCAGCTTAAATGTGACACTTGTAAGTTAAAAGTGTAAACATAGAAAACTTTCAATATAAATAATTTTCTGCAAGGTATGTGATAGCAACATGAAGATCCGATACGTTGAAGCAACTCATCCCGGTGCCTCTCATGATTCTTTCATTTGGAATAAAAGTGACGTGAGGAAGGCAATGGAAAGGGATTATTTACAAAGAGACAAATATCAAATATGTCACCTTTTTCCACCCGAATACATTTTTTATCGGAGGGCCAGCACTATTTAGTTGTATTACCAATGCATTCCAAAATTCTGCAACTACTTCCTTAGACTGCTTAGAGAAACCACAAGCAATCGATCTGTTTGCCTCCATTTTATTTAAAAGTATTTCACTTTGAGTTTTCGTTACTGATCTACTCCTGAAAAAATGTATTAATTATTTCTTTTTGAATTAAAACTTTGCAACTTACATTTTGCGTCTGCTCTGTTCGCCAGTTAAAATAAAGTGAACAAATCACAGTGAAAAGTGAACAACATTCCACAAAAAAATTCATTCCCAATAAGGGGAATTTTTTCGAACAAGGGAAATTTTTTCCGAACACTATTCACAATAACGTGAATGTGAAAAGGGAAAATATTCCGGAGGGAACTTTATTCATGATAGGGGTGATTGGGTAGCATATTATTCACGTGACACAGATTCCCTTATTATTTTTTTGTTTTTGTCATTTGATGGTAAATAGTTTGTGCTGCAGAGCGTTGTTCTGCCTCTGCCGACAATTTACCGTTTGTTTTTGCACATTATCTGTTTCTGTTTTGTGCTACATGCTTATTAGTGTTCATTGTCTTCAAGTGTCAACAGGTTATTATTGTAATAATATTGTGCGCGCAAAAAAACAACCAATAATAAAAGTTAAAGTGAAGTTGTACAGTAGCGATGACATTCGAAAATTCATTTCTGAAAATTTAAAATTAATATTTATTGATGACAAAATTGCGTCCAAATTTTCGTGGTCTATTACGAAGAATAATATTTCGGTGAAGGATTTCTACTTGATAAAATTACTTAAAGGTACCCTCTTACATTTTTTCTATATTGCTTGAAACTATGTATGTATAATACATTTGTATATATTTTTTTTATTTATTCAATAGAAGTTGCGGCGGAAAAAATTCCACAAACAACCAACTCAACAATAGAAGGGCACATTAAGACATATTTTAATTCGTCTAAAGACAGACTCAACAAAAAACTTAAAAGGCAACACGAAGATTGAAGAATTTCTTCACTACTTTTAACTTTTTAATTACAAAACTGAATTTTGCACATATTAATTTAATTTTTAATGAATTTGCTTTAACACTAAGTTACACACATTATGTCCTATGAACCCAATATACCATTTCGGAAAGGGGAGAAAAATAAAAATACACGTGTAACATCGATTTTCATGTACACTTCTCTGGCGCCAGAACTTTAAACATAAAAAATCGTACGTGTACATTAAAATCGATGTTACACGTGTATTTTTATTTTGTCTCCCCTTTCCGGAAAGGTATATTGGGTTCATAGGACAAAACAAAATCAATTTTTGTAATATGATCTCAATTTTATTTTATAAATAAGAAAAATATATTCATACAAAAACCATCAAATGACTCTTATTGCTTTGTTTACAAGGTATCATATTGGACAAATTGTCAGAATTGTCTGGACATTCTCGGACAAAATGTCCGACAAAGGTCAGAATTGTCTGGACATTCTCGGAAAAAATGTCCGACAAAGGTCAGAATTGTCTGGACATTCTCGGACAAAATGTCCGACAAAGGTCAGAATTGTCTGGGCATTCTCGAACAAAATGTCCGACAAAATTCAGAATTGTCTGCACATTCTCGGACAAATCATCCGACAAAGCTTAGAATTGTCTGATATTCCGTCCGACAAAGGTCAGAAATGTCTGATGTTTGTCTGACAAAATGTCAGATTTCCCTCCGAATTTCCCATCAGAATTCGGACAGACCTTTGTCAGAATAGTCGCCAAAAACTTTCGAATTTTTCCAGACAAGTCGGTCCGAGTTCTTGTCAACCACTCATACAAATGTCGGTAAGAATTCTGACGAAAGTCGGCATCAGACTCGGAAACTTTTGCCGACTTTCTGTCAGAATTCTGACCGAATTCGGAAGAATTGGTACACTGGGTACGTTTTAGGATTATTTGCACATCATACATACATATTAGCTCAAACCATTTCAAGGCCAACATACGAACAAGTGCATACAGCTAAGGTTCATTGACGCGGCAACAAACGAGACAGATTGGGGTTCGAGTCATACTCAAAGGGCTGCCTACGGTCACCATCTCCATTATAAGCATCCATTACCTAACGTTTTTGTTCTCGTTGTCCTTTTTTGCACACGCTACCATCGAACCTGTTGTTGTATCAACATACCGCCGAATACCAGTCTATGTATGTACATATGTACTTGGGTTGCTGATCGATATGTGTTCCATCATTCCAACTACTGCCGCAACCCTCAACCTCCGTCTAATGTTGTAATGTTAACAATCGTATACCTGTTTAATAACATCTTTGAAGTGTGTTTCTAAGTCCTTGCTAATTGTTGTTGTAAATTTGGGTGCTACGAATTATCAACCAAAGGGAATTTTTGTAATAATACCCATCATGTTAACGTAGAGACAAGTCACATTTAAATAGTAAAGCAAAAAATCTGTCCATTTGTTAATAAACATTTTAATACCTTATCTGTAAACGCAAAAAATCCTGAAGCTCCTTTTTTTAATTTAATGAAATCAATATTTGGTGCCTCCTGTGAGGATCTAATGCGTTTATTGGGCCTTTGTGGACATTAAAAGACGGAAAGACTGCTGAATGCCTATCACCAATCTAGATGAAAACATATCATCAACCAATCCGTACCATCTTGTTTGTGTTATTGCGTAACGTCATCCACATTTTTGGAAACTATTCGTTGTGGTATTTATCAAATCTGTAGTGTGAGCTGTGTTGGAGGCGCTATTGACTGGCTGATCATCGTTGTAAAGAACACTATCTATCTGAAGTTAAAGGGGTAAGTGCTGGTGCTATGGTAAAACCAAAAAGAAAATATAGGGTAAAGATATGGATGGCAATTTGGTAGAAGGTTTGGTCGAAACAATAGGGGAGTAAGAGAATCTTTTATCATCGGTGCAAAGAATCTTGCAGAATTTAAAGAAGAATCCTGTTATAAGGAAACCCGAATCTTATCATCAGTTTCGTTAATAAAATCTTAGTTCTACCGTGCGGAATTTAGCGAAAATGATCTCATGATAGTACGTCAAGTTAAAAGCCCTGAAGATGTATATGGAATAAAACTTGAAGAAAATTTGAAGATTCGTATTAAGAAGCTGCGCTTCCAGTGGTGCAAATGATTCTGCCAACTATTCGATAGCTGCCACAAACATTGATTCATCTGACGGTATACATCTCTGCCTTTGGTTTAGTTGCCGACGTTCTCGAGTACTTTTGTGTAATGGCCAAGCTATAAGGAAATCTTCTGTGACCGTGTAAATGGCAATGAATCATTAACGACCTGCAGCGGTTTCATAACAGAAAAACGTCGTTGACTGGGGACGCAGCGAAAGATATTCAACATATAAGTATAAGTGTGGTGGGTAAAAATTATAATCGTATACAGGCGTGGAAGATGTGTGAACAATTTGATAATAATCGTATTTTATTTTCATATGATATGGATGTACTGTGTCAGCTTTAAAGCATTTTACGCAGACATGCCGTTCGTGTGTAAGCTCTATAGAAAAACTGGGGGTAAACATGGAAGAACAGAACGAGATTCTACTATATTTTCTCGTTAAAAAACTACCTGCCTACTTAAGTACGAATGGAATGGGAGCGGTCGTTAAGGAAACAAACATCTTTACCTAAATTTCCTGAGTTGTGTTCTCTTCTAGATGAGCAGTATGATATGATTTTATCTTCGCAGAAACCTTCAGTACGGCAAATTACGAGACAATTCAGAGGACCAGACGGTTTAAATCGTAGTAAAAGAGATTTCCAGGCTATGTACACATCGAGAAATCCTACACTTTATCAAGTAAGTAAGTTTTTTTATTTGTCTTCTTCTTTTTCGATAACATGTGAATGTCTTACATACGAATGAAATAAATGTTTTTCTTAGAGCTATATACGTCTTACTCTAATACACAGTGGTAATGTACGAAGCTACATTGCTAAAATGAGAGGGTACGCTAAACTAATGCAAATGAGTGGCAAGGCTTGCAACCGGCCTTTACTGTTTCTTACAGAGCACAGATGTCTGCGAACTTACAAATAAATAACACTTACAAACTACATAAATAAATAAATACATAAATCGAGCTGTTAACAACATTGGCGAACAGAGTATATAAACATGTGTGCGGTTGACATGCATATGTATAGGAACAAAGAGAATGTACATAATAGGTACGACAGTAAGTAAACAAAACAGAATAAAACATATGATAAAAATAATAACTTACAAAGTAAGTTAAATTTAGCTTTTCTTTCTTTTATAGAAGAAATATCACAGATCGAGATTGAGTTAGACTCATTTATGCTAATTTGTAAGTATGTATATATTGTAAAATTTTAATTATATTAATATTTCATGTATTAATACTTTTTATTTTAGCCCCTATGTGAGCCAGGAATGGACTTTTGGTAAAATGATGGTGGGACGTATGGGTCTGGATCGTCATCAAAAGACTCGTTGATGACCCCAATCGGGGACAGGTATGTTGGGCCCGACCAATTCGTGTCTTTTTCGCTTTCATAGATTTCGCGCATGAATATGTTGGTGTGGTTCTCAAGTCTATTCACAAATCTTTTCTGCAGAGATAAGGCATATCTACAGAAAGGATGAACTCCGGCATTGCTATACACGTATGTATTTGAGTATCGCTTTACAAAGTTTTCATAACTCTTACCGATGCATTTTCTCAGTATTTTCCTCTCAAATACTTCTATTTCTTTGGCCACTGATGGGGAGATTGTGCACCAAATAGGAAATCCGTAGGTTAAAATGGATCTTTAGGCAACCTTGTAGAGTAAGAGTTTGGTATTTTGAGGTAAGTGTTTGTTTTGAAATAAGTTTGCAAACATCCCGGTAATTTTTCTGGTCTTTTGCAGAAGATTTCTTGCGTGGGCATTGAACTTCATTAGCTTGTCAAAATGGACGCCAAGATATTTGAGGCTGCTTTTGAAAGGAATATCCATACCGTACAACGTTAGATTTAGGAGTTTGCTTTGAGGTACAGCACGCTTTGCACACTTTCCCGAGGCGTTTCTAATGCATGTTGCCTCAGATTTGGCTGCATTAATTGAGATTCCCCAGGTCTTGTAATATGCGCATATTTGGCCAAGATGGAAAGCTGCATTATTGAGAGCCTGTATCGGTGAGTTGTTGTGGGCGTATATCATGCAGTCATCAGCATATAATATCGCTTTTGAGTTTTCAGATTGGTGTGGAAAGTCATGAAGAAATAGATTGAAGAGGAACGGAGCCAGCACACTACCCTGGGGAACTCCACTGTTCATTGGGCCTGAAGCAGAAACATCGTTATTTATCTGGACGCAGAATTTTCGGTCTGAGAAGTAACTCTGGAAGAGTTTTATCAGGTAAGGATCAATGCCGAGATTAAAGAGTTTGAACAGAATACTTTTGTGATGGGCTGAGTCAAACGCTTTCTCAATGTCTAAAGATATTGCCACAGTACATATCTTATTTCTCAGGTTTTTCGTAACATCATTATGGAATTTAAGTAATGCATGTTTGGTTGAATGAAATTGTTGAAATCCAAACTGGAACTCTGAGATGGGGGCCACAACAAATTCGTTTTCGAGTTTGCCCTTTAGAACATGTTCAAACAATTTCCCAACGTTAGATAATAGAGATATCGGTCGAAAATCTGTAGTCAAATTACTACTTTGTTTCTTCCTGATCGGCAAGATTTTAGCAAATTTCCAGGCGGTGGGAAAATAACAGTTATTTAAGCAATTATTGAAGATAATTGTGAGGAAATACAGTGTGGCGTCTGGGAATTTTTTCAGTAGAAAATTTGATATGCCATCGATGCCACTGGACTTTTTGGTGTTGACTTTGTTTATGATTCCTGTGATCTCTCCAATATCAGTAAAATGATAGGTGTCAGGATTATCATTTGCTTTAAATACGTCATCGAATGAGTAAATGTGATTGGGGACTGCATTGACACAGTTTATGACACTGCTATTAATGTTTTCAACTGGTCTTTCTGGATTTACTTCTCTAAAAACTGTGGCATAATAAGATTTGAAGATTTCGGAAATGTCTGAGCTGTTTGAGATGGTGGTATTGTTGTGGACAATACTACTGCAAAAAGGATTACTTTTTTTTTCCAACAATCTTATAAATGTCTTTAAATGCAGTGGGACCAGGTTTTATCTTCGTGAGCCTATTACCAAAATTCTTAGCTTCCTCTAACGAAACTATTTCATCAATTATCTTTTTCAAAAGTTGGATTTGAGTAGAAAGCGTTTTATACTCACGACTGAGTCTGTTACCAGTTCGATGGAATATTCTCTTCAAGTCCTTCTGCCATGCGTACTTGATTTTGAAAAACTTTTTTATCCTGTCAGAGTATGATAATTTTCTCTCGCCAATTTCATGTCTTGCCGAGTGGTTGTCATGTATTAAATTTAACGTGTTACTGAAATTAGTAATTAACATATCTATTTCTTCATTACTCAGGTTGTTGTTTACAGGAGGTGTGATGGCGAGAATAGCAGAATCCAAATCTTCACGGAAGCTGTCCCAATTTGTATTTTTGTATGAAGTTACTACGCGGGGGCTTCTTAATATCAGGTTGATTGAATCAATACAGAGACGCAACTTCAGCGGGAAGTGATCGGAGAATGAAGAAAGACTTGAAATCCAGACGTTGGGTTGGTTTATGCTAATCAGATTTGTGCTAAGCAGAAAATGATCTAAGAAGGAGGATCCATTTGCATATGATGGCGAGGAGTCACAAAGGCGAGTAACATCCAAAAAATTTTCTTCCAGCCAATTGTGTAGCACTTTACCATTACTATTTTCAGAGTTGTCACCCCAGGATGGACTTTTTGAATTTAGATCTCCGCCAATGATGAATCCGTCGAAATCTTGTGTCAGGCGCAGGACGTTGTTTAGGCTATCATTCAAAATTGTTGATGCATGACCACAGGGAACATACAAAGAACCTATTAAATACTTTTTAATAATGTTGTTGAAATTTGATTCAATTTGAATAAATACGCTGCTGAATCCTGCTTCGTTGAGGGTAATCCGTCTATATTGGATTGTGTTTTTAAGAACTATGGCAACCCCTAGTGGGGAGTCATCATATACATATAAAGTTGTAGCCTGCGATATTGATTTTTTTGTGTCTTTGCAAATGGCACTCCTGAATAAATCCTATATCCATTTGATTACAGTGAAGTATGTTTGAGAGCTCGATCTGACGACTGGTACTAATAAGAGATCGAACATTGAAAGTCATAAAAGTAAAATTTTTACGGACCATATTTAGCATTAATTTGGTTAAGAAGGCGCAAAAACTCAACTTTGGCTTCACTCTTTGGCATGTTTCTGAATCCAGAAAGAAATATATTAATTTGCTGTTCCAATGACGGTTCCTCAGGTTCGAGAAAATAGTTGGCGAGTTTTAAAAACTCTTCAACAATCGATGGCTTTCCATGTTGGATTGTGGGTTGGGATGACTGGGTATGAAACATACTGGCAAAGGACTTACCCGGCAGCAAATTGGAGGAATTAATTGCTCTTGTCATTTGTTTTTCGCAATGGTTCTTTCTTCACGAGCTTTAATAATACGCTGCTTACGGGATTCCAAATATTCTTTGTATTTTGGACACCCGCCCCAGCTTGCAGGGTGACCTTTTTCTCCACAATTCACACAGTAAGGATCAGAGCCTTCAGTGCTTGTTCTTTGGCATTGTCCGGGAAGATGCTTCTCGTCGCATTTCACGCATTGGTATTGAGAGCCACAGTTTCGGGCAATATGTCTTCATCTCTGACACCGATAGCACTGGATCTCCTTATCCTTCTTTATTGGTTTCTCCCAAGTAACTGTTTGCTTTATGAGGTACTGTATGTGTGAGACATCTTTTAACGTCTTTCCGGGATTCAGCGACACTAACATCAGGTCTGTGTCATAACTTCTCTTCTTTGAAGCAGTTGTTGTATATTGTGTTACCTTGGAGATAACATCTGGCACAATTTTATCCAGAGCAACCTTGACTTCTTCGGCTACCGAACCCGAGCATAAACCACGTAAAATAAGTGACTCTTGTTTGAACTCCATTGGTGTAAATGAATAGGACCGTACATTTTTTTCCCTGAGTAGTGCCATCATCTCGGTATGCACTAACGGGTCCGAAAGATAGAGCTTGCTCTTGAACTTACTCACATTCTTCACTTTAAATGAGATCTTAGGGGACTTAGCTTCCAATTGGTCCACTAGCCGCTTGATGTTTACGTTAAACAAGAATATAGGGGGGCAGAATGACTTTGGTTGTTTTACGGGCTTAGCCGCAGGTGTCTTCTCCGTTTTCCTCTGACTGGGGCTACTGTCAACATTTTCGATGTCGAGACCTGCTAGTAATGCAAATCTATTTTGGCCCAAAAGGGACACGTCCACATTTGTCGGTGATGAAGGGCCGTCGACCCTCTTCCTTTTTTGCAAGTTGTTTACTTGAATGTCTGGGACCAGCGCAATAGGCGGTTGTTGTGTTGGCGGAGTTTCCTGGTCAATAGCGTCCAAATCCATGTTTGGCGAATGGACAAGTACGATTGTTGCATGGAAATGCAGTAAAGGTACCCGAAAGCAGGTTAAAATTGTTTAAAAAACTTGGAAATTTATGAAAAAAATTTGAGCTAAAAAAAATTGGCAACTTTTCGCAACAGCTGTTTGTTGTCAATCCTACACTTTATCAATGCTGTTTACAATCGGATCACCCAATGAGAGAGTGCCAAAAAATTTTGGACAAGAGTGTAGACGAATCATCACAAGTAACGACTACCGAAGTGATCGTCATGTTGTTAGGTAATGATATTTATGACGATTGAATTCTGAACGAAATTTGCAGGGCTGAGAATGCGCCAATTGCTCAGAAAACTAAATTTGGTTGCATCGAATCTGGGAAAACATGTCTGGAAACGCCGGCAATCGATGGCATAGGTTACTTTACGGTAAAGGACCATGTTGAAACTGATGAGGACGTCAAACAATTCTGGAAGATGGAGACCATTGCAGAACCGCAATTTTTGTCCAAAGAGAATCGTAGGTGCCAAGATTTTAATACCACAACATACAGGCAATTAGATCAGGGAACATATATAGTGCGTCTTCCACTACAATCAGACGTCCAATCTAAAGCCTTTATTTCAAGAACCACATCTGCGACACTTTTGTAGTTGGAAAGCCGGTTGCAAAGATATGGTAGCTTGCAGAAAATATATTGCGATACAATAAATAAGTACATCAGATTGGGACAATACATTCAGTAAAAACCTCTGTAGAGCAGCATTGTTTTAGTTTTGAAAATTAAATAATTCATCATCCGATCGTGAAAGAGGCAGCAATTCGTACCAAAGATTTTATCGTTTTCTCGGCAAATCATTTAATGACATTTTAGCAGATGGTCCAGCGTTGCAGCTTGATTTATCATCTGCGTTAACTAACTGGCGAACATTTAAATACGTTTTTATGACCGAAATCGAGGAAATGTTCCATTGTAATCATTTGGAAAGAAGAGCCCGGGCAGCCTAATCAAGAGCTCGACGGTAATGTTTGGAACCGATTCAGCGCCCTACACGGCAATTTGAACTATCCTCCAGCTTGCTCATGATGATGGCCATTTGCATCCCCATGCAGACAAAATACTTAAAGAGCAGATGTACGTAGACGACATCCTCTCTGGAGCTGACACTGTTAAGGATGCGTTAATAATGAAAGAGCTGATAAATATACTTAAGGGTGCATCTTTCGAGCTACAGAAATGGCGAGTAACAACATCGATTTATTGCTAAGATGCTCTACAGCATATTTCCAATTACTATTAAAACATATTTCCAATACTATTAAAAAAACATTGGGCATGTATTGGGACCCAAATACCGACGAATTTAAATTTGCCATACATTTTGAAATAACCCTACTATGAGCAAAAAAAAGCACGATTTTATCAACTATTGCCCGCCTGTTTGACCCGTTCGGATGGTTAAATCCAGTAATCGTGTCAGGAAGAATTTTTCTTCATAAACGTTGGTCTTCAAACAGAGCTTGGAATATGGCGGTGCCGATGGAGCTGAAAAAGAAGTGGAAGGCATACACAGGAGAGCTGAAAAATAGATATCTGTTGTTGTTGTTTTAACAACAATATATTTTATTTTGAAGTCTTGATCGTCTATGGGGGATCTGCTTTGAACTGGATGCGACTACAGTGACCTGGGGGTCAGCTGACTGGGCTTGGCCAGTCAATTGAAGAGGTGCAGCACGTCATGTGGTCCCTGATGGCAGGCGGGACTGATGTCCGGAACGTTAGCATCAATTCGTGCCCAGTATGAATGGAGGCGGCTAAGATCTCAGCTGTACTAGAACCACGCGCGTCTGCCGAGGTAGTACCTTCTCCTCAGGTAAAAACTACGGGAATGATCTCCTAACATTACATTCACACGGTAACTGGATACTACTGCTGCGACTTCATGGGCGTGAATGTTGTTCAGACCTGCCTGATAGTTTCGTTGTAGATGATGATGACACCAAATCCAGAGACCCACTGCCAACTTCGTTATACAGCACGAGGCAACAAAGTCCGCTGATGTGGTTCAGACCTGTACAGATCCTGAAGTGCACCCACGCCATGCAACGATTACACCTTCCAGACGTAGCATGATGGTGTATACGGTTCTGATAAACCGAGCAGATGTTTTGTTCAATCCCGGCTCGGACCAGTAGTAGTCGAAACAGGCATGCCGGGAAGTGCTGCACCAACGACGAAAAAAAGGGCGAACAAAATACAACATATTATTGAGGTGACTGGCCTTGGCCGAAGAGTCTTTGTTTGCGGTCAATCCAGTACATAGAACCGGCAGTCGCGGGATTGCCAAATATATATCTCATCAGGGTTGGTAGACATCTCCATATATATTTGAACAACAGCTGTAAATTGCACATATTTTTTGACGAATCTTGTGACAAACAGTATACAGTAAAATTATTGCAGGCCAAATCTAAAGTAAACCCCAAAAAACCCTCGTTTACTATACCTAGAGCCGAATTATGTGGAGCTCTCTTGGCAAAGAAACTTCAAAATGTAACCGTCCGATTCACCAAGGTAAAAATGTGGACTGATTCGTCAATTGTTTTGCATTGGATTCGCGGTGATCCAGGCATGTGGAAACCATTTGTATCTAACCGTATTCATAAATTATTAAATTCCCCAGAAATATCGCAGTAGCATTATGTAGTTTCGGGAAATAATCCAGCGGACTTGTCAAGCCGAGGTATGATTGCGTCTCGTTTAGCAGGCCGTAATATATGGTGGGAGGGCTCTTCTTTTTTGAAATTGCACATTGATTAATGGCCGCAAATACATCTAGCGAATTCTTTATCTACAGGTTTCGACGCTCTCCGCGTGCGAAGAGAACGGTGGCTAAAAGAACTACTCTCGGAAATGAATTCTGATAAAATAAAATAAGCAGGGAAAGTGCAAAAATAAACTTGATTGCCAGGAGAATAATTATCTAAAATTGTTTAAATTCATTATAATTAATAACTTGTAAGGAATTCAAGCAGTTTTTGACAAAATAAAAATATTAAGTTAAACAACAAATCCAGTTGTGTAAGAAACAGGTAAACAAAACAACCAAAATAAAAAAGGCACACACACAGCTAAACAAACTCACAACTTGATGAGCCATCGACTCACTCAAGAGTTAGAACAACGCAGACACTCATTCTGCAGGGTAAGTTCGCGGAATGCATATTTCGCGATAAAAGCAGATGTAAACAATGGAATGAGAGAGGTAACGGTACTAAGGCAAAAAACTCTCTCAACCGGCAGTGCTTGCAACAACAATAATAACAAAGAAGGTAAAAGCACAGCGAACATAGAAAGAACACAGGAAAACAACGAACTGACACAAGACAAACCATAAATAGCGGTACAGACAGACATGGATCGCTACATTACTATAAAGCGTAAATCCAGCCCTGCCAAAGGTAACACAAACAAAAAAAGTTGCAAAATTGTGAACAGAGAAGAACCACCAACGTCCGTCACGGGTAACAACCGGTTTGCATTGCTGAGCGCAGAAGAACCTAAATCTTCTACCTCGGCAAATGCTGCAATTCCAAGGCCGCCCCAATATACCTAAGTGAGAGTGGCTCAAATGAGCTAGTAAATATCATTGCCCAACTTGTTGGTAGTGGTGGCTTTCATATAGTGCCAATAAAGAAAGGGAACATTAACGAGACAAAAATTCAGGCATACACCGAAAACGGCTTTCGCGCTATTTTTATTTATTTTAACGATAGAAAAAAAAATGTTTACACGTATCGTCTAAAGAGTAGTAAGGGTATCGCGGTAATCTTAAAAGGTATTGAATCATTTGTAGGACCTGTAGCTCGTTTCTGTAAATAAATCGGTAAGTTTACGATTTATGTGACGTCACATCTACTAGATTGAAAGTTACCGATATCGTGATAACTGTACGTTGAAATCGGTACGTTGAAATCGGTAAAAAATCGATCTGTGATGGAAAGAAACACAAATCGAAAAGAAACGATAAGAATTAAAACAGATGAAACAAGCAGCCTTCTATTTGCTTTTGTTTTCATGTACAAATATTTTGAATTAAAACACTGCTATTTTAATAAAACTTACTATATATTTAAACGACATAACTACTACTTACCTTCTCACTTATTTTGTTAAAAATATGCAAACAAATAAAAAACGAGGAATTAAATAAGCTGGCAGTTGGTGATGTACATTGCAAGTAAACAAACATTTGCACTCGGTTATTTTGCATGACCATACCGATTTCGTTAAAACCGGTTCATAAATTGTGGTAAATTTCAACACACTGCCATCTTCAATGTTTATATTTTGCTGCCTATTCTCAAACACAATTAAACCGCAGTAATAATAATAACACAATCAAAACATATTTTTTAATGAAATAGTTATTTGTCTAAAATAGCATCAATAAAATTGTATTTAGTGTAAAAAGTTATATTTGGTTACTTGCTTTCTCATAATTGCTACACTATAGCAATCGACAGAGTTCTCACTTGTATTAAAGTCAGTGAATCGATTTTATTACAAAAACACTTTTTTAAGCGATTCCTATTGAAGTAGAATTGGAACAATGTCATATTACCGATTTGGAACGAGTGAATGGAATAAGAATAGGCAACTTTTTTACAGAAACATTGAAGGCGAGAATGGCGTCAGAGTGACGTCAAATCGGTAATTTCAATCGGTAACTGCGATCGGTACGAGTTACAGAAACGAGCTACAGATGAGGTAAAACGAGCACTGGAAAAAGAAAATTTTAACGTTCACTCCGTGGTAAACGTTACTAATAATAAAAATTTTCCCCAACCAATGTACAAGGTCGAACTTCAACCTGACAGGCGAAAACTAAAGAAAAATGAAGTTCATCCTATACACAATTTTTGTTGTATAGAAGAATTACGGTTGAAGAACCCCACAAAAGAAATGGTCCCGTTTACTGCCAAAATTGTCAAGAGTATGGTCACATAAAATCCTACTGCACTTTGCCAACCGTTTGTATTGTATGTGGTGATCTACACCAATCATCCGTCTGCAAAGTCAAATCTCAGGAACAGAAAAATTGCAGCAATTGCGAGGAACAACATACCGCAAACTACAGAGGTTGTAGGGTTTGCAAAGAACTTAAGCAGAAACTAGAAGAGAGCCGTAAATTCATATCTAACCAAAACGTTTACTCTAGCGACGGAAACGGTATTACAAACGGTATAACATATGCGAATGATCTAAGGGCGCATACATCTAATGTCCCAATGCAACAACTTGGTAACGCTGAATCTTAAGTTATGAACATGGAACGCAAACGGTGTGAACCAACATAAACACGAAGTGACAGAGTACCTATATCGTAAGAATATTGATATAATATTACTATCGGAAACGCATCTTACAGACAAATACAATTTTCAGATACCTAATTTTAGGTTTTATGGTACTCACCACCCCGACGCACAGTGGGTTGAGCGGTAGGCAAAGTGGCGATTAATTCAGGAAAGCCGTAATTTTAAAATATTGTTATTTTTTATTGATGGATATTGATAAATACATAAAAAAGCATAATTAGAAAAAAAAAAAATTAAAAAAATTGTTGTTTTAATCTTTTATGGCCTTTTTTGTATTTTGGAAAAAGTGGTCTTATATCACAATTTTCGATGTAACTTTTCAAAGAAAAACGATAAATTAGGAAATGCAATTGAAAATTAGAGCATACTTAATGTGCTTTTAGAAAAAAAAATTGTTCTTAAAAAATAAAAATTAATAAATATTTAATCTGTATTTATATACCCAAAATTTTAAATTAAAATCCGATTTTTTTTCTTCAAATTCCATAATTCCACATATTTAAAAAAAGTTACATTAGAAAATATGTATTATTATATCTTATTGATCAATATTCACAAACAAAAACCATAGTATAAAAATAAAACAAACAACCATTACAGGAAAAAAATAATTAAAAAAAATATAATTGTACGGTTGTTTTATTTACTTCATTTCATTAATTTTAAAAGTATTATTAACTTCATAATCATCATTTACTTCACAACCATTATAAAATTAATTTACTTAATAATAATCATTTACTTCTTAATCATCATACAATTCGTAAAATAATCTTCATCTTCATTATCTTCATCATCTTCGTCACCATTATCATTTTCATTTTGGGTAAGAATAAGTAACTCCAATGCAGTCTGAGGCATTTGCTGTATTTTCTTTTTACAACTCTTCCTCTTGCTCGAAAAAAATGGATCTGAACTTAAAAGAAATCTATTAAAGACGTCTTCTATTGTATTTTCCCGACTGAATTTACGGGAAAAGTGCTCCCTATAGCTTTTGAAGTCCTTATTTCTGGCTTCCTGAGATTCTTTAGTTAGCTGACCAATAGGCAATGGTGCAAGCGCTATAATTTCTGGCCCGTGAATGAAGTATTTATGTAGAGTAGGAGGCATATAATACCATGGATAATTTTTAACAAATAGCCTTGCAGTGTCTTTAGCGAAATTTGAAAATTTTTCAATATTGACATCAATACCACTAGAAACAACTATTAATATTGTGTGCATATTTTTTATCAATTGTAAATCAATTTTTGTAATTTCTGCAGATACTTCAGCATTCTTAAAAACGCTTTGCCGAATTACCATCGTTTGAGTTTCCAAAGCCTGGTTTTAGTTGGTCAACAATCAATCCAATTTTCTCTCGGAATTCCCTTTGAATGCGTTTTTTGTATCAGCAATAATTTTTTTTTCATCATCACATCTAGTTTGCCATTTTTTAATCGGAAGTTTATATGACAAGTGAATAAGACAGTCATAAAATCGTATCCAGCCATGAAGGACAGATAAACCAAACTGCATGTTATCTATATTTACAACTTTTGCAATCATTTCATCAATATTGTTAAACTCTTTGCTTGTAGCGCCACATGTATAACACTTTTGTGTGGACTTTGTGTCTGTTATAGCATTACAGACCTTACCGTCAATCATCACGAGAATTAGTTCGTGATTAATTTTCACTAATCTCTCTCCAACTAGTATTACGGAATCGACAAGAGCCTTTATTTCAGTCTCCACTCTTTCTTTTTCGAGTTTAATACTGTTGAACGTTTCTTTCATAAATTCAATTTTCAAGGGCCTACAAAATCGAGTGGAAGACGGACGAGGATTTTGCCAAATTGTTTTATTTCCACAAACTAATTTCAATGGTACAAGCGACACTTTCAATAAATAACATCATATTAAACAAAACATTGACAGTCAATTTATTATTATTTAAGATTATTATTTAGATTTTCAAACGAAGCTTTGTAAGTAATTTGGAATTAATTAATTAATTTTTTTTTTTTCGTGAGTGCGCGTGATTTAAAATTACTCACGCACCCATCTCTAATAAACTGCACACTCAGTAGCTACAATAACAAATACTAAACGGAATATAAAGACAAAAGATAATAAGGTCAAAGTGATTTTTTGTTTGTTTTATTTTTTCACATATATTTTTAGCGACTGGAGTTATTTTACAAATTCTTTAATAAGTCAAAAAATGCAACAAAAAGGCAAAAAGATGTTCTGGAATTTATAAGCTGAAACTTCATATTTTAAGAAAATATAAGCAGTTTTACCAAGTTTCACCGATGATTCAGTTGAAATCCAATACAAACATCAAAAATACCTCATTTTTGGAGCAATTTCCTTATTTTTTTTTTCAATATTTCCAAAACATTTATCTAAACAAACAAATATTTATCATATGCTCAAATACCTGAAGTAGACGGCTCCATAATAAAATTTTCACTTTTAGAAGTCTTAATTAAAAAAATTATCACTGGAAATATGCAAATTTTCACTTTTAACCAATGCCCGCAAAAATAATAATAATTACTGAACTTTGAAGACACACTGCAAATAAAGTAAACAACTAAGAACTTTTATTTTGGCAATTAGTGATGTAGAATTTTATCTTCTTTCACCCGGTACCAAATACGGTTATTAAAGTTAAAGTTCATCTTTTGAATTAATCGCCACTTTTGATGGATTTCAACCCTCTGTGCGACGGTAAGGCTCTTGGGGACACTGGTATCCTAATACGAAAACGAAATAAACATGAAGTCGCTGAAGGAGTCTCACAAAAATACCTTCAGACGACAACAATTGATGCCCAGATTTAAGGTAGTTTTCTTACCATTTCAGCAATATATTTCCCCCGCGGTTCGCGATATCAGAAGATCTACTTCTGAACTTTTTCAATCGTCTCCGACGGAACTTTATTGCTGCTGGTGACTACAATGCCTAACATACGCACTGGGGATCCCGTTTAGCAAACCCTAGGGGAAATTAGCTGTATACATTCTAATGCGACGTCAAAATAAATTAGACTTTATATCGCCGAGTCATGGTGGCTTTCTGATCCTATCAAAAAGCCTGACTTGATAGACTTTGGTATAATAAGAGTTAGTAAATCTAACTTATCTGCTAGTACCTGCCCTGACTTATCGTCAGACCACTCGCCCGTTATATTTCTTCTTTACGAGAAGACAGTACTTGTAGACCAGCCCCTATGGCTTACTTCATACACAACTTACTGGTTAAAATGTAGGAAGTACATCAGCAGTCATTTAGATTCGATTCATCTAATTTCTAACGCGGAAATGATCGATAACAACGTATCCAACTTGAACGTGATCCTGGAACAGGCGGCCATTCACGCTTCACACACCCAATTAAACGCGTCAAATAGTTTAAATATTTACACTAACCGGAAAATGGAGCACCTTATAAGTGAAAAAGGAGGTTCCGTCGCGAATGACAGCAAAACAGGTCACCAGCGGCCCGACTAAGACTGACTGACGCTACTAAAAGTTTGCAAAGCGCACTTAGAAATGAAGATAATAGACAGCATGCTAGTTTCATTACAATTTTCAATCCGACAGCTTCAACCAAATGATCATTATGGAAAACATTAAGAAATACTAGTATGCCTACCGAAACGCAATTTCCAATACGCGAGACGAGGAAAAAGCCAATGTTTTTGCAAACCATCTGTCCCAGGTATTTCGGCGAAATCCTGCAAGTAGCGACCTCCTTCCACCTGATGATAAAATGTCTGCCGTAATTCCATTTACTTACGCAAATGAAGTCTGCATTTTATTAAAGAAACCGTGAATACAGGTAAAGCACCTGGATATGATCTTATCACTTTTACCACTTTTGCCGACGATACCGCTATAATGGCCGCACATAAAAAGCAGGATATTGTATCTATGCATCTAGGTGTACATCTCAGACGAGTAGAATCTTGGCTCTCTGTCTGGAGAATAAAATTCAATAAAACTAAATGCACAGAAGTAACTTTCACACTGAATTTTAGCACTTGTCAGACATAGAAACTAAACAATATCCCTTTATCTCAATCTGGTCATGTTAAATACCTTGGAATGCACCTGGAGACCGACTCACCTGGAGAAGTCATATAGAAACCAAGAAGACTCAACTGAAACTTAAGGTCTCTGAATATAAGGTCCTGCTATACAACAGTGCAATCAAACCTATATGGTTATACGGTGCTCAGCTATGGTGAAAAGCAAGCTCGAGCAACCTCGACAAAATCCAAAGAGTCCAATCGAAGACATTGCGGCTCATTACCGACGCCCCTTGGTATATAAGGAACGAAAACATCCACCGAGACTTAAAAATACTTCTCGTTAAAGAGGCAATTCAAAATTAATATAAAGCACAAAGAGAAGCTCGAAAGTCATGATAATATACTTGCTAGACAATTATTGTGCAGTCCAAGCTCTTTCAGGCTTCGGAGAAACGAACGCCGTGTTTTCTAATCTACACTTGTGCTTCAGCCGTAAAAGTAATCGCGAACACACGCGCCCGAATGACTGTGTATAATTCTTTTTTCTACGTCACGTGGCTTAAATGCTCTAACAGTCAACACGAAAACCTACAAAACCTAAATTACGTCGCCCACTCTGATATTCTAGAGTTATCCTTTATACATACATATCTAGTTTTTCACCCAACATAATATCGCGAACACTCTGTAAATTACTGTATAGGTCCAGTGGCCCTTTATCACGAGGTTTAAGCCAAACCAGGTTTAAAAATTTTAGATATGTAATCCATACCAGTTATTTACTATTTTGACTAAATTAATGCAAATTCCTTCCATACTAGGATTCATTATTGAAATATACTTCAGATTCGTTTACTTATTGTTAGGCTTCTTTGAAGCAGATCCAATAATTCAAATAAAGCATATATAAAAAAAGGTTTTGACGAGGGTCACGGCATGCTGTATTCGGTTTTGAAATAATTGCAAAATAAAGTGCTAAATGTTGGAACTTTCACGACATGGAAATTTGTTTAGTACGATTGGAAATATGTTTAGTACGATTAGCTCAACAGGATACATTTCCAACTGAGAAGCATGCTTTTTCTAGGGGGATGTGGGTGCCGACAGTAATATGCGCTCATTGAATCCATTTTTCGATGAAAGAACTCATATTATAAGGTTGGGCGGCAGATTAAAAAACCCACTATTATCTGAAAACCAAAAGCATCCACATACTTATATCTTGCCAACCAAACAGACTGTAACAGAATTGATAATCAACAGCAACCATGTTGATACTCTTTACAGGGGAGTATACCTCACTTTAAATCATATAAGAATAAGGTTTTTGCTTTAGAATTGTTCGGGACATTTTGCTTGGTTGTGTACCATGTTTTATAAATAAACCTAAACAATCTGTACAACTAATGGGAAATTTACGGTCAGGACGAGTGCCTCCAGCCCGAGTCTTTTCATCGACTAAAATAGACTATGCTGGGACCTTCAATATTTCACCGTCCAAAGGAAGAGGCCGCACTTCGGTTAAAGGTTATATTGCTCTTTTCATTTGTATGGTGACCAAAGGTATACACCTGGAGCTGGTTGGAGATCTTACGGCTAACAGTTTTCTTTAAGCTTTTAACCGTTTCATTGTACGGTGTTATTGGAGCTAAAAGTTAACTTAGGGCTTGTCGCGACGTATGTAATAAAAATATCTTTCCCAACCTAGCTCAAACCTCGAGCTCAGCCCTTTATCCTCACCCCGTTTCGGCGGCCTGTGGGAGGCGAGCGTAATATCCGTTAAATACCACTTAAAGCGAACGATGGGCGAGGGCTGACTTTCGAAGAGTTTTAACCTAAATCGAATCCTACTTGAACTAAAGTTCGCTATGCCTCTTAACCACTGACAATGAGGAGCTAATAACTTTAGTCCCAGGCCATTTTTTAATTGGAGACGCCTTATTTGCTCTGAAGGAGATAGATTCAACAAATGATGGAGGATAGGTGGCATCACTGCCAAAAATTGGTACAACAATTTTGAAAGAAATGGCAAACCGAATATTTATCTCGTTTACAACGACGACCAAAGTGGCTGACTAAAAAACTAAACTAACAGATAAATGATATGATTTTTGTTAAAGATAAAAGATATTCTAACAAGCGATGGCTTCCCGCTCGAATAGTTGTAGAAATTTATAAAATGGCATTGTACGTGTAGTAACCTAAAGATCAACAAAGGGTTAATCAAGAGACCAATTGTAAAGATATTCTCTTTGCCTATACAAGATCATTTCCAATAAATGTGAATTTAACCATTACCATAATACCGTAAGCACTTGTTTCCTTTGATATTTATAGTTGCAGATACACACTCTTTGCTATCCCATGGAAACATCATCTTCAGACCACTCGCCAGTTATATTTCTTCTTTACAAGATGACAGTACTTGTAGACGAGCCCCTAAGGCTTACTTCATACACAACTAACTGGTTAAAATGTAGGAAGTACATCAGCAGTCATTTAGATTCGAATCATCTAATTTCTAACGCGGAAGAGATCGATAACAACGTATTCAACCTGGAACAGGCGGCCATTCACGCTACACACAGACAAATAAACGCGACAAATAGTTTAAATATTTACACAAACCGGAAAATAGAGTACCTTGTAAGTGAAAAAAGGAGGTTCCGTCGCGAATGGCAGCAAAACAGGACACCAGCGGCCCGACTAAGACTGACTGACGCTACTAAAAGGTTGCGAAGCGCACTTAGAAATGAAGACAGTAGTTTCATTACAAGTTTAACTCCGACAGCTTCAACCAAATTCTCATTATGGAAAACATTAAGAAATACTAGTATGACTACCGAAACGCAATTTCCAATACGCGAGAAGAGGAAAAGCCAATGTTTTTGCAAACTATCTGTCCCAGGTATTTCGGCGAAAACCTGCAAGTAGCGACCTCCTTCCACCTGATGATAAAATGTCTGCCGTAATTCCATTGTTTACTTACGCAAATGAAGTCTGCATGTTATTAAAGAAACCGTGAATACAGGTATAACACCTGGATATGATCTTATCACGCCTAAAATGATCTCGGAACTTCCCTATACTTATCGCTGTAAAGTTTCTGGCAAATTTTTTTAACTCAATTTTGAGACATGGTTACTTTCCTTAAGTATGGAAAATTTCTCTGATTCAAATGATTTTAAGGCCAGGAAAGGACAAATCAATACCTTCCTCATACAGGCTGATCAGTTTGCGTCCCTGCTTATCCACTCTATTTGAAAAAGTTCTTTTATCAAAAAAAAAACGTTCTCGTGTCAAATAACATAATACCAGACCATTAGTTTGGATTCCGGGACGGTCACAGCACCATCGAACAAGTAAACCGTCTGACCCAAGCAATTGAAAAATCATTTGAACGTCGAGAATATTGCTGCGCCGTATTTCTAGATGTTGCTCAAGCATTTGACAAAGTCTGGCACTTTGGCTTGACCTACAAAATTTGCAAATACGCATCGAATTCTTGAGTCTTACTTAGCAGATTCATAGTCAAATGTGGGCAACACGTCACCGATGACCGCGAAATACTAGCAGGTGTGCCCCAATGGGCCTATCTTTTACCTTCTGTTTACCGCAGAAAACCCTACCAGCCCAAACGTGCTAACATCCACTTTTGCCGACGATACCGCTATAATGGCCGCACATAAAAAGCAGGATATTGTTTCTATGCATCTAGGTGTACATCTCAGACGAGTAGAATCTTGGCTCTCTGTCCGGCGAATAAAATTCAATAAAACTAAATGCACAGAAGTAACTTTCACACTGAATTTTAGCACTTGTCAGACATAGAAACTAAACAATATCCCTTTTTCTCAATCTGGTCATGTTACATACCTTGGAATCCACCTGGATCGCCGACTCACCTGGAGAAGTCCTATAGAAACCAAGAAGACTCAACTGAAACTTAAGGTCACTGAAAATAAGGTCCTTCTATACAACAGTGCAATCAAACCTATATGGTTATACGGTGCTCAGCTATGGTGCAAAGCAAGCTCGAGCAATCTCGACAAAATCCAAAGAGTCCAATCGAAGACATTGCGGCTCATTACCGGTGTCCCTTGGTATATGAGGAACGAAAACATCCACCGAGACTTAATAATACCTCTCGTTAAAGAGGCAATTCAAAAAATCAACATAAAGCACAAAGAGAAGCTCGAACGTCATGATAATATACTTGCTAGACAATTATTGTGCAGTCCAAGCTCTTTAAGGCTTCGGAGAAACGAACGCCGTGTTTTCTAATCTACACTTGTGCTTCAGCCGTAAAAGTAATTGCGAACACACGCGCCCGAATGACTGTGTAGAATTCTTTTTTCTACGTCACGTGGCTTAAACGCTCTAACAGTCAACACGAAAAACCTTCAAAACCTAAATTACGTCGTCCACTCTTCTATTCTAGAGTTATCCTTTATACATTCATAACTAATATCACGAACACTCTGTAAATGACTGTATGGGTCCACTGGCCCATTATCACGAGGTTTAAGCCAAACCAGGTTTAAAAATTTTAGACATGTGATCCATACCAGTTATATAGTATTTTGACCAAATTAATGCAAATTCCTTCCATACTAGGATTCATTATTGAAATATACTTAAGATTCGTTCACTTATTGTTAGGCTTCTTTGGAGCAGATTCAATAATTCAAATAAAGCAAATCAAAAAAAAGTTTTGACGAGGGTCACGGCATGCTGTATTCGGTTTTGAAATAATTGCAAAATAAAGTGCAAAATGTTGGAACTTTCACGACTAAACAGCTGGATTGGAAATATGTTTAGTACGATTAGCTCAACAGGATACATTTCCAACTGAGTGGCATGCTTTTTCTAGGGGCAGCTGTGGCTGCTGACAGTAATCAACGCTCATTGAATCCATTTTTCGCTAAAAGAACACAAATTATTAGGTTGGGGGCAGATTAAAAAACCCACTATTATCTGAAAACCAAAAGCATGCACATACTTATATCTTGTCAACTAAACATAATGTAACAGAATTGATAATTATCAATTATATTGTTGATTATAATCAACAGCAGCCATGTTGATACTCTTTACAGGGGAGTAGATCTCACTTTAAATCATATAAGAATAAGGTATTTGCTTTTGAATTGTTCGGGCCATTTTGCATCGTTGTGTACCATGTTTTATAAATAAACCTAAACAATCTGTACAACTTATGGGAAATTTACGGTCAGAACGAGTGCCTCCAGCCCGAGTCTTTTCATCGATTGAAATAGACTATGCTGGGACCTTCAATATTTCACCGTCCAAAGGAAGAGACCGCACTTCGGTTAAAGGTTATATTGCTCTTTTCATTTGTATGGTGACCGGAAATATACAGCGAGTGTGGTACAAATGTTATTGGAGCTAAAAGTTAACTTAGGGCTTGTCGCGACGTATGTAATAAAAATATCTTTCCCAACCTAGCTCAAACCTCGAGCTCAACCCTTCATCCTCACCCCGTTTCGGCGGTCTGTGGGCGTAAAATCCGTTAAATACCATTTACAGCGAACGATTGGCGAGGACTGACTTTCGAAGAGTTTACGATGGTTTAAACCTAAATCGAATCCTACTTGAACTAGAGTTTGCTATGCCTCTTAACCACTGACAATCACTGCCAAAAATTGGTACAACAATTTTGAAAGAAATGGCAAGATAAATGATATGATTTTGTTAAAGCTAAAAGATATTCTAGCTAGTGATGGCCTCCCGCTCGAATAGTAGAATTACATCCTGGAGAAAATGGCATTGTACGTGTAGTAACCTTAAGATCAACAAAGGTTTAATCAAGGGACCAATTGTAAAGATATGCTCTTTGCCTATACTAGATCATTTCCAATAAATGTGAATTTAACCATTACCATAATACCGTAAGCACTTGTTTTCTTTCAGATTCATAGTTTCAGATACACACTCTTTGCTATCCCATGGGAACATCATCGGGGGAAGTAATGTTGAAGCTGCCCACCCTAAATATCGTTTTGGCATTGTTTGCACATCATACAGACATTTTATCTCAAACCATTTCAAGGCCAACATACGAACAAGTGCATACAGCTAAGGTTCATTGACGCGGCTTTAAATAAGTTAGATTGAGGTTCGAGTCATATACTCAAAGGGCTGTCTATGGTTACCATCACTTTCATAAGCGTCCATCATCTAACGTTTTTGTTCCTGTTGCCCTTTTTGCACATGATACCATCGAACCTGTTGTCGTTTTAAAATGTCGTCAAATGCTTGTCTATGTATGTATGTGGGTTGCTGATCGATATGTGTTCCATCATTCCAACTTCCGCCCTCCAACCCCTGTCTACTTATATAGCCGTGATTTTAACAATCGCATACCTGCTTACCAACATGTTTGAAGTGTGTTTCTAAATCCTTGCTAATTGTGGTTGTTAGTTGGTGCTACGAATTTTTCAACAAAGGGAAAGGTACATAAAGAGAATTTTTGAATTAAAATACCCAGCGTAGAGACAAGTCACATTTGAATAGTAAAGCAAAAAATCTGTACATTTGTTAATAAACATTTTTATACTTGTACATAATTTGTAAACGCAAAAACTCGTAAAAGCCCTTTTATTTTAAATTTAATGAACTCAACGCAGAGTATAACGTGTTTGGGAATAGTGCCGCATAACAAATGTTGCTTTGAGCAGCAAATATAATCGCAGTATTGTTGAACGTATTAGTTTCACACTTCGTCAACTAATTTAGAATTACCTCGTTGGGTGAAAACAAAACTGGTTCATGGCTTAAATATGCCAAATATTTTGTACTGTCTAGAGGTATATACTGGAACTACTCAAAGTAATATGAATATAATAAAGACAGTGCTTCATACAGTTATGCGCTATTTATATTCTGTTAAGCCGTATGCTCACATACCGCCTTTTGTGAAAGACCGTTCCCTTGTAGAATTTTTGCATCTTCGGTTGCTATACTTTTTTTTTACAAGATATAAAAAATTCAATCTCCAAAGGTAACACCGCTTATGGAACGATCATTCTTCGTAAGAGTAGCCCGATTATATAAAATTTTTCCAAGCAGTTTAAAAACGTTTAACTTATCTTCCACTACATTTCGTAAAAATTTCCATGACATTTCGTAAAAAATTAATGAACATTTTCGTTCAAGTAGAGAGTAATGTTTTTTTTATATTTTTTTCTTGGTTTCTTCAGTATCACTTATATGCTTTCGTCAGGTTTTTTCGACCTTTTATAAGGGAAATTTATGATTATTTTTTATTACTTATCAGTTATTCTTAAGCTTGAGGCCATAAGCAAAAAAAATTGTTTATTTATTTAATTTTAAATATACCAATATTTTGAACTGACTTTGTCGTTTATCATCGAGGGTAATAACTAGAACAAACCTGAGAACATAATATCACAACAATACAAAATTTTCTATCCCTCATAAGGACATTTTTAATATTTTTTTTAATTCTGTCCTGCTTCTAATATTCAACAAATGTTTGTGTTTCGGTCGGTACTTATTAGCAATATGTCTGTATGTATGTGCACATCTATCCATGCCAGTTTTATAATTCATTCTCTTAGATGTAGGAACGTCGTTGTCGTTGTAAAGCTAAGTGTATCTTCTCCTATAATTCCTCTCTTTCGCTGAAATTTGTACGTCGTTAAAGTTCGGCTTATGCCCAGTCATAGTACAGTGGTTCGCAAGGACAGTCTTCTGCTCTATTGGTCTAAAGTCTAGTCTTTATCTTTGTCCCAGTAGTGCCAACATCTACCTTTTGGCATATGTTAGACTTGTCACCATCATTTTTAATCTTATAAACTACATTGGACTTTTCTTCATTGTCCACCCTCGATTTTGCATTACTAAATAATTCGATAACTGTCGTGAAAGTTTGGGGAGCTAATAAAAATGTGTCATTAACCTGAATGAAACCTGGTATGTACGGCATTGCTTTGTAAGTCCTCTTTAGTTTTAATTGGAGCCATTTTCCCCTAATACTTTCTTAATGCGTCTTTCATTGTCACTATGGAAACTTTTGTCATCTACTACAAAGTATGTTAAAAACTCTATTAATTAAGTTGAAGGGAATGTTTGAAGTGAAAGTTTATTAATCTTCCAGAAGATGTTGGTTTTTGGTACCAATCCAATTTTAACAAAGGCCAGGGTTTCTAGTCAAACAAAAAAAAATGTTTTCATGTTATGATGTTTCGTTAAATGATAGTTCAGGTGACTTTCAAGTGATTTTTTCTTTAATTTATGAACTTAATAAGTCCGATTCTAAATACTCCTAGGGAATATTTCCGGAAATAAAATCCTCCTACTCTATGCAAACGGTGAGTAGAGAAATAAGGGAGAGAGAATTTCGATTATTCGAAGTTAGCTGTTTTGATTCAGCTGTTTTGTTTTATTAACAATTTGTAAATTATTTTTATTAAGTTTCACACGTAAAAAGTGAATATAACAAAAACTAAAAACACATATAAAAATGATCAGTATTGAGTTTCTAATAATAGCAAAAAACTTCTGCTTCATATTGGGGCCTCCACCTTCTCCTCCGGAGAATTTGAAGCTTTGTGCCGTCGTACATACACTGACTCAAAAAAATCTCCGTACAAAAACGGTTGTCGCTAAACCTGTGAATTTATGAACACAATAATAGCATAGGATGGTTTGATTATATTTTATTTTAAAGGTACGTTTGTTATCGTTTTGCAAACAAAAAACTTTAAAGTACAATACAAAAAAATACGAAAAATTTAGTAAAATGATCATAACAAAAAGCATGAAATAGGCAAAAAAAATCTACGTACAGTGTAGCATTTTTCTTAAATCTTTAAAATTTTAGATACTAAAATTTTATACTAAAAAAAGTCTAGCAGGTTGTTGGTCCGCCTTTATTAGCAATTACAGCGGTAAATCAGTTTTTCATGGAATGAGCAAGCTTTCTTGGTCTATTTTATTCCACTCTCTCCTTATTGCGGTCTTCAGTTGTGTTTTGTTAGTTACGAGTATATTATGCTCCCGATTTTTTTCTCTAAATGGTTCCATAAGTTCTCGATTGGATTGAAAGCTGGTGACTGTTCAGGATGTTTTAATGTTTTTGGAACATTGTAAAGCAGCCATTCCTTCACAACTCGATAGGTGTGTTTGTGGTCGTTGTCCTGTTGGAAGTAATATACACGGCCCATACCCAAATTTTTGGCACTTTCTTTCAAATTTTCCTGCAACAAATTTAA
This sequence comes from Hydrotaea diabolus, assembly GCA_963513945.1. Classification (NCBI taxonomy): domain Eukaryota; kingdom Metazoa; phylum Arthropoda; class Insecta; order Diptera; family Muscidae; genus Hydrotaea; species Hydrotaea diabolus. The sequence goes on from OY740720.1 coordinate 95,630,037, forward strand.
ATATAACATTTGTCCATTGTAGTTTTAATGAAAACAAGGTTTCCCACCCTTGATGAAGTCTTACAATCACAAACCATCTCATTTCAGCCACCATGTTTTACGGTTGGAGTCAAACTCTTCGGATTCATTTCTCCATACTATTCTGCGTCCATCTAATCCAAATATATTAAATTTGCTTTCATCGCTAAAAAATACTATTATTAAGATAAATCCTTTTCGAACATATTGCTTCTTGCGGCTCACTCGACCATTGTATCTATGTATTTCGTTTAAGGCAATTTCTGATGGTTTATGGGTCGACAGTTATTCCATCAGAATATTTAAGATTGCCAGCAATTACACACGCACTAAGTTTAGGATTTTCATTCACACTTCGGACAATTCTCTTTTCTAAACGATTGTCGATCTTCCTTGGTCGGCCTGATCTTGGCTTATTTGCAATTGTTTTTTTTCGAATATTTAACAGACGAGCGATGTATTTTAACGATTTTGTATATTTCAGACAAGGTTTTCCATCATTTGTTGGGTTAAATGTAATTTTTTTAGTGTCCATTGAAATTGGCTTATTTGTGCTATCCATACTATTTTAACTTTTTTAAATGTTCTTTTTCCGAAAACACAACTTAAAGTGCAACTACTTTCATTACCAATAGAACTCTTTATCGAACTTTACCAAAACAATCACTGTACGGAGACTTTTATGGTTTTACAAAAAGTATTAGCTGCATGGTTGCTCAATTTTATTGCAGGGTTACCATATTAATAAAATTATTGATGCAAGATAGTGGTATTCAATGCAATGACTTTTATTTGTAAATATTTTTTTTTTCATCTATCTTTAACATTTTAGTAAATATATCAAATTTATCAAAAATTAAGTACTTGTACGGAGACTTTTTTGAGTCAGCTCATACTTGAAATGGGTTTCGCATTTTCGTCAATTGTACTTTCAAGCATGATGTATATTGTGAGTCACACTTAACGTCAAGTTTTTGCCCAACATAATTTAACATTTCTTTGTTTTAGCGTTTGACAAATTCAACCATGAAGAGGTATACAGTTTAGCAGCACGTACAGTTTTTTAAAGCATTTTACGAAAATGGGCGTTTAACTCAAAATGCACTTCGTTATATTTTTGGTCAGCATAATCGACCAAATGTGTCCACAGTGGATTCGATAACAAGCAAAATTGCTGCATCCACAACCAGTGACTGTTTTGTGCGGCCATGCAGTTACCCTGAATGGTGTTCGCTATCGCGAAATGATAGGGAACTGTTTGTGGCCAGAAATTGAGGATATTGACCTGGACGATATGTGGTTGCAACACGATGGTGCCACTTGTAACACAGCCAACGAAACAATGGCGATGTTAATTGACCGCCACGATGATGTGATGGAAAAGTGAAAAAACTCCCGAAGGAAAAAATAGTCATTCAGAATCGGGCTGGATAAACTACATTTAATGAATTCAATAATATTTATTATGTTTAGGATAAAAATTCAACTTCCGGGTGATGCGACTTCGTCACTATGACGCGTCTTCTAAGCGGCACTACGTAGTGACTCCTAAATGGCACTATTAAGTGACTTTTAAAAGGCGCTACTTGAAAGTAACTTTGAAGAAGGCACTTAAAGTTAATTCGAGGGTACAACTTCTCAATACGGAAGACACTACTACGATGAAAAATGGTATCGCAGACGATGAGTTTTAACTTCTTAGCCTCACTTATCCCCGATAGAAAATGTTGGTAGGGTATTTTCATGTGAAAGTTGTGTTTTTATAAAGTTTTTTCACAGTTTAGCGGGACACTTTAATTCTGGTTATCGTGGTGTGTGGTCGCGCGCCCTGCTGTGGTTTCTGGGGACGGAGTCATTTCGTTTTACTTTTAACTACAGTTATCGTTACTGTTTTATAAAAGTTTTGACGTTAACATCAGCACGCGATTAAAAAGAATACGGCTTAGTTAGCCATCGATTTATCAACCTGGCATATGAGACAAAAGTTCTCGGCCATTTTAAAATTAAAACAAAAAAAGTTTGTTGTTAATTTTGAAAATGTTACAACGTTTTTGTAGAGACGTACAAGAACAACTACCCAACAACATCTTTTGAAAGATTAATAAACTTGCACTTCAAACATCCCCGAGGAATTATAATTAATACAGCGAAAACCATATTAAGAGAGTTTTCAACATAAGTGATTAAAGTTTCCATAGTGACAATGAAAGACGCATTAAGAAAGTATTAAGGGAAAATGACTTTCCAATCGAAACAATAGAGGACTTTATAAGACGGGTGAAAGCCAATAGTGACGATAGGTTCAACAAATCGGACGTTCATAATTTTTATTGGCGCCCCGAACTTTTAGGATAGTTTAAGAATTATTTAGTAAGACAAAATGGAGGGTGGACAATGAAGAAAAGTCCAATTTAGTTTATAAGATTAAATGTGATAGCGACAAGTCCAACGTATGCCAAAAGGTATATGTTGGCACTACTGGACAAAACTTAAGACTAGACTTTCATATAACAAATCTGACCAAAAAGCTGTTGATAGACCAATCGAGCATAAGACGACGCACAAATTTTAGCACAGGGGAGGAATTATAAGAGAAGATACACTCTGGGATGCTTTACATCAACGACGTTGTTGCATCTAAGAGAATGAACTTTAAAACTGACACGGATAGATGTGCACATATTTACAGAATTATTGCTAATAAGTACCGACAGAAAGACAAACATAAGTTGAATATTAGAAGCACAGCAGGACAGAAGTAAAACAATTATTAAAATGTAAATTTTAAAAATTTTGTTATACGTGATAGAAAATTGTTTATTGTTGTAAGTTTATGTTCTCGGCTTTGTTCTAGAGTGATTAGCCCTGATGATGAACAACGAGGTCATTTCGAATTATTGGGTTATTTAAAATTAAATAAATTTTAAAAACACCAACATTTGTTTTTTGTCTATAACCTCAATTTAGCTTTAATAGGCCCCAACAGGCTTCGAATTACATGTCAATTGTATCGAAAAACTATACATCACTTTACTTAAACTAAATATAACGAAGGAAAATGCATACACTCAAGTTATACAAATGGGACATCATGCTTCTAAATACCCAACGGTACTTCAGACTTTTGTTAGGCGCACAATGAGCACAAAATATGTTTTTTGTTTAATTTATTTTACTTAGTATTGACATAAATACTGTTACAACATTGAACACACCCATTTCAATAGTAAAACAGACCATACCCCGTAAATGTCATAGGGGTTTTGAAAGCTAACCTCAATAGCGTTAGTCTGTAATGGGATTTAAAATTTGTTTCAACTTTTATAAACGTATCGCTGTAATAGCGCTTTTTAAGTGTTAAATGAAAAAAAACGACATTTTCAAAACGATTCGGCCACTGGGATTAGCCGCATGTTCGTCTACCGATGGCTAACACTGTTTGAGGAGACCGGAGATGTAAAATACCGCCACCGGTCGATCCGCCCTCGCTCAGTTTGAACACCACATGTCATCAAAGCCGTTAATTCAATAATTCGCAGAAATCCACTCCGAAAACAGAAAATCATGGCCCGTAAGATGAATATCACGCAAAAGTCAAGGCCATCTAAGGAAGCATCTGAACTGATCCCAAGGGTGGAAAAGGGTCATCACCCAGCTTCAGTCATGGTTTGGTGGGGTGTCTCTTACGATGGGGTCACTGACCTGCATTTCTGCGAACAAGGAGTCAAAACATCGGCCAAAGTTTACCAAGAAACCGTTTTGGAAGCTGTTGTGAAGCCTCTTAACAATTCCCTGTTCCAAAACCAGCCATGGACTTTCCAGCAGGATTCTCCGCCGGCCCATAAGGCTAAAACGTCCCAGGCCTGGCTTCGAAACGATTTGCTAGCGTTCATTTCCTCTGAAGAATGGCCCTCAGGCAGTCCAGATTTGAACCCATTGGATTACAAATTGGGGACGGTTTTAGAGGACAAGGTTTGTCACAAATGATATACCAACATTGGATCTCTTAAGACTGCTTTGGTTCGAGCTGTGGCCAATTTTTCAGTGGACGAGGTTTGTATAGAAAGACACTAAAAAAAACACGGAACGAAACCTAATAAAGGTTTTTTTTTGGAAAATTCTTCAACATTTAAACATTTTAAAAAATAAATTCAGCAACAAAAACTTTTTACTTACCTCAGTAACTGCCCACCAAGATCAAAGAGATTCATACTCGCTATGGCTTCATCCATAGCCTGCTTATTTGCATATTCAATAAATCCATATCCTTTGTGTGAATGAATAGATGTGCCTTGAGCCAGTTTACAATACATAATAGGTCCAAATGCTTCGAAAACGCTTTTAATATCCTCCTCTGATAAATCTGGATGTATAGAAGCTACATATATCCGATTAAAACTTTTTGCCTCCTCTTGAATTTCGTCTATGACCTGTTGTGCTTGCGGCATATTACTTGGTCGTCCAACTTTAATATTACGGCCTCCCATTAAAGCGCCATTCATTTGCTCCAATGCAAGTTGCGCCCCTTCCGGTATCTCGTATTCAACAAAGGCGAAACCTTTATGTTTTTGTGTTATTGGATCCCAAGACATGTTTATAGATTTTATTGGTCCAAATGGAAGAAATGCAGCCCTTATAGTATCTTCCTTCAACTCGAACGAAATGCTCCCAACATATACTCTAAAATATAGAAAAAAAATTAATTTAAATCATATCCAACACAAAAAATAAGTAAAACGATGGATGTTAAAATACAGCTAAAAAGTTACTCATTAATACCCTGTTTCTCTGTGTCGAACCAAAGTCATTCACTCGAATTTCTCTCAATTTGCGTTTCCCAACAACGAAACCTGTCGCTCGTCTGCTCTAGCGTGCGCCAATTACACAGTGGAACATTTTGGGGTCCGCGGGGTGAGAAATTCCAAGTCAGGGTGATGGTACTAGGTCAGTATATTAAAACCCTCAAAGGGTTTTGCGTTCGTATGTGCCAGTTCTTTTTATGACCTTTTACATTTTTTCTTTATCTTGATGTTTTTTCGCTTAGTTGTAAAATGTTGGCAAAAACGTAGTTTGACATAACTCGAGATCGACTAGTTCGATTTTGAGAAATTAATAATTACATTTTCTTTAATCCATTAATATACTGTTTCTCTACCAAATCAACATTTTTGCAATTAGAAATAAATTTATGAAGAAAATTTTGCCAATTTTTTTTTTTTTTTTTAAACATATAAATCCCAAACGGAAAAACGTGTAGAGTCTTATAACTTTCACGTAAAGTCACATAACCTATAAACAAAATGCGACATAGATCATAAAAATCGATTAACGCGTTCTGCTTTTATTTACAATTAAGCGAAAGTATGAATTTCAAAAATTTGCTCGAGATATGCTCAAAATTCCTTGGAAAAATGGTTGATGTCTTTTTTTATGATTCTCAGAATTAAAAAAAAGAGCAATAAACAAAAGGTTATTACATTTTTATGATTGCTGTAACAAACTAAAAAACGGTCATAAATGTGCGTGAACAATTAAAAGGAAAAAAGCAAGGGCACTTTTGTAATTATTTGGGTTTTTTCTGTTGGCTACCTGCATGATTTTTTTTACACGAATTCCACCCATATTCATGAGTGGTCATGTTTTAGAACGTTGCAAGATGCGCTAATTCATAAGTACCGGTAAAATATTGAAAAATATGAAAATGAAATAGTATAAATAGGTGTTCATTGTTCGTTTTTTGTCATTAAACAAGTGCCGACGAACGCGAAGAGAACAAGTATTTTCCCTCCAGTTTTTTAAAAGTGAACAAAAGTGAATAGAATATGGAACTGTGCAAGCCAGATATAAATAGCTTCTGCTACTGCTGTGGTCAATATGTCTCAACACATAAAAAATGGGAAATTTCAGTACTGCTTTTGTTCAAATATACGAGATGTACTTCAACCAAAATGTTATACTGAACAAAAATTGGGTACCAAATGTGGTGTGTAAAAGCTGCTACAACCGTCTAATGGATTGGAAAAATAGAAGTCGTGAAACTATGCCGTTCGGTATCCCAATGACTTGGACTAATCCTGGCGAAGGTCACAATCCATTGAATTGCTATGCATGTGCGAATAAAGGAGCCGCAAAAAGGATAAGAAAATCGTATAATTACGTTGGTGTTGCAAGTGCCGCAACACCATTGCCTCATTCGGATCACTTTCCTTTTCCAAAAGCTTCTAGCCCAGATATTGTATCTTCTATGACCGATCCGAGTTTTGCAGCAGCATACGGTATAAGTGATGATACCTCATATAATCCCGAACCATCTGTGTCCAATGAGCCTATTTTAGTAAATCAAAATAGCCTTGATTCAATTGTTGCCAAATTGGAACTAACACAGCATAAATCAGAAGAACTGGCTTCTTTTATGAAATCAAACAATCTTTTGGCACCCGGTGTGAAAGTCATAGCTTATCGAAGTCGTCAGGCAACACTCCAAACTTTATTCCTTGTGAATGATGAAAAAACTTCTGCATATTGCCCGGATGTAGGAAAATTGATGGACGCAATGGAAATAAAATATGAAGCAGATGACTGAAGGCTATTTATTGACAGTTCAAAACTCAGCTTGAAGGCAGTTTTACTGCATAAGACTAATAAAAAACCTTCAGTTCCAATCGCCTAACCAAACCTGGAAAATATTTTAAAAATGGTTAACTACGCCAAGCATATGTGGCGCATATGCTGCGATTTAAAAGTTGTAGCAATGCTTTGCGGCCTTCAAAGCGGCTATATAAAATATATGTGCTTTTTGTGCGATTGGGACACACGATTTTCCGGTGACCAATATGCATGCCACGGATGGAAATTCAGAGAGCACAGCAGGTTACAAACGGCCAATATTATTCGTGAGCCTCTAGTGCCGAAGGAGAAGATATTGCTGCCTCCACTGCATATTAAACTTGGAATTGTTAAGAATTTCATCAAAACTGTCGCCAAAAGAGATGAAGTTTTCTTGTGTTTGAAACTAATTTACCCGAGACTCAGCGAAAGTAAAATTAAAGAAGGTAAATTATAATATCACATTCATTTCCCATGATTTTCCATCTTAACAACTTCATTTTTTCCAATCAGGCGTACTAAATGGTCCAGATATACGAAAGCTGATTAAAAGTGGCGCATTCAACAATATTTTGATTGACGCTGAATTGGACGCATGGCAGGCAATCAAAGAAGTAATAGAAGGATTGTTGGGAAAGCATCGTTCTACCAACTACGATGTTTCTGTCGCAAGGATGTTAAGATCGTTCTCGGAAATTGGTGTCCACATGTCCTTGAAAATCCATTATTTACATCATCTGGACTACTTCAGCAAACAATTGGCTACCGAATCTGATGAACAAGGCGAACGCTATCATCAAGTTGCTATGCCATTTGAAATGAGATATAGAGGGAAAAAGTCGCCGAGTGCAATACTTGCGGAAATTTGCTGGTGGAGTAAGCTCGTGTGCCAAGACAAGGATGATCCTGATGATAAAGAATTTTCAGGAGGTGCAGAAGGGCCAGCAGTGGAGTCACACATTGACATTATGTGTGGTTCAGAAACTGATGAATGCGATGCCACTAGTCCCGAACAACCACCATCGAAAAAGTCTAGGCAATATTTATTAAAATAAAAAATTATAAAAATTTTTACTTTATTTTTTTAGTAGTTTATGGCCAGAAGTCTGGAGTTATCGGGGAAATTTATAAAAAAGGCGATAAATGACACTTTTTTGAATAAAAACATATATCAATATTCTTGTCAAAATGGGATACCTTCACTTAATTGTAAATAAAAGCAGAACTCGTTAATCGATTTCTATGATCTATGACGCATTTTGTTTATAGGTTATGTGACTTTACGTGAAAGTTATAAGACTTTGGCAAAATTTTCTTCATAAATTTATTTCTAATTGCAAAAATGTTGATTTGGTAGAGAAACAGTATATTAATGGATTAAAGAAAATGTAATTATTAATTTTTCTCAATTTATTTCAGCAAAATCGAACTAGTCGTTCTCGAGTTATGTCAAACTACGTTTTTGCCAACATTTTACAACTAAGCGAAAAAACATCAAGATAAGGAAAAAATGTAAAAGGTCATAAAAAAACTGGCACATACGAACGCAAAACCCTTTGAGGGTTTTAATATACTGACCTAGTACCATCACCCTGACTTGGAATTTCTCACCCCCAGATTGGCTGTTGTACTGTGTTATTGTACGTTTTTTTCTGATTTATTTCTAAAAAATCCTACTAAATTTTATAGGCGTTAACCATGCAAACGAACACAGAACAAAATAAAAAAGACAAACAGATAAAACAAACACATTTTTCATAACAAAACATCCAAATCAATCCAATCAAAAAAAAATCAACAAAATTTTCACAAAGCAAAAAATATTGTGAAATCCGCCAGTGTACTAGTGGAAGGCCCAAGGGAGTTAACCTTTAAGCAGAGTTTCCATTTTTGCCATCCATTTTGTTTTGGTGTTTTGCTTTCTCACTTATTTCACAAAGGTGACAGCTTGTTTGAGCGTAAGAAACAAATTTTTTGTGAGAAAACAATTACGTGTTCTTTCGATTTGAGGTTCGAGTCATCGTTTGCATAGAATGTAATGAAAGAAACCCTAATCATATTTCTTTCGTGTACAAGGCTAACGAATGCGTTCTTTTGCTATTGAGAAACAGGCCATAAGTTCGACGGATAACGAAATTCAATTATACTAAATAATTATTACATCGAGCTCGAGGCGGCCAAGGTTATTATTTTTTGTTATATTTTTTCTCTTTATTCGATATTTCGTTCCTCTTTGAAGAACATCATCAGGAATCTACAAGATATTTCATTGGAAATACAAAAACAAATGAACATGTAAATTACGTAAAAACAAAAAACATTTGTGCCCACACTTACAACTAAATTAAACAAAATAACTCCGTAGCGAGTACCTCAGTTTCTAGTTGTTAAGAAATGTACTGACCGTCAGTACCAGTAGGGGGTACTTGAGGTCGGTGACTTCAAACTTAAACTTCAAATTGGTCTCTGCGAGACAAAAACATCGAAGTATCACACTTTAGGATCCGGCTGTAAATACAAAAGATATAAGGAAAAATGTAAAAGCGAGACGTTCGGCGAAAAAATAGAATTTTTTTCGAAACTTCCTTGCAGCAATACTACTTGACGGTGTACGGTGAACCTTTTTTCCCATTTGATTCTTAATGGAATTGTAAGGGCATTATGAAAGTACATATGATATGTTATAGTTTTAAGATAAGCTCATACTGACAAATACTTGACGCAAATATGTTTTTCCGCGTTCGGGCAAAGACGTCAAAACACATTTCCTCAACATCCTTTAAATAATTCTTCCAAAAATAGACCATCCGACTTTATAACCTCTGAACGCCGTACGTATCTCAATCAAAAAAAGGCTGATTGGGATGCCTTCAGAGAAGCCACTAACCACAGCTTTAATAATCTAGCCATTCCGTCGGATGTTAGGGTAGCCGAGAAAAACTTCCGGGCCATCAACAACGCAGCAGCCGCTTGCCATATCCCTGCTGGTCGAATACCCAGGGAACGACCCAATTTTCCTGCAGAGGTAACGGACACGAAGACGGACTCAACCCCACTGACTCTATAATTAGGGATCTCCACTGAGATCAGTAGATTGGTTAACGAATATAAGCGGAACAAATGGCTAGATGACTTAAAGCAATGCAACTTAAGTTCCGGAATTTGTAAGTTGTAGACAACGGTTAAATTGCTCTCTAACCGTGGATAAAAGCATGATCGAACGCAGTCACGTTCAATGATAGAACAGTGACAGATCCGAAGCGGTGCGTGTGTTATTTTAACCGCATTTTTACTGAGCACCCAGAAAGCGATAAGGCAAAAAGTAGAGTATTGCGTTATATCGCGCTTTCCGAGACGAAGAGGTACTACCACAATTTACCGATGGCGAAGTAACCCATGTTATCCGCAGCGCAAAGTCAACAAACCCGCTGGGTCCGAACGTAGTCTCAATGGTGATGTTGACGCGCTTGAATACCCCGGGATTAGAGTACTTGACCAAGGCGCTCAATCTGTCGCTAGTCACTCACTTAGTTCCGATGTCTGGAAAATGGGCGGAGTGGTACCTCAACTGAAGCCAGGAAAAGACGCAAACAAAGGAGAATCGTACAGGCCAATCTCCTTGCTTCCCATGGAGCAAAGACGCCTGAGGAAATATAAGTACTGACTCTTGAACTTACAAAAGCCTTCGACACGGTTAATCATGCTACTCCGAGGAGGTTGATTGCAGCCCGTTGAGTTAAACAAGAAGTTCCCAAGGGTGGAGTAAGATCATCTGTTCTGTTTAACCTCGCTAAAATTTCTGCACGGCGTAATAATAAAATTATAACATAGACCAATGATTGCACAATTATAGCGTCAGGCCCTAAAGTGGATCATATATGCGAGAAAATAAACTATTACCTCACTGACTTAGCACGTTTTTCACTGCGTGGAATATAAAAATATCCGCCTCCAAATCATCAGCCACACTGTTTACTGCAAAGACCGAAGAGGTGCGGTTGTCACTCAATCTTAAAGTCGATGACGTCAACATCCTGACTACCAACTACCCCAAAATCCTTGGGGTCACATTGTGCAGGGTGTCTTCTGAAGACCATCTACATGAGGAGACGAAGGTCCTTACCGTGCGTGGACACAAATTCCTGTTGTCTAAGAAATACCTGCTAGGGTGTTTTCGCAGAAGTCATCCTAACCACCACCTCTTGAACAGGATGCCTTCGCCGAGGCAGATCAGGTACGATCTTCATGATCAAGATAGAGGGGTCCATCGGTACAAGAGGGAACCTTTAGAGCATCGAAACTATCAGGCAGGTCTGAACAACATTAACGCTGATGAAGTCGCAGTAGCAGTATCCAGATACAATTTGAGTGTAGTGCTGACGAATCCGGAGATTTTAACTGTGGAGAAGATACTACCTCGGCAGACGCTTGTGGTTCTGGCTAAACTGAGATCTGCAGCCTCCTCAATTCTTAGTGGACACGAATTGATGCTAACGTTCTGGACATCTGCCCCGCCTGGTATCAGGGACCATATAACTTGCTGCACCTCTCCAATTGTCCAGCCAAGTCCACTCTCTGTGGAAGCATCCAGTTCAAATGGTGCGTTTCCCCATCTGGATATCGAAGCAGATCCGCAATAGACGAACAGGACTTCAGAATAAAATATATTGTTGTTACAACAACAACCTAAACAGTGAATATCCTAAATTAATATGTTGGCATTTTTATACTGACAGACCCGCTTAAATACGTGCATTAAATTATTTCAAATTTGGATTATTTTTGCCTAAAGTATTTATTTTCATGAAAATTTTGGTTTATTCTAGGTAATGTCAAATACTTGGCCTCACCGTTGTGAGCTGTTCTTTTCCATGATATTTTGCAAAAGTTTTGTAAGAGCAAATAAATATTTGCTTCAAGCAGAGGAAAATATTTGACTTTAAGTTTTCACACTTATTGGATATTTCTTTGAGGGCAAAAATATCTGGTAATTTTTTGTATGAGCCTTAAAAATATTTTGTGTGCAGATCAAGCATCTGGTTTTAATAATAAAGAAACGTTTTTTTTATTTTGTTTTCATTAGGAAATATTAATCAAATGTGTTTAAAATGAAAAAAAGGTTCCTGGAAGATATTTTTGAGTTCAACAAAAGTTTGAAAAAAGGTGAATTATGGATGTCTGAAATGAACAACAATATAACAGTAGGTTTGTTTTGAAACGACTAAAACTTTTTCAAAAAAGTATCGAGCAAAGATATTTTTCATTTGGAAAGGTTCACCTTTCCAAATTAAAACTTTATATCACTTGAATAACAAAGTGAAAAATAAAACATCAAGATGTATTGAATTGTCATATACTGGGATGGGGAGGAGCAGTGCTGCCGGCGAAAGCAAGGGTGTCGGTCTGTACGATTCGACTTTGCTTGGGGGTTTGCCTAGCTTTATCAGCGAAAACCTTCTATTAGGCATTTGGAACAAGATGGGTGGCTAACGCCAGATTGAGCTCTTTATTTATGTACCCTACTCCCAGGGTATACAAATGCTTCAACATCAGCATTAAGATTCCGTCCAACTTTGACTTTGCGCTGTTGATGACACTGGCCATTGGTATATTGTGGTGGTATACGTAGAACCAAATAGTCTTGTACAGCCTGGTCTTTTTAAAACTGGATATGTGGGAATCCTCTATAAGGGGGCTGTTTAGCGGTCCCTGTACACTACGAACAAAAAAAGTTTGAACCTCTTTAAGAGGGAATTGATTTTTGAAATTTACCTCATTAGAATTTTTCGGTACGATCTTTCTATGAGACTCTTTAATCGATAACGACTATTCACTCATATTATTGTAGTTTATCTTTTATCATTTCTGATTGTAATGCATATTGGGCATTAGCTTTTGTGTTACAATGTACAAAGCCGTAATAAGAATTAAAGCAAAAGTAGTCGCTTTGGATTTGTAATTGAACTTCTTGGAACACAACACTGAACTTCTTGGAACACAACATTGGTGTCAAAAGTGGTTAAAATGAGTATTGTACCGGAACAGATGAAAACAATTGCGGAAATACTGGCAGAAGCGATGCGGACGGCAATGGCTGGGTCATCTGCACCTTCTACAGCAACTGGCCGGAATGTGTCGCCAAAACGGCCGCAGTTCTCAATTTGCGAATTCACGCAGTTTGAAGGCGGAACAGTGGCGGACAACTTTATCAGATTTGACTGGGCATTGCAGTTGTCCAAGGTTGAGGAGTCTGATTACGCCAACTATGTTCGTGTACACATGGGATACCAATTAAATGCGGCATTGAAAATTTTGGTAAGTCCAAGGGATCCAGGGGAGGCATTTTGTGACTACGGTACGTTTCTGGACCGCATGCTTAGTGAGCAACTGCTACTGGGGTTCGATTCTGCAGCAATCTGTGACGAGTTAATAGCAAAAAAGCCGGCAACATTCTCTGAGGCTTACGAGCTCGCCTAAGCAAGGGAGTTGACACAAAATGCAACAAAGGAGGTGAACACTGGCGATGTAGAACATTCAAAACAAACGTGTAAATTAGGATTTGCACCCGTCAAAACGAAAGGCAATACGCTGCACGCACCAGGAAATACAAAAATACAGTGCTACGGCTGTAGTGGCAACCATCTGAGAAGAGAATGCAAGTTTAAAAATGCGAAGTGCTACTCGTGCGGGAAAACTGGACACATCGCGAAGGTATGTCGTGGCAGGACCGATCAGGTATCGTGTGATGATGACGACGACGAGACCAGCAACTGAAGCATATCAACAAAGTGAGTAGTCATAGATCAGTGGACCGTAAAATGATCGATGTGCTGATTAATGGTAGGCAATTCCAAATGGAGCTGGATACGGGTGCGTCTTGTAGTGTTATAAGCAAACGGAATCTTTTTGACATTCGGGACAAAGGGAAGCTGATAAATTCCGACAGAAAGTTTTCTAGTTACACTGGGCACAGAATTAATTGCATTAGAAGAGTTGTTGTGACAGTGGGGAAGACTACTCGTTCATTAAACCTTTATGTGGTGGAGAATGATTTCGATACGCGTTGCGGTCGGGAATGGATCGCTCAGTTTGCACACGATATTAATTTTACCGATCTTTTTACGACGAAGGCCGGCATGATGAGGGCGTGCACGCCAATCTGAATAAAGTTGATAATATCGTATCGGAGGTTCCGGTCCTGGTACCACGGAGAAATTAAGACTGCAAAGTACCATTGGTCGATTCGAGGAAGTTTTTGGGGACTCGGCTGGAAGACTCATAGGCCCGGCGGCAAAGATCCATTTAAAGCCAGATGCGACCCCCGTTTTTGCAAGGGCTAGGGAGGTACCGCTGGCACTGAAAGACGCGTATGCTAAAGATATTGATGCGAAGATTGCTGCGGGTGTGTATGAAAGGGTTGAGTTTACAGAGTGGGCGTCTACAACTCATGTTGTAACTAAAAAGAATGGCATGATACGTATCACCGCAAATTATAAGCCGACAGTGAACCCCCAAATAATTATCGACGAACATCCTATACCTAGGACAGAGGATCTGTTCAATAGAATGCAAGGCGCTACAATTTTTGCACACCTGGACGTCACTGATGCGTATACCCATTTGACCATCGACGATGAATTTGCAAAGGTTGACACCCTCAATACTATTACACAAGGACTTATTCGACCAAAGCGTGCCGTATACGGGGCAGCTAATATTCCAGCGATATGGCAGAGGCAGATGGAGTCAATATTCAAGGGAATTCCATATGTTCTTATATTTTTCGACGATTTCCTGATTTTTGCCAAGGACTTTGGGGAATTAATTAAAATCTTAGAACTCACGTTAGAAAGGGTGAAATCGTGTGGCTTCTAGCTGAATAGAAAGTGCATATTCGCTGCATCTTCGGTCAAATTTCTGGGGCATAGAATAGACGCAAAGGGCATACACAAGCCTTCAAAGCATATCGAGCGATTTTAAATGTACCAAGCCATCTAACTTCGATGAATTGCAGTTATTTCTAAGCAAGGCCTTATACTGCGGCGCTTTTATTCCAGATTTAGCTACAAGGGAGAGACCTCTGCGTGATATGATAACGAAAAGAATGACATGGACAAAAGAGGCCAATAGTGCATATGATTATATCAAGGGGACGCTAATTTCGCCATGGGTACTTATGCCTTATAACCCAGACTTCCTTTGCTCTTAGCAACGGATGCCATCCGGTGTTGTCCCACAGGTTGGAAAATGGCACAGAGCAACCAATTGCATACGCAAGACGAGCAATGAGCCACACGGAAAGGCGTTATTCGCAGATCGACAAAGAAGCGTTGGCGGTACAGACATTTTTTAAGTATCTTTATGCGCGGCGATGGACATTGATTGCAGATCATAAACCCCTAACCCAGATTCTGCATCCCAACAAATCACTCCCGATCTTATGTATTTCACGCATGGCAAATTATGCAGAGTTTTTGGCCAACTTAAATTTCGACTTTATATACAAGACCTCGAAGCAGAATAGTAGTGCCGACTATTTGTCACGGGCAATACCTGCAATTCGGAAACCCGTCGACAACCTCACTCCAGATACAGAATACGATGAATTTTACAGTTTCATTATTCGACAGATAAACCAATTGCCGGTCACTGCAGAGAGAATAGAACAGGAGACAAGGAGAGATATGGAACTTGGTAAAATACTTCAACCGCTAGAGAAGGGGCGTTGCTTACTCAAACATGGATACAATTCGCCAGAATCTAAGTATAAATTGGCAGGGGATGCTAAACCTCCGAGCATAGAATTGTGATCCCCAGTAAATTTCGAAAGGACATCCTGGTGAATTTACATGCGGCGCATTTAGGAATTGTGAAGATGAAGGGAATGGCTCGCTCATTCGTATACTGGCCGAAGATAGACGCAGACATTGAACGTTTGGCCAAAGATTGGGGAAAATGTTCAAAAGTGGCCAATAAACCATAGGCGAATGGTGACCATCACTGGGAATACCCTAAAGGGCCCTGGGAAAGGGTGCATATTGACTAAGCCGGGCCCTTTGAAGGAATGATGTTGCTCTTAGTTACGGATGCATTCAGTAAGTGGTTGGATGTTGAAATCACCAAATCAATAACAGCTGCTGCAACAATTGGTCTAATCGACGAAGTTTTTCCAGCATACATCATCGCGGTGGTATCTGACAACGGTACCAACTTTTCTTCGAAAGAATTTAATGATTACTTAACTAGTGTTGGCGTGAAGTACCACAAGTATACAGCTCCGTATCAACCAGCTACGAACGGCCAAGCTGAGCGCAGCGTTCAAACAGTTAAGAATGCACTAAAGGCAATGGGTACAACAACACAAACATTAAGACAGAATGTTAATGAATTCCTACGACAATATAAGAACCTTCACAGTTATTTTTGGGGAGACAGATGCGAACTAGATTCGACCTAGTTCGACCTGAAGAAATGCATAGAAAAGTGACATCCAGACAATTTCTAAAAAATTCACCTGATTATAGAAATTTTTAGTGTTGTCACCACTATTTCCTAACTGGCAATGTGAAAGGAACGAAATGGTTAAGAGGAACGATTGTACGCCGAATGGGAGATTTACATTATGGAATTGATTACGACGGAAAAGTCCTGAAGAGACACGTAAATCAAATTCGGCGCGGCAATAATAAGTTCGACAACACTTCATCTTCCTAGTATATACTTCCAAACAGACCGTATCACCAACAATGCCGCGGCAAAGAAGAGGACAGGAAGGAACCAAATCTGACTACTTTTGTTAATACGTCATCCAATGGAAGATTAACGGAATCAGCACTGAGCGAGAATGATGATTCGCAAAATGACGCTCCATACGAGGCAACGTTATTTCAAGGTGCTGTAACACCTGCATCAAGTGAATTTGAAGGATTCCAGACGCCATCATCCCAGTCGCAAAACCCTACAGCTCATCAGGTAGAAGGCGAGACCACGCAGGATACGAGTACATCGCAATCTCAACAACGTGAAGCTCTTTGTCGATCCTTAAGACCCCGTAAAAAAAGAGTGCTGTTTTCACCATGAACTTTTCGCTGAAGGAGGGGAAAAATGATATGTCTGACAGATCAGTACGATCTTTCTATCAGACTCTATTATGGATAACGATTATTCACTCAAATTATTGTAGTTTATCTTTTATCATCTCTGATTGTAATGTATATTGGGCTTTAGCTTTTGTGTTACAATTATAAAGACGTAATAAGAATTAAAGTAAAATTAGTCGATTTAGATTTGTTATTGAACTTCTTGGTACACAACAACTTGTTTACCTTTATGAGTGGTATTTCCGTTTTAATACTGTGCTAAGGTAAGGGTATGGTAAGGGTGTCAAAAAAATATCATATTTTTTTCTAAAATAGGGTTTGACATTTTTTACCAAGACTCCCCCTTTAAGCTAAAAATTGTCTGAATAGCACACGATGTTAATTTAAAATGATATTACTTCAAATTTTGCTAAGATTTATTTTTTGTTTAATTATTGAATGTTGCGCGAAGAACTAGTTGACCATTTGTCTTTTAAACAATACATTTAGTTTCCTTTTCCAATTTATTTATTTTGCAAGAGCAGACCATTAGCTTCGAAGAAAGTATTTATTTTATGAAATTTTTCTTCTACGTTCATCATAATTGTATCTCATTTAAAAGAAAGCTTGATTTATTTACATAAAACTTAAAACAATTTTCTATTTTTTACAGCGTCTTTACCCATGGAGTACAAACAAATTAAAATTGATTCAAATATCAAAATAGCGAAAACCTTTTTATTTTAAATATAGTTTTGCTCTGGCAAGTGTATTTAAATATATTTTTAAAAATAACAGAGAGAGCGGAACCCTGTGGTATTCCAGAGATAGGGTTCAGAAAGGTGTCTATCGACCCTTACAAGTATTTAACGATTTGTGAGAAATGAGTTGATGAGAGTAAGAGTACTCTTTTCAATGTCCCATCTATGTAACTTCAATATTATCTGGGTCGAGACCACGCGGTCAAAAGCCATTTGTTAATCTGCAGAAATTAATGTTTTTTTTAGATATGTTGCCGCGATGTACGCTTTCTAGTTGATGACAGAGGCTGTGCACACTATGTCTGGGTTAAAAGGGCATGTCAAACACTCGATATATTCATAATGATGCAATGATAGAGCTTGTTTGCGGTTATCTTCTCAAGAATAGACGGCAAGGATTCTAGACTGGTTTCGGTAAGGGGTAAGTAAACACTGCGGTTTGCAACCGTATAAAAAAGTTCATGAGTTAATAATGATGTTATATAACCTACTAAATCGTTGAGTTTATCCAGTGATGGGGTGGAGCCGTTGAGTGTCCTTTTATAATCTAGTCAATTCTGCTTAGTGCGATTTTTCTTGAATCTTTTAAGGATCTTTGTCTTATAAAAACGAATCTCGTGACAAAGCTTTTGAACCAAACTGCTTTCGATTCGTTGCGGCCTTCTGGAAAAGACGTCTGATAGCTGAAAGAGTTCGTTAAACTATGTTTCTTAATAACGGCAAATTTGCCCCTTTGTCAATAAAACGCGGGGTAAATAACTTGCGTTGAGTCGAAAAAAAATGGAGATCAGACAAGGAAGTGATCACCCACCTTAGGCATCTCTAGTCAGGTTCAAGTCAATTCTGGTACTAGATCGGAACTACACATGGATACGTCGGTTGTAGTGAGTGTGTGTCGAGTGCTAAGTAAATGCGGAGTTCCATCATTCAAGATGACAAGTTCCATGTCCTCAGCAAAAGTCACTCACATGTTCACACACCGGGAGTCTGTAGTCTGAGCCCCAACTGGTTCTATGAACATTAAGGTCACCTACAATAATGTGATGGCCGACATTAGAGTGTGTTACCTGATTTATCGAGCTATCATTCAAGCAGGCATCATTTTCCTTGTATACAGTGAGAGAAATTAGCTTAGCCGTACATTTTTTCCAAAAAAAAAACAATATAAAAAAACAACTGTTGTCAAATTAGTTGGATCTATGTATATAGTTTTGTTATTTCTTTTTACTATAAAATTAAGAATCAAAATTTATTTTCAAGTAAGACAAGCTGATTAACGAAAATAATTTAATTGTTTAGTAGCATTGTATAAAATTAGGTGTAAAACCCAATTTCAATCTAATATTGTATTGGAGCTCCACTTTTGTTTATTGTTTGAAAAATTCGTGACGTGAGCAAGCAATCAATGCTTGCAAAATGGAGATTCTCAATTCTGGGACCGTAAATATTGTCTTTCATTTGCATATATAATTCTTACAATAATAACCCAAACATTTTCGATTGGATTTAAGTCAGGGTTTCTACCTGGCCAGTCAAGTAATTGTGTCGAGCGAGATAAGAAATACTCATTAGACTTCTTAGACACATGGATGCTGGCGTTACGAGTATCTTGTTGAAAAATAAATTCTAGGTCATCTTTTTCATCCAAATATTAAATCGTCTAACATCTTAATATATTTATCAGAGTGCATCTTTGTTGAAACAAAGCATAATTTTAACTTTCCATGGAAGGAAAAACCACCCCATATTATAATGGAACCTCGGCCAAAGGTACGACTAATCCGTGGAGGGTCATTTTCCCGAACATCATGCCAGAAATGACTAAAACCATCTGGTCCATCGAGGTTTAACTGTTTTTCGTCTGAAAATATGACCCGTTGTCAGTTTTTCACCCAATCCATGTATTTTTTGCAAATGATAACCTTGCCACTTTATTGCGGTTTTTTTTGTAGGTTATTTCCACTTAATGTTATTGTCGGTACTTTAAATTTGTTGAATCCTTCTTTTTCAATTGGAGTATGTTGTTAAGCCACTACTTTGGGATGACGATAGGCGATTTTTAATGGCCTTATTTTAATTTAAATGACTTGACGTCGGGTAACCTTGGAATTTCCCGTACATTTTAAAGGAGGCGCACCATATTTACTATCTAATCTTAAGTGATATCGTATTAGCTTTTCTGATCTTCCGATTTGTCTTCCGATTTCTCTATTCGAAAGGTCATTATCCTTTAAAAAATTTATTTGGCCCTTTTCCACGTCGTCAAAAACTTCTTACATACCATTGTTTTAATAAGCTTTCCAATTGTCATTCCAGATTTGGCATAACAAAAACTCTTATTGTGGAGAAAGATCCTGAATCCCGGAAAATGTAAAATTTAAATTTCTCTTAATGACGTGTTTCCTGCAGAACGATGATGTTAGGTTTATGCTGAAAAACCAAAAGCTTTAATGCGTACCTACGAAACATGAAGCCTTGTATGTTTGACTGAAGCAAGTTGATCTCTTGATTGGACATAATAAAAGAAAATATAAATATTGGAAGAGAAAGTTTTTAAGAATTAGATGATGAAAAGTTGTAAGTAACTGTTAGTCTGTTGGTTTCTGCTGTAATTAAGACTTTAATCAATTTTGCGGGTTTTGCAAGGTGATGATACTTGTGATGGTTATTTGTTGTCTTGTTGGAGGAGGGGTTTTCTATGTTGTGTGTGTTGTTGCTGTCTATACTGTTGGATTTATCGTTAAAGACTTTGTTGCTGACTATTTCTTTGGTGATTGAGCTTTTTCTTTTATGAGAGTAAGAATGGGTTGTGTGTTGTTGTTTCTTGAAATTTTTGTGATTATTCACTGTTTTGGCACATGAAAGAGGTCTGGTTGATATATCAATATGTATGTATGTACTTTATGTAGAGAAGTATGCGATAAATGATGAGGTGAGCGAAGGGATTACTATTGAAAGTCTTGCAAGCATCGCGGACAGTACAAGGATTGTTTATTTTTATTTTATTAACCGATTTGTGTTTAGAAAAGGTTGGACAACTCGCATCATTGGTGAAATGTTTTTCAATATTACAATTGATGTGGAATTTTCATTCACTCTTATCATGTGGTAGTGGTAGGGCGCATTCCACGCTGTGTTATGCCTTTGCAATGAATCTTGGTGTGGCCAAGTTGTATGCAGTTCAATCTTAATGTGTAAAGTTCTTCGAATTTTGTTGTTGTTGTACTCGTAACAATATATTTTATTTTGAAGTCTTGTTCGTCTATGGGGAATCTGCTTCGATATCCAGGTGGAGGAAATGCGCCATTTAATCTGGATCAAATCGAGACCCATAAGAAATGAGGCGGCTGAACTATCCAGATCTCAGCTGAGCCAGAACCACGCGCGTCTGCCGAGGTAGTACCTTCTCCTCAGGTGAAATCTCCGGGGATGCTCCCCTAGCACTACATTCACACGTTAGCTGGATTCTGCTGCTGCGACTTCATCAGCGTGAATGTTGTTCAGACCTGCCTGATAGTTTTGTTGAACTAAAAGTTCTCTCTTGTACCTCTCTCTCTCTCTAGATCGCAGCGACCATGATGTTTCTCCGACTCATAAATTCTGTTACCTTACTGATTTTGTTGCGTAGGCCATTGCAATTGAATTTCAATATTGATGGAGTGGCAACAGCAATCTGTGGTGTAAAATGCTGTACACGTTGATGCTGTTGCGAGAGCGACTGCGTAGTTGGATGATGATGACGACGACGAAAATGTAGACGGTGATGGCACCAAATCCAGAGACCCACTGCTAACTTTGTTCATACAGCACGAATCAAAAAAGTCCGCTTCGATATACTCCCTGATGTGGTGCAGACCTGAACAGGTCCTGAAGTGAACACACTCCATGCAACGATTACACATAACAGACGTAGCACGATGGTGTATACGGTTCTGCCAAACCGAGCAGATCTAAGGTCCTGGGTTTTGTTCGATCCCGGTTCGGACCAGTAGTATTCGAAGCAGGCATTCCGGAAAGTGCTGCTCGTACGACGAAAAAATGACCGAAGAGTGTTTGTTTCGCGTCAATCCGGTATATAGAACCGGCTGTCGCGGGAATGTTGTTGAATGTAATGATGTATCCACCCTAGGGTGTTCCTTATTTTTCAAATTTATTTTTTTTTGTGACGCATAAGTTTGATATTAGCCCAATATACGCTATAAAAAAATTAGCCCTTTCTAAGAACTCTTACCCGTGCCGAATTTCATTGAAACGAAGCTCATAAAACTTGAAGGTATGACTCGCGATCTACTTCATTGGAACTGCAATTATGTGTCCAATGAGCATTTTTTACCGAACTCGAACTCTCGTTTTACCCCATACACACGATTCTATTTTAGGGCTTGGATGAATTGCAGATTTTTAATATTACATATTGCTTCTTACAGTTAATTTTCTTCAACAGAATAATTTCTATTGCTAGTATGTTTGCGGTCGCATTTTCCGGGGAGTACTATATCGGTGGCATCTCGATTTATTAACTTTTTTGTATAAATTAGCTTAAAATACGCACATAATCTAAAATAACATTTTTGGATTCCTTCTATAGTTTTCGAGATATCGGCCGGTAAAAATTAAAAATAGGTGAAAATTCATGATATTAAAAAAATCCACATTTTTTTAAGTAGAAATCCTCAAAATAAACAAAAAAAAAATACATACAAAATTTTGATTACTCGCCCCGTTCTCGAGATATTGATATTTGCTATAGGAATATGGACAGCCAGCGTAGGCATATGCTGCAGCGTAGCAGCTGTTGCGTTAATGGTAGTAAAAAGTCTTTAAGCCCGGCTGAATAGCGGTCGCCCTGAAAAACTTTATTGTTACCATTTTTTGTTTTAATAAATTCTGAGATATTTCACCTATTTTGAAAACTTTTGCCTTAAACTGCCGATATGTCGAAAACTAGAGGAGAAATCAAAAAATGCAATTTCACAGTTTGTTCCTTTTTCGATTATACAAAAAACTTGTTAAATCACATGTTAAACCATTTTCCTATTATAATTGTTAAATTCACCTGAATTGCACAACTAATTTAGAAAACAATGCCTCTAACATTGTGAAATTTTGTGAATAGCAAAAGCAAGATTGAAGTTCCATGAACTAATGGCACTAGAAAATAACAGTTATTTTTTGCTGTGGTGTGTACTGCGCCTCTTACATTCTATTGCTAACGTTGATGTGCATATATCTGAAAATATCGGTAAAATTACGTGGCCATAAAACAATTTTCAACCACCAAATAAGCGGTGCAAAATTTCCATCTAATCGTCAAGTTCTTTCTGTGTTGTTTTATAACATTCGCGAGGTGAAGCTCACTGTTGGTAAAGGTGCAAATCTTGTTATTCGAGAGTGCATTATATTTTGGGAAAAGGCGAGAACAAATTATTTCTTATAAATCAGAGAGATCAGGACGACCGGGTTGCTTAGCCGATGAAGATGAGAAGTTAGCTGATAAAGAACAAAGGTCTGTACAAAGAAGATTTGAAGAAGAGCAAAATATTGAATTGAGACAGAATGATTCTTTAGACGCTGCGTCAACTTCATCACCCATCTATCTGCTTATAGACTTACAAGATTTAGAAGAAGAAACTGTGATCTTGGAAGACGACACACAAGATGTTTGCTTCACTACGCCTGGAAGAAAGGATCTGATAACGTCCAAACTTGTAGCAGCTTTAGATTTAGAAGAAGAAAATGTGATCTTGGAAGACGACACACAAGATGTTTGCTTCACTACGCCTGGAAGAAAGGATCTGATAACGTCCAAACTTGTAGCAGCTTTAGATCGAGAATTCGAGATGCCGTTTACGTACTTCAAGCAGTCATAGAAGCACTGGGGCTGAGCAGCGATGAATATCCTATAAATAAGTCTTCCATTAAACTCAACTATAAAATAATGTGCCTGATATAGTCACTATACATTGGGATGGAAAGATTTTTGCAGGCTTAGATACAAGAAGTTTAAAGGAAGAAAGCTTGCCAATTCTAGTCTCCATTGCGACAAAAACAACTGCTTGCAGTGCCAAAACTCAGAAAAGAAACAAGGAAAAGCCATATCGAATGCGCTCTTTGATTGGAATCTTACTGACAAGGTACAAATAATGTGTTGTGATAAAACAGCATTAAATACTGGACGCCTTAATGGAGCTTGTGCTATTTTGAAATATAACAAAAAGAAAAAAGTTGTTTTTTCCTTGTCGTCACAATGTCTATGAATTATTTCCTAAAACTGTTTTCGAATGCAAGTTTAAACAAGTTGCTAGTTGTCATAAATTCTACTATGATTGAGTTGCAAGCTGATTTCACCACACGACATTTCTGTAAAACAGAAATTACTTCTTTGACAAAGTTCTACCAAGGGAAACTAACCCAAGATTTAATAAGAGATGATTATCGCGAACTGATCGCACTATACATAGTGTTTTTAGGGGGAGATTCAAAGATTATAAAAATCAGACTACCTGGAGCTATGCATCACGCTAGATGGATGGCAAAAACAATTTACTCTTTGAAAATATGTTTGCTTCAGTCTCAGCTCCAAATGACTGCAAAAGATAAATATGCCATACAAGAAATTTGTTTGTTTATTGTGACATCTTATGCAAAACCTTGGCTCGAATGTGCAATTGCGGTAAAACCACCAAACCAAGATTTACGTTTTTTAAAAACCTTGAAAGACTACGAAAAAGTCGACACTGCTGTTTCAAAAGCTGCAATCAGCAAGTTCAGCAATCACTTATCGTATTTTAATGAAGAAGCTGTCGTTTATCATTATATGACGATGAAGTTAGTATCCATACAAAGAAAACAAATTTTATGAATTTGAACAGAGATCGAATCACTGATTTTCGGTACATCCCAACGAAGGAGGAAACTTTATCAAAGGCGCTGTATGGTAAGTAAGTTTCACGTTTCTTAACATTATTACTTTTGTTTACTTTAATTTGTTATTTGTTTATATTATTTTTATTGCAGATAATACGCTGGACGATTTTGTATCAGAGAAGACCAAAAAATTATTATTTCGATTGCAAATCGATGACGATTTCCTCGAAAAAATTGCGTCTTATTGAGAAAATAATCCTGCTTATGTAGAAGGCCAAAGAAAAGTAAGACACCTGAAAGTGGTAAATGACACAGCAGAGAGAGAGACGAGAAAATACTTTCACGGACTTATTACGGCTGAGAAAGAGCAGAAACAATTCCTGTTGTGCTGTTGACAAGAAGACAGAAATCTGTGCCCAAACTGTAAAAAACAGACTCTATAGAGATGATAGCCGACTTAATATTTGTATATTTTCTATTTTCTTTAATAAATACATTTTTATCGCATTTTTTGCTTAATTTACTCTGATTAATACAAATGTGACGCGCAAAATAGAAAGGGACCTAAGGGTAAAAACCAGTTTTGTTCAGGAAAGCCATTTTAAAGATTTAAATACGTGTATCTTAGGTGTAGAATCGTCGACTTCACTTTCATAAAACGCGCATATCTCTGGGAGGGAACACTTCTGGGGCATGGGATTGGTCTCATTCGATGCTCAGATGTTGGCAACATAAAAAAAAGAAAAAAAATGAAAATTGGTTTTTTTACCCTTAGGTCCCTTTCTCTATGCACTGTCACATATACTGAATCAGATTTTTCTAATTGTTATGGCTTATGAGCTTTGGGTGTGTTATGCTTTTGGATACGTGGGGGTGCCACGCTCTATTTTTAGAATCAAAGCCGTTAATAGCATGTGACATATATATAATAGCATCCTGGTCCACTGTAGATTACTGTTAAAATTTAAGACAATCCGCCTTTTATTGTAAGTCCTACAGCGCTATTAAAACTGGACGTTGCACCGCCACTTTTCCTCACGATTTTGGCGATTAAGTACATACCAACAGCTTAAATACTAAAACTCATGCTTGAACCTCTTATTGTTCTTAGATTATGATCATTTTAAATATTTAAAACCGCCCGCTTGATATCAAAAATCGATGTCGCCTCTTTTAACTACCCGTCACGCATATTGTGTGTACCTACTAAGAAGATCGGATCAGTAGTTTACGATCCTATAAACCACATAAATTAAATTTATATGTGTACGAGGGCGGTTCGGAAAGTTCTTAGCCTATCAATGAAAGAGAATAGTTAGTTTTTCAAAAATATTTTTATTTTTCAATATAATCTCCTGAAACTTCAATACACTTAGTCCAACGCTTATCTAGCAATTATATCCCTTGATTAAAATAGTTTTCCTCAAGGTCTTCAAAATAGTGGTTTACTGTAATTGCATCTTCATTTGAGGTAAAACGCTTGCCAGCAAGGAATTTTTTTAGATTTGGGAACAGGTAAGTCACTGGGAGCTAAATCAGGAGAATAAGGTGGGTGGTCAAGCAACTCGTACTTTAATTCGTTGATTTTAGCCATTGTTAAAACACTCTTGTGCGCTGGTGCGTTGTCTTGATGAAAAATTATTTTTTTGTGTTGTAAGCCAGGACGTTTTTCTCGAATTTGTACATTTAATTGATCTAAAAGGTTGCAATAGCACTCTGAATTTATTTTTTTTACCCTTTTGCAGATAGTCAATCAATAAAATACCTTTGAAGTCCCAAAAAACCGTTGCCATAACCTTACCAGCCGATTGAATTGTTTTTGCCTTCTTTGGGGCACTTCCTCCAGCTTCAGTCCATTGTTTGGATTGTTCTTTTGTCTCTGGAGTATAGTGGTGGATCCATGTCTCATCAACAGTTATGAAACGACACTTAAAATCCATTTTATTTCGCTGAAAATGATCCAAACAAGCTTTAGAAATGTTCATTCTTATGCGTTTTTGGTCGACTGTTAACAAGTGCGGCACCCATCTTGCAGAAAGCTTTTTCATCTGTAGTTCTTCATGCAAAATTAAATGGACTCGATCATTTGAGATGCCCATGATATTAGCTATTTCACGCACTTTTATTCGTCGATCATTTAATACCATATCATGCACTTTGGCTACAATTTCTGTTGTTGTTGCTGTTTTTGGACGTCCACTACGTGGTTCATCTTCAATGCTTGTACGACCACGTTTAAATTCAGCAACCCAATTTTTTACTGTTGCATATGAAGGAGCACTTTCACCTAACACATTCACCATATCATTATGAATTTCTTGTCCCGATAAACCTTTTTTATGTAAATATTTAATGACACCACGCATTTCTAATTTTTCCATTGTAAAAAAAATCGCGGATGCGTCTTTGTGAACACCTGTTTCTATATGGAGGAGTTGCCAGATCGAAACAAAATTTAACATGTGTTCATAGCAGAGATGGAAGTTTCCAAAACACTTTACTTTTTTCTGTTTATACCGCGCTTTTTGTGCTAGGCTAAAAAGTTTCCGAACTGCCCTCGTACAGGGTGATTCATATACGACTGGAAGAATTTAACCAGCTTATTCCTTGGCTCATTTCATGAAAATAGATCCATTTACAACCATGCCCGAAAATGCAAGGCGCGAAATGGCACCGGTTTGAAAATTTTCGGATTGGTGGTCGGATGGTGCTAGGGTAAAGTTGCTTAGTTCTGTATCTTTGTGTTTGATTCTTCAGCTAAAAATTTCAATAAAAGAAAATCTGAAACGTGTTAATTTAAAAAAAAAAACTAATTGTGAGCTGTTATTTAGCTGCCAAAAAAAATTCAGTCAAATAGTCATATCGTTGGAACGGTAGGACCTCTGGGCTTCGTTTAGGTAATTGTGGAAAGGTAAGAAGTGGGGCCATCTGGATGAGAAAATTAAGGTTATGTGCACATTCTTAGGTTTTTGTTTTAAATTTGGTATTTTGGTCATGATTCTGAAAGGTCTCTTAAAGTCCTTTCTAACAAGCCCCAACACAAAAACAACCGACCGCTGGTTCAGAACTTAGCAATTTAACCCTAGTACTCCAATCCAAAAATTTTCAAACCGCTGTCATTTCGCCCCTTGCATTTTCGGCCATGGTCGTAGATGCACATATTTTCATGAAATAAGCCAAGGAATACACTGGTGACATTTGTCCAGACGTGAATGAATCACCCTGTATTCAGATCTCAACGAATGCATGATCCACTGGTGTTGAATGTTCTCGTTCTTTAAGTACATTAGGCAGCGATTATTGGCCAACAAAAAGAATATACATATTTATTTATAAAAACATACATACCTGCACATCAATGCCAATGCCTGTTGCCTCTGAACTTGCGTTCGCTGCGAAGCTAGTTGCTGAAATATAAATAAATTAGTTATAAATAAATCATAAAAAACATGTTATAAAGCAGGTGCTATTTTGGGCTGTACAAATAGCAAAAAAAAACGCTATATAAAATGTGTGCAAAATCATGGGAATGAGTGTGGTTGTGCGCAACTGCGTTGTTTGCGATCAGGGCTGTCAATTTTGACGATGTATGGTAATTTTGACGATTTTTAAACTAAAATTTTACCAAATGACGATTTTCCGTGTGAAAACTTATAAATTATGTAAAATAAAGACGAAACCACATATACGGGTGGTTTAAAAGTTACCATGGAGCTAAAAACTTTAATTACTTTTTCGTTTATTATTATTATTTTTTTCTCAGATTATATAAAATGCAAAATGGATTTTTTTTACACTAAGTATGAAAAATAATGTCATTTCAATGACCCCGTTTTCAGCTTCGCAACGATGGGCTCGTTTTAAAGAATTTCCAAAACATCTTTCAAAATTTGTGGCTGTAACGTTCGAATTTCTGCTACAATGTTGACCTTGAGTTAAAGAATTGTCTCGGGCTTGTTCACATATAATCGCTACTTCAAATAACCTCAAAGAAAAGAGTCAAGTGCTGACAAATGTGCCGATCACGCTGGCCAAATAATTTCCGAATTTCTGGAAATTATTCGCTATACAAAAATTTGACTTAAAAGTGTCATTGTGTCTCGGGCAGTGGCTCTGTCCTGCTGAAACCACATCTCAGGTCGGGTTTCAAGAGCAGGACGTACAAAATTTTCTATCATAAACCGATACCGCTCTCCATTTACGGTTACAGCACTTCCATCTTCATTCTCGAAGAAGTAAGGCTCAATGATATTTGTACATCTAATGGGGTGCAATTGGCGCTGATCAATAGCTCTTGGATTTTTAGAACCCCAGAACCAGAACTCAAGTGAAAATGAGCTACATCATTCATGCGTTTGCGTTAAAATAATTGATCGCTGATTTAAATAATAAAATTCTATTTTTCTGGTTCTTTGTTCTGTTGTGAATCTCTCCATTATTTATTCTCAAAGTGTTATTTATATATACAATCTGGAAAAAATATATTAACGAAAAAGTTATTAAATTTTAAAACCCCATGGAAACTTTTGGCCCACCCTGTACAAGCCAACCAGTGCGAAAAGGAAGGGCCTACACTCAGAAAAATATGGTTTACATTTTTGAGTACAATCCATACTTAAATGCAGTTTATAGTTTATATTGCCACGTAGTTCAATTTTACTTGAATGTTGGAAAATTTACTAAGTACAAGAAAATTTTCCTTATTTTTAGGACAAAATAAAAATGCATGTGCTTAAAATTGAGAAGCAATTTTCCTTAATTCCTATTTATTGCTGGAGTAAATATTTTCTATAACTGAATAAGTGCTTTTTTTTCATTAAGTAAAACCGACATAAATTTTAGGAAAAAAAATAATGGAAACATTTTATACTACTGTAGTAGGCCTTGCGTAAAATAAAACACGTCCGAATCTTTTAAAGTTCACAATCAGAATGCCCCTTCGTCTTTATTGAGAAACACTTAAAGCTAGATCAAATGGATGATGCAATACTTAGATCTATTACATTATTAATAGAAAGAGATAACTATATTTATGAGAAAGCAATTATATACGTACATCGAGTATTAGAAAGAGATAAATATGTTGATGAGAGGAACAATGCAAGAAAGGAGTAAAGAAATAAATATGTACATAGTCTAAGTGGATACAGGGATGTATACCCAATAGGGAACTATACCCATCATAAATAATAGCCTATAATTCGGCCATTCTGACAAACGAGATCACCTGATCTCGGATTTATCCGGCGCAACTTCGACCCTTAAACCACGGACGGATATTATTGACGGCCCACACGCCCTTATACGGATTTCGTGATTGCTGAAATCCCTCAACATCTTCCAGCAAGTACCTATCATTTCTTAATTCCCTTGATATTCTATAAGGTCCCTTAAATTTAGGTATCAACTTCTTTGACACACCTACATGAGAATCGAAATTCCTCACCATCACATATTCACCTACTGAATACGTAGTCGCTGGCTTTCTGTGCCCATCAACATAACTTTTGTTGTAATCTTGCAATAATCTTTGTCTCTCCGAAGCTTTTTCTCTGACTATGTGGTGCTCCACCTGAACCCTGTCCTGAATTTTATCAACAACACACTGCTTCAACAAATCAGCCACATCACCTCGTTGATCAACTCCAAATATCATAACGCTAGGATGTTCACCAATCGTCCTATGAACAGTGTTGTTTAAATGTTCACCACTGTTGTTATTATTTTGACCGATATTGTTATGATGTTCGCCACCGTTGTTGTTATGCTGTTCGCCACCATTGTTATGCTGTTCGCCACCGTTGTTGTTATTTCTCTCGTTGGTATTTATCTGTTCGTTGTTATTTCTCTCGTTGGTATTTATCTGCTCATTGTTATTTCCACTGTTGTTATATCTTTCGTTGTTATTTACACTGCTGTTAATTCTTTCGCCGTTATTTATATGCTCGTTGTTATTTGCATTTGCACTGTTGTTATGTCTTTCGTTGTTATTTATTTGCTCGTTGTAATTTGCATTTGCACTGTTATTTCTTTCGTTGTTATTTATCTGCTCATTGTTATTTATATTTGCATAACACATCGCCATATTTCCATATTTTTTCTCTAATTCATCTTTCATTTTGTATAGTCTATTTTCCTTTTCCAAAATTTCTTTTTCTCTCTTCAAAATGTATAATTCTCTTTTCAATAGTTTATAATTGGCAACTTCATTCTTGTTTCTTACCACATCACTCGTTTGTCCATTAACACTCATTTGTTTATTCTTTGGTCCATTTCCACTCATTTGCACATTTTTGTCTCCTTTAACCACATTGACACTCATTTGTTTATTCTTTGGTCCATTTCCACATTTTGGTCTCCTTTAACCACATCACTCGTTTGTCCATTAACACTCATTTGTTTATTCTTTGGTCCATTTCCACTCATTAGCACATTTTGTATACATTCATTTTTGTTCCCGCCAATTGCGTTTTCTTCGTTAACGATCGATTGCAATATTAAACACTCATTTGAATTAATTCCATCTGTTCCTATCTCCTCTGCTTCACTCTCATTTGACGTTCCACTATTTTCATAGAATGGACACTCTCCTCTCTCACATAGGGGAACATCGTTCAGCCGCAATACTAATGCGTTTTTAGTACCACTTGTCGTCAGGCCCAAAATGCTGTAGCCAATTACGCAGCTGCATGGCTGTGTATGCATTGGGATTCACCGTATCACTCATTGTACTTTTTAGGGGTTGTTTTTTATTTTCTGTACTTTTTCTTATTATTTCACTCAAAATCGTTTTTTTTCATTTCTCAATAGTTTTTCCTCTTTTGTTTTATAAGTGTTCTTTTCGCAAATTTCGTCACGATATTGAAGAGGAGAAAAAAAATATTTTCACTAAACCGTTGTGTACACACACAAGCGCCGCTTATGTTTAGTTTCGTACTTTTCTTTAATAAAGCTTTTGGTCTTCACTTTTATTTTATTATTTCCTTTTTATTTACTTCATTGGAAGATTTTTAAATTTCTAATAATTTTCTTTAGATTTGGTTCACTTTATTTAAAAGCTTTAGGTTATCCCACTTCTGATTTGTAGTAGGCCTTGCGTAAAATAAAACACGTCCGAATATTTTAAAGTTCACAATCAGAATGCCCCTTCGTCTTTATTGAGAAACACTTAAAGCTAGATCAAATGGATGATGCAATACTTAGATCTATTACATTATTAATAGAAAGAGATAACTATATTTATGAGAAAGCAATTATATACGTACATCGAGTATTAGAAAGAGATAAATATGTTGATGAGAGGAACAATGCAAGAAAGGAGTAAAGAAATAAATATGTACATAGTCTAAGTGGATACAGGGATGTATACCCAATAGGGAACTATACCCATCATAAATAATAGCCTATACTACTAATTTTGTTTTAAAGAAAAAAAACACAGAAAATTCAAATTGAATGCAGAATGTTTTTTTTATCATTTGAAAGAACATTCTTTGGCTTTTATTTTTTTGAAGATTATGTCTATCAAATGTTGGCCGCGTCTACGTCTCAGTTGATCCATCCGTTGAGTCCAATTTTCGATGACTCTTTTAAGCATTTCGACTGGTAACTGGCGAATGACACGCGTGATGATTTGCTCCAAGGCCTGAATCGAAGCGGGTTTGTCCGCATAAACTTTAGACTTTACATATCACCACAGGAAAATGTTTAACGGTGTGATATCACACTATCTTGGTGGCCAATCGACCGGCCCAAAACGTAATTATCTGCTACCCGAAGTGTTCTATCAATAAATCCATTGATTTATGCAATGTGTGGGAAGTGGCGCCGTCTTGTTAAAACTAAATGTCGCCGAGATCACGAGCTTCAATTTCAGGCATGAAGTACGAAACCGATAACGGTCGCCATTGCCGGTTACGTTCTCACCGGCATCATTTTTGAAGAAATATGGACCAATGATTTCGCCCCCAAACCACACTAAACCGCTGTTTTTCGGGATGAAGTGGAAGGTCTTGAACTCTCTTCGTCCCAAATGGGGCAATTTTGCTTGTATATAAGTACATGCCCATTGGCCAGAAATGGGCCTCATCGCTGAACAAAAATTGACTCGAAACGTCGGATCTTCTTGGAACTTTTCAAGAGCCCATAGAGCGAAGCGATGTCGCTTGGGAATGTCTTGATGTACACTCTCAGCTACGGCCGCTACATTTTCTTCACTGTGTGTGGACGTAGTCTATTCGGTCGAATATTATCCAATAATGAATGCTGGGTCTCGAGATGGGTGATGGTGTTGCGAATAGTAAGTTCAGTAGGCCGATTATGTTGACCATAAGTTGAACGAAGTGCATGAAACACATTCCTCACAGTACGTGAATGTTCGTAATAAAGTAGAGCGATTTGACTTTTTCTTGCGTACGGTAAGCTAACTAAAACATTATAAAGTTAGTAATTATTTAATTTCTGTGCAGAAAATTGTAGAAGTTCAGAGAAGAGAAATACTGGAAGGATGTTTTGAATTAACTCAATCTTATTCCAAATATATACTTAGAGCAAGAAAAAACAAGCGACAGTTAAATTCAAGTACTCGTATATTAGAGTTAAAGAAATGTTCTTTTAATTTTGAGAAAAATCCATAGTAGTTTAGTTTAAAAAATTTCTCAAACATTACAAAAATCAAATCCAATACTTCGTACATACAAACATACATTCCATTGAATGTAGGAAAACATGAACTAACGAGAAAATTGACGTAAGAAAAGCAGGAAGTAGGAGTTTTGCTTTTATTTCGATTTGCTTAGTGTTGGATTTTAACAAAAACAAAATAAATATTATTTGTCGAACAATTTTGGTGTAACAACAACGGGTAAGTAAAATATGAGAGAATTTTTTTTATAAAAGAGCTAAAAGTTTATATTTTTTTCAGATTTTGGTCAGGGCACCATAGGTGTTTCGGAAACATATAAGAAGAAATCTAAGGTAGCTGTAGTGAATTTTTAGTAAATTAAAGTGAAAATTAAGTGTATGTACATATGTAAAAAGTGATTGTTTGTTGTTTGCACATTAGAGTGAATCGTTTTTTTGGTTTATCGGTCAGATTTTGTTTTGTTGTTTTCAAGAATTTTTGTTATAGCAACCCCTTAATATCTCTTCTGGATTAAATATTTTTGGTTGTTAACGCTATATTAAGGCTGGTACAGGAAAACTGAAACTTAAATAAATTAATCATTTCACATTTAACTGTATTTTTGATCAATCCGACACTAAGAAAATTTTACAAAAATAAAATTGGTATGAAATGCTGAGTAATAGTATTGTAATATTTCAAAGCTTTAAATTGATTGAGAGTACAAATAAGAATACGCGTAAAATCAGATAATTCACTCCTTGAATGTAGACCGAGCTTTATTCTGGCCGGTATTTATCAATTAACTTTGGTTCATCTTCCTGTTAAATCGCTATTAGGTTATCACATCCGCATACCTTGGTTATATGTCCGTATGTCATAGTTTTCCAAACGTTACCAAGGTAATGTTCCGAGATTACAGCAAGTCTCTGTTGACTAAAGTGAAGGATAACCACTAAAGAAGCAGGGACACATCCGAAATTTCGCTCTAATCATATTATTTATTTTCAGGTGCAAACTCCATGTGCTATAATTGGAAATATTGTTCCATCGAATTCTACCAATTATTAATTGGACTTGGAGTTCTCATTATGGTAATGTTGTAATAATCAGGGCTATTTTTTAACAAATATATTATTCCAACTTTGTATTTAAAATGTTTATGGACGTTCTTCTTCGTCTACACATTTCTATTTCTGAATAATCAATATCAGATCTGTTTTTTTTTTAATTTTTCGCCCCTTTGCTTATTTTACTTATTTTGATATGAAAACTCCAGGTGGAAATATAGTTTTTGTACCCAATATTCATGGGATTTTGATGCAACTGTATTTCATCTTTTTTCAACACTTGGAGTTCTCATTATGCAATGGTGTTAGATAATCAGGGTGATTAGAAGACATTTTGTTCAGCAAAGTTTTTTAAACTCTTCGCCCACATTCATTTCTACATAATCAATAACAGATCTGCTGTATTTTGAAAAAAATACTTATTTTACTATTTTGGTATGCAAACTCCAGGTGCTATAATTGTAAATATAGTTCCATTGAATTGTACCCATTATTCATGGGATTTCGATGCAACTGTATTTCATCTTTTTTCAACACTTGGATTTCTCATTATGCAATGGTGTTAGATAATCAGGGTGATTAGAAGAAATTCAGCAAAGTTTTTAAAACTCTTCGCCCATCTCCATTTCCGCATAATCAATAACAGATCTGCTGTATTTTGAACATTTTTTCGTCCCCTTGATTATTTTACCAATTTTAATATGCAAACCCCAGGAAATTGGAAGTATAGATCCTTTGAATTCTACCCAATATTCAAGGGATTTCGATGCAATTGTATTTCATCTCCTTTTTAACACTTGGAGTTCTCATTATGGTAATGTTGTAAGATAATCAGGGCGATTATATAAGGCGGTTTTTAACAAAGATATAATTCAACTTTTTATTTAAAATGTGTGAATACTTTGTCATTAGAATGATTAAATTTGCTCTTCTTCGTCTATAGGTATCTATTTCTGCATAATCTATAATAGATCTGTAGGATTTTAAGAAATATTGCGTTTTCTGGATTATTAAACCTATTTTCCTATGCGAACTCCAGGACTATTAAACGTAAGTTCCTATGCAAACTCCAGGTGCTATAACTGGAAATATTCTTGCATTATAAAATTCCAAAATTAATTGAATTTCGATGCAGTAGTATTTCTTCATTTTTCTATATTTGGCGTTCTAATTTTGAAAGGTTATTAAAAATTCAGGGCGATTATCATGTGCATTTTTCAAAAAACCTTTTGTTCAAAATATTTGACCATCAGTTTTCACATTTGATATTCTCCGTGTATATCCATTTGTGGTACGGCGTTAAATTCAATTGATTCAATGCAGTAGTAAGTTTAAGAAATGTGTAATACTTCTCCCCTATAAAGACCCAATTCTACAGCAAATAACTTAAAAGGATAATAAATAGAAAAAGGGGAAGTGATTTGAGCTCTCTGAATACTGCACATGAGATGGAGTGGAAGTGAAATATTTCGTTGGGGCTATATGAAAATACCGATATAAAAATTTCACCAAAAAAATTATAGTTCCCACGCTCTACGCTTCAGATATTGCCTGAATGACCATTGGACGATAAAGTCGCTCATTACGCATGGTCTATTCGAAAACAGGGAACGATATGGACCAGTTTTCAAGATTTAATTATTGGTCGCTTATGACGTGGGCCGATACCAAGTTCCATCGAAACCGGTTTATTAAAGTGAGCTGTACTCTGATAACATGTTGTGGTGATAAATGGCAGGACGGACGTCCTTCATTCGAATCAAGCAGAAAACCTGAATCGATCCGCACATTAAACATAGGGACGATCAACATTCATTAAAGGTGTTAAAAGATCAGCACTAAGTAAAAATTCCCTGTACAACAGTGTGGAGTAGGGTATAAAAGGCAACAGAGCGGAACGTTTATAAAATGTGTCAAAATAGCCCCCAATGGGTCGCAGCTGTATCATGGTTCTTTCGATGCCAAATATGTATCAACTTTTGCATCTCTGGTATACATGTACGAATTGATTAAAATAAATACTTCGGGTTTTAATCCATAGAATAAATAAACGGAAAATTTTATCAGACTTGAATGTTTTTTATTAGTAAAATATGGGGTTTCTTAAACTAAGTTTTCATCTAGAATTTGATAGTTTTAATATCAAAGTGTAATTGTAGGGTTATATGAAATTTGTTTAAATTAAGGGGAAAATAGATTTTTAACAGAAACCTCTGGTGTGAATTAAAACTTGCATGTTTTGACTATTTTATTTGGTACTAGCAGACCCTGCAAACGTTGTTTTGTCTACACATTTTATTTATTTAATTATTGTTCGTCACGTTTTTCAATACCAGCCGCGTATCATTACAAAGACGTGTTTCATTTATATTTCGAAACATAATAATTACCGATCCGACTTTCAGTTGGAGATTTCAGGTGTTAATCCGGGTTATTTCAGCAAGTTTAACAACTTTAATCGATAGTTGACTTCATCATTATGGGAACTAAGGGAATCCACTGATTTGTACGTTACCAATTCTCGAGTACTTTCACTTTGAATCTTAAAATTAAATTTATTTGATATCAATGTTATTCGCAGTCAATATAGCACCTTCGGTCTATGCCCAGCAATTGACCAATCTCCAGATTGGTCGTTTTCCAACATGATATGTTTGTTCGTTGTGAATTTGACATTCGACTTTAAACATGCATGTAGTCCGTCGTCTGGCGTCGACCGTGGAATTACTGGCAATGTTTGCCAAAAATCACCTGCCATCAGAATCAGCGCTCCACCTAACCGTCTTTGATTATTTCGTAAATCATGCATCATTGTGTCGTGTGCCTCCAATGACTACGCCATAGCACACTCATCCCAAATAATTAGTTTGATTTACTGCAACACTTTGGCCATAACAATGTTCTGAGAAATGTTGCACGTTGCATTTTCAACAAAATCAACACTCAGAAAAATATGGTTTACATTTTTGAGTACAATCCATACTTAAATGTAGTTTATAGTTTTTATTGCCACGTAGTTCAATTTTACTTGAATGTTGGAAAATTTACTCAGTACAAGAAAATTTCCCTTTTAGGACAAAGTAAAAATGTATGTACATTAAATTGAGAATCAATTTTCCTAACAATCATTTTCAGTGCTAGAGTAAATATTTCCTATAACTGAATTAGTACTTTCGTTCATTAAGTAAAAGTGACATAAATTTTAGGAAAATAATACTGATATATAAAATTTATATAAAAAAATAACATTTTAAGAAATGTTTACTAGAAAATATGAAAAAATCCTAACATTTCGTTTAAATCGCTCCTTGGCAGTAGTACATATTTACTTATTTAAAAATAATTGCTTTTTTATACTAAACAATGTATTTCGTTAGGTGTGGGAAACTTTTTTTAAGCTAATAAAACATCATAAAAATAAGTAAATATTTACTTTCTGTGCAGAAAATTGTAGTAGATCAGAGAAGAGAAAAACTGGAAGGATGTTTCGAATTAACTCAATCTTATTCCATATATACACTTAGATCAAGAAAAAACAAACTACAGTTAAGTTCGAGTATATAAGAATGATTGAATTTTTTTTAATTTGGAGAAAAATCCATAATTGAGTTTAGTTCAATATATTTTCTCAAACATTACAAAAATTTCCTTAAACAAAATGAAATGAACCAACAGCGAATACAACTTCATTATTTCAAATCCAAAACTTCGTACATACAAACATACATTTCCTTGAATCTAGGAAAACATGAACTAAAATATTCTCAAGGAGTAAATTGACGTACGAAATACAAAAGCAGGAAGTAGGCGTTGTGTTTTTTTTTCGTTTTGATTGGTTTTTAATACTTACACAAACAAACAAAATATTATCTGTCAAACGATTTTGGTGTAACAACAACGGGTAAGTAAAGAATTTATACAGATTTTAGTCATAGGAGAGCATGGCCAGGGCCCAAAAATAAATCTAAGGTAAGTGTAGTGGATTTTAAGTGAAAATTAAATGTATGTATGTACTTACTTATATATGTGAAAAGAGATTGTGTGTTTGTACAGTAGAGTGGATTGTTTTTTTTGGTTTTATCCATCAGATTTTTTTGTTGTTGTTTTCAAGAACTTTCGTTGAAGCAACTCCTTGAGTCGAAAATCATTTTCGAGTCCACGAGAAATTACCTCGTTCGTACAAGGGCGTGAAAATGAATTTAGATATAAAGAGATTCGTCAGCGATAGTTTTTTGAAATATACATACAAAAAACTACAAGATCAAACAGTGACACCTTTTCCATGTTATCCAAAAAGTCGATCCACTCTTAAGAATATGCCAACAAATAAGGAGGTCCTTAAAATGAAGCAGATTTCTGGAATATCAAACGCATTTTATCTTGCTTGCATTTGATTTTTCGAATTCCTCTCTATTTTGAATATCGCACATTTTCAGTATAACCTAATACACATGTATGTGGATTTTAAGAATTATTTTCAAGTACTTACAAAAATAAATAAAACAAACAAACTAAACAAATGGACATGCACGGCACGGCCCACAAGTTGAAAAAGAAATCTATTGATGGCTCCCGATGTGGATTATCTTTAGAGGTGGCAAGAGTGAGTTGTATTTTCGTGGGCAATTGTGTGAAGAAAATTTGAAAAGTATGGTTTACAACCGTAGTTCTCATTCGTTTGGGGAGAGCCTGGCCTTATAGAGTTCTGTTTTACTTTTAACAATTGCAGCAAAGCTTTCTGAAGAGGGTTGTCACGGACCCGAAATCATGATAAAGGCAGAATGCAGTTACGAAAATCAATGTCACTTTGCCATGTTGTTAAAAACTTGTCTTCTATTTAAATATAGAAGCAAGAGGTCTTGAGCCGGTTAATCCCTGTTCAATGTGTACTTTTTGTTGTTAATATCAAAAATAATCAAACGACAAGAACGAATTCGAGCTTTGTGGCGAATTCAAGCTCATGTACATGAGATGGGGTTTTCGTTTATATTATCAATAAATACATTGTCGGAATATCTCTTCTGGATTGATTATTTTTGGTTGATTCATGCTAGTATATTAAGGCTGGTATAGGAAAACTGGAACTTAAATAAATTAATCATTTCACATTTAATTGTATTTTTGATCAATTTGACACTAAGAAAATTTTACAAAAATAAAATTGCTATGAAATGCTGAATATTAGTTTTGTAAAATTTCAAAGCTTTAAATTGATCAAGAGTACAAACCAAAATACACGTAAAATCATTATTCGTCTCTTGAATGTAGCCAGAGTTTTATTCTGGTCGGCATTTATCCATTAACTTAGGTCCAGCTTCCTGTTAAATCGCTATTTGGTCATCAAATTCGCATACCTTGGTTATATGTCCGTATGTCATAGTTTCCCAGGCGTTACCAAGGTTGCTTTGGTTGCTGATGTTCCGAGATTACAGCAAGTCTCCGAGATTACTGCAAACTCCTATAATTGGAAATATTGTTCCATTGGATTCTAACAAATATTCATTGGATTTCATTTTTTTCAACACTTGGCGTTCTCATTTTTATTAGATATTCAGGGCGATTAGAAGGTTCATTTTTCAAGAAACCTTATATTAAAAATATTTGACAATCATATGATATTGATATTCTCCGTCTATATCCATTTTTGTTACGGTTTTAATTTATTCGATTTCAATGCATTAGTAAGTTTAAGAAAATTTTTAACATTTTTCCCTTAAAAAGACCCAATTCTAAAGTACAAATAACTAAAAAGTACTGTTTTTTACTAAGAAGAATTAGAAAAAAGGGGAAGTGATTTGAGCTTGCTGTCATTTTTCTGGCTGGTTTACTATCCAGTCTTATTTATTGAGGCTTACAAAAAAACGCCACTATTAAAGCTTTTATTAAAATTTTTACAAAAATACAAGATTTAACCATTCAACTCGAAAATGCATGCATTCACTTTGAAGGGACCATCTTGATGTCTGGCTTTAAATTTCAGTTCCAATCACAAACGCAACTGGTGTACAACATGGATGTATAATAGATTTTTTCATTTTGAACTTTTCGCTCTTTGAAAATAAACTTTTTTGATCCCGACGGTACCAAAAACAAGAATACATAATTATTTCTCAAAATCAATTTTATTGAAACAGAAAAGTAAAATAATTTAAAGAATTTGAAGTCGTACGAGGCTGACTGTAAGTGTATTAATTAATAAGGCAATGTAGGCCTGAATACTATAAGAGTGGAAGAGAAATATTTCGTCGGGGCTATATGAGAATACCAATATGTATAAATTTCACCAGAGAAAGTTATACGTCACACGCTCCACGCTTCAGTTATTGACCGATAAAGTCGCTCATTACGCATAGTCTATTCGAAAACAGGGAACAATATGGACGAGTTATACAAGATTTAATTATTGGTTGCTCATGACGTGGATCGATATGGACAAACTTTTATAGTTGTCCTTGGCTTAAACATTTACAATGTTCCATTTCCATCGAAACCGGTTCATAAATTTGAGCTGTACTCAGATTGCCTTCACATTTTATTTATTTAGTTATTGAAATGTGTAAAAATAATAATGGTGGCACTGTTACTTCGCTGTTCGTCACGTTTTTTTTACCACAAGCCGCGTGCCATAACAAAGACGTGTTTGATTTATAAAGGGTGGCTAAATTTTAGGGCCGACGTTGATTTTGAATAAAACACAAATTATTTAGGAATTTATTGTCACTTCTTTTTATTACAATAATATTGGTATGGTTCAATTATGTATGGAACAAAATATCGCCAAATAGCCACGCGACCTCGGCGGCACACCTCCATCTGATGGTCCAAATTTTCGATGACGCTGAGGCATAATTGAGGTTCTAAGCCGTTAATGTGCAAATTATCTCACCCTTTAGCTCTTGAATTGTTGCTGGCTTATCGAAGTACACCGTTTCTTTTAAAAAAACACAAAGAAAGAAGTGTAAAATCATCTTAGCGGCCAATAAAAATCGCCACGGCTGAGATAACACGGCAATTGAATTTGTCGCGCAAAAGAGCGATTGTTTCGTTAGCTGTGTGGAAAGTGGCACCGTCCTTTTGAAACTACATACTGTCCACATCCATATCTTCCAATTCGGGCCATAAAAAGATCGTTATCATCTCGCGATAGCAAACACCATTCACAGTAACTGCCTGACCGGCCTTATGTTGGTAAAAAAATACGGCCCGATGATGCCGCCAGCCCATAAACTGCACCAAACAGTCACTCTTTGTGGCTGCATTGTTTTTTCGACAATCACTCTTGGATTATCATTCGCCCAAATGCGGAAATTCTGCTTATTGACGAATCCACTGAGGTGAAAATATGCCTCATCACTGAAAATGGACATCATTCTTCGAAAATTGAGCATCCACTGTTGCCATTTCTTGCCACCATTTTGACGATTAATGACGTTTGTGACGTTTGTGTATCTTTCCATGGTTCATATTGAGTTAGTCTGAAATTGAGAAATATCAAATAAAATGCAGAAAAAGCTTGACGTTTAGGCGTGGTTCACATTAACATCGGCCCTTAAAATTTTATCACGCTCTATTTTGAAGCAATGATTACCGATCCGACTTTCAGTTGGAGATTTTAGGTGGTAATCTGGGTTATTCCAGCGAGTTTAACAACTCGAATCGATAGTTGACTACATCATTTTGGAAAGTAACGGAGTCCACCGTTTTGTACATTACCCTTCTCGAGTAGTTTCGCTTTGAAACTTACAATTAAATACGGTGATATCAATGTTTTTCGCAGCCAGTCTAGCACGTTTGGACTATGTCCAGCAATTGAAAATACATTTCCAGATTGGTCGTTTTGCAACATGACATGCTTGTTCGTTGTCAGTTAGACTTTCTTCACGTGTTTCCATAAAACGGACGACTTTAAACATGCATTAAGTCAGTCGTCTGGCGTCGACTTGGAATCACTGGCAATGTTTGCCGAAAATCACCTGCCATCAGAATCTGCGCTTCGCCAAACCGTCTTTGATTATTTCGTAAATCTTGCATTATTGTGTCTTATGCCTCCAAAGACTACGCCATTGCACACGCATCCCAAATGATTAGTTTGATTTGCTGCAAACTTTGGCCATAGCAATGTTCTGCGAGATGTTGTACGTTGCATTTTCAACAAAATCAATGCGATTAACAAAGTTATTCAAGTTTCACCGGGAGCGTTCGAAAAAAATCTTCCCAGGTTCCTCACTCACAACATTCATAAGAGTGTCGAACACAGTTTAACTTTCTTGGGCTAGACGGTTATTTCTTTCAAACAATACTACCATATAAATAAACGAACTGTAAATCAAAAAACCATTGCAAGGCGGAAAAAATTTGATTTTTTCAAAAAATACTTATAACAAACAATCTTTAATGGCAAACAATACATGTACAAATTTAGTTCCAATAATCGTCTAAGTCTGTTAGGATTATCAATAATTGTTTTCTTCAAGCAACTAACATTTGGTTGTAACGATGGAATACATGGATAGTTCATGCAACCACCAACATTCGGTTGGCAAAAAATTCGGTTGTGGCAACAAATCTGTCCTCTGTGTGTACGTTAAGATTGGATAGTAAAGAAGTCATCAGTGGCAGTATTTTGGTCAAATGTAGGGTGTATGGGGAAAACAATGTGATTTTATTCTGAAATTCTACCTTATAAAGCTACAAAATTAGGTGGTGAATTTCGTAAATTTGATTTCTTCATACTTGGCCGAACCGCTTTAGTGGGTGGGCGTTTTAGGAACTGTTTTTTTGTGTATGTGGGTGAGAGTGAGTCAGAAAACGACGTCAAAAGAAACTACTATTTGACCTTTGTGTATTTTTAAAATGTTGAACACTTTTTTGTTTATGAAAAAAATTAGAACTTTAAAGGAAAAAGTTTAATCATTTTGAAAGCCCTCACGGGGGTAGATAACGAGATAATAGATGTAACTAATCAATTTGACTTCGGATCCAAGAATAATCTAGAGACGAAATATACCCTTGCCAAAATTTAAACATCGGTACGCGTCTTGTTAGGATCGGACTTCATGACAACGCAGGATAAAAAAAACTAAAAGGGCGGTATGTAGGGTGCGGTTTTAAGGGTGTATTCAGGGTATTCCCGAAATCGTCTCTAGATAATCTTTAAATCTAGGGGTGACTGGTGCTACTTTTTTTCGACCCACACTAGTGTTAAAACGTGCAAAAAATTATTTTTGGGCTTAACTAGAAACCTTACTGCTCTGAAACTGCTTGATCGATTTGTATATATGGTCATATGAAAACGAACACGGCCAATGTTATGTTGTTACATTTTATGTTATAGAAATTTTTTTTTAAAATTTTTTTATAGTTATTTTGAAAATTTAAATTTTTTAAATTACAGTCCTCGATTATTTTTTAAATTTTTACCAAATTTGCGCACTAATAAAAATGTGCATCGTGTACCGATCAACGCCTCTGTTTTGGTCCTCATTCATACTGAGATATTCTAAAGAAATTGTATCATACTCTACCAAATTTGGTTATGGTATGTGGTAAACTGTGCCTTCTAGACCGGTAAGTTCCCAAATCGGGAAGGACCTTTGAATGAAAGGTATACCAAAACGTGGACAGATATGTTCCACGTTTTTTTCATATTTGCGACATGTACTTTGATTACATAGATTGATGGGCATTGATAAATGATTGTGTGGCCACCGATCAACTTCAGTGTTTGGCCCATAACTTCTGC
This sequence comes from Hydrotaea diabolus, assembly GCA_963513945.1. Taxonomy (NCBI): domain Eukaryota; kingdom Metazoa; phylum Arthropoda; class Insecta; order Diptera; family Muscidae; genus Hydrotaea; species Hydrotaea diabolus. The sequence continues at coordinate 95,673,803 of OY740720.1, forward strand.
AATTATGGCGGTTCCAAAAATCTAATGGCTGTTTTGATTTGGTAAGACTTATGAGCAAATTTGGTAAAATTTTAAAATAAAGCGCGGACTATAAACGTTTAAAAAAAATTTTTTCAATCTGGACCCAGATTTTATTACACTATAACGGAGTTATTATGAAAATACAACACTGGTAAAGGATTCAAAAAATTTACGAAGTAATGAAATAAAAGCGCTGAATATCGTTAAAAATTTAATTTCTCCTCTAAACACCGCGCCCAAGTGCTCATAAATAAAGCAGTAAGGTGACCTTTTATTCAAAAAATAACGGTATATGTGAATATCTCCTAAAAAACCTGCAAATCTCAGGCCAGATTCGTGGTAAGCTGCCACAAATCAACTGATGTTGACTTTTGAACCTTATGCCACAAATTTAGTGTAGACCAGTTCGATCGGTTATTATTATAAGTTAGTTTCTTTCTTATAATAGAGCAAAAGTGTTCAAAATCCGATTTTAAGATTTTCGGGGTGTTTGGGAAATTTCACAAGTCGATAATTATTGTACTCGACAAGACCTACTACAAAAATAGCATCCAGAAATTTTAATTTCATTCGTTTTTTTCGCATTCTGTTATTGGTCGACTAATACTTGATACTTTGTTGAAGTATGGGTCAAGAACGAATCCTACGGAAATCAGTCCAAATCGGTCTATCTTCTAATATACTTAATAAATAAAATTTCCCCAATTTCAGAACGTACATCACATTTTAACATCTCGAATTACATATTAACGAACCCATAAGGTATATGTAATTTTTCTGTGTAGAAAAGTGTGTATTTTTTTATAAAGAAATATAGAAATTTTAATTTAATAAATAATTTCTTCTTCTTCTACATGTCTGATGTATTCTGTTCTGGCTCTGGAATGGGTATTGTGGATATATGTATATGTGGATATATGATATCAAATAAATATGAAATTTTAACTAACTTAAATTTCTTTTCTTCCAAGATCTTCCACAAAATCAATGCGATTAACAAAGTTATTCAAGTTTCACCGGGAGCGTTCGAAAAAAATCTTCCCAGGTTCCTCACTCACAACATTCATAAGAGTGTCGAACACAGTTTAACTTTCTTGGGCTAGACGGTTATTTCTTTCAAACAATACTACCATATAAATAAACGAACTGTAAATCAAAAAACCATTGCAAGGCGGAAAAAATTTGATTTTTTCAAAAAATACTTATAACAAACAATCTTTAATGGCAAACAATACATGTACAAATTTAGTTCCAATAATCGTCTAAGTCTGTTAGGATTATCAATAATTGTTTTCTTCCAGCAACTAACATTTGGTTGTAACGATGGAATACATGGATAGTTCATGCAACCACCAACATTCGGTTGGCAAAAAATTCGGTTGTGGCAACAAATCTGTCCTCTGTGTGTACGTTAAGATTGGATAGTAAAGAAGTCATCAGTGGCAGTATTTTGGTCAAATGTAGGGTGTATGGGGAAAACAATGTGATTTTATTCTGAAATTCTACCTTATAAAGCTACAAAATTAGGTGGTGAATTTCGTAAATTTGATTTCTTCATACTTGGCCGAACCGCTTTAGTGGGTGGGCGTTTTAGGAACTGTTTTTTTGTGTATGTGGGTGAGAGTGAGTCAGAAAACGACGTCAAAAGAAACTACTATTTGACCTTTGTGTATTTTTAAAATGTTGAACACTTTTTTGTTTATGAAAAAAATTAGAACTTTAAAGGAAAAAGTTTAATCATTTTGAAAGCCCTCACGGGGGTAGATAACGAGATAATAGATGTAACTAATCAATTTGACTTCGGATCCAAGAATAATCTAGAGACGAAATATACCCTTGCCAAAATTTAAACATCGGTACGCGTCTTGTTAGGATCGGACTTCATGACAACGCAGGATAAAAAAACTAAATGGGCGGTATGTAGGGTGCGGTTTTTAGGGTGTATTCAGGGTATTCCCGAAATCGTCTCTAGATAATCTTTAAATCTAGGGGTGACTGGTGCAACTTTTTTTCGACCCACACTAGTGTTAAAACGTGCAAAAACTTATTTTTGGGCTTAACTAGAAACCTTACTGCTCTGAAACTGCTTGATCGATTTGTATATATGGTCATATGAAAACGAACACGGCCAATGTTATGTTGTTACATTTTATGTTATAGAAATTTTTTTTTAAAATTTTTTTATAGTTATTTTGAAAATTTAAATTTTTTAAATTACAGTCCTCGATTATTTTTTAAATTTTTACCAAATTTGCGCACTAATAAAAATGTGCATCGTGTACCGATCAACGCCTCTGTTTTGGTCCTCATTCATACTGAGATATTCTAAAGAAATTGTATCATACTCTACCAAATTTGGTTATGGTATGTGGTAAACTGTGCCTTCTAGACCGGTAAGTTCCCAAATCGGGAAGGACCTTTGAATGAAAGGTATACCAAAACGTGGACAGATATGTTCCACGTTTTTTTTCATATTTGCGACATGTACTTTGATTACATAGATTGATGGGCATTGATAAATGATTGTGTGGCCACCGATCAACTTCAGTGTTTGGCCCATAACTTCTGCAATTATGGCGGTTCCAAAAATCTAATGGCTGTTTTGATTTGGTAAGACTTATGAGCAAATTTGGTAAAATTTTAAAATAAAGCGCGGACTATAAACGTTTAAAAAAAATTTTTTCAATCTGGACCCAGATTTTATTACACTATAACGGAGTTATTATGAAAATACAACACTGGTAAAGGATTCAAAAAATTTACGAAGTAATGAAATAAAAGCGCTGAATATCGTTAAAAATTTAATTTCTCCTCTAAACACCGCGCCCAAGTGCTCATAAATAAAGCAGTAAGGTGACCTTTTATTCAAAAAATAACTTTATATGTGAATATCTCCTAAAAAACCTGCAAATCTCAGGCCAGATTCGTGGTAAGCTGCCACAAATCAACTGATGTTGACTTTTGAACCTTATGCCACAAATTTAGTGTAGACCAGTTCGATCGGTTATTATTATAAGTTAGTTTCTTTCTTATAATAGAGCAAAAGTGTTCAAAATCCGATTTTAAGATTTTCGGGGTGTTTGGGAAATTTCACAAGTCGATAATTATTGTACTCGACAAGACCTACTACAAAAATAGCATCCAGAAATTTTAATTTCATTCGTTTTTTTCGCATTCTGTTATTGGTCGACTAATACTTGATACATTGTTGAAGTATGGGTCAAGAACTAATCCTACGGAAATCAGTCCAAATCGGTCTATCTTCTAATATACTTAATAAATAAAATTTCCCCAATTTCAGAACGTACATCACATTTTAACATCTCGAATTACATATTAACGAACCCATAAGGTATATGTAATTTTTCTGTGTAGAAAAGTGTGTATTTTTTTTATAAAGAAATATAGAAATTTTAATTTAATAAATAATTTCTTCTTCTTCTACATGTCTGATGTCTTCTGTTCTGGCTCTGGAATGGGTATTGTGGATATATGTATATGTGGATATATGATATCAAATAAATATGAAATTTTAACTAACTTAAATTTCTTTTCTTCCAAGATCTTCCACAAATGCGAATGCAAATATTCGGATTGAAAACTTATTACATTATCTTATGTATGCTACTGATATATTTATTCTTTTTATTAGCTTATTCTGCCTTTTATTGTACAAACGCTGATTCTTATTTCGCTATTTAACTTAATATTTTTTCAAAGATATTCTCTTTAAGAGCAGAAAACAGTAAGGCCATTATGGAAAATAAAGCACAAAAATTACATTTTATATATTAAATTTTTTGTACAACTAAATTTATTTCAAATAAAACACAACTAGTATTAATTCTAGACACATCTTAAATCGAGAACATTTTAAACTTTATTTTAATAAAAAAAAAACTTCCTATATGAGTACTTGGGGTATGTACTCATATAAGAAGCGGGTATACTCAAAAACATGCTGATTTTTCCTATATTGAGTAAATTTTTTAAATAAATATACTTGGAACAAGTTTTTGTCGAACTTCACTTTAGTAAATTGTGTCTTGTTGTTACTACAAGATTTTCTTACACCGAGGAATTTACATACTAGAATGAAGTAAATTTTTCATCAATCTTATGACACCATGAACTAACTATTACGAAAAACATTCTTCCAAGAATGACTACTTGTACTGCAGAACAGCACAACATTATTAACATCTAGGAAAAATTAAACTATATAAAATATACTGAAAAATGTTCTCCTTCATTATTTATGTTGAACTGGCATCAATAACCATGTCCTAATTTGAAAGAAAAATGTACATGGTTCAAAGACAAACAATTTTCAAATTTCCTCGGTCTTAGTTTAACTGCACTAGCTTGTAGTAAATTTTTTTCTTACATTATGTAAAAACGTTATTAATTTGAGGACAAAAATAGTTTACTATGAGGAAAAAAATGTTATATGAAGTAAAAATAAACTAGAATCAAGTTCAACCATATCTCATTTCAAGGAAATACATGAACTTGGCGTTAGGAAAAAAAGCTTTAGTGCCATACGAAGTTCATTTCCTAAAATTTAGTTCATTTTTACTTGTTCTTGGTTCACTCTTTTCTGAGTGAATGCGATCAAGAAAGTTATTTCAGTTTCACCAGGAGCGTTCGAAAAAAATCCTCCCAGGTCCCTCACTCACAACTTTAATAAGAGTGTCGATTCAACAGTGGAACGTTCGTTGTAACAGATTCCCTCCAAGCATCACACTAATATGTTTTTTTTAAATTTTGAAACTTCTTCAGTGCCATAATTATCAAAATGATATAAATGAAGCCGAGTCGGTGCAGCCGTCCTTAATTGACGCGATAACCCATGCAAATTGCTCTGTATTTGAATTCGTAGTAAATTTTTAGTTTTCAAACTTTCTTAAATAAATATTTATTTCGTTCGAAGGATCTTAGTATTTTCTTTGTTGATCCGTCGAGAAAATAATAATACTGTGCAAAAAAAATTGCGGCATCAGGTTTGATAGTCAACTTTAGTTGATTTGGGGCTGCTGATTACGAATCTGGCCTCCGATTTGCCAGATTCACATGAACCGTTATTTTCGCTTTTTCTGTATAAAAGGTCCCCTTACTGCTTTATTTTTGAACTGATTTGAGCACGGTGTTTAGAGGAAACTTTGACGTTTCCAACGGTATGCAGCGCTAATTTCGGATAAATATTGCGGAATTTATTGGTACAATTCTACAGGAATTTTGAATTTTCGTAACAAAAAAATACTTTTGGCTGTCTAAGTTTTTTTGAATCTTTAACCAGTGTTGTATTTCTATAAAATCCCCGTTAAAGCATATCAAAATCTGCGTCCAACAAGCTAATAAACTTTACAATCCGATTAAATTTGAGTTATTCAAGCTTTAGTCAGAAACAGCAACAACTTTAAGTTTTTGAAAATGCACACATGTTTATGAGTTACCATATCGTCATCGAACAAAGAGGTCAGAATATATAATACATACCTAAATTTTTTTCCTAGAAAACGTTATAAAACTATTCTTTATATTCGTATAAATGGCTGCTATTATTAATTGAATAAAGATTAAGAAATATAAAATATATATTTTTTTATGGGGTGTGGTGTTGAAATAGTAAGGGTCGGTGGTCGGTTCCCATACAAAAAAAAGTTGCACCACTTACTCCCTAGATTTGAAGATTATACACTTTATAACAAAAAATAATAATAATAATTAACCAATAAACAAAAAAGTTATTAAACATTGAAACCACAACGGTAGTCTTGTGCTATCCTGTTTATTAATTCTCATATGCCATTACTTGTGTTGCAAAATAAGTACCCTTTATGGGGCTGGAAAGTCGAGTAACTAAATTAATATCCGATCATACATTATCCGATCATACATTAAGATCGTAAAATCGCATTGGTAAAACAATGTGATTTTATTCTGAAATTTTACCTTAGAAAGCTACAAAATTAGGTGGTGAATCGATTTTGTCATACTGGGCCGAACCGCCTTAGTGGGTGTGAAGCGTTTTTTTGTGTATGTGGGTGAGAATAAGACAGAAGACGACGTCAAAATTTTTGCTTATGAAAAAAATGAGAACTTTAAAGAAAAAAGTTTAATAATTTTTAAAGCCCTTTACTTAAAATTACCTATGGACGAAATATAGCCCTTGCCAAAATTTGTCCAACGGTATGCGTCTGCCTTACGATCGGAATTTAAATGACAACGCAGGATAAAAAAAAACAGAAAGGCCGGTAAGTAGGATGTATTAAGGGTATTCCCGAAATCGTTTCTAAAGAATCTTTTAATTTAGAGGGTTACTGGTGTAACTTTTTTTTCAACCAGCACTAGTGTTAAAACGACTAAAAAATTAATTTTTGGGCTTTACTTAAAACCTTGCTTTTCTGAAACTGCTTGATCGATTTGATTTGGGTCATATGAAAACGAACACGGCCTATATTATGTAGCTAAAATTAATTTTATAAAAATGTCTTTTTATAAAATGTTATATATTTTTTTAATGTATAAGTATACAGTCCTCGATTTTGTGTTTAATTTTTACAAAATTTGCTTATTAGTTATTAGAAGACAATTATACGATGTATGTAGGTAAATGAGCGTTTTGCAGAGTGGCTTGTGAGAGAAGCACTAATGGAAATGTTGGTTAAAAATGTGCGTCTTGTTCCGATCAAGGCACAGTGGGTTGAAATCCGTCAAAAGTGGCGATTAATTTAAAAAATGAGCTTTTACTTTTACATCCGCAATTGGTACCGGATGAAACTAGATACAATTCTACATCACTAATTGCAAATCTTTACAATTTTTTGACTCATTAAAGTTTTTGTAAAAGAACCCCAGTTGCTAAAAATCTATGTGAAAAAACAAACAAAAAATCACGTTGTCTTTATTATATTTTGTCTTTATATGCCATTTGTTAGTTGTTATTGTATCTACTGAGTATGCAGTTTATTAGAGATGGGTGCGTGAGTATGAGATGGGTGTGCACTTACGAAAAAAAATAATTCCGCTATGCTATAATGACATCACTAGTTTGATTTTCACTCACAAGCGAGAAATGATCTCGTAAATGGATAATATTAATTTTATTAAAGCTAAGTGCATAAATACTTCAAGTTAAGTCCCTATATATAGCTTACACATTTAAACTCAGAAATCTAGACTAAGCACAAATTACATACAAAGCTTCGTTTGAAAATCTGAATAACATGAGAAGATTCTATTTTATACACGTACACTGTTTTGAAAAATAAATTTGGTCACGCTTCCATCTCTATTTACTTTAGTTTTTCATTGGAACCCAACATGATAAATGTTAGTCAGGTACATACATGCGAACATACGAGTACCGTTGTCATCGTGGTGTAAGCTGATGATGTTCAATCGATCAATGAATGTATTGATAATAAATTGGTAAGAATTTAATACGTAGGGTATTTAAGATTCGGTACAGCCACGTGCATTTATTTATCCCAAAATGAAAATGATGACGAGGATGATGAAGATGAATTTTAGTTTACTTAATTTTAATTTATGAAGTAAATAATACTTTTAACATTTATGAAATGACGTAAATAAAAAAAATACAGTTATATTTTTTTTTTTAATATTTTTTTCTGTAATGGTTCTTTGTTTTATTTTTGGTTTTTTATTTATGGTTTAAATATTTTATAATGTAACTTTTTTTAAATTTGTGGAATTATGGAATTTGAAGAAAAAAATCGGGTTTAATTTAAAATTTTGCTAATATAAATACATAATAAATATTATTAATTTTTATTTTTTAAAAACACATTTTTTTCTAAAAGCACATTAAGTATCCTCTAATTTTCAATTGCATTTAATTATTTATCTTTTTCTTTCCAAAGTTACAGCGAAAATTGTAAAATAAGACAATTTTTTCCAAAATACAAAAAAGCCCATAAAAGGTTAAAAAAATGTTTAATATTTTTTTTTTCATTATGCTTTTTTAAGTCTTTATGAATATCCATCATTCAAAAATAACAATATTTTTAAAATACGGCTTCTCTGAATTGATCGCCACTGTGCATAACGCTCAACCCACTGTGCAACGCCTATGTTTTGGTCCACATTTATACTGAGATATTCTAAAGAAATTGTATCATACTGTACATGGAAAAATGATTGTGTTGCTACCGATCAACTCCAGTGCTTGGCCCAAAACTGCAATTATGGCGGTCTCAAAAATGTAATGACTGTTTTGATTTCGGATGACTTATGAGCAAATTTGGTAAAAATTAAAAAAAAGCGAGGGCTATAAACGTTTAAAAAGTTTAAGAGTTAAAAAAAATACTACAAAATTTAACTATCCTTGAATGAATTCTTCTTAAAAACAAAAAAATATCATAGCAGCGATTTATACGAATATAAAAAATCGTTTAATAAAGTTTTCGAGAAAAAAAAAATTTAGGTACGTATTTAAAATTCCGATAACGATATGATACGAGTAACTTATAAACATGTGTGCATTTTAAAAAAAAACTTTGTGGTACAGAAGGCGATAGGTGTTGCCATTTCTGACTAAATCTTGAATAACTCAGTCAAATTTAATCCGTTTGTAAAGTTTATTAGCTTGTTAGACGCAGTTTTAGTTATTAAGTAAGTTATTATTTAAATTATTTATTATTTAAAGTTATTATGAAAATATAACACTGGTTAAGGATTCAAAAAAAGTAGGCAGCTCGAAGTAATTTTTTGTAACGAAAATTCAAAATTCCAGTATAATTGTGCCAATATCTTTAACAATTCTTATCCGAAATAAAAGCGATACATATCGTCAACAATTGCAATTTCTTCTCTAAAAACCATGCTCAAGTTTTTGAAAATCGGTTAAACTATAAGCAGTTAGGGGAACTATTATTAAAAAAAACAGAAATAACGGTATATGTGAATATCTTCTAAAATAGAGCGTATCTGGCAAATCGCAGGACCTGATCTGCAGGCACAAATCAAATGATCTTGACTATTGGCCCTTATGCCGCAAATTTAGTGTTTACCAGCGCAATCGTTTAAAACGAGTAATCAACTAAGTTACGTTCTTATAAGTTAGTAAAAGTGCTCAAAACCGGTTTTTAGCCGCCGGACTTTCAGATTTTCGGGGTGTTTGGGAAATTTCACAAGCCGATTATAATTGTACTCGACGAGACCTGCGATACTACACAAATAGTATCATTTTCCAGAAATTGTAACTTCATTCGTTTTTATCGCATTCCGTTATTGGCCGACTAAGACAATCTAGCAATTTCCTGTACAAAGCGCCGAACGATCAACCGAATTTTGCATGATGTTGGCTTATACTTAAATGTACAGAGTACAGGCCATAGTTATGAACTGATTGCGATGAAACTTGGTACATTGTTCTAGTATGGGCCAAGAAAGAGTACTATTGAAATCAGTCCAAATCGATCTATCTTCTGATATAATAAATAAGGTTTCTCCAATTTCAGAACATTTTTAATATCTCGAATAATATTTTTACGAATATATAAGGTATATGGTACTTGTTGTGTGTAAATAGTGCATTTTTTTAAAAAGAAATATAATGTTAGAATATAAATTCAATAATTAAATATAAATTAAATAATTCTTTTTCAACATGACTAATCTATCCTGATCTGGCTCTGGAATGGATATAGCGGATATTACAAGTTAAAAACGACAAAAAAAATGGTGGGTATTGAGTTTGGTATCAAATAAATATGAAATTTTAACTATTTAAAATTTCTTTTCTTCCAAGATCTTCCACAAATGCGAATGTAAATACTATGTATACTACTGATATATTTAATCTTTTTATCAGCTTATTCTGTCTTTTGTTGTACAAACGCTGCATCTTATTTCGCAATTTGACTTACAATTTTTTTCAAAGATATTCACTTTAAGAACAGGAAACAGTAACAGGAAAACAGTAACAGGAAACAGTAATCGCATTTAATATATTTAATTTTTGTGCTTGGAGTACTTACGCAGGTCTCCAAAGCGTTTCCATCCGCAGTGTCCATACGTTAGGTCGAGCTTCCTGGTGTACTTACGCAGGTCTCCAGACGCCGCTTATTTGCCAGATGCGTTCCTTTTGTTTATCCGTGAGCCTCCTGGAGTACTTACGCAGGTCTCCAGACGTCGCATATTCGCCAGACGCGTTCCTCTTGTTATCCGTGAACCTCTTGGAGTACTTACACGGGTCTCCAGACGCCGCCTATTCGCCAGACGCGTTCCTTTTATTTATCCGTGAGCCTCCTGGAGTACTTCCGCAGGTCTCCAGACGTCGCTTATCCGCCTGACGCGTTTCCTTTGTTATCCGTGGCCCCCTGGAGTACTTACGCAGGTCTCCAGACTCCGCGTTTTTCGCCTGACGCGTTCCCTTGTTTTTCCTTGTGGAGTACTTCCACACGTCTCCAGACGCCGCGTGTCTCCTAGTTTTCTCCAACTTAGCGATAAGGTGGTAGGACCCAGCTCATTGCCAGTTGTCACCCGTGAAGTCGCTAACACCGTCGAAGGCGCCCTCGGAGTACTTACCCAGGTCTCCCTAGAGATAGCCCCGGAGTAATTATCCAGGTCTGCCCATAGACAGCGAGCGTAGAAGCAGTCCCGGAGTACTTACCCAGGTCTCCCCGAAGGTCGCGAGCACAGAAGTAGCCCCGGACGAAAGCCAACCGGAGCAACCAGACATGTCTCACCGGAGACAACCCCTTATCTTAGTATTCTACATATAAGCGGAACCCTTCCTTTGAATTCTCCTAAATAAAGCTTGAAAGTATTTTAAAAATATACGCATACGCCTTTCTCTTACTCTCTGTCAGTAGAATCTATAAATTTCTGTACGATATGGCAACCACACTGCGTGTATCGTGGGCGTACAGTCTACGCAAAGAGTACCTTGTTGCGTACCTAAGCGAGTTTGACTGCGAGATTGGTGGTACAGTAGAGGAACTGCGAAAACGGTTCGCGCAGTTTCTGGCAGAGGACCATGAGCTCCGTTGCTTACAGCGGTTGATCCACCTACAGGATAAACACGAGCAGTCAGGACTAGAGACTTAGCCCACAACCCCGAAGAAAATACCCGCGATCATGATCACCGAGGCTGAGTGCAAGGGAGCCCACGCACCATCGGATTCCTCCACGACAAGTCGACCAGAAGGGAGCAGCTCATCGGTAGAAATACTGGTACCCGCGGCAGCCCAAGACGTTCGTCCGGATCCCCCAACTGCTAGAGCTAGTCGGCCTAGGAGAACCGTATACTCCACCGTGGATATGGGAGCGATCGCAGATCAAGTCCGGAAATGGAGTGTCAGCTTCAACGGCGAATATGAACCGATAGATTTCGTTGAACGACTGGAGGAACTGGCCCACATGTACGCAATGTAAGTTGACGTCCTACCCACGATGATGTCGGAGGTGTTCACCGGAAGAGCATTGCTCTGGTACCGGAACAACAACCGTTTTTGGAACAACTGGAAGTCCTTCAAGGCAGACTACCTGAAGTTTTTCCTGAAAAAGCGGTATTTTGAGCAGTTGGAGGACGAAATTCGCAAGAGGAAACAGCAGCCAAGGGAGACTTTTAAGAACTACTCGTTAGCCATGCAGAACCTCATGTTATACAGCCACGACACGGAGGAGCAGCAGCTGGAAAGGATATTTCGTAATGCGCTCCCGGAATACCAATGGTATATCCGACGAAAGGACTTTGCCACATTACCAGACCTTCTGGAGATGGCGGAAGACCTCGCCATCCTACCGCCAATGACCACACCCTCAAGAGAGTAGCATAGGCGAATGGATCCCGGAGAGAGCCAACTAATGTAGTTGCCCTGCATCAACCCCCGAACGGCATGTAGGAGGTTCGGGCAGGATGGACATTTCGCTAGCAGATGCCAGAACGAGTCGATACTCTTTTGCTGGATTTGTGGAACGCGGGTTGTTCGCACGATCCAGTGCTATCGTCAGCAACCGGGAAACGCCAATCGGACCCGTATTGAACGAGGGGTTACGGGTCCCCAGTAGGAAAATGCAACCCTCCACTAAATGCAACTCATGGGGGCGAACCTACCCGACCGGTGGCTACGATCCGGTTGAGAGGACGGATGGTCGACGCCACCATCGACACCGGGCCACAAGTAGTTTCATCAGCGAGTCATTGGCCAACGCCACCCAGGAAACAAGACCCCGAATACCCTACCTATCTGAAGTGACGCTAGCGGATGGATCTAAGAGACAGGTCAATCATGCTGTGGAGACCTCCATCGAGCTGGGACAGCGGCACATCCCACTGCGGATGCAGTATGCCACCGAGGACGTTATACTCGGGCTAGATTTTCTAACAAAAGGAGGTGCTCGTTTCACATGTGGAGGCCTCTCTTGTACTTTCCGGAGGGCTGTCACCAGTCTTCCCTCTCAACCGAGGGGACAACAGGGACCGGGACTACCTCACGCAGTTCGCACGAGAAGGCGGCCGAGCTCCGGGATATTATTCAGATTGTACGTATAAAGCTGCGTCGTGCGGGCGCAGACCAACGGAGGCACTACAATCTGTGCAGACGACCGTGGAGCCTGCCGTCGGAGATCGAGTGTTAGTCCGCAAGCACCCCCTAGCGAAGGCGGTTGACGGTTTCGCCGTAAAACTAGCACCAAAGTACGACGGGCCGTATGAGGTCTTAAGTTTTACGTCAGCGGTGATTGCGTGCATTCGAGGCTTTGAGAAGGGCAAGCTACGGACCGCCTTCCTCAGTGATATTAAACCGTCATTCTCTTCCACCACGTCGGACAACCTATTGACTTACCCCTTAACCTACTTCGCTAACAAACCATCCTTTTCTCCCCCAGACTCTACCACAACCTGCAAATTAACTAAGATGAGCAGGAACAGTATGAGCATACACACAAAGGCGTACTACAAGCAGCAGTGACAGAAACATCAGGCTTGCGACACGGTCACCACATCCGCCATCAAACCGTGAGTCGTCCGGCTCGAGCGGCTGCCGGAGCAGGGAACTCGGCAACACGGGATAGGCAGACACCAGCCAGCTCAGACAAGAGGAATACCGAGCCTGGAATCACCCCCGGTCGAAGTTTGGTGCGGGCAAACACGACAGGGGTTTCCTCCACGTCGTCCGATCGCGAGGAGATTCATGCACGGCAGAACATCCGGCTAACCCAGTCACGAGATACAACGCCGTCATCTCAAATGCCGCTGCGAGTGCAGAGCGTTATTGCTGTCCCGACCGAGACGCGAGAAGACCCTACGACCGTGAGGAACAGTCCAGCGAGGTTAGACAGAGTCTGCAACACCATATTGAGGCCGCCCTGGCCCGTTTGTACTGGGCTCTTACCCAGTACAAACGGGTGGTGGCAGGGCGGAAATTCCGAATTTTGGTCGGCCGCAGGGGACACGTCGTGGTTATGCCCCGCTGAACCGACTGGTATTGGAGGGGGCAGTGTGACGCCGAAAGTCTCAACGCTCGTTTTCGGCCACACCTAGGGAAAACAGCAACATGAATTGAATAAAACAAATATGAATTTAACCTCATCAATAAGTGTACCTCGTTGTTTTTCCCGCCTGGCAAAAGCACCTTGTTGTTTACCAACTAATTGCTACGTACAGTTATCCTTATGCGACATCACATGGTAATGATCGTTGTAAACAACAAGGAGACAAATAACATTAGAACATAACAAATATGCACACACACGCTGTATGTTAGGCAGAGGAGGAGGATCACTGCAGAACGTATTAAGGGCGAAGAAAAATGGATCAGTCGGTCAAGAACACAGAAAGCAGCGAACGTCAGGACTTGGTGAGCAACAGAGTGGTGAAAGTGAAAAATATAAAGTGCAGTGTCCTTACGCTAGATCGTGTCCCTGGAGTATTTACGCATGTCACCAAATCGTTTCCATCCGCAGTGTCCTTACGCTAGAACGTGTCCCTGGAGTACTTACGCAAGTCTCCAAATCGTTTCCATCCTCAGTGTCCTTACGTTAGGTCGAGCTTCCTGGCACTTTGGACCGCGGTTGAACCCCGCCAGAAAAGAAAGAAAATTCACAGTGTGCGTTTTCTTGGACTTTAAGAGCGCATTTGAGAACATTAGTTCAGAAATATCGTCCGCTGGGTATAAATGACCACTTTTGCCACATTATTCATCAACTATTCAGATGTAAGAATTTGGTTCTTGAAACCAATAACACAGAATACAAGAGAAGATCTTTTACTGGAAGGCCAAAGGGATCAGTCCTGAGTCCTCTGAGCTTCATCGCTTACACTTAGAATATATGGCGCCACTTCTTCTGGAATGCAAAGACAACGAACCGCTAGTACTGCAGAGAATTCAATTTAAGGCCATTCGAATATCTTTCGGAGCCGTGATATCAACGCACACACAAGCCGGTATAATGCCAATCCCAGATAGGCTTTCTATGATGACTGAAAATGTTTTTAACAAAATAATAGCCAACATAAACCACCCGGCCAACAAATATATACAGCAACATAACGCAAAATTCGAAGCTGACTTAAAACTATTCCCGAATAAAATGGCAAACTACAAAATAGATAGATTCAAGGAACGACTAGAGCACCAGCTTTCCCATAAGTCAAACATCTTCATCTCAAATGTTAGCTACAAGAACGTTAAAAAATATGAAACACAGCCATCAGATATAAGAAGGGAATTTGACAGTCTAATAGCCAGTAAAAGGAACGGATACATATACATCCGAATCTTTACCGACGGTTCAAACCTACCAAATAAAACCAGCTGCGCATTTTGGGTCCCGCACATGGATATAGAGGCATCATTTTCAATGCCATATATATTCGGCAGAAGCATTTGCCATATTGGAAGCAATACTATTTATAAAAGCTAATGACACTGGTAAATACTTGAGCATTTCGGACAGCAGATCTGTTCTTCAGGCTCTTGGATCTTTTACTAACAGGACACACCCATACATTCTTCGGATTAGGAACTAGATATACGAACTGCTATATCATACATATCCTTTGGGTTCCCAGTCATTCCGAGTATATGGACTTAATTGCAACAGGCCATATCGACGACGCCCAGTGCGACTGTGGAGCATTTTAGTCCATTATTCACATCACATTCCAATGTCCTATTACACTGTGGAACATTTTTGGGGTTATCGTCTGGGGGGTGAGAAATTCCAAGTCAGGGTGATGATTATTCAAAATTAAGTAACTTCACTTAATTGTAAATAAAAGGGTAACGCGTTAATCGATTTCTATGATCTATGTCGCATTTTGTTTATAGGTTATGTGACTTTACGTGAAAGTTATAAGACTCTACACGTTTTTCCCTTTGGGATTTATATGTTTTAAAAAAAAAAATTTTTTTTTGGCAAAATTTTCTTCATAAATTTATTTCTAATTTCAAAAATGTTGATTTGGTAGAGAAACAGTATATTAATGGATTAAAGAAAATGTAATTATTAATTTTTCTCAATTTATTTCAGCAAAATCGAACTAGTCGTCCTCGAGTTATGTCAAACTACGTTTTTGCCAACATTTTACAACTAAGCGAAAAAACATCAAGATAAGGAAAATGTGTAAAAGGTCATAAAAAAACTGGCACATACGAACGCAAAACTCTTTGAGGATTTTAATATACTGACCTAGTACCATCACCCTGACTTGGAATTTCTCACCCCCCAGATTGGCTGTTGTACTGTGTTATTAACAACAATCTCCGGAACTCGCTGATTCAAAACTTACGCAGTGTTAATATACAAAAACTGAGCGTGGACGGACTACTAAAAATTGAAGATACGGATTTACAAGATGCTCCACAACTTCTATGCGAAAGCAGACATTAAAATCTAAGGCAAATATAACTAACCCAACATGGCAACAAAAACCCCACAAAGACGTCGTTAGATCTGGTAACTTTGACAACAAAACGCGCTATATATCGTGTTGTGAATGATTTTGAAGAAAAAGTGTCTGTATCTGATAGGGCCAAGCATAGACCACAACGTACTGCAAGATCAGCTGAAAACATTACTGCTGCTCAAGAAAGTGTTCAAAACACGCTCAGGAGCCTGGTCTTCAAAGAAAAACTTTGGCCATAATTTTGCACAAGGATTTGCATTTGTTTCCATTAAAGATTCAGTTTACACAGAGCTTCTTCCACAAGACTATTCACGCCGCCGTACATATGCCAATATGATGCTACAGCTCGCCCATGACAACCCCGATATTCATGGAAAAATCATGAGTGACGAGGAATATTTTCATTTGAATGGATATGTGAATAAACAGAATAGTCGATTCTGGGTAAAGGAAACCCCTCAAATTATTCATTAGTCACCTTTCCATTCATTAAAAGTGATAGTCTGATTCGACCTTACTTCTATGAAAATGAAAACGGTAAATGTCATTGGGGAGCGAAAACTTGTTAACGCCAGAACTGCATGCTTTGGGCATACAGCCAGGATTACAATGGGATTACTGAGAGACCTCTTTCCACAACAAGATATTTCAAGAAATGGTGATGTTGCTTGGCCTCCACGGCCGCCTGATTTGGCTGCTTTCTGTGGGGATATCTACCGTGTTATTTATTCAATACATATTGATAATGTCAGCATTAGTACATAGTACCGGAATTGCAATTTATTAGTCTTATAAATAAATGTTTAATTTCCTAAAATTGATAAGTTCCATATGTAAAAAAAATTATCTACATATCTCATTATTGTCCTCATTTGGTACAATGGATCTTAGTTTTAGTTTTTCTGTTACAAAGATTTTTGTTATTTTAATTCCGAAAGTAAATACGAATTATTAAAATACGCTGTACCAAATTGACTATATTTTAGTTTGTACGCAATATGGTATTTCTAGGCTTGTTGTTGAAACAGTGTCACAATTTGTAGCAGCACTGTTTCTATCGAGAATGTGCGCTGGCTTGTGTGCATAAACGAACTGGAAAATAAAGTCAAGTACATTGACATCGTTGTGTAAACAAGCCCTTTTTTCATATTTTCGCACATTCTCTTTAATGGCTAACTTAGATGCCATTTTTTTAAAAAAAAACTTCCGTAACACAACTTTGAAAAAACTTGGAGGGCAATTTATTTTTTGGATAGATAAATTGACCCATTCCTGATAAGTTGAAAATATTTTTGCGAAAATTTGGAATAATTCTTGGCAAACCTTGAGGAAAATTTTGTGGCGAATTTTAAAAATTTTGGAAAATTTGGTGATTTTTTAAAAACTTTTTGGCGATTATTCGAAAACTTTTGGCGATTTTTTGAAAACTGTTTGGCTATTTTTTTGAAAACTTTTTGGCGATTTTCTGAAAAAATTTAGCGACTTTATACAATTTTCTAAAAAAAAAAAATTGGCTATTTTTTGAGAAAACTTTGTGCGTCTTTTTGAAAACTTTCTCAATTTTATTTGGAAAACATTTCATTGTTTCATATAAATTTCTTTAAAAAACTTTTTTGGATATTTTCTGAAAACATTTCCTGCATTTTTTGGAAAAGTTTTTTGGCGATTTTTTGAAGAAAATTTTTGTTGCGATTTTTGCGATTTATAAACTTATTTTGACCCGGATTGCTGCTACTATATTGAGGGTGCAGAAATGGCAAAGGCATTGACAGACAAATTTGTCAATTGTATCAATGATTTGATGGACTTCGAATCCGTCTATTCAGTCACAAAGTCGGAAGAAAACTAACATGCCTTGGAAGTATTACGAATAGTGCTCAATTCTCTGTGGAATCAAGTAAAGCGATCATATCTGGAGTACCAAGATCGAGAGGAAATAGCTGGAGAAACCTCTATCGATAAGACGAAGTTAAGAAAACACTACAAGGAGGCGCTATCCAGACAGTGATGACACAGGATCACGATAATCTTTCTTCACTTTCTCTAGTACCACCCTACTACACTGATACATTTCAAGGGAAGTACTAAAAACGAAGGTTTCGATATTGCGTGGGGAAATTTGGTTGCCCTTTACGAAAACAAGCGAATGCAAAAAAACAAGCTAAATACATTGTTTAATTTGCCCCAGGTGTCCTCAGGATCTGGTTCCAATACAGAAGTTGCAGCGCACGGTCAATGGATGTATTCAAACCCTAACTACCTTAAGCATCGACATCAAAGGATGTGATCCGATATTAGTCTACCTTAGCTCAACGAAGCTACCCCGCACTTTTCTAGAAGAATTTGAAAATTCTTTAAAAGATTGTACAAGAATCCCAACTTGGGCTGAATTTGATTCGTTTTTGACACACATTTTTTTTAAACAAATATTTCACAGAACTCAAATGTCACGGGGTTTAAAAATAAAAGTCATGTAGAGATGCGCAAAGACTCTAAGACAAATGGTACTTCAAACTGCCAACTTTGTAGAGAAGAGCATTTCTTGAGAGTTTGTCTAAGATTTCTTGCGAAGAGCATCAATGATCGAATACATATCGTAAAAGTTTCACATTTATGCTACAATTTTCTCTCTTCTGATCATGGAGTGAGAGCTTGAAAAAGTCGCTAAACATGTAGAGATTGTAAGCTTTAACACCACAGTATACTGCATAAAGGCAACGCGGCCAACTCTACAGGTAGCGATACAACGCAGGCTGGTGTACGCCCTAGTCAAGTGCAGCAGCCCTAACAACCTTGATACAGTCCACACAAAATTTAGAATCTCCTACAATCACTGCATTGACCCTTCAAGGGTAAAAATAATCAAAATCGAGAAACCTTGTTGTTTACGACTATTGTCCACATCGAATCTAGAGGACAGAGATACGATATCCGTATTATAAATTACCCGGGATCTCAAGCCGCGTTTATCTCGGAAAAACTTTAAAATTGTTAAAAGCTTCCAACTTAACGAAATCTTGTTCACGTTACAGTTTTAAGTCAAACCATTTCTGAAACATCTACAAAAGCCTGTCTTTTGGATCTTTTTTCTCGCGTGGACCCTAGTTTTGGCTAGAAATATGGGCACCTGTTTTGAAGACCCTGCGGTATAGTCTACCACCGAGAACATTGGACCCATTGCAACTGCATGAAACTGGCAAATTCGAGCTGGAGGACCCTCGTTTTTATGCAAGCCGGTCAGTTGATCTATTAATTGGAATATATATCGGTCCCTTAATATTCACTATTGGTGCTCCGACGCAAGTAGTTGGATCTTTTATGACACTAAAAAGTTTTTGGCTGGGTGATTGGCAAACCCGTCAGTTAACAAAAGAAAATAAAAATCAAATTTCACTGTGTAGTTCAGTGCCAATCGAGAAAATTCTAACACGTTTTTCTGAAGTGGAGGAGACCCCAAAACGATTTTGAGGCCAGCAGAAGACACGTACTTCGAGGACAACTTTTACGTTACGACTCGTCGCCATATTTCTGGAAGATACATCGTCACACTGCCGGTCAAAACTTGTGAAGAACCGGGTACGTCGAGAAATATCCCCATGACACAATTCCATAGAATGGAAAAGAATCTTCTTAGAACATCGGAATAAAGTCCATTCTGGAATACCTAGAATTAGGTCACATGAGGAAAATTTCGCCATCGGAAGTAAATGAATACTCTCGTTACTACTGACCATATCACGCTTTGATTTAACCAGATCGAGTGACAACAAAACTAAGTCGTGTTTAATGCATCCAGCCCCACCTCAAACAAAAAAGCTTGAACGATATTTTACATACTGGACCAATTCTTTAACAAGATCTCGTTTTGCAGATACTTAAGTGCAGGTTTTTCAAGTTTGCGTTCAACGCCGATATACCTAAAATGTACCACCAAATTTTGTTAGACCCTAGCCCAGCCAAATATCAGAGAATTCTGTTTAAAAAGTCGCCCCATTCCTCGCCATTCGGACATTTCTTCAACTTGCGGAAGAGGTGAAAGACAAATACCCTTTAGCCTTACAAATAATACGACAAAATTTATACGTTGATAATGTCCTAGCCGGCAGCCATACCGTAGAGGGAGCTGCCAATTACAGAAGGGAGTTTATTTCAGCCCTGGACTCAGCAGTTTTCGAGCTTAAAAATTAAACTCGAATAATCCTTTGGCGATTGAGGACCTGCCACCACTACAAATTTTACCGTCAATTGGTTGGATATCTCGAAAGATCAGCAAAGAAGACTTTAAGGATCAGATGGTATATCGTCTATAGTGGCAGGAACCACTATGGCTGAAATTTCCAAAAGATCGATGGCCTAGATACGAAGTTTTGGAAGACACAAATCTGGAGTCAAAACCGGTCTTAGTTGTTGCTACAGCCACATTTGAAGACCCTTAGGCTAGATTTTCCTCCTTATCTCGTGCCTATAAAGTATTGGCGTACGTCCTCAGATTCTGACGAAATACCGGCGCAAATCGGACTCACCTGAGAATGTCATCCAAGGCAATTACAGCGGTAGGAATCCAAGATGTTAAGATTCGACTCCTTGTTCTAACACAAAAACATCATTTTCAAGCTATGTATCAATCTTTACTTCAAAAGAATCGTTTTCGCCAAGCTGCTGCCTCCTAACTCTTAACCCTTTTTTTGGACCAAAACGGTGTTATCAATGGACGCCTTGTACAATCAACTGCCTTATCTTATAATGAAACACATCCAATAGTTTGCCTTATGACGCTTGCCTATCACAATTATTAACGCAATTTGTCACAAAATTACGATTCACGGCGGCAATCAAATCATGGTTCGTGTGCTAAGGTCGGAGTTTTGGATCTTCAGGTTGAAGTGTCTAGTCAAAAAAGTTATTCAGAATTGCCGAATATGTATACTATACAAAAACAACAAGACCTGCTGTTTTTATTGAAATGAAACAGTGGTTATTAATTCTGCAATGAAAATTTGTCTTTTTATTATTGTCTTATTGCAATTCAGAACTGTCTTTTGTAGTTGTACTTTTCTATTGAACATAGAAAATCTAGATAATTACATGGTTGTAATAAGATCGTAGCTTTGACCAATTTGAAGAGTTGCAAATAAATTAAATGTTGTAAAATAATGGAATTAAAATACGGTTAAAATAATGTGAAGAAATTAAATGGAATATGAAATATACTTAAATTAAAGTTAAAATACTGGCGTAAACATATTGGACCGATTGGAAAAGAGCGGGCACAATTTGGAGACTGGTCGTTTCAAACAGCCATTCTTCGTTTGCACAATTACTACCCGTACAATACATTCGTGACCAGGGTGAGTTTCGATAACTCGGCCAAGTAACCATTGAGTAGGTGGCAGGTTGTCGTCCGTTTTTGAAGTTGTGAGATATATTCTTTGGACCATTGTGACCAAAATTGTTGAGTTCACCGTTGGATGTACTGCCATCTGCTTAATCGGTTGACATTTACATCAATGACATTTTCGTTTGGAATCGATGTCAGTGGTCGAAGTATTTAGAAGTGAGCAGGTGTACGAGGATCAGGATCTCCCTCAAATTTCAGGCATAGAGGACGAGAGTTCCAGCAGCATTCTACTTGACACAATAATGTTGACAGTTCTTCACGAGCACGCGTTTGAGGTGAAATTTGACAGATTTAACCCCGCTTCCCAAATGCCGCCAAAGTTTGGAGCTGACGGAGGTATGACGTCCCAGCTGATTCTTTGATTTGACATTTCTCTGCTGATGCCATGCTGCGTCGAAGTTGTGTTGAGAAATTCATACAATTCCTTTATATGTTGATTGCAGCCAACAAAGTTTGTGCCGTTGTCTGTGAATATGTGTAGGGGTTTTCCGCGTCTGGGTGTAAATCGGTGAAGTGATGCAAGAAAAGCCGAAGTCGACAAATCAGTTACAGCCTCTAGATGTATTGCCTTTGTGTTGAGACAAACCAAGACAGCTATCCAGCACTTGTATGATTTAAATCCACGACCCTTCCATGATTTGACTTGTAGAGGTCCAGCAAAGTATATGCCGACATTCAGGAAAGGCGATGCAGGTTGAAGACGGTAAGTTGGAAGATCTCCCATGCACTGTGGACATTTATAGATACGTTTAATTGCATATATATCACCTGGAATCCAATACCTTTATGTCAACTGGTACTGCAGTTGTCGGGTACCAGCATGAAGGTACTTCAGATGGTATTCCATGATGATAAGTTCCTTCAAATTGCTTCCATTGTCCATAATTTAGAGATGTCTCTGGTCGTAATTGATATTAGCTTCGCTTAATCGACCTCCAACTCGTAGATTTCCTTTCTCTTCTGATAACCACCGTGGAACACATTCCTCTTTTAGCGAGATCAGCTTTTTTTGCTTATTCGGTATATGGCGCCAATACTTTGCAGGTAGCTGTTGAATTATGTACGATTAGCTACAAAAGTTTACCATCTTCTAGGGTGATCACCAATCCAAGCCAGCACTACTGTTGAGTCTGTCCAAGCAAATGTGGGAACGTCGTGCAAATTAAAGCTTCTCGAACTTTGTTATGAGTTTAACCATACGTCAGTAAACATGTGGAAATAGTTCCGCCAGGTTTTAAAATACGGACATAAATTGTGGTGGCATATGCTAGATCTGATGAATCTGCAAAACCATGTAACTATTTTGTCGTAAAATTCAGCCATCATGGGATTTGCAGCAACTTGATATCGTGTACATTCTCTCGCCGTCGTGACCATTCAGCTTTCAGTTCTGGTGGTAGATCATGATCTCAGCTTAGTCCTTTTAACCATAATCTCTACATGAAAATTTTATGGATAATTACCACAGGTACCAGCTAACCGAACGAATCCTCTTATAAACAAACACTATTTTGGTAGCAATCCTTGGTCGTATACCAAAACAAGCCTAGGGTGTTTACTGTTTCAGAGGAGTCAATGATTTGTGATGAAGAAATTGCTCTATCTTCAGGTGTTTCGATGGAATTCTTCGTAATTTGTTGACCATTTTCGAAGATTGAATCCAGATAATATGGTACACATGTTTTTCCTAAGAATATCAGCCGATAAAATATCTGGTGTAGAAATCAAAAAATCATCTACGTAAAAGTTGTCATTAATTTCCTTGCATTCATTTGGATATTCTGCTGCTGCGGTGCCGCTGCAGTTCCGTATGTCACAGTACGAAGATTATATTCTGTAGGCTGTTGATCCCATGAACTTCTCCATAATATCCGCTGATAAGACCTGTCTTCGAGATGTACTAGTATTTGTCTGTAAATTTTTTCTACATGTACAGTTATTCCTATTAAGTGTACACGAAATTTAGGCAGAATAGAACACAAGTCATTTTGAACAACTGGCCCAACGAAAAGATGATAGTTAAGAGAATAGTTGTGTGATGTTTTGCAAGAAGCGTCGAAGACCACACGCAACTTGGTTGGGTGCTCGTCGGTTTTAGGACAGCGTGGTGTGGCATGTAGTAGACGGTGGTTGTGTCGTTATCAGACTTCTTCATGTGGTGTAGATCGATGTATTCAACCATAAATCTGTGAAACTCCATCCTGATATTTTCGTTTTTGTCGAATTTCCGTTCCATAGATTGTAGTCGTTTCAAAGCTGCTGTTCTAGACTCACCAAGATCAATAATTTCAGACTTAAATGGAAGCCTGACAACATATCTACCATCTTCCTGTCTATTAACGTTGTATTTGTAATGATATTCTGCCATTTCCTCTTCTGGACTTATATGTTTCCGATATGTATTGCATTCCTCTACTTCCGGAACTTCTGCAGATCATCGTCCAAATCAGAATGAACATGAGCTATGAATGACGATCTTTCTTCGTGGCTCTTCACTTTTCCCCATTAAAATCCAACCAAATATTCTGTTGATCACAGTCGGAGACCTTAATGGATGAGTAATCTTATCTGGAAGCACACGATGCGCAAACACATCTGCGTTTAAAATAATGTCGATTCTATTTTTCTCATTGTATGCGGGATTAGCGAGCATAAGGTTTTTAAAGTATTCTAGATTTCGGTCTTTAACAGTTTGTGATTTAACGTATATCGACTTATTGGTAAGTTTTGCAAATATTTCCAGTTGAATTGTTCCCTTTGTGTAACTAGGATTATTGCCGCCAACGCCGTACAATAAGGTTTTATCGTGCGTTCTTTTCAGGTGCAGACGTTGTGTACAAGCTTCGGGGATAAAAGTTAATTGTGCTCCTGAATCTATCAATGCGCGACACGGTTGTAATTTGTTTGTTCTATCCTTGACCATCAGTATTGCGGTAGGCAGGAGTATTATCGTTGGGTTCATTTTGATTGGGAGGAATTGACACTAATATATGGGAAGGGTTCTGCATGGTCACTCTGGCGTTGCATGTTTTGGGATTCAGTTCCAGCATGAAGCAAAGTATTATGTCTCGCTTTACAAGTTTTGCGCGAAGACGATTTGCAAGAAAAGTGTTTGCCCTTGAGACAGCTGAAACACAAGCTTTGTTTTTCTTACCGTGTCTTGGCATTCGTTTATATTCAAAGACAAGAACTTTGGGCAGTTTTATAGAAAATGATTGATATTGCAAATTGGACAAGATTGAGTCGTCGACGTCTATGTGAGGAATTTATTTGGCTTGTTCGGCCTGACTACCGGATTATACATCTTTTCTCAAGCTCGTTGACCCGTCTTTCCAAAAACTGTATAAGATGTTTAAATGGCAGAAATTCATTAGATTTGTGTTGCCTATACCACAACGTAATGGTCTCTGTATCCAATTTTTCTTCTCAATGAGGTATAACAAAATCGAATTCCATGAATCGACGGGCTCTTTCAGAACTTTCAATGTATTGTAGCACTCAACCAAGTTGTTGTAAAATTGCTTAGTTTAGCCAGTGTGCCGCTAGATATAGACTTTTGATCGAACAAGTCGAAGTATTCGACATTATTTTCTCAGGCATATCATTGCCTGGGAAATTTCCCAGGCAATTTTAAAGTTGTCATTTCTCGGTGTTAAATGTTTTATCATTGCCTACGGTTCACCTTTCAATTTTGATTAGAGCTATTCAAGTTTTTCCACTCCCGAAAAATTACTCCTGGAGCCTACCATCGCAACAAATAAATCTCTAAATCTGACCCAGCTTGCCAGATCAACGTCAAAGTCCGGCATTTGAATAGCAGGTAAACAAAGTTCTGACTGGTTTGTGTTCGATTGAGAGCCTGATGATGATGGATTCAGAGATGCTAAATTACACGATTGTCTATCGGTGACAGCTGCCAATGTAGCAGTAATTGTTTCGAGTTGTCGCGGATTGATGTTGAGCTATGGTGCGTATAGATTTTATAATTCAGAATTGGAATCTAGACCTCCATTCTCCACTACCGCACGATCTGAATGTCCATCATTGAGAGCTGATCATACCGTTGCTGATTGCAAAATATACCTCCTCAATTTCACTTCTGTAGCTATCTTCAATCTAAATCGTATCCTCGACAGAGCATAATGCATCAATCTCATCTTGTAAATCTTTATACTTTGTAAAAACGTGGTCAAGTTCGTCAATACGTACCGTATGCCATCAAAATTTGACTGGTTGTGGTTAACATCTGTGCTGATTCTGGTCATTGAGCCGTCGATGGTTGACCGTCTCATTTTTAATGCCTCCATCTTTATTCGTTTCAGAAGCAATTCAATTGGTTACGTTCATAATTACGATGAGCGACACTAACTCACACCACAAGAATGTTCGGTATTTATCTTGTCGGATTTTTGTCACAATTTTTTTGTTGGCGGAGACACCCCGGATATGTTAATTATTTATCCTGTCGGATTTTTTCCACACTTATTTGATAAGCGGAGACACTAGTAATGTTAGTTTAGTTTATCGATAATTCGACAAGTACCCGAGAGTTTACAAGTCAAACAAGTTTAACAAATTCATGACTCGAAAGCTTTAGATAATATTTTAATCTTCTATGACATGCTACTGTGAGCTTACATTTTTTTTTACAAAGTTGTTATCAATGAACTCACTCAATTATATGTGTATGTATGGATTATGTTCCATATTATGACAATAAAATCTTAAGCACTTTTTCTGTTTGATGGTTTGCGCGCACTCTCACGGAATCAGTGTAGAATTTCACAATGTTTTCTCGAAAATTTTGCAATGACGCGGCAGTATGCTAAAGTCTCATTTGCATAGGGACGTATGTATAAGTATGTATTTACTTTATTTGTATGTATACGAGTGCACATTAGGGGTGGGATAGTGCACGAGTTTTCCATTTTGATACGGCTAACCCCCTTATTTTGTGAGGTTTGGGGAAAAAAATGGGGGAGGGACTGGGGCCCAATTTATACTACTTGAGGTCGTCGCCGAAAATTTAAAAATAAATAATTTTTCGTAGGGAAGCCCCCATAGGGGGTGAAGATAGGGAGAAGTTATGTTTGGAAAAAATATTGGGAGGGAAAATTTAATGGGGGTCGGTCATACATTTTACCCCTCTAGATGCGACTCCTAGGTAGTTGCGGGGCTTTTTGTGAATATTTTCCCCCATCCCACGACCTTTGACCTCGATGAGCTGTCACTTGCTCCGATCCCACCTCCCCCATTTTTTGGCCCACGCATTTTTTTTCCAAACCCCACAAAATAAAGGGGTGAGTCATACCCAAATATTACTACTAAGAATCTAAATACAACACTATCCCACCCCTAGTACGCATGTAACACCACCGACGCGAGCTTCTGAAGGCAATGTTTTAATTGTCGCACGACAGAAATTATTAGATTTGTGACACTAACAAAAGTCGTTCATTGACATTCGGTTCCAAGACCAAAAAATGTTCCGAAAATCCGTGGACTGTATTTTTATTGAAATGAAACACTGGTTATTAATTCTGCAATGAAAGTTTATCTTTTTATAACGAGCGCACCTTGTTTGTCTAGTTGCAATTTAGAACTGTCTTTTGTAGTTGTACTTATCTATTGAACATAGATATAATTACATGGTTGTAATAAGATCGTAGCTTTGGCCAATTTGCAGAGATGCAAAATGAAATAAAATGTAGTAAAAAATGGAATTCAAATGCGGTTAAAATAATGTAAAGAAATTAAATGGAATATAAAATATACTTAAAAGTTAAAATACTGGCGTAAACACAGGCGCTGGTTTTGCTGGACCCTATCAAAAATTTCACGGGTCGCGCTTGCCTGATCACCAAAGGTTAGGTCTTCATATTCGTGTACTTTGCGACAAAGGCTGTCCACTTAGAAACCACGAGCGATTTATCAACAAAATCACTTTTGGCCACGTTTTCCAGATTTGTCGGAAGACGGGGATGCCCAGCGAGAATCTAATCTGATAATGCTACAAATTTTGTAGGAGCAGCGGAAATGATACGTAAAGATCGGATTGCGTTCATAAAATCCTTTCAGACTCGTACCATTCAGCAGAATATTTACCAGAACCTTGAGTGGAAATTCATACCTCCTGGTGCTCCTCATATGGGTGAAGGCATGAAGGTGGGAAGGCGGTAGTTAAGTCATTTAAAACTCATCTGCGCAAGCTGATTCCACAAATGAACTTTACCTTCGAAGAACTCACAGCAATATTAGCTCGTATAGAGGCCTGAAATTCTAGACCCTTAAGCATTGACAGCGATGATCCATCATTTGTATCCCCTTTGACACCAGGATATTTTTTCATCGGTACTTCGATTCTTGCTCCAGCTGAGCCTGATATTTCAGAAGATAATCTAACCCTAGCCAACAGATGGAAACGATCAAAAATGATCTCACAACATTTTTACCAACGATAGTCTGAATATTTAAAAGAGCTGAGCTGCATCGTAGATACAAATGAAAGTATCAAACAGATAATATTCAAATTAACGATCTTGTCGTCTTGACGAAAAATTGTCTCCCAACGAGTGGAAGATGGGCCGTATAGTTGGAACTCACTCCGGCACAGACAACAATATTAGGGTTGTCGACATATTGACTACCAACGGCACCATCGGACGTCCTATAACTTAAGTCTTCAAGCTGTTTTCCGACTGACTAGGCTTTTTGACCCCATCCCTTATCCAAAACATCAATAACTTGTTTTAGTATCTTCCTCTAGAGATGTGACGTGAACGCTGTCATGACCGCCTAGATCGTCACCAAAGCCAACGCGAGCGCCCAGCCGGCTGGCAGTACTCCTGTGGCCCGTGTCGCCTAAGACACGATACGAAGCGGTTGACCGACTGGGGTGCTGCCGCAATTGTCGAGCTTGGAGCCACTTAGCGCCTGACTGTCCTGTGCTGGAGAGCTGTCGGAGATGCGACCACCGTCACCACAGGTCTTTGCACGACGCCTTGCAGCTGACACGGTCGATATTTGATGCCACTGCCGCTGAGCCAGTCCGAAGGTCCGTTGTATTTGTGCCAACGGTGATGGTTCGTTTGGCCGAAGATGATGTCGACTCATATACTTCATTGAGGGGTATTCTCATGTCTTCATCGATGGTGTCTCGCATCGCCACAGCAACATGTTGGCCTTTCGCTTTCAAAATCAGCGGTTTGTCTCCTTCAAGGTGATGGCACGGAAAATGCGGAGCGCATGGGCGCTGAAGGTGAAGGCTCTTATCACCGACGAATTGCCACGACAGCCCCACTGCGACCCACTTATTGAGGACCCGACATCTAACTTGAATCGTGCGTGTAGTTTTCCCCCCCGTGACAAAGTAAAGTAAAATATTATTAAAACACACACAAATTAAACAAAAGAAATATTACACATTGAAATACAAATTGAAAAAAATTAAAAGTACTTAAACAAAAAACAAATATTGTAAACATTTTTACAAACAATTATTGTAAGTACATTGTGAAACTAAACATTTAATTAAACTTTGAATTTAAAACACAAATGTAACACATATTGTATATACATACCTACATTTAAGTGAAGCCAATAAAATTACAAACTAAATTGAAACACACACAAAATTGCACACTTTTACACTAAACAAAAAAGTAACATTAAACAAAAAGAAAAACCAGTGACAAAAAACCCCTTGCTCAGACACATCCCACATTTGTATAGACAGGAAGGAATTGGCTACTAATGCAGCTTAGAGCTTTATCAGGATTTTGATGATATGTGAGATTCCATGCTTAAGCCGTATTATTAAGAACTTCTTTAGATTTTTAGTAACCATGCAATTGAAAATGCAGTGGCAAAATTTCGAAACTCTTCTTCGTTCACATAATCCAAACTATTCCAGACCGAAATGTCATTATAAAAATACAACATCGCAATGCATTTTGCTCG
The DNA here is from genome assembly GCA_963513945.1 of Hydrotaea diabolus. Classification (NCBI taxonomy): domain Eukaryota; kingdom Metazoa; phylum Arthropoda; class Insecta; order Diptera; family Muscidae; genus Hydrotaea; species Hydrotaea diabolus. The sequence goes on from OY740720.1 coordinate 95,703,064, forward strand.
CACGTCTTAGATTTGGAAAAGTGCTTTCCAATTTAAGGCACTTCTCTGAAAATTCAGATTGTTTATGGTGTACCCGTTGCAATTCGGACATAAATATACGCCATGTCCTAAAAGATTTCCCTTTGTCTAAAGTTGTACAAGATTTAACGGATTTTTTGAATTGCTCAACGTATGGTCGTCATAGACTAATTTTGGAGCCCCTGAAAAAGCATGCTATTTCTGATGTTTAAGTTAATCTTTGAAGTATTTTTGTTTTCGCCTACCTCTACTATTTGCACAACATTGCATGTGTATGTATGCATATACGTACTTATATTAAAAATAGTTTCTTTTTGAATTATTACTTATATATTTTATAAGTAATGTAAAGTAATGTGCACATGTGTTCTCTTATACCCTGCGCCTTTCTTTTTCGTATTTTATACAATAATATGTATTATATAAATAAGTAAATATAAAAAAAGTCTTCCGCACTAGCGTCCTCGCAAAATTCGAACAACACATCAACATACAGTTAACAATAGGTGTGTTATAGTTAATAAGGGAAAACATCCGATTGAAAACTAGGACTGTAATGAATGTTTGTATTCGCGCATAAGCATTATATTATTCATTCGCAGAAAACAATTGTAGAATATTCGCTTTTCTATTCACAAAAAAAATATATCAGTATTCGCTTTCTCATTCGAAAGAAATAACTCTGCATACGTCACTGAATAGTGAAAAACCAGCGAAGCTTCTTGTTAGTAATTATTTACTTGTCCTTTCTAACTTGTCCTTATTAACTTGTCCTTTCTAATTTTTAAATATTCGCATCGTACTCCCAAATCAAAAAAAATATTAGCATTCGAAAGATGTATCTATCATGTTTCAATATTCGCTTTCACATTTGGGAAAAATAACAAACGTATTCGCAAATAATATATTTTTATAGTTGCTTTCGCATTCGATATATTAGATTTCGGTACAGTCAATTATTTAAAATCGTTAACAAAAAACAAAACAAAAATTATATACTGAAAATATCATAAACCAGTCAAAGATTATGTGTATTGAAAAGTTTCGATAAAAAGTGACTAAAGATCAAATGTTTACCGGGCATCAATAGAAATAATTGGACTCCGCTTAGTGTTTTTGTTGAATATTTTTTTCTTGAACTTTCACATTTTTGGAACAAACTATTTTCAACTAGGATATCAAAAAATTGTTGCTAATAAAAAAGGTTAAGGTTTTCTGTGTAGTTTTGTAAGTTATATTGACCATAATTATTGTCAATAAAAGTTCCGTTTTAATCTCTTCCTCTCGACGTCATATCAATTTTTGTTTAAGTTTTTTTTGTTATTCGGGTTTCTTCGTTTGTTGAATAAAGCACGACTTATATGTGTAAAGCTTCACAAAAAACGATATAATGCCTTTACCTGTTGTTGATGTGCTAGAGTTTGCTTCATAAGCACCATTTTAATACTCTGTTCCATAGCGTACTTTTTCGCTTTTCTAACGGCTTCATGTTGCTCTGACGACAGCTTTGGTAGGGCTCCACCCAACAGGCCCAGTAAAGGTGATCTGGTTCCAGGGCCAAATTTTACGTCTCCTGTTTGTTTCAGATCATAAATAGGCTGCGAAATATAAGGAATCTTTGTCTCTACTGATTTGCCTAAAACGAAATAAAAACTAATTTATTGTTTTTTTTTTACAAAAATAATAATTAGTTTCATAAAAATATGTTTCGAAACTTAGGATTAACCTTAGCTGTTCTTTCACAATTTGTGCATTAAAAGGTTGACGTTTTATCCCCTTTATACGGTAAAATGCTTTAACTTTAAGGAAAATAAGGCAAGTATGTATGCCATATAAATAAATTACATATTAAAATAGTCATATTTAATAAACTGGCACATACGAGTTTTAAGGCGCACATCTTAAAACAAGCATACGCTAATACAGGGTAGAGCGCGGTAATTTGCTTATTTGGGAATGAAATAAAAAAAATATGAACCTTAGAAAAAAAAAATTTTTTTAGTTATTTTAAACAGTAAGGGAACTTTTAAATAACATGGTTTTAAATAGTGTATCTGGCAAATGTCGACCTTCGCTAACCACACACTGCTGCACACATTTTCTGAAGTTTTCATGAACTCTCACAAGCACGTCGACTGGTATTCCGCCAATTTCATCCTCAATATTGTTAATTAGGTCTTCCAAGGTGTTGGGACGGTTGATATACCTTCGACTTCAGGTAACCCCAAAGGAAAAAATCGCATGGGGCTAAGTCTGGTGAGCGTGCTGGACAGTTTACATCACCCCTCAAAGAGATAAGCTGTCCAGGAAACATTTGCCTCAAACAATTCATGCTATTCCTCGCTGTGTGTGCAGTGATACCATCCTGTTGGAAACATGTATCCTCTTATTGCATTGCATCAAGAGCCGGCTGAAAAAATCCTTATCATAGTCAAGTACCGTTCGGAGTTCCCAATTACGGCAAGACGGTTATTCTGGAAAAAGTAAGGGCCAATGATGCCTACTCGTGATATGGCGCACCACACAGTAACGCGGTCCGAATGCAGAGGTCTAAGGTGAAGTTCGCGAATCGTAAACGAAAAATACGCTTCGACACAAAATAACCTCTCCCACGTGTCCAAAAGATGACGACAACTGCAGACGAAAACAAATCTCCCGTCAGCCACTATAAGCCACGTACACTCTCCACTCTCTTCGACCAACAGTGCCGGCACAGCCTGCAGTGCAAAAAGGAAATTACTTTTTTTTACTTTTACTAAATTAACTGGGCAATGTATTGCGTCTATTATGTACGCCGCCGGATAGACCCGATCCGCATTCGTATCACTTCCTAAGGAAAATGGTATTATGCAAACCGCCGGATGATCTCTATTATAGACATGCATTTGGTGCATGCAGTAAACTGTCAAATTTCCAATTGGCAGCCATTTCGCAACACAAACCAAACAAAAATTGAGAGCTCTTATGAATTCATCAATTGCCTTTTGTGGAAGAAAATCGTTGTACACGAAAACAAGTTCGAAAGAGGGTTGTTTTGCAGCCATTTTACTTGCGAGATACATAATACGCCTTTTCCGAATGCGGCTTACAGAAAGCTTACATAATACCAAAATGTCAACTGCCGGCCTAAAAACCATTAAAACAAGTGCAATCAATGTATGGCATAAATTTTCACTGCCGACACTCTTAAATCATAAACTTTTTGCAAAATTGTAACTACTATTTTATTCGGTTTCAGACAACCGAATGTTAAGAAAATCAGTCTTATTAAATTAAGATGCCTTTAAGAACGAAGTATTTTTTCTCATTGATTCCCACCAGCATGAGCTTTTGCATAAGCCAGCCCACCATAACAAGTCTTTTTCTTTGTCGGTCTACGACTGTCCTTGTGATTAAATAAACTTATTACCTTCTCAACAACTCAACTGAAGATACAATTGTATTTTTTTATTTTCGCGAATTTCCTCCGGAATGAATGAATCCATTTGCATTGTCGAAATAAAGGATTTGCTTTAGAAAAATTTAAAAAATGTTTTTATGTAATAAACTGACCTGCAGAGTTAAATTTGTATATCCTAGCTACTGTAGGATATACATCACTTGGTACGGTCAAAAAGTGCAACGCATGAAAAAAAACCTTTTATACCCTACATTAGTTTTGACCAACTACGTCTCATATATATCTATTTTTATTTTCCAAAAGAAATTTCGATGAACATATTATAAGTCCATTTATAAATAAAGTCTTTTTACAAAACAGTGCATTAATATAGAATTTATACCTTTTAATTTATAGTAAATGACCTAAGGCCAGCCCACATGACAATTAATTTGACATAGTCACATTTTGATTTTATTTCCCGCAAGAATTGGAAGAAAAACGGGTAAATACGCCCCATTAATTTTTAAGACGGTTTTTGCGGCTGGGTCGTCTTTAAATTTTGCATGTATATTTTTAAAACTGCCTGCAGGATTAAAAGTGGGTCATTTTGCCGCACCCATTCTGGTACCACCCACACAAATGTTCCATTACGCCCATTTTTGGCATTCTTGTAATACAGTACATACTACGTGTAAGATGTCACCAAATATCATTACTTAAAAATGAAGTTATAAGACATACTTGGTGACATCTAATTGGATTCCCAGCCACGCTCTTGTAATAACTACCACACAAGTGAACCCGTTTCAGTGCAGTGAACGAAATTCGGTTAAATTAGGATCTCAATACAATTTTGTTGAAAACTAATAATTAGAACATCGATTAGTTAGACTAGCTTACAAAAAATTATAGCCTTAGACAAGCCCCTGCTCAGACAAACAATACTTTCCGAGCATATATTTAAACCCACATAACATTTTCCTAATGCGTAAATTTCGGTTAAATTTTGTTCTCTGCAATATGTTAAGTTCTTTGTATACACATAAGATAAAAATGGGTGCCACGCCATATTGTTGTGCCTTTCACACAAGCAATCCATTACAAGATTTAACAAAATCGGTACGCTATACAATGGAGGACGGAACGAAGAAACATTTAAAATCCATATTTGGGTAAGGGTATATGTAAGTCAGATCAATCGACTGAAACTTGCTAACAGGTTTTACAAACAGCTCAAAATCGAAATTGTCACGTGTGCAGCTTTAAATCTGCTCTAAAATGATTAACATATGATGCACAACAGAAGTTCAAAAAACACACCGTAATATTTAAAAAGGTAAAAAAAACAAAAAAAATTTAAACATCAGTGTTGCAAAAGATTTGTTTTAGTTTTGACCAGGTCAAAAGCGCCTATATTTTAAATTTTTACAAGATATTGGGGACTATTTTCTTAGTTTTTATTTTGCATTCCTGAAAGGTTTTCATGTACGTTTCACACACACAGAAGTCTCAAACTTTCTTAAATAAAATACACATATATATTGACAGACCTACAAGTCTGCAAATTTACACAAAACCGGTTTTTAAGGATTTCAAAATGTCGGGGTGTTTGAGAAATTTCTCAAAGTTTTTTATATTTTTTACTACTTAATGAAAAATTATTTTATTTCTACAATATATTTATTTGTAATCTATTCTACTATATACAAAACTAAGCAGATTTTAAACCCAGTGGCCTATGCATTTATATATTTAACACTGTTAACTTTTACATTGCAATTATTTACATACATTTATTTTAGTAAAGGGAGATCTTGTATATGATTTCGTTGTAATCCTCTAATAAGTCATCTAAGTCACTGTCATCTAAAAGGAATATTGCCATTATTGCTTAGTGAGTGTAAGAAAATGATGCCTAACCAAGCTATTTCGTTCTTTAAAAAATGAAAATATAGATTGTTGTGAAAACTGCGGTTATTCACAAACCATGGTGCATTAAAAATTAGTCAGAGTCTTGGACTGATACCTTTGTAAAATTTCTGGATGTTTCCATAAGGCAACACATGCATTAAAACGGTTTTATAAAGGATGACCTTATTTTTTATGCTTAATTGTGATTTAGGGCCATTTAACCAATACATTCTTTTGGTTTTTCTCAACTTCCTTTTCATCTTTAAGGCGCTGATCTATACGTATTCTAATATATTTTACGTTGTTAAGTTTTTGAATCACAACGCCATTTAAAGTGAGTGAGGGAAGTCATCTTTTCGCAATGTGCGTTACATCGATAGATTTGTTAGGGTTGACTTCACAGATCCAAGTATTAAACTACATATGAAGATTGTCTAGCTGCCTTTAAACTTTAGATGATGCTTTAGCAGGGTACGAACATGTTGTCAAAATGGCGGTGTCATCAGCGTTAGCGATTGTGCTATCCGTATTAACATGCATGTCAGAAGTGTATATCGTATAAATCACCGGAACCATAATGCATCCTTGTTTTATGGGCCTGTTGTTAGGTTTTTGAATCATAACCCCATTTAAAGTGGGTGAGGGCAATTATCTTTTCGCAATGTATAAGTTACATCGATAGATTTGTTAGGGTAGGCTTCACTGTTCCAAGTATAAAACCACATATAAAGATTGTCTAGCTGTCATTAAACTTTAGATGGATGACGCTTCAGCGTACATATATAGCGATTGTGACATCCGTGTTAACATACATATCAGAAGTATATATCGTATTAAGCACCGGGCATCCTTGTGATATTCCAGATTTAATTTTATCAATTTCAGTCTCTTCACTATTAACAGCCACATAAAAGCTTCGCAGGCTAAAATACGATTTAAATAATATGGAGTGGGTAACATGTTTTTAATTTTTAAATGTAGTCCACTGTGGCAAATCCGGACGATGGCCTGCTTAATATTCAGAAAGATTGATGAACAGTACAATTTCTTCTCTAGAGAGTCTCTGATGACTTTAATGATCCTGTAACATTGCTCAGGAGTACCATGATTGGGTCTTAAACCAAATTTATAGTCAGGTATAATGTTCATTACATTCAACAGAGAAAGATTCTTTTTTGATAACGCATTTCATTTTTTTTTTTTTTGAGAAAATTGGGAGTAAGCTTATTGGTCGTTATGAAATTATCATATTTTCGGGCTTATTTGGCACCATGGTAATTTCTTTGTGCTTCAATTGAGATGGTATATGTTATAGTCTTCTGATGATGTTATAAAGTATAATGTTGTGAGAAACACAATCCTCTTTTTAGGAAGTGACTTGACGACTTTAGCGTTAATTTTATCATATCCAGGGGATTTTTCGCCTTTTAATTTTTATATTTCGCTCTGAATTTCACGGTAAGTAAATAGTTTTATAGGCGAATACATTTGGCAAGGTACATCGATAAAATTATAGATTTCTTGTCTACAGTGCTGCTCCAAAAGTTAAGAGTAAATATATATTCCAAGAAGTTTTTGCATGCTTTAATTATTTCTCTATCTGATTTACACAATGTTGCATTAATTTTTTTTACTAAGAATATTTTTTTTGCTATCCTTCATGTACTCGGTGGCATTAAATAAATTATAGTCATTATTTTTGAATGAGTAAGTTATTTTAAATATCTCACAACGTGGTAATTATTGAGATGCTGGAATGCTTTGGTTAGGTTAACAGCTGAAAGCCACGTCCGTTGCCATAATTTCCTCAGTCTTCTCTTTTTAAGGGGTTTCTTATTTTCAACAATTACACGAAAGCTTGAATCATTTATATTACTTTCCGCTGGAGTAGCCAGAAATGCCGCTTTCTAAATTAATTTTACGAAAGTCTCAACAGCGATTTCATGTTTCATGTCACACACTATGTTAAGATTCAAGTTTCTGCCGATACAATACTGGTAGCATTTTATGTTAGTTTCAGGTGAAAACTAGGTTTGTCAATGGATACAAGGGAGGTGTTTTTTTAAGTTAAGAAGAATTTGTGAGTGGTCAGAGCTTAATTCGTCACAAACATTAAGTGATTGGAAAAATATTCTAAAGTAAAATAAGGTCAGGTATTTTGCAAGGAAAAGTGGTCCGTACTTGTTTTTAGTGATACAATCGTAAAGTTGTTTACCTTTATGATTATTAAGGCGGGATCAAACAAGCTTAGCTTTAAAATCTCCTCCAACAATGAACTTATTTCCAAGGTTTATGAAAAATGTTTTTATACATAACGCACCTAAATCTAGGTGGGAATTAAACAGAATTTTTTGAAACGCCGCTGCTATTATTGCATAATAATTTTATTCCCGCCACTTAAATGCAATTCTCTAAAACGTTTTCGAGTGTTTCGTATTTAAGTTCTGATTTAATAACAACAGCTGATTTACCATGTGCTCTGTCATCTGGATGATAAGATAATAGTATAGTGCCCCCTTATTCGTAAGAAGGACTTGGAGGTTAAGTGTGTCTCGAAAAACGAAACTATATATTGCAGAGATTTTAAAATATATCGATTTCATTAACATGATTGGAAATGCCATTCGCATACTATTCTGCAATTATCACATCTTTTGCATATTTTTGCCATTAACATTGGCATCATATTTATTAGAGTATTTGTCAACAACTTGTCAACAACAACAAAGTTCGTAGGTTCTAGATTGATTCTGAGTGTTTAGCTACTTCTTCTATTTAATAATAAATTCGGCAGCCTTTGTAACTGGATGTATGGTTCTCTTTTCAATGTACACATTTTGTTGGGGCGATGGGTATTTTATTGCATTCGGCTGTTGAGCGACCGAGGACTAGCTTGACGCAAATAAAAGGCTTCCGACAATAGGATTTGGTGTTTTCAAATTCTTGACACCTGAAGCATTGCACAATATCTTCGTCCTTCTTTGGATCTTCAAATGCTATAAATTTCTTTGTTGTTTGGGTTTGAGTCGATGGCGACGTAAAACATATGAAACGGATGTTTGTAGCACGGCTGATTATGCTACGTACACTTCGTACTTGTCCAATAAAGTATATACAAAATATGACTTGATAAGAGGTAGTGGTTGTATGATGAAAGCCCTTAATCACAACCCTTAATGTCCATCTCTAAAAATATAAATACTTTATATATTACTAACTAACTCTAACTTGTCAGTCTCTGAACGATTTAAAGCTAGATTCGGACGGATCGATAGGTTGACTTATCTTAGATACCATTTTTGTAACAAATATCAACATTCCTGGTTGATTATCTTGATGAGTTGTTGAATCGGTCATCATAACGTGTTGTTGTTGTTGTTAAAGAACAAACGAATGTGAATGTACAATGTGCATTAATATTACTTTCTGATATTAGCTGTTAATGATTATTGTTGTTGTTTAGAACGCAAGTGCCAAAGAGTAAATTGTATTCGCAAAAAGAAATGCTTTAGCTGTTCCTGGTTGCGCAATTAGACAAGAACGGATGAAAAATTACGGCTCGTTTATAACACAGTACTACAGCCAATCTGGGGGGTGAGAAATTCCAAGTCAGGGTGATGGTACTAGGTCAGTATATTAAAACACTCAAAGGGCTTTGCGTTCGTATGTGCCAGTTTTTTTTATGACCTTTTCCATTTTTTCCTTATCTTGATGTTTTTTCGCTTAGTTGTAAAATGTTGGCAAAAACGTAGTTTGACATAACTCGAGAACGACTAGTTCGATTTTGCTGAAATAAATTGAGAAAAATTAATAATTACATTTTCTTTAATCCATTAATATACTGTTTCTCTACCAAATCAACATTTTTGCAATTAGAAATAAATTCATGAAGAAAATTTTGCCCAAAATTTTTTTTTTTTTTTTTAAAACATATAAATCCCATACGGAAAAACGTGTAGAGTCTTATAACTTTCACGTAAAGTCACATAACCTATAAACAAAATGCGACATAGATCATAGAAATCGATTAACGCGTTCTGCTTTTATTTACAATTAAGTGAAGTTACTTAATTGTAAATAAATGCAGAACGCGTTAATCGATTTCTATGATCTATGTCGCATTTTGTTTATAGGTTATGTGACTTTACGTAAAAGTTATAAGACTCTACACGTTTTTCCCTTTGGGATTTATATGTTTTAAAAAAAAAAAAAATTTTTTTGGCAAAAGTTTCTTCATAGATTTATTTCTAATTGCAAAAATGTTGATTTGGTAGAGAAACAGTATATTAATGGATTAAAGAAAGTGTAATTATTAATTTTTCTCAATTTATTTCAGCAAAATCGAACTAGTCGTTCTCGAGTTATGTCAAACTACGTTTTTGCCAACATTTTACAACTAAGCGAAAAAACATCAAGATAAGGAAAAAATGTAAAAGGTCATAAAAAAAAACTGGCACATACGAACGCAAAACCCTTTGAGGTTTTTAATATACTGACCTAGTACCATCACCCTGACTTGGAATTTCTCACCCCCAGACAATAACCCCAAAAATGTTCCACAGTGTAATCGATCTTCATAAAGGGTGGTGGCTAAGGCTCAACTGGGCGATTAGGCAAGGGAACAAGGTATTTATTGTTTAAGAACTGAATGTTGTTTTTAAGGTAATTGGGAACGCTGAACCCAAATCTACATTTGATTTTTTTCTATCAGCTCGACTTTTCCATTATGTCCATGCCTACATTGTTTTTATTTTGACCCAGTAGGTTTAGATATATCGTTAAAGTTTTGAAAAAACACATTATAAAAAAAATATATTAAAAATTCATTAAAAAAAATAATGCGACAAAAATCACAGTGTTGGGCTAAAAGCATTAAGTTTAATATATTTTGATTCAAGTGAGCTTTATTTCATTGAAATCGGCGAACAACTTTTAATTTTGTCATCAATTTACTGAGAAAACTTGACAAAAATCGCGATTTCGATACAGAATTAACATTTATGAATATGTGTTTATTTGGCTCCTGTTCTATTTATTTAAAAAGTGTTTGTTTTAGGTCACTGTTTTCAGATTTTACATAAGTCAGATTCATTCTATCAGCTATACTTTTCAATTTATTAATAAATGACGAATTTAAAGAAAAATAAGAATTTTTAATACAAAAATATTATAACTAAATTACAACTCATTGAAAAATTGTCTTTTATAACATTTTCTTAAATTATCTGGTTTAGAGGGAAGATTTTTAAAGCAAAAGTCCTCCATCATGTAGACATCCCAGTGACCCTGGTAGCGCCCCTCTCTGGTATATCTTGATGGAAAAGTTCACCTTGTTCTTCACTGAAGTCTCCAAGATTTCCGGGAAACAATCCAAATGACTATGTAGATAGTGCACCTTAATGCTCATTTTACAACCAAGCTTTTCGAAATGTGTCATGTTATCCACGTAGTTCTCATCCTTTTTGTTTCCCAGGAAATTTTGTACTATCCAAACAAATTCATTCCAAGCATTTCTTTCAATATCTGACATGGAACTCCTAATTTTTCATCCTTAATTAACCTTTTGATTTTGGGGGCCACCGGTGTTCGTTGTACTTAATTGTGCCTATAACCAAGGCAGTCGTCGAATATTCTTCTTTAGCTTTAGTTGAATGTGCAATCGGCAATAAAAACCAATTTGGTAAACGTACACATTTTAGGCTGCGTTAAGAAGAATGTGTAAATAGTCGCCATTGATTTGGATCATACTTCTCTAATCCCATCGCTATTACTAAACCAGGAACATCTGAACAATAAACAAACTCATTGCTTCTGAAAAGAATGGAAGTAAGTTTACGAGTATCTCTCTGTTGCGGTAGTATAAAATTCTTGTTTCTTGCTTTAATCGAGAAGCTAGAATTTCAGATGATTTTTTAAAGAGTCCAAGTCACTAAATCACTAAGCATAAATGGCTGGCGGGCAGAAGAAATATCTAATTCGAAGTCATCTGATCCACTTGCAGTACTTTGTGAAGGAGAATTTTGTCGTGATTCGCGATAATTTTCTGTGGATTTTTGTGCATCTGAATCATCACTAAGGTACAGGACTGGTCGGGTAATAGACAACAAGTAAGGATATATCCGTTTAGACCGGTTTGTTTTGTTAATGTCTGTTGTGTCTAAGTTCCCGCCAGACCATTGGTGTTTGATACTTGAAATGGGGCCGTTTCTTGTTTGCCCGCAACCTTAAATACCTTAAACAGTTGTAACATACAGTAGTGGGAATCCAGTACATGTCACGGGTTTCCATGGAAAATCCGAAGTCAAAATATACGTGTTTAATGAACTCTGATACACTTTTTTCTTTTATAAACGTATATTCGCCACATATGTTACAAAAACAGTTGGGATTTTATATTCTTGAAGTAGCAATTGCACAATTTTGACGTAGGTATCATAGTAACACAGTTTTTAATAAATAATAACTGTTTGCGCAGAAAAATTAAATGTTCAGGTTTAAAATGATTTATATTCTTTGTGGAAATGCACTTTTACTTTTTTGTCATTATTCACTTTAAAAAAACCGGAGAAAAATCACTTGTACTTTTCGCGTTCGTTGACACTTGTTGAATGACAAAAACCCGACCAATGAACGCCTTTATACTACATATTTTTCAATATTTTACTGGCAGGTACTTATGTATAGACGCATCTGATAAGGGTGGATATATACCTGATTCAGCCTCCTGATACCAGGGTTCAGCAATTTTAATTTATGTGCCTTTATTTGGTATAAATATTTAGTTTGTTTACAACGCGTGTTTGATTCAAATTTTTCAGAACTTGCCAAATAATGACCACTCATAAATGTGCGTGAAATTTTTGTAAAAAAAACTCATCCGTTGTAGGAAGCCAACGGAAAAACACACATCAATAAAATAGTGCACTTTCCTTTTTTCCCTTTAATTGACTGTGAACGGAGTAGCTATCATAAATGAACAAGAAGAGGACGCACATATATGACCTTTATAGTTTGCTCCGTATTATTACTTTTTTAATTCAGAGAATCATAAAAATGTCATCAACGTTTTTTCAAAGAATTATATAAAAAATTATACATATCTCGAGCAAATTTTTAAAATTCATGAAATACAAAATTTAAATTTTTTTAGGTAGAGTCAAAAAAGACGAAAAATCTGTTATTACCGAACTTAGCATAACTCATTCAATTTTCAATCGATTTTTATATACATACATGTTTTGGAAATATGATAAGCAAATACAGAAAATAAACATGTGTAATTTTTGTTCTGTTTTTTTTTATTAAAACAGCCATTACTCAGTCATTTTATCTGGTGATATTAAAATATTAGATTTTTTCAAAGGTAACAGCTACATCTTTGAAAAAAACACAATTTTAAAAATCAGCTTATGAAAAAATTTATGATTTTTTGAACTTTGTATTTTTGGAAAAAAGTCGAAAATACGATTAGTACTATAACTTAAAAATTCGAGCTGATGGAGAAAAATGCTGATTAGTTTTAAAATCAGCGACCTTAAATTAGTCACATATTGCTATAGAATTCCAAACAACACACAAAAAGTTCCATTTGGCTTTGTGGCGGGCGTTCTTGAAATCGTCCGGAACACCCTGAACCACCGCCAAACGCCAGGATGTTGGCTAGTTCCAAGGCCACATCGCATTAATTGCATGTACAGAGTTCAGCGCTGCTGTAAAACAACGCTGTCTAAACATTGACTGATTGTTCCCACTTCGGGACACGCAGGGAAATGTGATGACAAGAAAAAGCCTATAGCTTCGGAGGCTGAGGACCGCATGAGCGGCGAGGACGGTGAAGCTGCTGCTATATCTGCCAATGAGGAAACCCAATCTGTCACTGGACTTGTGGGTTCCTTCTTTAGCAGATGGAGGCCGCGGACGACCTAGGGAACGTGACAGTAGCCCACAGTAAAGGTTAGCCAAATCAACCGTCATCACTCCAAGCAGCATCAGCCCTGTCGGAGGAGCTCATCTGTATCCAAGATGAGAACACTTGCACTATGGCCATAGACAACAAGAAGCGAATAGCGTGAACCACCAACAACCAGTATAACATGCATTGCGCATTGATATTGATCATTAATGCTTTGGGTATCTTCTGATTCTATATTTGATCTGTGATTTTTACATGCCTACTGTTCTGCCTTTTCTTCAGAACAAAAGTCATTTCAACGACGTTCCCATGTTTCTTTGGTTGTCAACTGCTGAAAAAGGCCAGACACCCAAATGCATATACACTTGAAGCATATTCGCATGCATTCGGTGAGACAAACAAATGACTTGCGAACCAAATAGACGGTCAGCACTCTGTGGAGTTAGTTTCATGGCAAATGTTTATAACTGCCATTATAAAAAAATACAACAGCATATCGCTAGCGATGCAAACCTATACGAATCATAGGGTAGTGCAAGGAATTTTTGTTGTTTTTTTTTGGGTGAAATATTTACTGCCGGCAGGTTCTCGTTTATTTAGAGTTTGCCTGCACTTAAGTGTGTAGCCATTGATTATGGTTTATTCACATTTGTTGCTGGGGTCTAAAGAGCGTTCACCGAAACTGCAGTCACCACTTCATGTCTTTTCGACTGCCTATTCAATAACTCTTTGGTATCTGTTTGAATACAATTTTCAAAAAAAAATGCTTTAAGACAATCTGACAATGAACAAAGCGTAACTACCAAAAATATTTGAGTTAAGCCCTCTAGATCTTTAAGTATACCGATAGACGTATAATCACCTGCTGATTTCATTAAACGACCGTCCGTCTTTATCAACTTGTGATCAAACTACAGGTCGAAATTGTTGTCCGTTTTTTATGAAATTTAGCAAAAGTGGGTTTTTTGAACAAAGGGAACGCTATTGAAATTGAAGAAAATCGATTCAGATTCCGATATAGCCTGACCTAAATGTTCACCGTTTTTTTTTAGCTCTAGCAGCCTCATCTTACATCCAACCTTCTTATTGAAGTTTTTACTACATTTCATAGATTTTCAATCGTGTTTAGATCCGGGGATTGTGGAGAAACCTAGTTTCTGTGTATTCTTCCGTCTGTATAGGGCCCATATCCTGTTGGATTATCATCTGATTGCTATGTTATCTTCAGCGTATGCCAGCATACTTTTCTGCAAAATTGCAATGTAATTTGTAGCTTTCATGATGCATTGTATACGATAAAAGAAGTCCACACCATTATACAAGAACAATCCCCAAACCATGATGGTCCCACCTCCATGTTTGAGGGGTTTGATAGTGTACTTGGGGTTCGTCGCTGCAGTAACTTGTCTTCTTACGTGATGTAATCTACGATCTGGTTGAACAAATTAATTTTTGTTTTATTAGACCAACGAATATTACTACATTTTTCTTTAGGGTAGCAGACAGGTTTTTTTTAATTCAAAAAATTTATTTATTTAATTTATTTTTAGGAAAAATTAACCCCGCGAAGCCTAAAGACTTGTCTGCAGGAAAATATAATTTACATAAAAATAATTTACATGTGTAAATTATAGTAACTTAATTTCATATGGTTTCATTGCGACTCAAGTAATGCATTTTTAATACTATTTTTTCTTCAAAACTTATCTCTAATATTGGTGATATGAGGCGGTAGCATATTAAATATAGATGGCAGTTGTACGGCAATTATGCTTTTCCCATAGTTATTTTGATGAGTTGGTACTTTGAAACGTCCTTGTGCTCTTCTCCGCGTATTGTGCTGGTGATCGATGGTTTGCAAAAAGTTTCTTTGTTCGTAAAATTCTGATGCTATGGTTAGTTGGTAGATACTCTTTATGTTCAATATTTTATGTTTCTTCATGAATGTCTGCATTTCTTTATTTGTGCTTCTGTTCGGTGTTTTACTGTTAATGCTGATCGGATCATTCCTTATTATTGTGTTGGAGTGTAATAAGTTGTTGTATGTTGTGTTGCTGTTTCCCTCGGCGTTATCATGTTGGTCTGTATAATTATTTCTGTTTTTCATTAAGATCCTTATTAGTCTGTTTTGTGTTCTTTGAACTGTTTTGCAGTAGGGTGCATTTTCCCAAGCTACTATACTATACCATGTCTTATGTACGAGTAAGATTCGAACAGAGAAAAATATGCCTGTTTGATAACATGTAGGGGAGCGCAGTTATTTAAGTGATACAGAAAAAAAGCGGTTTTTTGTAGCGTTTCAATTTGTTGTTTCCATAAAAACTCGTTCAGTCTTCTGGTAATAACTTCCTCTAATACTTTTTCTATTACCGGTAATATGGAAATAGGTCTATAGTTGTTGTAATCTCTTTTTGTTCCATTTTTGTAAATCGACGTTTTTAGAAGTGTGCACAAATTTTTATCTTTAAAGTTTCTTCTTAATGTTTCATCTAAATTGATTGTTTTATTGCCAATTATGCTATTTATTAGTTGCCAAGTTGATCTTATGTTATTTCTATTTCCAATAAATTCATTTCCATTAAAGTAATTTTTCGCGTAGATGAGCTTCTTGCTTAAGTTACTAAATTTCTTATATTCAAGTTCGTATTGTTTATTATTTCTCCATCTTTTATAAAGCTTATTACGAATATCACAAAATTGTTTTGGTTGATCGGTTGTCCATGGATTGAATTTTCTTCTTTTCGTCCTTCTTGTTCTTGTTTCTTTAGACTCTTCGTAAATGTCACTGAATGCATTAAAAATTCCATTAAATAAGTCGTAGGTGTTAGAATATCTATTCATAATATCACTCCACTTGGTTTGTGTAATTAGTCGGTTTATTTTATGTGCGTTTTTTACCGTTTTTATAACAAGGTTGTTTTGCGGCCCCTGACTTTGTTTACATTTAGCCTCTTCTTTGGTTTGACATTCCACACAGCCAAAAAGAGAGTAATGGTAAGATATGGTGACGTAATAAGAGCCGAATGTACGCATGTTATTGCTTTGTTGTGTCTGACGTACAAGTGATCGATGCAGGATTTTGTGTCTCTGTTTATTCTTCTCTTGTTACTTCGTTCATAATGCATTGCAAACCATTGGACATAAGCATATTAATATATTGTGTTGTTGTCGCATTCTCTTTTGAGATATCTACGTCCATATCTCCAAAGATGATTATTGTTTGTTTTCTGTTTATTGCATTTATTTTATTGATCTAGTTCGGCGATGAAGAGGGGTACACTTTGGCAGGGAGGGCGCTAAATCGATAGAAAAGTGATGATGTGTTTGCCAATTTTCACATTGATCTGCAGTGCTTCAAAATGGTTGGTGTTTAGTTGCGTTGTTGTGAAGTCTATGATTTCTTTTATGTAGACGGCGATTCCTCCTCCTCTTCCTTCTCTATTGAAAAATACGGAATGATAGCCATTTATGGAACAGAAGGAGTTTTCGTTATCGGTTATGTTTGTTTCGACTAAGATGATCATTTTTATTTTGTTAATTATTGCTAAAAGCGGTGTGAAATTTTTCCTTTGTGACCGAATGGTCATACAAATAAAAGAGTAATTAAAAAGTATGTGATCAATTTCATCAAAATTATCTAAAATTTTAGTTGGGTTTGAATTCATTTTCTGTTTTTTATTTTGTTTTCCTTTTTGGTTTATTTTTTAATCCAAAGAGAGTTATAAAGTGTTTGTTGTTGTTTTTTTTATGTCTGTATTTAGCGAGGTTTTGTTTTGAAACAAGATTCGATTTTATGATTTTTGTTAGGGTTCAAAAGCATAGGATGGGGCTGAAAAATTAAATTATTGGGCTAGTTGATTCAATGTCGGCGGAGCTTTTTATAATTATAGCTGCTGAGCTTTCAGTTTTGCGTGCAAAAATTATACCATTTTTTACTCACACAAACTTCCAATTCGATTCTCTAGCTTTTGTTTTTTGCTAGCCACAGTCGATGTCTATTGATGACATATACATAATTCTTGTTACACTTGTCCGTTTCTTTGTCTCCAGTTTTTATTTCTACTCTGTGTCGTTTGATTTTCCCCATCAATTCGTTCTTCTTGGCAAGAGAGCAGAACTCAATCACAGCTTTGCTGTTGTTTTTAATGTGGTAGGCGTTGCAAATATCGACGTCACTCACATCCACTTGAACGACAGCGACAATATTTTTTAAGAGCTCGTTGCTTCAATCTGTCCTTTTTGCACGTTGTTTATTTCAATGTTTTTGTCGATTAGCTTTTGTTCCAGTTTGTTTATGCGCATGTCTATTTCGCCGATTTGTTGTTCCTTTTCGTTGTTTTCTTTTGGAGTTCAATGACTTGGTTATTAAAAGTAGAGAGGTTTTCGGTTATGCTCTGTAGGGTACTCTGAAATTGTGCACTAATGGCGCTTATATTCGGAGCAATTTGACTCATGGAATCCTTCATTTCCATTGTCATCATTATCATTTATCTTCGAGTTAGAAGCAAGCGCTTCTTTAAATCTTTTGCTGTTGTCGCTTTGGGTATCATCTTCTCTTCGCAGTTTGGTGGATTCGTTGAAAACAAGCGATTGATAGAGGTTGCTAGTAGAGTTGCGTCGCTCTCTACATCTATAACGTCTCCAATCTGCCTTTTCTCCGGTCCCATACCAGCGTAGGTGCTCTCAGAGATACGACAAGAAGGGTTAAAATGATATTTTCCATTACAACTTCGGCATTGTTTACTTGTAATAAACTCATTTTCTCTTTTTGTTTAAATTTGCGGAGCACAACTATAAGAAAACCCGTTTTTGGAGCACAATAAAGAAAAAAAGCACGACCGTTCGCAATGAGGGCTAGATGATTACCGTTGCTAAATATTCTTTTCTGGCACTCGAAGTGGCATTTACAATTTTTAAGAATAAAAGTTTTTCGAATAGTTGAAGTATCAACTACAAGATTTAAATCATTATAATTTGCTTGGATGATAGAAATAGATTTTTTTTAACATCGGACTGTTTTCTTCTCATTACAGGTGTCACTTTTGTTTATCTGCCACTCGTTGTAGGCTTGGCTACCACCTTTACAGAGTTTTCTACCTGTGCTTTATAAACAACAAGTATTTCAGCAAATTTCGCATAAGAATTCATACAAAATTTGTATTTTTTTTCTTGGTACTGGTCCACATTACTTCGATCAATTAAACTAAAATTTTCAACCTAACTATTGTTTTTACTTTTTTACGAACAAATAACTCCTTTTTATTTACTTTGGATAATACCTTTCATTGAATATTCTAATTTATTTAAGTGAACTGACTTACTAACACTAATATTACGCACAACCAAACTAGAATTTTTGAAAAACGAATACCTTTTTGCGATATGTTAGCACATGTTTGACAATTTCATAACGGTATTTGTTTTAGGAGTGTGTATGCAATAACAATTTGTTATAAGATATCGATTACTCTGCCATTTAACTTGCTTTCGCATGCAATACTTATCTTGCGAGTCACTGTCCCTATTATTTCCCACATATATTGCCTCCGATTATTCTGTTTTTGACTCTAAGAACCAAATTTTACAATTGAAATTGATGATTATAAACGATTATAAAAGTGATTAAAAATATTGCGAACTAGATTCAACAAAAAATCATTACTAATTATTTTGTGAGTTTAAATTTTAATTTAAATATACGTTAACTGGATCCGCCATCAAATTGGATTACGTCTACCATTCTTATGACGTTTATACTGATATCACAGGACAACAAGAAAAAGTGTAAAAGACTAGACCTTTTGGGGATGATTTTATTCAACAGCTGTTTTCTCTTAAGGCTTTACCAGTCTTTGGACAAAAAGAAACGTCACAGGTTAAAGGTAGATCTACACATCAAGTGACATATGTTTATATATGTTTGGGAACATTGCCGCAATTTCACAGACGCATTAAAATATATCAGAACATCACTGCAAAAAATATATGTTTACACCCAATCATTAATAAAAGGTGATTCAACTAAAACGCACGACCTTAATTGTTAATAAAACAAAAGTTTTCAGAGAATTATCTTAATATAGGGTGATCCATCTAGAGGTATTTTTTAGAACAAAAAAAAATATAAAAATTTAAATCAAGTGTGGAATATTTATTGGTATTTGGAAGCACATTTTATGGCATTTATTTTTTGAATATAATTTTCTTCAAATGTTGGCCGCAACTACGCCAACAGGGTTTCCATTCTGAGAGTCCAATTTTGGATGACTCGTTCGAGCATTTCGACCGGTATGGCTTTAATGACACGCGTAATGTTGGCATCCAAAACCTGAATCGTAGCTGGTTTGTCGGCATAGACTTTGGACTTTACGTAACCCCAAAGAAAAATGTCGAAAGGTGCGATATCACTCAATCTAGGCGGCCAACTCACCTGTCCAAAACGTGAAATTAGCTGCTTTTCGAAATGACCTCTAAATAGATCCATTGTTTGAACAGATGTATGGCAAGTGGTACCGTCCTGTTGAAGTGTCGTCAAGATTACGGGCTTCAATTTTAGGTAGCATAAAGATCGATATCATGGCGCGATAGCGAGCATGGTTACGTTCATCATTTTTGAAAATATGCACCGATGAAGTATGCACCACCAGCTTATAAACCGAACCAAACCGTGGTTTTCTCTGGGTATAATCCTCTTGGACGTTTTCTTCTTGCTCTTCAGCCCAAATGCGGCAATTTTGTTTATTGACTTTGCCGTTGAGCCAGAAATGGACCTCATCACTGAAGAAAGTTTTGGTCCAAAACAGCGGATCTTCCCGTTTTTCACCGAACGCTCATTTCCATAATACAGTTGCCAACATTTAAGGATATTATTTTCAAAAAATAAATGCCATAAAATTTCCTTTCAAATTACCAATATAGATTCCACACTTGATTTGAATTTTTATATTTGTTGTTCTAAAAAAATACCTTTAGATGGATCACCCTATATATCTTATTATTATAGAATAATCTATGATAATTATGTGTGAAACAAAATATCGTCCAAGTGCTCGACACGGCTTCGGTGGCATACCTCTATCCGATGGTCCATATTTGTAATGACTCAGACAAAACTAACGTAGGTTCAAGTCGTTAATGTGCCAAATTATCTCGTCCTTTAGCTCTTGAATTGTTCTTGGCATATTGACGTACACTTTTTCTTTTAACCCTCCGGCGGGTGAAAAGGTCCCTGGGGACCTTTTTCATTTTCAAACTGAAATTACTCCTTGATGGCCCATGGGAAGTATACCCGACCACATGTATTCCAAGGAAATTTTATCGAGCGATCCGACCAATAGTTTAGTTTCTATTGAGATTTAAATGTGTTTAGTACGGGGTTTTTTTATTGTGCCCTTCCTTGAAACATAATAAACTTTCCGTCCCTTTTTGAATTTTTGTTACCGTCCCTTTTGAGTTGTTCGAATTTACCCTTACTTTTTACGCATACTCTTACCTACTCTTACTCTCTTACGAACATCGAGT
Source organism: Hydrotaea diabolus (assembly GCA_963513945.1). NCBI lineage: Eukaryota > Metazoa > Arthropoda > Insecta > Diptera > Muscidae > Hydrotaea > Hydrotaea diabolus. The sequence continues at coordinate 95,723,808 of OY740720.1, forward strand.
GCGAGGATAATTTAGACATTGCTGAAATTGTGGTACGTCCTAGTACACGCTACCAGCAAATGAGTGAGGATGAAAGACGTGCAGTGGATGATAGATTTGCAGACTTCATGAGTGCGGAGATGGGTGATGACGATGAAGGTGCTATTCCTGCATTTGGTCTTGAAGATGCGGATGATGACGATTTCACATATCAAGCAAATTTTCATGTTGATGATTCGGATGCGGAAACTGAACCACATATAGACATCAATAAAGATATTAGTGATGACGACGATGATGAAGAGGAAGAAACTGATGCTCAGCAAACAAGTGACAATTACTTCATTTCCAAAGATGGTACCAAATGGACTAAAATGCACCACCGACTTCACGTACTAGTGCTCATAACGTGGTCCACTATACAAGGAGGAATCCGGGACCAGTAGGAACCACATATGATCCCTTTCACCAAAGACATGGCGTACATCATAATACACGAATCAAATCGGAAAGGCAGGGAAGTGAACGCTGCATGGAATTTGGCAAATCGAACTAACATATAGAAATGGAAACCAATCACTTTCAAAGAGTTCGGCTATTATTTTGTATGCTGGACTCACTAAATCGAATAGTGAACCTCTTGAAGAGTTATGGGGCCCAACGCGCTGTCCAATATATAAAGCTGCATTATCATTAGATCGTATGAAGTGCATAAAACAATGCCTTAGATTCGACACTGGAAATACGCGACAGCAGCGAATAATCAACAGCAAACTGCGGCTATTGATGATATTTGGCAAATGTTGCAGCCGCTTACACTCCGCATGATGCAGTGACCGTTGATGAGCAGTTATTCCAATACAGAGGCCACACCCGCTTCACACAATACATTCCATCGAAGCCTGCCAAGTACGGTATAAAGATATGGTGGTTGTGCGACTCAAAATCATTTTATCCTGTCCAAGGAATGATTTACTCTGGGAAATTGCCTGACCAGGCACGAGAGGTGAATCAAGGGCAGAATGTTGTACTTCAACTTTCGGAGAGATATTTGAATACAGGCCGTACAATTTATGCCGACAATTTGGCGCGTACTTTGATCAGAAAGAAAATCGCATATGTTGGAACAGTGCGCTCGAATAAGACATGTGTGCATCGGGAATTCCAAAAAAAATCATACGCGTCCTGTCAACAGCACATTGTTCGGATTCAACGAAGGCGATATAACACTATGTTCATATGTGCCCAAGAAGAACAAAGTGGTAATTTTGCTGTTGACACAACATTATACTTGCGGTGTGGACATGCAAACTGAAAAGAAGAAGCCGTTTGCAACTTTGGATTACAACGCCAACAAATCGGGCGTCGATACAATGGACCAGATGCTTGGCACATATACATGCAAGCGCTCAACAAACCGCTGGTCATTGGCCATGTTTTTTAATATGGTGGACATTGCTGCATTATCAGCATTTATTTCATATAACAAGATGAAGCCAATAAAAAGTGACAGACGACGGTCATTCCTACTGATTCTGACAAAACAATTGGCACTACCAAACATAGAGGAACGAGCGCTGAACAACCGCATATCCAAGGATACGGAACGCAATGAAAGCATTTTATGCAAAGGTAAGAAAAAACAATTCTAATGTTCAAAATCAGAATAACTACATAATTTTGTTCTTTTTAGATTTTATAAAGACCGGCAGAAGGAGCTGCACCGTCGTTTGCGTCTAGAACGAACAGACCGTCATGTCGCCTATGCCGTTCTGAGGATGGACGGCAGCGAAAAACAAGGGCCTATTGCAATTCCTGTAACAATCCAGTTTGTGCAGAGCATTCAACACTTATGCATCGATGCTACACCTGCACAGAAAATATGTTGGACGAGGGATAATCTACACAACGATAGTTTTTTAGGCTTTTTTCATATAAAACTCATAAAAAATTATTAATGTTATATAAAATACATGTATAATTAGTAAATAATAATAAATCAAAACAAAAAATGCGTTTTCATATAAAAATCCATAGAAATAGGTCCCTGTGGACCTTGTACTTCGTATAAGGTCATCAGATGACTCAACCGTCGGAGGGTTAAAGGGGTGTGTTACCACCCACTCTTCATCCTTGGTATATTATGACCTACGCCAATATCATATGTTTCAATTATTATCGTTAAAACTATAACAGTTTATAAGACATGGTCTTTTTAATTTCAGAGTGATGCAATCACATCGTATTGTACATCGAATTTAATGTAATGTTGATAGTGGTGATATGTTTCCGACACTTTTTCGCAATATAGCTTCAATAGTGCGACCTGAAGTTTGCTTTCTACAGACAGGCAGAAAAACGGACATGGCTAGATCATCATAGAATGTCAAAGTCAATATACTGTCTATCCGATGATGGAGAAAATACAAAATGATTTTTTAAAAAAAAAATCGAAATCGGTTGAAAATGCAATAAAAAAAAACTACAAAATTCTTATTAATATATTATTTCGACAACGACAACCGTAATATGGCAGAATATTTCAAAAAGTAAGTCCCGGTCAGTAAGAATAAGAATTATGTGGTCACAAGTAATACAGGTTTCTCCTTGATCATTTTATTTATTTATTTTTCGTTAAGCGATTTAAAAAGACCCAAAATCTCAAAGTACATTTGTAGAGGGTCATATCATGAATTTAAAAGATCTGGTCTATTTTTAGCAATATTTAACGTGTGCGTAAATAGCCACTCCCCTTCTGACCCTGTTGCAGTACAGATAAGAACCGAAATCGTAGTATTAACGACTTTGTAAGAGGGTAAATAAGTGGCTGACTCGCCCCATTCTGGTACCTCCTATACCAATGCACACTACGCCTACTTTAGGTATACGTATACTATTTTTAATACTGTTAATGCGATACTGCTGATAATTGTACTTTAAAAACCGCACCTCTTACCCTCACACAAAAATATTACTATCGTACTCGTATCATATCATAGATAATTTATTCATAAATGATCAATAATTATATTCCATCTTTCTTCACGCGGTAAATGAGAGTGGTTGCCACTCCCGTTTATGTTCCAACCGTTTAAATGGCATTTTAAAGGATTTTACAAATAACTATAAACATTTTTGAGGAAACTCTAAATTCTTTATAATTTCTAAATTTAGCTATAATTATATTTAAGCGAAAATTGAAGTTTAATGCCACATCCGTTTAAAACTTCCTTGCATAAGACGCACGCCGCCATTGCCGTTTTACGGGATTTGGTGTCTACACCAATGTTTTGATTTATGCCACCATTTAAAAGGATGAATATGACAGTCTAAGATATATTTTCCTGAGGAAGGGGGACTATATGGTTTCCGCTACACTTGTGTTATGTCTACGCTTCAGTCAATATAAATAAAATCAAGGTGTTATTGTTGGTAGATTTCATCGACGATGGAAAATAGGAAATCTAACCACGCCCTTTTAAAAGATGGTCCAACCACGATGTTAATTGTGAGTCACACCATAACGTCAAGTTTTTTATCCAACTGAATTTGACATTGTGCGCAGAATACCGCTATTGGACAAGTGAGAATCCACGAGTAATTGTTGAAGCCGATGCTTCTACAAAGAATGACTGTTTAGTGCGGTTGATTGTCTGGCGGTGTAATTCTTTGACAATAAGATCGGTCAAGAGCAATTATCGTGAATGGTGTTCGCTACCGCGAGACAATAACGGAGTTCATGTGCTTAGAAATAATGGATATGGCCTGGAAGATTTGTGGTTCCAACAGGATTGTGCACTTGCCACAAAGCCAATTTGTAACGATAGCTATTTTGCTCGAGAAATTCAATGGCCGTGTTATCTTACGTCGTGGCGATGTTTATTGGCCGCCACTATCATGTGACACCGTTGGACTTCTTTTTTTCGGATATTAAAATCAATAGTGTACGCCAATAAGCCAAAAAAAAAATCAAGAGCAAAAGGATGAGATAATTCCACTCATTAATGACATTGAACCTCCATTATGTATCAGAGTCCTTGAAAATATTAACCATCGGATAGAGGTATGCCACCGAAGCCGCGGCTAGCATTTGGCCGATATTTTGTTTTATACATAATTGTTATAGATCCTTCTATCAAGATAAAAATATTAAGATAATTCACTGAGAACTTTTGTTTTAGTAACAGTTAACATTGTGCGTTCATAACACCATGTCTTTATAATTGTCTAAAGCAATCTCCAGTAGAAGCTTTTGAGATAAACCGTAAATGCAAATGGACCAAGTGCAAAGGCACTCTTTCAACGACCCCTTCACGATTTTTCTAATCTCTTCACAGATGATGTAAACAAAGACTCAATCGGTCGAGTAGTTCTACTATATAAGCTTTCTATGTCATAAAAACAAATAATTTAAGAGGAGTTATACATTTTATCAGTAGTTTGTGCAGTAAAATTCATTAGCAGGTAGTAGCAGCTAGTTCTGATCTATCATAAGCTTTACATAACGTAATTTTGTTTACGAAAAGATAAACATCGTAATATTTAATTATTTTTAGTTTATTACAACCTATTTGCTCTTTAGCTTGAGTATCTTTGACATTAAGCATCAGAAAAAGTATAAGTTTAACTTAATTTGTCATTTGTAACGCACACCCAAAAGTTTAACTTGACGATATTATAACTGCCTATTTTTATTGAACTAAAAGAAAAAAAAAATCAAATTGTGAAATTTGTTTTTGTGGTTATGGCCGCTGCGCGACATTGTGCGACACGGCCAGAAATCTGGAAGAACATTTTATGGAAGCTACATCAAAACATGAAATGATGTAATGATGTAATGTTTCACAGTAGTCGGCTGCGACATTTTATGAACAATTTAAGCAATATCGATTTAAATATATTGCGGCCAGTACCCTAATTTTTTGTCAGTATATTGATCGTCAATGTCAAATAACCGGAACAACCGATTTCCGGTCTTGTTTTTGGACAATCTAGGTCTAACTGACGAATGCAGCTTGACCCGACATATCGAGCCATAAGCGCTAACCTATCGTAAGTGAAAAAATGCAAATTTTACAGGAGACGGTTTTTATTATTTATTTCAAACAACTTTATTAAAAATGCAAATGTTTTAATGCAAAAATTTAAGCTTTCTACCTACTCATATAACTGTATCAAAAAACAAAAAAAAAAATCTGAACACATTTGCGATTGCTGCAGCAATTTGATGTGTGACTTACGATAAAATTGCTACACAATAAAATTTAAACAATCATTTACGATAAAATGCAAAAGCTTTATTTTTGATGTTTTACTAACAATTTTGTCATTTTAAAAATACAAAACGATGAGGCTTGTCCTAACGATTATTTTTCAGCAATAAAATTTTTTTTCCAAAAATTTGACTTACGATAGGTTAGCGCTTACGGCTCGATATTTTCGGAATCGCTCTAAAACATATCAATCTTCATTTCTAGATGAGTACATTTGTATATATAGTTTCAGTAGGTTAAGCCTCGATAAATACGACTGTATAAATGGATAAACGCAATAATTAAGTCTTTTGGTAACAAAATGTGTCAATTTTCATCGTGAAACCAAACCAAATAAAAAACATTAACATCGGTGAGTATTTGGAATTTTGTAATGCAAATTTTTAAAATTGTTGAGTACGTATAACATTTTTATATTTGCTAGTGATCGATTAAGTCATAAGACGTACATGGTGGAAGCAGATGTATGTTTTCAGTATCAGGCATGCCCATCGCAGTTGTGGGCAGAATTTATTGTTGTTATTTCAACAAGTATATTAACGTGGGTATAAAATCAAACGACAGGAGAGAGATTTTAGTCCAGCAAAAGAGCACATCAAGGGAGCGATTGCTCAAAACGACTGAAGACGCTATTACATATAGGTTTTCTTAATCTAATTATTCATTTTAATTTAAAAAGTAAAAAAACATCAAATTTGTGAATTAAACCATTTATTTTATTTATCCAATAAAAATTATCTGATCTCTGAATTGAGTTGCTGAACAAACAATTCCAAATTAATGATTGGCGGCGAATATATATGTGACACGCAAAATAGAAAGGGACCTAAGGTTAAAAACCAGTTTTGTTCAGGAGAGCCATTTTAAAGATTAGGCCCCTTTCTAATTGCGCTATGAATCGTCGACTTCACTTTCACAAAACGCGCATATCTCTGGGAGGGAACACTTTTGGGGCATGAGATGGGTCTCATTCGATGCTCAGATGCTGTCCACATCAAAAACAAAGAGAAAAGTTGATGAAATGATTTGTTGAGGAGAGCCATTTTAAAGATTAGGTCCCTTTCTATATGCGCTTAGTATCGTCGACTTCACTTTCATAAAACGCGCATATCTCTGGGAGGGAACACTTTTGGGACATGGGATCGGTCTCTTTCGATGCTCAGATGTTGTCCACAAACATATTGATGTTTATGTGCAAACAAATACAAATTTGCACATAAGCATATAGATGTTTGGAAACATTGCTACAAACATATTCATGTTTGCTGTAACCCAAACGTTTATATGTTTAGACAATGCTGCAAACATACATTCATTCGCGACTGGACAAATTACACCAGCGTATTCCTTGGCTATGCCCGAAAATGAAAGGGGGCGAAATGGCAGCGGTTTGAAAATTTTCGGATTGGTGGTCGGAATGTACTATGGTAAAATTGCTTTGTTCTGAACCAGAACCCAGAGGTCCTACCGTTCCAAAGTTATGACTATTTGACTGAAAAACAAATAAAAGTGTGCTGTATTAACGCTTCCAAAAAAAAATGCATTTCAGTCAAAAACTTATATCTTTGGAACGGTAGGACCTCTGGGCTCTGTTTAGGTAATTTTGGAATGGTAAGCGGTAGCCAAAAAATCCGACAACTGGTTAGGAACTTAGCAATTTTACCCTAGAGCCCTCCGACCACCAATATGAAATTTTAAAATGTTTTTAAATACTAGAACTGATCGACTTTGTGAGTCATTAACCGTTTGATTTGAAAATTTGTAGTTTATAGAAAACAAGTTATTCAAGAAATACTTTAAGTGAGTAATAACCGAGCTCGCTTAAACTCGCTAAAGGTTATTCTTAAATTACTTTGTTCCCGAAAATGTTAATTATTTAAAACAAACGGGGTTTATCGCAATGTGTCTATACTGTAAACAAATTTATTTTTCGCGATAACTTCACTATGATGTGAAGTTATCGCGTCAGCGATCTTCTAAGTGAGTAGCCATTACAACACGGCCATTGATTCTCATTGACCTGGATCTACTGTTATTTTAGCTTTAATTTTAAGTCTGGCTAAAGATTAATTAAACAAGTCCCGACTTCACTGTGCCAAGAAGCGTTGTCAGATACAATCACCAGTCCTGGCAGATGATTTCTCATTTGTTGATCACAGATTGAACTCATGGTTTGACGTCGATGTACTTATATACGCTTCACTTTTGATTTTCTGGACATCGCATTTGCTTCTATGAAGAGTATGTGTTGTATCTTGAGGTACGAATAACCTGAAACGGCCTCTCTACAATCATTGACCAGTCACGTCGATAGAAAAAATTAAAATTTCTTTCATCAAAGAAGACAATTTCCACCGAGTTTCTGAAGGAACAAATAACACAGCGCAACAAAAAAGAATGACGTCAAAATCCTGGGAAGTGATTTTTATTTTTTTTAGATCTTGCTGAGTACAACAAGAAACCGGTTTGAAAATTTCCCAAACAACTCCAAAATCTGGAGTTACGGGTAAAAGTCCGGTTTTTCGGATCTTCCGTATTTATATGCCAGTAACATGGTTGAAAATCAACCGATTTAAGCTTTTTATTAAAATCACACTGAAAAAAGCAGTATATTTTTCCTGTAAACTCCTTTTTTTTTTAAAAAAATTTTTAGCTTTGGATGCGTTTTTACACAGAATTTTTTAAAAGGAACCGAACTGTTTTTGAACTGTATAATAAAGAGTGTTTTTAAGAATACAATTCGGTGTCATTTTTATCCGTTAGAAACTGATTGAGTTATTAAACTTTTATTAAAACAATTTTTTTTTGAAAAAATACAATATTGGCCAAACTACTCGGAAATATTTGATTGGCCGTTTTTTTTATTGAATATCTCAGTATCCCGTTGTCATATAAACATATTGTTTTAGTTTGTTCATTTTTTGTTTGATTTATCACTTCTTGTTCGCTTTGAAACTGTATTAATAAAGAAGTTAGCAATTTGATAATAATCGCGTTTAAAAAAATTTTGTGAATAACGGAATAACTTTTTTTTTGCATTTGTGGCCTATATCCGTCATAGGCATGATTATATTCGTCATAGGCGTGATTTTAAAAAAAAATATTGCTGTGGTAGGAGTATACAACAAAGTCTTCAATCGTTCTTACAAATTCAGTCGCTGGTATGAGTCAGAATTTGTTTGTAAAAATTGCTGTGCAACTTAAAAAATATACAAAGTTCAACCTTTAATTTCTTTGCCCTTTTGTACGCCTATGACTTGGCATCATCAGCTCTGGCATAAACCAGATGATTGCTACTTTTGTGAAACAGATATTTCAGGGCACACTTTTAAAACCCGCAAATATGTAAAGTACGCAAATGTTGTAAGTGTTACAAAACCGATATCTGGTAATGATAAAGTTCCGACAACGAGCATATGTGGCATTTATGGTCCTTTTCATCCAAATCTACAATGGAGCGACATATTGTTTCAAATGCAGATTTATGCGATCTCGTTCGCGATTTAAGTTTAAAACGACAGGCTGAAATCCTTGGGTCGCGATTAAGGCAGTGGAATTTGGTGGAAGAAGATTTTCGTGTAATTTTTTGTAAAAGTGAACGGACATTGTTATTTGAAGAAAGTTTTAAGACTTGTGAAAATGACAGTAATCTCATGTATTGCGCTGATGTACCCAAACTTTTTTCGACATTAAGTCACAATTATAAGGCAGACGAATGACGACTTTTCATTGACGGTTCATGTAGATGTACGTATTCAACAAACATTGATTTTTAATATATTTTAATTTTTTTATATAACATTTGTAATGCTATTTCTAGGTTTGAAAGCTGTTTTACTGCATAACAAAAATCTGTTAGCATCTGTTCCAATCGCATATACTAGTACAAAAGATACGTATGAAGTTATGAACCAAATAATGCGATTCGTCTATGCATAAACTATGACTTGCATAAATGGAAAGTCGTCGCTGATTTGAAGGTTTTGGCAATTTTATTTGGTATGCAAGGTGGTTACACAAAATATCCATATTGTCTTTGTGAATATGATAGATGTGCACCAAATCGCTACGATCGCAAGGTATGTGCATATCGTGACACGTATCTAATATACAGGAAAAACGTTTTAAACGCCCCATTAGTTACAGCTGATAAGGTTGTTCTGCCAGCACCGCATCTAAAGATAGGATACATGAAACAATTTGTAAAAAAAAAAACTTGATGTAAACGGTGAAGCTTTTTGCTATTTTAGAGCGGTGTTCCCAAAATTAAGCGAAGCCATTAAAGAAGGTATTATTTTTTAACAGATCTAATATTTGTTATCTCATTTATCAGTTCTGATGAATTTCAGGTATATTAATTGGACCTCAAATTCGTAAAGTTATGAGAGATGAGAATTTTATCGACAAGCTCAGTTCCGCTGAAAAACGCGCATGGAAGAGTTTTATTGCACTATTTGATAACTTTTTTGGTAATCACAGAAGCGACAACTATGTCGCGATTGTTCATGAATTTTTGAGTGCGTATGGTGAATAGGCATGCAACATGTCAATTGACATTCATGTCCTCCATTCACATCTAGACTTCTTCCCAGAAAAACTGGCCCAGTTCAGTAATGAACAAGGCGAAATAATTACAAGAAATAATTACAAGAAATAATTACAATGGAAAAACGTTTTGAAGGAAAAGATAAAATAAAAATGATTTCCGAATATTGCTGGTCACTTAAACGGGATACTGATGATGTTCAATTAAAAAGAAAACGGTCAAACAAACATTTCTAAGTAGTATTGCGAATAATTGTATTTTTTCAAAAAATGTTTTATAAAAGTTAAATAACTCAATCCAACGGATTTTTAAAAATGGCACCGAATAGTATTCGTTAGAACACTCTCTTTATTATCCAGTTCAAAAATTGTTCTGTTCCTTTTAAAAAATTCTGTGTAAAAACGCATCCAACGTTAATAAATTACAAAAATTTAATAAAAAAAAAAATGAGTTAACAGAAAAAATAAACAGGAAAAACAATCATGTATATCATTCGAAAGGCCGCAGTTTCTTCTTTCCAAATCAGCTGAAAAACTAAAATCGGTTGATATTCAATCAAGTTAATGGCATATGTGCGTAAGATCCGAAAACCGGGTTTTTACCCGTAACTCCAGATTTTGGAGGTGTTTGGGAAATTTCAAAACCGGTTTCTTGTTGTACTCAGCAAGATCTACAAGAATAATAATATCATTTCCCAGGTAATTTTTCTCTGTCACACTGTGTAATTCACGCGATAATTGTTACTACAACGTTATCCGTTTTTTTAAATTTTATTTGATATTTCTAAATTTCAATTGATATGTCCTGAATTACAAAGTAAATTCAGAACTTCAATATTTGTTTTCTTAATTTAAAATGAAATTTCTGAGTTTTAATTTATATTTTCTAAATTATATGTGTAAATCGCGTAGTAAATCTCTTTCCCCAAATACAAGTAAAATGATAACCAATATTTTTTTCAATTAATAGTAGTACTCTGAAAAGATAATAATAGACATATAGAAACAATGGTGATTTAAATAAATTTAATCACTTGATCATTACCCATGAATATACAGCAACCAGCTATTCTCAATATACTTGTGAGTAAACTTTCTTGGGCTTAAAGGTATAAGGACAAAACAGGTTCTATATACACAATAAAAGAAAATTATACCAAAAATAAAAATCCTAAAAAGCATAAAAAAGAAAGAACAAGAGAACATTAAAATAGGCCTTCGTGTTAATGAAAATCGCATCAATTGTTGTAACACACCATTTTGAAAATCCTTCAGCAAGCATGATGTTGGCATATCATTTCTTAATTTCTGGACCGACGGACCTTCTTTTAGATTTCGTCACCACTGTCTGGGCAGAGAAGTCATAATTCTATGATTTTAACGCAGAAAACAAAGAATAAAAGAGAAATAAAAAGAAGACAAAGAATAGAAAATCAGTTACGATTATCGTCAAATTTCCTTATGTAAAACTCCAGACAAACCACATAAAAGTTCTTATGCAATTCTTATTTGTACAGTGATAATTTTTTATGTATTTTGTTTGCACATTCCTTGTTTTATAACGTTCATTTTCAAAATTAGAATTTTAGAGCTTCCCTTCACATGCACATTGACGACCAACCATATGAAATCGCTTCACTTTATTACATACTACCTAAAGGTTAAGAAGCTGATTTGCAATTATTATGTATTAATGTTTGAATTTAAGTATCTGTCGGACATTTGCGAAGAACCACAGTTCCATGATTACGCAAATAATTACCCTCTCGTAACAGCGGACTAAAGCCCATGTTGATGAAAAGTAAATGTATACTGAACATAATTGAAAAACTTAGTATGGTAAATAGTTTCCCGGCCGACTTAGCTCAGTGAAAAAGAATATATATAATTTATATAAAAACGCAATTAACAGACAAGTTGGAATGCAAACTTTTTTTATAACCAGTTCGAGGCATATTAAAAATAGTGCCCGTAATGCTGATATCCACATTGTACTCGCACACAATCCATACAGGATATAAGCTTACAAGTTACAACACACACTTCTACATTCGTGGTTGGCACTGCTCTGAACAACTGCTCTTAATGTTGGAAAACTGGTTAAAAATGGAGGATAAAGGTAAAAAAAATGTGCACACTAGAGAACTACATGTAGGGGCATTTCTCTGATTTTCGTTGTATTCATAAATTTTCAATTTTGGATGTTCCGGCGCTAAGAAAAAAAAATATCGCAGCCGTAAGCGTATCCGTTCAAAATAAGTCGTCAAATCAGTCGATTCCAAAAAAAATGTGTGTTGTGGTTTTCATGCCAGAGGTGTGATTGGGCCGTATTTTTTCGACGATTAAAACAATCGTCATGTTACCGTCAATGGAGAGCGCTATCGTGCCATGTTAAAAAATTATTTTAGGCCAGAATTGGATGAGCTTGACATCGCAGATATGTGGATTTGGTGCCATAGCCACACAACACGCATTACAATTGATATACCGAAAGACAAATTCGGTGAACGTGTTATCTCGAGAAATGGTCCGGTCAAATGGTACCTCGTCCATGCGATTTCACGCCATTGGATTTCTTTTTATGGGGCCAAATCAAGTCATTGGTCTATGCCAACAAGACAACAAGTTCAGACAAGCTCAGAGACAACATCCAACGCGAAATTGAAGACGTTGAAGAAGTTCCGGCCAAAATGTGAGCAAGAGAGGTGGAAAATTGGGTCAAAAGAATAGATCGTTGTACACGGGCTCGTTGTGGTCATATGACCGAAATCGAGTTTCATTCTAAAAATGTAACATTTTCACAACACCTGGAATAAATTTGAACTCTATATCTTAAATATGCTTTGTTTTATTAATATATAAAATTGTTATGTCCTTAATGGAAAACCCTTGTGAAAACACGCTAAAGGTGGCAACTTGTTCGTTATGTTTAAATAACCGGTTATGCGTACCTTTGTGCACTTAAAAGACTGCAACTTACTATATTATCCCAAAATTTTAAATTTCTCACCGCTGTCATACTTTATAAAATGATTTCAGAATATCGCTCGTCACTTCAAATAGCTTCCACGCTTTAGCAAACATGTTTGATTTGAATGCCCAAAACTTGTATTTTTGTTAATAAAATTCTAACTAAACTACTTATTAATACTAACGAATTTTAGAAAAACAAAGACCTTAACAAATAAAATCATAGTTCCTACTTTTCCCTTATAAAAAAATGTGTAAAACCATCGGTAAAGTTAAACTAGTAAAAAAGTTAGTCGGGCGTGGCCGACTATAAGTATAAAAGTAAAATACCCTGTGCTTCTAGCTTCCATCAGAAAAGTCAGTTGAAAGCAGTTTTTTGACCCTCCTTAGATGGGATCTAAATTTACCGTTTTTAAAACGAATGTCTTGTGTGAATTTCAACAGCGTCGTAAAAACATAAAATCTGATGAATATTTTAATACATAATTTCAATACCGTCCGCCAAGGCCCAGAAAACGTTCATGCTCAAATTATTTATTTCAGTTTATTAATAACTCGATTTTACATTAAGATTACATGTATCAAGTGGCTTTAAGAGCCAAAAATAGAATTTCAATGATTTACCCTTCGAATCCAAGCGAATGCTGGGTTCAACTTAGCATTTTTTTGTATTTCGGTCGGACGGCCCTTGACATGCTGTTTGCTCTAGATTTGGAAAACCGATAAATAGTTATGTTTACACACTTAAAAAATATTCTCAAAATATTGGTAATCTGCATGAATTAAGATAATGATGTTAATTAAAAAACAAACATTTCTCTGTTTAAAAGTGGTGGCGCACGTCGGGTATCTGTTAATTCCTAATAAAAATCGATTCGAAACAGATTTCACTAATTTTTTGGTATATTCCGGACTTATATTATTCCATTCATTCAAAAGGCCATCTTTAAATAAAAATTTAGCAGTGTTCCTTTGTGAACATTTACATCAATTCGCATCAAAGTTATTGTTCTTGTGCAGAAATTTGAGAAGGCAAAGCAAATTACAAAATTTGAAATTGATTAATGCTAACAGACCAAAGGTAGTAACATTTCCACACGGCTTAATGAAGTGTGCGGGGTTACTTGATAATGGCACTGATAATGTTTCTTTGATCTCCCCTGCCCATTGTTGCCAATTTTGTCTATTTTCGATTAGATCTAGCGGTTTGGCTTTCAGCTAGTCATAAAAAGCGGCTTTAATCTACCCCGAAGATCTTGCAATTGTGTTTCCTCCTAGCTATTGTTTACATTATACCATTTAGTTGTTACTTTCCCGCTAATGCATTAGATAAATTCGTTACTAAATATTGAATTGAATTTATAAATCAATTATACAATATACTTTGAATTTTAAAACTAATACGCTTTCCGATTCTTTCAATACTCTCAATTTTGACTATCGACCATCACACAAGTTAATTCAGATGTAAAGAATTTTTTAGGGGGAGGTTTTTGCCTCGCAAACGCCGGCATCTTTACGAGTAAGAGTACAGGCTTTATTCGTTCTTTGCTTACTGATTCGAGTGATGTTATACCCATGAACGTTGAGGGATCGCGACCTAAAACTTATTCGACAGTTTATATTCTTCTACAGCCGCTTTTATACCCTTTTCTACGGCTTCTAGCTTGTACATCTGCGTCTATGTGAGAGTAAGAGTATTTAAGAGTATGCGTAAAAAGTAAAGGTAAATTCAAACAACTCAATAACAAAAATTCAAAAAGGGACAGAAAGTTTATTATGTTTCAAGGAAAGGCACAATAAAATAATCCAAAAAGTTACTAAAATTCACGGAAGACGTTTGTGATGTGTTCCAACAATAAAACAAGCCAAAAGACAGTGCATTTATTAACGATTTCTTGAAATTTCAGTACAAGGTCCCAGCGGACCTTTTCACACGTTAGCGTACTAAACACATTTTAATCTCAATAGAAACTAAACTATTGGTCGGATTGCTTTGAAATTTTAAAATTTTTTTAAACGATTCTAGATAAAATTTTCTTGGAATACATGTGGGGGTCGGGTATACTTCCCATGGACCATCAAGGAGTAATTTCAGGTTAAAAAAGAAAAAGGTCCCCAGGGACCTTCTCACCCGTCGGAGGGTAATAGTAAATCAATGATCAATCAATTTATTTGTGCGTTCGGAGACTGATTAAAGTGTTGTGAACTCAGATTTATGCACCCTACGGTCGGTCTAGAGGAATTCAATCAGTTTTTGAGTGCCGAGTTTTTTGTTTGATCGAATTGTGAATATTTGGTTGGTTCACCATATGTGACAGCACATAGAGAAAGGGAACTAAGGGTAAAAAAATCAATTTTCATTTTTTTCTTTTTTTTTTTGATGTGGACAACATCTGAGCATCGAATGAGACCGATCCCATGCCCCAAAAGTGTTCCCTCCCAGAGATAGGCGCGTTTTATGAAAGTGAAGTCGACGATTCTAAGCGCAAATAGAAAGGGACATACAGCCGTATTCATAAAAAAACATCTTAATTGGGATTTTAAGTACATATTAGTTAACAAACACTTTTTGCCTAACAAACGATTGTTAAGAAAACGTATTCATAAACACTACTTAACTAATATACAATTTAATCAATTTGTCGATTCAATGCTGGCAACACGGTCGTTTTGACTTGTCATTTCAATCTTAATGATGCAGTAATACGTAATACGATTATCAATTATGTGAGTAGTCGAATCTATATATGTTTTGTATTGTTTATTTTACAAACAACTGATTTAATAAACAAAAATATATATGTATATGCTTACTTGTAAAATAATAAAAATCATGTTTAAATAAAAGACAAATTGAGATTAATTATGTATTACTGATAAAAAAAAAGGTATTCGAATAACGAATAATATTTTTCTTATTTTGATTGATTACACGTCACTAGTGAACTTTTTACAATTTTCCCCCTTTTATCGTTGTGTTTTTTCTATAAAGAAGTTTTTATAAATGAAAATGGAAAAAAGACGATTGCAAACGCAAAAAAAAATTAACGTATCCATTCTGCTCGTATATTTTAAAAATACTTTTTTCTTCGTTGTATTCGAAAAATTCAAAAAATATGAGTGCAAATGTAAACAAGCAAACACAAACGTCACTTTAAAACACTGTTTAAGTAGAGTCGGAAAAATATTAAAATGCACACATTTAATAATGGTTTACAAAACGATTAATTATCTACTAATCGTTTATGAATACAGTTTTCATACATTAAGCTTAACAATCGTTTGTAAAGCTGTTTTAAATTTTTATGAATACGGCTGCTAATCTTTAAAATGGCTCTACTGAACAAAACTTTTCATCAACTTTTCACTTTTTTTTTTGATGTGGACAACATCTGAGCATCGAACGAGACCGATCCCATGCCCCAAAAGTGTTCCCTCCCAGAGATATGCGCGTTTTATGAAAGTGAAGTCGACTATTCTAAGCGCAAATAGAAAGGGACCTAATCTTTAAAATGGCTCTCCTGAACAAAACTGGTTTTTAACCTTAGGTCCCTTTCTATTTTGCGCGTCACATATAATTATTTCACGTATTTTTCGGTTTTGTATTGCTTTTGATTTATCTTTTCGATATAAGTACATTTTTGTGTACTAAGCCTCACGTTCCGATATTTTTTGCGAACATTTGGCTTCTGAATTCTATTTCTAAACATTTTGTGAACTTTATTGAAAAATTAGTTTAATTTTTCGATATTTGTACATTTTCGTGTACTAAGCCTTACGTTCCGAGTATTTTTCGATACTTTTTGCGAATATTGGGCTTTTCAATTTTCTTTTTTTAACATTTTTTGCATTCAATTGAAAAATCAATTCAATTTTTCGTTCCGAGTGTTTTTCGATACTTTTTGCGAACATTTGACTTCTGAATTTTCGTTTTTTAAACATTTTAATTTAATTTAAAAATTATTTTCAATTTATCAATAATTTTGGCAATTTGAGCATTTTTGTGTACTAAACCGTTCGTTCCGTGTATTTTTCGATATTTTTGCGAACATTGGGCTTCTCAATTTTCGTTTTATAAACATTATTTGCATTCAGTTGAAAAATGAATTTAATTTTTCTATATTTGTACATTTTCGTGTTCTAAGCCTTACGTTCCGAGTATTTTTCGATACTTTTTCAAACATTTGTCTTTCGATTATTCGTTTCGCAAATTTAAGTAATCTTGCTTAAAAGATTGATATTTTTAATTTGGAAATATTTATCTTCGATTTTCATATTTCTGATGAAAACTTAGTTTTGCTTTTAAACATAATGTCAATCAACCCTAGTACTTTATTCCAAAGAGCCGCAGTGGCTGTAATTAAATTCGATACGGTTTTGGAATCCAATCAGGATAAAGAGCAGGATTTATATCCACTGCAGAATTACAAAAAATGTGGGAAAGGTAAAAAGTACTTACGAGAAGTGCTTAAATTATCTTGAGACATTGAAAGGCACAACAACGGAAGATATTGAGGACGCTGAAGCAAAGTAGGATACGGCTTTTCAAGCATTTGTACATTGTTTGTCCTCAGCCAGCTTCGGGCTCCTTCCAAACCTGCCCCACATGCTCCATTCGGGAGTCCAATTTTTAGGGGTTTCGTTATCGTGGAGGATACTCCTCCCGCCGTTTCTTCAATTGTTCCATCGGCAGGAAATAGTGGATTTATTGTTAACGAATCCTCACAATCGCGCGTGTTTAGTGATAAGGCACAATGAAAACATTGATCATAATTTAACATTACCGCCTTGTGATACTGATGTGTTTCATTGAACGTCTTTGTCGTCTTGTTAGAAAAACAAAGGACGAGGCTCGGGAAATAGTTTCGAAATTTTCTTTAACACATCGCAGTTTTTCCCTTGCGTGGAATGCGTTGGTCGAAAATTACGACAACTCGCGAATCTTGGTAAATGACCAAATAAAAACGTTATTCAGCCTTCCAATTCTCGATACCTAACCAAGCGCGAGGTTGAAAAACTTACAACGCGGCATTAACGGCTGTCTTTCTGCGATGGCCGTTTATGAAGTAAATACAGAAAGTTGGGACCCTATATTGGTTTTCTTGTGTATTCAGCGCCTCCCTAGAATAACCGTGACACTATGGGAACAAAGCGTGAAAAATAAGTCTGCCTTGTCGTCTTGGAGTGTTTTGGATTATTTCCTCACGGAAAGGATTCAAACACTGCCTTGCCTGCGGGACCTTAAGGGTCCAGATTTTTTAAGGCGGGTGAAAAAAACGAAAAGCCGCATTTCGCTAATGTTGGTATGTCTGCACCTTCAAGCCCTAATTCCCACAAGGGATGTACACTTTGTCCCAAACAGAATCATCTTATACGCCAGGATCCTTGCTTCAACAAACTTTCGATTTCTGACAGATTTTCTGCTGTTAAGCGTCATCATTGTTGCAGCAATTGCCTCGGTCGAGGTCACAAAGCCAAAGATTACAAATGCAAGTTTAATTGCTCAATCTGCAACAAACGCCATCACAGTCTGTTACACCGTGAGCCCTCAAATGGAGAAGTTACAACGACAGTATCCCGTTCTCATGAGCTGCCTGCGAGGGCAGAAACGGCTAATCGCTCTGATTTTTCCACACCTTCTGATATAGTTACGCCATCAATGTCTGCAGGCGTTCATTCAGCTACGGTTTTTACTAGACAGGTTTTTCATGTTTCACAGAATCGCACTGTGCTTTTAGGAACCGCCATAGTAAATATTATTCACCTGGGTACAAAGTATCCAGTGCGTGCGCTAATAGACCCTGCGTCGGTAGCCTCCTTGATTTCCCGTCGCCTTCATTCTCCTTAAACTTCCAATAGAGTCCACGAATGCCCGAATTTCAGGGGTTAATCAATCTACTTCATGGTAAAGGGATCATATGTGGTTCCTACTGGTCCTCCTTGTGTAATCGACCACGTTATGAGCACGAGTACGGGAAGTCGGTGGTGCATTTTTAGGCCATTTGGTGCCATCTTTGGAAATGAAGTACTGATGCTCAGCAAACAAGTGACAACTTGTTTGCTGAGCATCATTTTCTTCCTCTTCATCATCGTTGTCATCACTAATATCCTTCATTGATGTCTATATGTGGTTCAGTTTCCGCATCCGAATCATCAACATGAGAATTTGCTTGATATGTCAAATTGCCATCATCCGCACCTTCAAGACCAAATGCAGGAATAGCACCTTCATCGTCATCACTCATCTCCGCACTCATGAAATCTGCAAATCCATCATCCACTGCACGTCTTTCATCCTCACTCATTTGCTGGTACTACGACGTACCACAATTTCAGCAAATGTCTAAATTGTCCTCTGGCATTGTATTGTACTTTTATTTCTCTTTATAAAATTCAAAATAAAATTTCGCACTCGTTGTTCACTGTCGCAACTTTCACTGATTTGGTTTACGAAACTACAGCCGCTTTTATACCCTTTTCAACGTCTACCTGGCTTCTAGCTTGTACATCTGCGTCTATGTGAGAGTAAGAGTAGGTAAGAGTATGCGTAAAAAGTAAAGGTAAATTCAAACAACTCAAAAGGGACGGTAACAAAAATTCAAAAAGGGACGGAAAGTTTATTATGTTTCAAGGAAAGGCACAATAAAATAATCCAAAAAGTTACTAAAATTCACGGAACACGTTTGTGATGTGTTCCAACAATAAAAGAAGCCAAAAGACAGTGCATTTATTAACGATTTCTTGAAATTTCAGTACAAGGTCCCAGCGGATCTTTTCACACGTTCGCGTACTAAACACATTTAAATCTCAATAGAAACTAAACTATTGGTCGGATTGCTTTGAATTTTTTTTTAAAACGATTCTAGATAAAATTTTCTTAGAATACATGTGGGGGACGGGTATACTTCTTATGGACCATCAAGGAGTAATTTCAGGTTAAAAATGAAAAAGGTCCCCAGGGACCTTCTCACCCGTCGGAGGGTAATAGTAAACGGTTGATCAAGACTGATTAGTGTTGTGAACTCAGATTTATGCTCCCTACGGTCGGTCTAGAGGATTTCAATCAGTTTTTGAGTGCCGAGTTTTTTGTTTGATCGAATTGTGAATATTTGGTTGGTTCACCATATGTGACGGCGCATAGAGAAAGGGAACTAAGGGTAAAAAATCAATTTTCATTTTTTTCTTTTTTTGATGTGGACAACATCTGAGCATCGAATGATACCGATCCCATGCCCCAAAAGTGGTCCCTCCCAGAGATAGGCGCGTTTTATGAAAGTGAAAGCGCAAATAGAAAGGGACATACAGCCGTATTCATAAAAAAAATCTTAATTGGGATTTTAAGTACATATTAGTTAACAAACACTTTTTGCCTAACAAACGATTGTTAAGAAAACGTATTCATAAACACTACTTAACTAATATACAATTTAATCAATTTGTCGATTCAATGCTGGCAACACGGTCGTTTTGACTTGTCATTTCAATCTTAATGATGCAGTAATACGATTATCAATTATGTGAGTAGTCGAATCTATATATGTTTTGTATTGTTTATTTTACAAAAAACTGATTTAATAAACAAAAATATATATGTATATGCTTACTTGTAAAATAATAAAAATCATGTTTAAATAAAAGACAAATTGAGATTAATTATGTATTACTGATAAAAAAAGGTATTCGAATAACGAATAATATTTTTCTTATTTTGATTGTTTACACGTCACTAGTGATCTTTTTACAATTTTCCCCCTTTTTGTGTTGTGTTTTTTCTATAAAGAAGTTTTTATAAATGAAAATGGAAAAAAAGACGATTGCAAACGCAAAAAAATAACGTATCCATTCTGCTCGTATATTTTAAAAATATTTTTTCTTCGTTGTATTCGAAAAATTATGTAAAATAAAAATTAATATGAGTGCAAATGTAAACAAGCAAACACAAACGTCACTTTAAAACACTGTTTAAGTAGAGTCGGTAAAATATTAAAATGCACACATTTAATAATGGTTTACAAAACGATTAATTACACTGTGGAACATTTTTGGGGTTATTGCCTGGGGGGTGAGAAATTCCAAGTCAGGGTGATGGCACTAGGTCAGTATATTAAAACCCTCAAAGGGTTTTGCGTTCGTATGTGCCAGTTTT
Source organism: Hydrotaea diabolus (assembly GCA_963513945.1). Lineage (NCBI taxonomy): Eukaryota > Metazoa > Arthropoda > Insecta > Diptera > Muscidae > Hydrotaea > Hydrotaea diabolus. The sequence continues at coordinate 95,744,724 of OY740720.1, forward strand.
TTTATGCCCTTTTACATTTTTTCCTTATCTTGATGTTTTTTCGCTTAGTTGTAAAATGTTGGCAAAAACGTAGTTTGACATAACTCGAGAACGACTAGTCCGATTTTGCTGAAATAAATTGAGAAAAATTAACAATTACCTATAAACAAAATGCGACATAGATCATAGATCATAGAAATTGATTAACGCGTTCTGCTTTTATTTACAATTAAGTAACTTCACTTAATTGTAAATAAAAGCAGAACGCGTTAATCGATTTCTATGATCTATGTCGCATTTTGTTTATAGGTTATGTGACTTTACGTGAAAGTTATAAGACTCTACACGTTTTTCCGTTTGAGATGTATATGCTTTAAAAAAAAAAAAAATTTTTTTTGGCAAAATTTTCTTCATAAATTTATTTCTAATTGCAAAAATGTTGATTTGGTAGAGAAACAGTATATTAATGGATTAAAGAAAATGTAATTATTAATTTTTCTCAATTTATTTCAGCAAAATCGAACTAGTCGTTCTCGAGTTATGTCAAACTACGTTTTTGCCAACATTTTACAACTAAGCGAAAAAACATCAAGATAAGGAAAAAATGTAAAAGGTCATAAAAAAAAACTGGCACATACGAACGCAAAACCATTTGAGGGTTTTAATATACTGACCTAGTACCATCACCCTGACTTGGAATTTCTCACCCCCCAGATTGGCTGTTGTACTGTGTTATCTAATAATCGTTTATGAATACAGTTTTCATACATTAAGCTTAACAATCGTTTGTAAAGCTGTTTTAAATTTTTATGAATACGGCTGCTAATCTTTAAAATGGCTCTACTGAACAAAACTTTTCATCAACTTTTCACTTTTTTTTTGATGTGGACAACATCTGAGCATCGAATGAGACCGATCCCATGCCCCAAAAGTGTTCCCTCCCAGAGATATGCGCGTTTTATGAAAGTGAAGTCGGCTATTCTAAGCGCAAATAGAAAGGGACCTAATCTTTAAAATGGCTCTCCTGAACAAAACTGGTTTTTAACCTTAGGTCCCTTTCTATTTTACGCGTCACATATAATTATTTCACGTATTGCTTTTGATTTATATTTTCGATATAAGTACATTTTTGTGTACTAAGCCTCACGTTCCGATACTTTTTGCGAACATTTGGCTTCTGAATTCTTATTTTCTAAACATTTTGTGAACTTAATTGAAAAATTAGTTTAATTTTTCGATATTTGTACATTTTCGTGTACTAAGCCTTACGTTCCGAGTATTTTTCGATACTTTTTGCGAATATTGGGCTTATCAATTTTCTTTTTTTTAAACATTTTTTGCATTCAATTGAAAAATCAATTCAATTTTTCGTTCCGAGTGTTTTTCGATACTTTTTGCGAACATTTGACTTCTGAATTTTCGTTTTTAAAACATTTTAATTTAATTTAAAAATTATTTTCAATTTATCAATAATTTTGGCAATTTCATCATTTTTGTGTACTAAACCGTTCGTTCCGTGTATTTTTCGATATTTTTGCGAACATTGGGCTTCTCAATTTTCGTTTTATAAACATTATTTGCATTCGATTAAAAAATGAATTTAATTTTTCTATATTTGTACATTTTCGTGTTCTAAGCCTTACGTTCCGAGTATTTTTCGATACTTTTTCAAACATTTGTCTTTCGATTATTCGTTTCGCAAATTTAAGTAATCTTGCTTAAAAGATTGATATTTTTAATTTGGAAATATTTATCTTCGATTTTCATATTTCTGATGAAAACTTAGTTTTGCTTTTAAACATAATGTCAATCAACCCTAGTACTTTATTCCAAAGAGCCGCAGTGGCTGTAATTAAATTCGATACGGTTTTGGAATCCAATCAGGATAAAGAGCAGGATTTATATCCACTGCAGAATTACAAAAAATGTGGGAAAGGTAAAAAGTACTTACGAGAAGTGCTTAAATTATCTTGAGACATTGAAAGGCACAACAACGGAAGATATTGAGGACGCTGAAGCAAAGTAGGATACGGCTTTTCAAGCATTTGTACATTGTTTGTCCTCAGCCAGCTTCGGGCTCCTTCCAAACCTGCCCCACATGCTCCATTCGGGAGTCCAATTTTTAGGGGTTTCGTTATCGTGGAGGATACTCCTCCCGCCGTTTCTTCAATTGTTCCATCGGCAGGAAATAGTGGATTTATTGTTAACGAATCCTCACAATCGCGCGTGTTTAGTGATAAGGCACAATGAAAACATTGATCATAATTTAACATTACCGCCTTGTGATACTGATGTGTTTCATTGAACGTCTTTGTCGTCTTGTTAGAAAAACAAAGGACGAGGCTCGGGAAATAGTTTCGAAATTTTCTTTAACACATCGCAGTTTTTCCCTTGCGTGGAATGCGTTGGTCGAAAATTACGACAACTCGCGAATCTTGGTAAATGACCAAATAAAAACGTTATTCAGCCTTCCAATTCTCGATACCTAACCAAGCGCGAGGTTGAAAAACTTACAACGCGGCATTAACGGCTGTCTTTCTGCGATGGCCGTTTATGAAGTAAATACAGAAAGTTGGGACCCTATATTGGTTTTCTTGTGTATTCAGCGCCTCCCTAGAATAACCGTGACACTATGGGAACAAAGCGTGAAAAATAAGTCTGCCTTGTCGTCTTGGAGTGTTTTGGATTATTTCCTCACGGAAAGGATTCAAACACTGCCTTGCCTGCGGGACCTTAAGGGTCCAGATTTTTTAAGGCGGGTGAAAAAAACGAAAAGCCGCATTTCGCTAATGTTGGTATGTCTGCACCTTCAAGCCCTAATTCCCACAAGGGATGTACACTTTGTCCCAAACAGAATCATCTTATACGCCAGGATCCTTGCTTCAACAAACTTTCGATTTCTGACAGATTTTCTGCTGTTAAGCGTCATCATTGTTGCAGCAATTGCCTCGGTCGAGGTCACAAAGCCAAAGATTACAAATGCAAGTTTAATTGCTCAATCTGCAACAAACGCCATCACAGTCTGTTACACCGTGAGCCCTCAAATGGAGAAGTTACAACGACAGTATCCCGTTCTCATGAGCTGCCTGCGAGGGCAGAAACGGCTAATCGCTCTGATTTTTCCACACCTTCTGATATAGTTACGCCATCAATGTCTGCAGGCGTTCATTCAGCTACGGTTTTTACTAGACAGGTTTTTCATGTTTCACAGAATCGCACTGTGCTTTTAGGAACCGCCATAGTAAATATTATTCACCTGGGTACAAAGTATCCAGTGCGTGCGCTAATAGACCCTGCGTCGGTAGCCTCCTTGATTTCCCGTCGCCTTCATTCTCCTTAAACTTCCAATAGAGTCCACGAATGCCCGAATTTCAGGGGTTAATCAATCTACTTCATGGTAAAGGGATCATATGTGGTTCCTACTGGTCCTCCTTGTGTAATCGACCACGTTATGAGCACGAGTACGGGAAGTCGGTGGTGCATTTTTAGGCCATTTGGTGCCATCTTTGGAAATGAAGTACTGATGCTCAGCAAACAAGTGACAACTTGTTTGCTGAGCATCATTTTCTTCCTCTTCATCATCGTTGTCATCACTAATATCCTTCATTGATGTCTATATGTGGTTCAGTTTCCGCATCCGAATCATCAACATGAGAATTTGCTTGATATGTCAAATTGCCATCATCCGCACCTTCAAGACCAAATGCAGGAATAGCACCTTCATCGTCATCACTCATCTCCGCACTCATGAAATCTGCAAATCCATCATCCACTGCACGTCTTTCATCCTCACTCATTTGCTGGTACTACGACGTACCACAATTTCAGCAAATGTCTAAATTGTCCTCTGGCATTGTATTGTACTTTTATTTCTCTTTATAAAATTCAAAATAAAATTTCGCACTCGTTGTTCACTGTCGCAACTTTCACTGATTTGGTTTACGAAACTACAGCCGCTTTTATACCCTTTTCAACGTCTACCTGGCTTCTAGCTTGTACATCTGCGTCTATGTGAGAGTAAGAGTAGGTAAGAGTATGCGTAAAAAGTAAAGGTAAATTCAAACAACTCAAAAGGGACGGTAACAAAAATTCAAAAAGGGACGGAAAGTTTATTATGTTTCAAGGAAAGGCACAATAAAATAATCCAAAAAGTTACTAAAATTCACGGAACACGTTTGTGATGTGTTCCAACAATAAAAGAAGCCAAAAGACAGTGCATTTATTAACGATTTCTTGAAATTTCAGTACAAGGTCCCAGCGGATCTTTTCACACGTTCGCGTACTAAACACATTTAAATCTCAATAGAAACTAAACTATTGGTCGGATTGCTTTGAATTTTTTTTTAAAACGATTCTAGATAAAATTTTCTTAGAATACATGTGGGGGACGGGTATACTTCTTATGGACCATCAAGGAGTAATTTCAGGTTAAAAATGAAAAAGGTCCCCAGGGACCTTCTCACCCGTCGGAGGGTAATAGTAAACGGTTGATCAAGACTGATTAGTGTTGTGAACTCAGATTTATGCTCCCTACGGTCGGTCTAGAGGATTTCAATCAGTTTTTGAGTGCCGAGTTTTTTGTTTGATCGAATTGTGAATATTTGGTTGGTTCACCATATGTGACGGCGCATAGAGAAAGGGAACTAAGGGTAAAAAATCAATTTTCATTTTTTTCTTTTTTTGATGTGGACAACATCTGAGCATCGAATGATACCGATCCCATGCCCCAAAAGTGGTCCCTCCCAGAGATAGGCGCGTTTTATGAAAGTGAAAGCGCAAATAGAAAGGGACATACAGCCGTATTCATAAAAAAAATCTTAATTGGGATTTTAAGTACATATTAGTTAACAAACACTTTTTGCCTAACAAACGATTGTTAAGAAAACGTATTCATAAACACTACTTAACTAATATACAATTTAATCAATTTGTCGATTCAATGCTGGCAACACGGTCGTTTTGACTTGTCATTTCAATCTTAATGATGCAGTAATACGATTATCAATTATGTGAGTAGTCGAATCTATATATGTTTTGTATTGTTTATTTTACAAAAAACTGATTTAATAAACAAAAATATATATGTATATGCTTACTTGTAAAATAATAAAAATCATGTTTAAATAAAAGACAAATTGAGATTAATTATGTATTACTGATAAAAAAAGGTATTCGAATAACGAATAATATTTTTCTTATTTTGATTGTTTACACGTCACTAGTGATCTTTTTACAATTTTCCCCCTTTTTGTGTTGTGTTTTTTCTATAAAGAAGTTTTTATAAATGAAAATGGAAAAAAAGACGATTGCAAACGCAAAAAAATAACGTATCCATTCTGCTCGTATATTTTAAAAATATTTTTTCTTCGTTGTATTCGAAAAATTATGTAAAATAAAAATTAATATGAGTGCAAATGTAAACAAGCAAACACAAACGTCACTTTAAAACACTGTTTAAGTAGAGTCGGTAAAATATTAAAATGCACACATTTAATAATGGTTTACAAAACGATTAATTACACTGTGGAACATTTTTGGGGTTATTGCCTGGGGGGTGAGAAATTCCAAGTCAGGGTGATGGCACTAGGTCAGTATATTAAAACCCTCAAAGGGTTTTGCGTTCGTATGTGCCAGTTTTTTTTATGCCCTTTTACATTTTTTCCTTATCTTGATGTTTTTTCGCTTAGTTGTAAAATGTTGGCAAAAACGTAGTTTGACATAACTCGAGAACGACTAGTCCGATTTTGCTGAAATAAATTGAGAAAAATTAACAATTACCTATAAACAAAATGCGACATAGATCATAGATCATAGAAATTGATTAACGCGTTCTGCTTTTATTTACAATTAAGTAACTTCACTTAATTGTAAATAAAAGCAGAACGCGTTAATCGATTTCTATGATCTATGTCGCATTTTGTTTATAGGTTATGTGACTTTACGTGAAAGTTATAAGACTCTACACGTTTTTCCGTTTGAGATGTATATGCTTTAAAAAAAAAAAAAATTTTTTTTGGCAAAATTTTCTTCATAAATTTATTTCTAATTGCAAAAATGTTGATTTGGTAGAGAAACAGTATATTAATGGATTAAAGAAAATGTAATTATTAATTTTTCTCAATTTATTTCAGCAAAATCGAACTAGTCGTTCTCGAGTTATGTCAAACTACGTTTTTGCCAACATTTTACAACTAAGCGAAAAAACATCAAGATAAGGAAAAAATGTAAAAGGTCATAAAAAAAAACTGGCACATACGAACGCAAAACCATTTGAGGGTTTTAATATACTGACCTAGTACCATCACCCTGACTTGGAATTTCTCACCCCCCAGATTGGCTGTTGTACTGTGTTATCTAATAATCGTTTATGAATACAGTTTTCATACATTAAGCTTAACAATCGTTTGTAAAGCTGTTTTAAATTTTTATGAATACGGCTGCTAATCTTTAAAATGGCTCTACTGAACAAAACTTTTCATCAACTTTTCACTTTTTTTTTGATGTGGACAACATCTGAGCATCGAATGAGACCGATCCCATGCCCCAAAAGTGTTCCCTCCCAGAGATATGCGCGTTTTATGAAAGTGAAGTCGGCTATTCTAAGCGCAAATAGAAAGGGACCTAATCTTTAAAATGGCTCTCCTGAACAAAACTGGTTTTTAACCTTAGGTCCCTTTCTATTTTACGCGTCACATATAATTATTTCACGTATTGCTTTTGATTTATATTTTCGATATAAGTACATTTTTGTGTACTAAGCCTCACGTTCCGATACTTTTTGCGAACATTTGGCTTCTGAATTCTTATTTTCTAAACATTTTGTGAACTTAATTGAAAAATTAGTTTAATTTTTCGATATTTGTACATTTTCGTGTACTAAGCCTTACGTTCCGAGTATTTTTCGATACTTTTTGCGAATATTGGGCTTATCAATTTTCTTTTTTTTAAACATTTTTTGCATTCAATTGAAAAATCAATTCAATTTTTCGTTCCGAGTGTTTTTCGATACTTTTTGCGAACATTTGACTTCTGAATTTTCGTTTTTAAAACATTTTAATTTAATTTAAAAATTATTTTCAATTTATCAATAATTTTGGCAATTTCATCATTTTTGTGTACTAAACCGTTCGTTCCGTGTATTTTTCGATATTTTTGCGAACATTGGGCTTCTCAATTTTCGTTTTATAAACATTATTTGCATTCGATTAAAAAATGAATTTAATTTTTCTATATTTGTACATTTTCGTGTTCTAAGCCTTACGTTCCGAGTATTTTTCGATACTTTTTCAAACATTTGTCTTCCGATTATTCGTTTCGCAAATTTAAGTAATCTTGCTTAAAAGAGTGATATTTTTAATTTGGAAATATTTATCTTCGATTTTCATATTTCTGATGAAAACTTAGTTTTGCTTTTAAACATAATGTCAATCAACCCTAGTACTTTATTCCAAAGAGCCGCAGTGGCTGTAATTAAATTCGATACGGTTTTGGAATCCAATCAGGATAAAGAGCAGGATTTATATCCACTGCAGAATTACAAAAAATGTGGGAAAGGTAAAAAGTACTTACGAGAAGTGCTTAAATTATCTTGAGACATTGAAAGGCACAACAACGGAAGATATTGAGGACGCTGAAGCAAAGTAGGATACGGCTTTTCAAGCATTTGTACATTGTTTGTCCTCAGCCAGCTTCGGGCTCCTTCCAAACCTGCCCCACATGCTCCATTCGGGAGTCCAGTTTTTAGGGGTTTCGTTATCGTGGAGGATACTCCTCCCGCCGTTTCTTCAATTGTTCCATCGGCAGGAAATAGTGGATTTATTGTGAACGAATCCTCACAATCGCGCGTGTTTAGTGATAAGGCACAATGAAAACATTGATCATAATTTAACATTACCGCCTTGTGATACTGATGTGTTTCACGGGGATTTCTATACGTGGCCGACATTCTGGGATTTATTTACCGCGGTGTACATAAACAATTCTCGTCTAAGTGCCATTGAACGTCTTTGTCGTCTTGTTAGAAAAACAAAGGACGAGGCTCGGGAAATAGTTTCGAAATTTTCTTTAACCCATCGCAGTTTTTCCCTTGCGTGGAATGCGTTGGTCGAAAATTACGACAACTCGCGAATCTTGGTAAATGACCAAATAAAAACGTTATTCAGCCTTCCAATTCTCGATACCCAAACAAGCGCGAGGTTGAAAAACTTACAACGCGGCATTAACGGCTGTCTTTCTGCGATGGCCGTTTATGAAGTAAATACAGAAAGTTGGGACCCTATATTGGTTTTCTTGTGTATTCAGCGCCTCCCTAGAATAACCGTGACACTATGGGAACAAAGCGTGAAAAATAAGTCTGCCTTGTCGTCTTGGAGTGTTTTGGATTATTTCCTCACGGAAAGGATTCAAACACTGCCTTGTCTGCGGGACCTTAAGGGTCCAGATTTTTTAAGGCGGGTGAAAAAAACGAAAAGCCGCATTTCGCTAATGTTGGTACGTCTGCACCTTCAAGCCCTAATTCCCACAAGGGATGTACACTTTGTCCCAAACAGAATCATCTAATACGCCAGTGTCCTTGCTTCAACAAACTTTCGATTTCTGACAGATTTTCTGCTGTCGAGGTCACAAAGCCAAAGATTACAAAAGCAAGTTTAATTGCTCAATCTGCAACAAACGCCATCACAGTCTGTTACACCGTGAGCCCTCAAATGGAGAAGTTACAACGACAGTATCCCGTTCTCATGAGCTGCCTGCGAGTTCAGAAACGGCTAATCGCTCTGATTTTTCCACACCTTCTGATATAGTTCAGCCATCAATGTCTACAGGCGTTCATTCAGCTACGGTTTTTACTAGACAGGTTTTTCATGTTTCACAGAATCGCACTGTGCTTTTAGGAACCGCCATAGTAAATATTATTCACCTGGGTACAAAGTATCCAGTGCGTGCGCTTATAGACCCTGCGTCGGTAGCCTCCTTGATTTCCCGTCGCCTTCATTCTCCTTAAACTTCCAAAAGAGTGCACGAATGCCCGAATTTCAGGGGTTAATCAATCTACTTTAGCAACGTCACGGAGACACTGTGATATTCACATAGAATCACCGTGCGACTCGTCGCTGCGATTAGAGACTGCTGCCCTAGTATTGCCGAACATTTGTGGCAACTTGCCATCATTTTCAATTATGCCTGAACTCTCTGTGCAACTACCAACCTTACAGCTAGCAGATGCAAGTCTTTTCGATTGCCGACCGGTATATTTACTTATTGGGGCAGACCATTATCCTCAAATATTGACAGGAGGAGTTAGACATTTGTTGGGATCGTTGCTAGTTCAAAAAACAGTCTTTGGATGGATCATCACTGGTCCCGTCATCTAATGTCCATGTTTTTAACACTGTGGTCGACTTTTCTGAAGACTGTGTAACCGAAAATCTGCTCAGATTTTGGGAACTTGAAGAACCTCCCAGAGGCAGCAACATGCCCCCTTCGGACAAATTTTGCGAGGAGCACTACAAGCAAACTACTCACTCACAGGGATTGATTTCACAGGCCCCTTTAACATAAAATCGTTTACAGGTAGGGCGTGTAAAGTAACAAGAGGTTATGTTTGCGTGTTTGTTTGCTTTTCTCCGGGAAGTGATGGACATGTTCGGGTCGCAGATGTAAGTACGGAAAATGGTATTTTGCGCCGACCTATATCGAAATTAGTTATTTTAACTAATTAATAGCAATATTTGTCCTTATATTTGTATCTCGTGGTACTTGCGTCCTCGTTGCTCGCACCATTTTTTTTTTGATTATTTACTGACATGGAACATATACTTTCTGCCCTTCGGATTGTCGGCAGCTGGCCGTACCATGTTTTGGTTTCACCGGTCCCGTTGCTGTGGTTCCTGGACCTAAGATACCCGAGTTTTCCGCTCCACACACCATTTTTGGCTGGGCCATTTCGGGCCCCGTGCCATGTTTATAATACATTTAATAATCTCGTTGTTTTTCTACTCCCAGCTTAATACGACTCTGTGCGAATGTAGCGCAAAGGGTAGTAGGGATTATCCCAACGAGTAGTTGTCGCTGTCTCGCAGCATCTTATCGGTCTTTGCTTTTGATAAGTTTAAGTATTATTGTTCGTTATCAACTACCGCCACTATCGTGCGCTCGCATCAACCCTTATTCAAGGTACATAAATAAACGCAATTTACATTGCAACAAAATTATAATTATTTTCTTTTTTCGCGCAAAACACCCATTTGGCATATACGGCCAAACAATTATAAATATAAAAGCTTAATTTGTTATAAAGTTCGAAACACAAACGAATTTCATGTACAAGTAATACGGGTTCTAGTCTCCACTGAAACAGGGTCATTTGGTTGGCAGGTACCTTAAGGGGCAGGGATTTGAATCTATTATTTAAATCCAATCTTAACTTTTAACTCTTTTCTTAAGTTTTTATCTAACGATAGATCGTATGAATAGCTTTAATGATATTACAAAAATATCAAAAGTGGACAGAATAGTGCATTTTTACCGGAGGTACCAGAATGAGGCGTGCCAATTTGTTCATGCCCGAGTTCAAATTTTGGAGAATTTCACACACTGGGTGACAAGTTGTGTTGGTTTTAATTTGCACTAAGGTCATATGTGAATGAGGTACCAGAAGGAGCGTCGCCAAGTTTGCCTTATAACTCTATGATTATATACTGATTATCAGTCAGATTGTGTGAAAAGTATTAAAGATATCATAGAATATTCAAATTGTGGGATATTGTACTTATACATTTGTGTGGAGGGTACCAGAAGGTGTGTGGCAATATGACCCATTTTTCATTCCGTAGACCGTTTTGGGAAAATTTTACGACATACTTAATTTAAAAACGATTGTTAAATGCTCTTGAAAGTATTTGTGCGAACCAATTTTTGACTTTGGTGCCGAACTTAACAATCTTTATTTTTTTATCATTTTTGAATAGTTATTTTATCTAAATTGAATAAAAATCTCCGCATGTTATTTCGACGCACCAATATTTTTTTTTGACGAACGTTCCCACGCCGCTCACACCCGCCCCTGCCGACCGAGGAGGCCACGTCCTCATGACGTAGGGACAACGTACACATTATGGACCGATCCATAATGGAGATGACAAGAAACGTCACCCATGTAAATTAGCTACAGATATTTATCAACAGCCAATCGGTACAAAAAAAAATAATAACAATCACTAAAAAAATATAAACACCTAATTTAATACTTTATAATATAACCACCACCTTAATTTAACACAATAATACAATCCAATCAAAGTATGAGAAGGGCTAGAAGCATGCAATACAAAATCAAAATATAATTACCACCTTTATTAAAGTCTAATAAATATTAAAATCTAATATTAAAATCTAATAAAAATAATATGAAGCATAATATACATAAGTATTTACGAATAATAACAATTACTAAATTTGTTTATAGCAGCTTTAATTTTTATGAAGACAATGAGCCTTGGTGTAGTGAGTTTAAATAAAAAAATATTACAGTTTTTAATGAATCAAAATCTAAGGAGAAATCAATTAAATGATATAACGAATTAAAATCAGCACACATTCTACGAAATGGGTCACCACATGCATAATTGTGCCTTTGAAAATCCAAGTGTAAGAACTGATAAAATCTAGTAGGTCTAAATGGGACGTTAATAAAATTTTTTGATATTAAGTATTCAGAAGCCACAACCCCACATATAATTTTATAAACCATCATCGTATTCATCATAGTTCGCCTCCTCTTCAATGAGGGCAATTTAATAAGATTTAACCTGTCATTATAAGAAGAAAGTTCATAACCAGTATTCCAGTGAAGACCTCTTAAGCAGAATATTAAAAATTGTTTCTGCACGGACTCAATTTTGTTAACATAGTAATCATATTGGGGATCCCAAACCACTGATCCATATTCTAAAATTGGCCTAACTAGGGAAATATAAAGCTGTTTCGTAGATTATGGATCAGTAAACTCTTTTGCCCAGCGTTTCACATAATAAAAGACACCATACGCTTTATTTACCATAGGAATGATATGGTATTAAAATTCAACTTTCTATCCATCATAAAACCGAGATCAATAAATGAATCAACCGATGCCAATTCAGAGCCACATAAATTAAATTTAGTAGCCAACAAACTACGTCTAGAAAAGCACATATGCTTACACTTTTTAAGGCTTAATTCCATAAAATTAAATTCACACCAAGTACTAAATCTGTCCAAATCATCCTGTGACTGTCCGCAAAGCTAGCATAAGAAGAAAATAATTTAACGTCGTCTGCAAACATTAGTAAATTAGAGGTGATAATAGAGTCGGGCAAGTCGTTAATAAATAGTAAAAAGAGAATAGGTCCAAGGTGGCTGCCCTGCGGGACACCAGAGGAGATACGAATTGATCTGGAAAGACTTTTTTCAAATAAAACTACTTGTTCCCTCCCAATTAGGTACGAGGAAAGTCAATTTATGAAATTAATATTAAACCCAATTTTATTTAATTTGAATAGTAATAGCCTGTGATTTACTTTATCAAATGCCTTACTAAAATCAGTATATGTAACGTCAGTTTGCTTGCGACAAATAAATGCATCTTTAACTTCAGAGGAAAACTGAAGTAGATTTTTAATAGTAGAGTGACCCTTACGAAATCCATGTTGGCATGGATGGAGTATGGGCGCCACATTATGTGAAACAAAATTTGTTACAATTTTTCAAATAACTTAGGAATTGCGCTTAATTTAGCAATCCCTCTATAGTTCGATACATAAAACAGATAACCAGCTTTGTGAAGTGGAAACAAGTAAGACCGTTTCCATAAATCAGGAAAGTACCACATTGTAATGATGAATTAAATAATAAGGATAAGGTTAAGACCAGGGATTTAGAGCAGCCTTTCAATAATTCATTCGGAATGCCATCGGGTCCAGAAGTACTAGTGGGTTTAAGACGATGCAAGTTTAATTCAATAAGTGAAAAATCTAAAAAAAAGGAGAAACTATTTGATTTACTGATGAAATTTTTGAAGGGTACGGAATTGTAG